>CM019693.1:15144199-15744199 GCA_009760885.1 Achatina immaculata | reverse complement strand
GAGATAAGTTACTTGGAGGAGATAAGTTACTTGGAGGAGATAAGTTACTCGGAGGAGATAAGTTACTTGGAGGAGATAAGTTACTTGGAGGAGACAAGTTACTTGGAGAAGACAAATTACTCTGACACTCAGGTGGAGATTCAGAGAGAAACAGAGATGCAGATAGATAGATCGAGACCAGCGCAGATAGGAAAAGACAAACAACTACAAACAGATACAGTAGGAGATTTAGAGAGACAGGTTTAGTTGAAGTGGAGCTTGCGAAACAGACAGAGAGATCTAGAATCATACAGTCATGCTGATGTGATGAAACTACGAGCTAGATTGACATGCAGATACTTGGGAGAGTTAGTGAACAGATATCTAGGTCATGTATAGTGAACAGAAATGAGTTTTTCGTTGTTTATGCCTTTTCTATTGAACTGTTGGAAATTCTACACCTATTTTTACAAGAGTCAAATGGTGTAAATACGAGGGGTGATTGATAAATTCTCGGCATAAGGTATAACGGATTATTTGTGGACCAATCTTTTTGGTTATTTCTCAGCATAGCCTAGTTGCAAGTTTATACACTTAATCCAGCGATCCTGGAGCATACGGATCCCTTCTTTGTAAAAGTCAGCATCTTGTGCCAGTAGAAAGTGGTCTACAGCATGAATGACGTCATCATCTGAAACAGTTTGCGACCACTGAGCTCCTTTTTGAGTTTGGTAAACAGGTAATAGTCCAAAGAGGCCAAATCTTGGGAATAAAGAGGATGTTCAAGAAGCTGGAAGCCGCATTCATGAACGGCAGCCGTTCCCACCGCCGACTTGTGAACTGGATCATTGTCTTGCTGAAAGATGACTCCCCTCGTCAATTTCTCTCGATGCTTTTCCTTCAGTTTGACCGCAGTTGCTTCACAAGATTAACGTAATAGGCCCCGGTGACCGTTCTGCCATTTTGAAGATAGTCTACCAACAGCACACCTTCTGAATCCCAAAAGATGGAAGCCATCACTTTGCCTGCAGACAGAACCACCCTTGCTTTCTTTGGAGGTGGGGATCCATGATGTTTCCACTGCTTTGACTGTTCTTTGGTTTCTGGTTGAAAATGATGAACCCAAGTCTCATCCATAGTCACAAATTGCTGAAGAAACTTTTCAGGATCTGCAGAAAAAATGGCCAACATTGTTTCTTGACATGTTGAGACGCTGTCGCTTGTGATCAGCTCCAAGAAGTTTCGGGACCCATCATCATTTGAAGATCATTGTGAATAATGGCATGAACACTTTCCTGGGAGATGCCCAACTCAGTGGCAATGTACCGCTCAGTTAGTCGTCGATCCTCCATTATCATGTCATGGATTCTGCCGGTGGTTTCATCTGTGTTTACCATTCTTGGTCTTCCTGACGAGGATCATCTTCCAGACTCTCCCTTCCATCTTTGAACTGAGCTGCCCATTTTTTCACTGTGTGGTAAGACGGGGTACTCTCCCCTGTAGTATCTACCATATCCTCATGGATCTCTTTCGATGATAAGCCCCTGATGCAGTGGTAGCGAATAACTGAATAATTTTATCAATTTTCTCAATTTTTGCCACCCCTTACCACTTCAGTAGCCTGTAAAATAATTGGTTGCAGTTAATTTCTTGAAACGTTGTGTTTAATCTTACATTAACCTGATCTACAAATGCACCTAATATCAACTGTGTGTTTCAAGTATTTGTACCTTATGCCGAGAACTTATCAATCACACCTTGTAAACTAATTCTCATCACTGACGAATGGAGTCACAGTACCTGTGCAAGTAGTTTCTCTGTGACTATATTTAAATACCAAATACTAAAGACACTAACAAACAAACTTTATTATAGGCAGATAAACAGACAGGCAGACCATAGATAGATAGATAGATAGATAGATAGACAGACAGACAGATAGATAGATAGATAGATAGATAGATAGATAGATAGATAGATAGATAGATAGATAGACAGACAGACAGACAGATAGATAGATAGATAGATAGATAGATAGATAGATAGATAGATAGATAGACAGATAGATAGATAGATAGATAGATAGACAGGCAGACCATATATAGATAGATAGATAGATAGATAGATAGATAGATAGATAGGCAGATAGATAGACAGACAGACAGATAGATAACCTGTCTATTATCCGGGACGTTGCCGCCTTGAAACGGGAAAGCACCACCACCGTTCTGTGAAAGGGGAGATAACAAACAATATATAAACAAAATGAGCATTTGAATTCTTTCCCCTACATGTAAGAGTCAACTGATGGTTTTTGTAATCTTTAAATATAAAGATATAATTATATTTTGAAACAAATTTTCCTAGTAAGTAAAAGACGGAGAACATTTTAAACAACAGAGCGCCAGCCATCATTATAATCATCTCATCAACAAGATCTAGCACAGAAACTCTGTATTTTTCCATATCATCTCATCAACAAGATCTAGAAGAGAAACTCTGTACTTCTCCATATCATCTCATCAACAAGATCTAGCATGGAGATTCTGTACCTCTTCATAACATCATCGCAGGACCACACCGCACGCCAAACAAAACTGTGGGCCCCTTTATCTCCTGACACTCTAAGTAAGGGGGAGGGGAGGGCGGTGGGGTGGGGTGGGTCATGGCTCCCTGAGGTCTGACAGTTGTTGAAGTTTTTTTGTTTTCTTTTTTGCCTTCAATGCTTTCCTTTACTTTGCTGGACTTGAACCATCATCTCCCTCGAGGTACAGGATCTGGAAACCCATCTTGGCCACACAGTCACACAGGACTGGTGTCAAAAGCGACAGATTAAGATCCAGCTATATCAGAATCTGTATCTTCTCTGATCTAAACTTAGATAAGAAGAAGAAGAAGAAGAGATATCTTGTCTCTAGCAGTGTCTTCGTTAATAACAAGAAAATCATCAACATGGATGACAATGTTTACGATAAGAAGGGCTATGTTATAACGTACGTCGACCAGAGAGCCACAAGGTGGAGCCACTTGAGGGGAAGGCAGACATCTTTGTTGGGGCTCATCGTACACAGTACCTGGAGAGAAAGTGGGTTGGCATGTGATAATGTGATGTGTAAGAGATGTAATAAAGTGATATGTAAGAGATGTGATAATGTGATGTATACGAGATCTGTGCTGAATATTTCCTATGTAACAAAGGTGATATTCAAATAGGTGACAAACAATAAGAGAATAATTTGATTTGCAAGTGATGTTTTGGACAAATAATGTTCTGGGTAGATGATGTTATAACAAGTGATGAATTGGACAAATAATGATATGTTCAAATATTGTAATAGTGTAGTGAAAAACAAAGACTATCTTTGTTCAAATATTGTAACACTGTAGTGAAAAACAAAGACTATCTTTGTTCAAATATTGTAACACTGTAGTGAAAAACAAAGACTATCTTTGAAACCCTGTAACATTTGATTTAAAGGACAATCTTTACTCGTTGCTGTTATTTTCACCTTCTGGACACCTCTGATGTCCCAGGTATCTGCCGTAAGCGCAGGTGTAGTAGAAGGTACACGGAGGTAGAGCTTCCACGGGGTCTGGAGTCCTCTCAGGGTAGCGATGCCCAGGCCCGTTATAGATCAGACAATCCTCAGGGGCGGAGTTGCACGGGTAGGCCACTGCTTGTGAGTTTCTGAGTAGAGAGATAACAAGAACACTTCAGTCACGTTCTGAGTACAGAGATAACAAGAACATTTCAGTCACGTTCTGAGTACAGAGATAACAAGAACATTTCAGTCACGTTCTGAGTACAGAGATAACAAGAACACTTCAGTCACGTTCTGAGTACAGAGATAACAAGAACACTTCAGTCACGTTCTGAGTACAGAGATAACAAGAACACTTCAGTCACGTTCTGGTCAATGATAATAAAAAGTACTCCTCTGACAAATCCTATTTTAACAAAATGGTTGTATGTCCTCTCTGTTATACCTTATGATGGCTTCATGGCTGGAATATTAGGTTGTTATTGTTTCCTTTTGTTATTTCTTCTTTTTTCCTTCTTATTTCTATCCTTTTCTGCTAAAGCAATTTGACACCTGTGTCTACCTGTTACACCTGTCTATACCTGTTCTCCAACAGCGCTAGCTTTGATGCAATTATTAAACGATGGCTCCCAGGTAAATCAAGAGTTAATGGAATAGATATTGTATAAACTACTTTGACCACCACTACAGTACTATAGAGTATTGATTTTGTTTTGCTTGCCTTTATCTGAAACAGAAATGTAATAAATATCTTTTACTTAGTTTCACTGTCAACATCTTAAAATATTCCTTCACTTAGTTTATTATATTCTTGGAATGATTTCTCATTTTTATTCTCTGATGAAAGCGAGGTACATAAGTGGCATACATTTTCTGTCTAGCTTTGTTTCTTCCTGCTTAATCATACTCCTTCTATAGAGATATGTTTAATCCTGCTTAATCATACTCCTTCTATAAAAATATGTTTCTTCCTGCTTTAATCATAGTCCTTCTATAAAAATATGTTTCTTCCTGCTTTAATCATACTCCTTCTATAAAAATGTTTCTTCCTGTTTTAATCATACTCCTTCAATAAAAATGTTTCTTCCTGCTTTAATCATACTCCTTCGATAAAAATATGTTTCTTCCTGTTTTAATCATACTCCTTCTATAAAGATATGTTTCTTCCTGCCTTAATCACCATATAAAAACTGCTAATATTCTAGATTCTGTTTATATATCTTACAATCTTACAGTCATACAATCATGTGAAAAGTTTTTGTCCACTTCTATTTCACACACAAGCAGATGTGTGACAGAGGAAAGCTAAACCTTATCTCACACATGTGAAGATTTGTGACAGAAGAAAGCTAAACTTTATCTTACACACATGAAGATTTGTGACAGAAGAAAGCTAAACTTTATCTTACACATGTGAAGATTTGTGACAGAAGAAAGCTAAACCTTATCTCACACATGTGAAGATTTGTGACAGAAGAAAGCTAAACTTTATCTTACACACGTGAAGATTTGTGACAGAAGAAAGCTAAACTTTATCTCAAACATGTGAAGATTTGTGACAGAAGAAAGCTAAATTTTATCTCACACATGTGAAGATTTGTGACAGAAAAAAGCTAAATTTTATCTCACACATGTGAAGATTTGTGACAGAAGAAAGCTAAACTTTATCTCACACATGTGAAGATTTGTGACAGAAAAAAGCTAAACTTTATCTCACACATATGCAGATTTGTGACAGAAGAAAGCTAAACTTTATCTCACACATGTGCAGATTTGTGACAGAAGAAAGCTAAATTTTATCTCACACATGTGAAGATTTGTGACAGAAGAAAGCTAAATTTTATCTCACACATGTGAAGATTTGTGACAGAAAAAAGCTAAACTTTATCTCACACATGTGCAGATTTGTGACAGAAGAAAGCTAAACTTTATCTCACACATGTAAAGATTTGTGACAGAAGAAAGCTAAATTTTATCTCACACATGTGAAGATTTGTGACAGAAGAAAGCTAAATTTTATCTCACACATGTGAAGATTTGTGACAGAAGAAAGCTAAATTTTATCTCACACACAAGGAGATGTGTGAGAGGGAAAAGCTCAATTTTACCTATAACGACCGCTCGAGAAAATGGATAAAATCAAGGAGAAGATTGTTAGACGGAGAAGATGGGGAAGATTGTTAGACGGGGAAGATTGTTAGAAGGGGAAGATTGGGAGGATTGTTCTCTTAATGGAGAAGATTGTCTGGCCAAACATTGAGCTCTCAGCAGAAGATGTAGAGAATCTGAGAGCGTTTGAAGTCACAATTTAATATCAGTGGAGATTTTCCAGCTAAAATTTTAAAGGTGAAACACTGAAATGTACCTGGAGCCCATGTACAGAGCTCGTTTCCTGACATTTAGGAACCCTTTAATTTCATAATCGTCGTCATCATCGTCAATTTGATGAAATGATGAATCAAACCAAATTTTGTAGATATTTTCTTTGTTTCTGCTTACAATAACAAAATATTTTTAATGCCATATTACAGTCAATGGATCAGTGATCGATTTGATTTGTGACTGTAAAGTGTTGCTCATGCACAAGAGTGTTCGATGACGCATACATCTCTTGTCTGCTGACGCATACATCGCTTGTTTGCTGACAACTCCAATTTGTAATGTGGCTGTAGTTATGGAATAAATTGTGGAACTTGTTGAACAAAGATATGTTCAAAACCTTGTAAGAAAGTTCAACGTTCACTTTTGTATTTTCACTTCGTGTTTTGGTGACGGGTGAAAATATGACAGACAAACCAATACATTTTTATCTGTGTGTTTCTTGTTTCTTTTCTTTCCAGAATTCTTCCTCTTTATCGCTGACTAGTTAGATCCACCACCATAAGTTTCAGGGGAGCAATCATACTGCACAGTAGGGGTTCTTGACTGGGGATATCATTCTCTTTTACAGGTATGGAAACCAAATGATTGGTGTACGGAAACCAAATGATGGACGTATGGGAACCAAAAGATGGGTGTACGGAAACCAAACTATGCATGTATGGAAACCAAATGATGGGTGTATGGAAACCAAATAATGAGTGTATGGAAACCAAATGATGGATGCATAGGAACCAAGTTATATCATTCTCTAATTTACCACCAGAAAATTCATATTATCATTCTATAATTTATCACCAGAACATTCATATTATCATTCTCTAATTTATCAACAGAACATACATACTATCATTCTCTATTTTATTACCAGAAAATACATACCATCATTCTCTATTTTACCACCAGAACATACATACTATCATTCTCTATTTTACCATTAGAATATACATACTATCATTCTCTATTTTATCACCAGAACATTCATACTATCATTTTCTATTTTACCACCAGAACATTCATACTATCATTTTCTATTTTACCACCAGAACATACATACTAAATTTCTCTATTTTAACACCAGAACATACATACTAACTTTCTCTATTTTAACACCAGAGCATTCATATTATCAGTCTCTATTTTACCACCAGAACATACATACTATCATTCTCTATTTTACCACCAGAACAATCATACTATCATTCTCTATTTTACTACCAGAACATAATACTATCTTTCTCTTTTTTTTTACCACCAGATCATTCATACTGTTGTTCTATATTTTACCACCAGAACATTCATACTATCATTCTCTATTTTACCACCAGAACATTCATACTATCATTCTCTATTTTACCACCAGAACATACATACTATCATTCTCTTTTCTTCCATGGTAGCATCTGTGTTTCTATTGTAATGTACAATAACAGTAAAACATAGATCTTACGGAATACAGTCTCCATGCCGCCTGTCGTAACTGGTGCCATTAACGCAGTCGATTTGGGCATATCTGCCACCTTTGCAAATACCGTAAGAGCCGCATGCCCACCAGTACAGGAAATTCTCGGGAAGCCCCGTACAATCGTAATCAAAATCGGTCGGCTGAGAGTTACTCGAACCTGGTGGAAGAATTCACAAAACCAGGTCAACAGAAGTTGCTGAATTTGACAAGAAAATGGACAGCTGACAGCCGAACGTTCACAGGAGAGACACATCACAAAGTCTGCTAGATTTATGAAACGCAACTCAATATCAAAATAATAAAGTGTAAGATTTTTCCTATAGTGTGATGTCTGATTTAAATGTCATGTGGATATCTAATACCAGAGGTTTGTAAATGTGATCATTGTTACAGTCATCATCATCATCATCATCATCATCATCATCCTAAATCTACATAACAATCTGGAATGTAAAAGATGTGAATAATTTTGAAAAGAAAAGAAGGGGCCATCATATTTGCAGTATAAGTTAGACACCTTTCATTAAACAGTGACAACATCCTCCATCATCTCCCATTTCTGAGTGTCTATATGACAGCATCAAGACCAAGAGTTGTATCTTAACATTTCTGCCAGGTACTACAACAAGAATTGTATCACAACGTCACAAAGTACTGTACTATAACAGAGCCGATAATTACTGGGGGGGGGGGAGGGGGGAGGAATGTTATCTTTGTTTGTATTATATAAAGGACTTATTGATGGAAAGTTACATTTAAAACCTTTTTTGAACTTCTTTAAAGTTGTAAAACAAAACAAGTATTTCTGTTTAGTTTCTGGGCTTAAAGTTGCTTCACCGGGTAATAACTTATTTGTTTGTGTGTTTGTATGTTTGTGGTGCAAGTACACATGTCTCTATTCAGTGTTCCGCACCTAATTGCTTAGCTCTATACATCTTCCTTTGATTCGCCTTCAGCTGTTATTGTTGAGCAGACAAACGACAAAAATGAACTTAACAGTAACTCGATTTCTCTCTCTCTCTCTCTCTCTCTCTCTAACCAGCACAAACGTATCAAAATACTGCCTCTTAAGATAAGCCAAGTTGGTACATCAAATTCTTTCACGACATGCTCTGCCGTATCTATGGAACCTGTTTAAATTTAGCCCTAAGTGCAGTGACCTCTTGAACAACATATGTCTTCCAAAACCTAGACTTGATCTTTACAAGAAAAGCTTTACTTATTCTGATGCTCATCTTTGAAATACTCTTCCATCCTGTATAAAAAATATAAACAATACTCCTTCCTACAACTACAGACTTTATCTATTTAATATCGAGTACATGTCGCCATGAATCATAAAACTTAAAAGTTATTTTAGACTGCTCTTACAGACACCGAACTTATTATTCTGAATAGTAATGAAATTTTTGTTTGGTAAGTAGTCATTTATACGTGTATGTAGTTAGTCATTCATATGTGTAGTAGTTAGTCATTTATATGTGTATGTAGTTAGTCATTTATATGTGTATGTAGTTAGTCATTTTTATGTGCATGCATTTAGTCATTTTTATGTGTGTGTAGTTATTTTATTGTTAATTATACGCTATGTGTTATATGAGCATATTTGTAGAATGTCTGGAACACAGTGAAAGTTGTATGATAAAGAGTAGAATGTCAAACGGGCCTGCGTGCCTAATTCTTAACCCTTTTGAAATAAAGATTAGTCAACCAACCAGTCTCTCTCTCTCTCTCTCTCTCTCTCTCTCTCTCTCTCTCTCTCTCTGGCCCATGCCAATCACGCATTTGGACGTAACTGCCACCTTTGCAAATACCGTAAGAGCCGCATGCCCACCAGTACAGGAAATTCTCGGGAAGCCCCGTACAATCGTAATCAAATCGGTCGGCTGAGAGTTACTCGAACCTGGTGGAAGAATTCACAAACCAGTCAACAGAAGTTGCTGAATTTGACAAGAAAATGGACAGCTGACAGCCGAACGTTCACAGTAGAGACACATCACAAAGTCTGCTAGATTTATGAAACGCAACTCAATATCCAAATAATAAAGTGTAAGACTTTTCCTATAGTGTGATGTCTGATTTAAATGTCATGTGGATATCTAATACCAGAGGTTTGTAAATGTGATCACTGTTACAGTCATCATCATCATCATCATCACCATCCTAAATCTACATAACAATCTGGAATGTAAAAGATGTGAATAATTTTGAAAAGAAAAGAGGGGGCCATCATATTTGCAGTATAAGTTAGACACCTTTCATTAAACAGTGACAACATCCTCCATCATGTCCCATTTCTGAGTGTCTATATGACAGCATCAAGACCAAGAGTTGTATCTTAACATTTCTGCCAGGTACTACAACAAGAATTGTATCACAACGTCACAAAGTACTGTACTATAACAGAGCCGATAATTACTGGGGGGGGGGGAGGGGAGGGGGGGAGGAATGTTATCTTTGTTTGTATTATATAAAGGACTTATTGATGGAAAGTTACATTTAAAACCTTTTTTGAACTTCTTTAAAGTTGTAAAACGAAACAAGTATTTTTGTTTAGTTTCTGGGCTTAAAGTTGCTTCACCGGGTAATAACTTATTTGTTTGTGTGTTTGTATGTTTGTGGTGCAAGTACACATGTCTCCATTCAGTGTTCCGCACCTAATTGCTTAGCTCTATACATCTTCCTTTGATTCGCCTTCAGCTGTTATTGTTGAGCAGACAAACGACAAAAGTGAACTTGACAGTAACTCGATTTCTCTCTCTCTCTCTCTCTCTCTCTCTCTCTCTCTCTAACCAGCACAAACGTATCAAAATACTGCCTCTTAAGAACAGCTTCAACAAAGCCAAGTTGGTACATCAAATTCTTTCACGACATGCTCTGCCGTATCTATGGAACCTGTTTAAATTTAGCCCTAAGTGCAGTGACCTCTTGAACAACATATGTCTTCCAAAACCTAGACTTGATCTTTACAAGAAAAGCTTTACTTATTCTGATGCTCATCTTTGAAATACTCTTCCATCCTGTATTAAAAAAATATAAACAATACTCCTTCCTACAACTACAGACTTTATCTATTTAATATCGAGTACATGTCGCCATGAATCATAAAACTTAAAAGTTATTTTAGACTGCTCTTACAGACACCGAACTTATTATTCTGAATAGTAATGAAATTTTTGTTTGGTAAGTAGTCATTTATACGTGTATGTAGTTAGTCATTCATATGTGTAGTAGTTAGTCATTTATATGTGTATGTAGTTAGTCATTTATATGTGTATGTAGTTAGTCATTTTTATGTGCATGCATTTAGTCATTTTTATGTGTGTGTAGTTATTTTATTGTTAATTATACGCTATGTGTTATATGAGCATATTTGTAGAATGTCTGGAACACAGTGAAAGTTGTATGATAAAGAGTAGAATGTCAAACGGGCCTGCGTGCCTAATTCTTAACCCTTTTGAAATAAAGATTAGTCAACCAACCAGTCTCTCTCTCTCTCTCTCTCTCTCTCTCTCTCTCTCTCTCTCTCTCTCTGGCCCATGCCAATCACGCATTTGGACGTAACTGATTCCCGCAACCACCTGTCTTTTGCTCTTTCTTTAAGCTGTCTTTTGGACTGTGCTCTAGACCATTCTTTTAGTCTATCAAATATCTTGTTTCTTTGTCTTCCTCTGTCTCTTTTTCCTTTCAGTTTTCCTGTTGTCATTAATTATGTATTTGTGTAGTATTAGAATAAGCAGAGAGAGTCCTGGGCGAGTCCTTGGACGTTTTCAACGGCTAGCTCACTGTTTTCTGACTCCAGGGGAAAAATTAAGTTTCTGTCAGGTGAAAGATACTAGGTACCTTAACATTTCTGTCAGATGAAAGATACTAGGTACCTTAACATTTCTGTCAGGTGAAAGATACTAGGTACCTTAACATTTCTGTCAGGTGAAAGATACTAGGTACTTTAACATTTCTGTCAGGTGAAAGATACTAGGTACCTTAACATTTCTGTCAGGTGAAATATACTAGGTACCTTAACATTTCTGTCAGGTGAAATATACTAGGTACCTTAACATTTCTGCCAGGTGAAAGGTACTGGGTACCTTAACATTTCTGCCAGGTGAAAGGTACTGGGTACCTTAACATTTCTGCCAGGTGAAAGGTACTGGGTACCTTAACATTTCTGCCAGGTGAAAGGTACTGGGTACCTTAACATTTCTGCCAGGTGAAAGATACTAGGTACCTTAACATTTCTGCCAGGTGAAAGATACTAGGTACCTTAACATTTCTGCCAGGTGAAAGATACTAGGTACCTTAACATTTCTGCCAGGTGAAAGATACTGGGTACCTTAACATTTCTGCCAGGTGAAAGGTACTGGGTACCTTAACATTTCTGCCAGGTGAAAGGTACTGGGTACCTTAACATTTCTGCCAGGTGAAAGGTACTAGGTACCTTAACATTTCTGCCAGGTGAAAGGTACTGGGTATCTTAACATTTCTGCCAGGTGAAAGGTACTGGGTATCTTAACATTTCTGCCAGGTGAAAGGTACTGGGTATCTTAACATTTCTGCCAGGTGAAAGGTACTGGGTACCTTAACATTTCTGCCAGGTTTTCGAAAGGTACTGGGTATCTTAACTAAATGAAACGGAGTTAGAAACGGAAAAAAAATAAATAAAAGAATCTGTGAAATAAGGAAACAGATCAAACATTTCAATAGTTTTACTTACAGAAAACATCTTTTGTAAAAATACTTACACAAGACAATGTGAATTTTCAATAATGCTTATTCAGGGAACAAAGTAGATTTTGTACGTACAAAAAAGAAGCCCCATTTTGTAGTAATAATACCAACAAAAAAGAACATGTTTTTGCTGCAAAACTTACAACAGCAACTGAATACTTGGACAATACTTACAACAGCAACTGAATACTTGGACAATACTTACACAAGACAGCGATGAACACCAGAGACTGTGCTAAGTAATGCATGATTAGGAAATACTGATGTAGGTCTCCCAACAATCGTTGACCAGCTTCTGAACTGACCAGGAAAGCTAAAACCTTAAGCTTTTATAAGTTGCTGTGATGGTGGCCACGACAGCTCAGGCTCACGGCAGCTCCTGGCCTGTTGACTGCTAGAATTAGCGCAAGGAATTCTGGGATGTTTGACATAAAAATCCAAGTCAAACAAAAATGTAAACCTGCAAACCAAATTTCGTGATGCTATTTGCCCTCTTCTTCTTCTGTTTCTGCTCCTCCTCCTTCTTCTTCTTCTTCTACACCACAGAACTCAAATATTTCAGCAAAACTGGCCAGCAACGGCTACGACTGTTCCTGTAAACATCCTGTCTAATATTACATCTCACTGTACCTGCTGCAGTCAAGCCTGACACTTTCTTCTTATAACAGAAAGTGCCCTGCCAGAACTGTTTGATGCCTAAATCTTAATGTATCTATCTCAGCGAGTGACTTGTTCCATTTCCTTTTGATGTCTAAATCTTAGTGTATCTATCTCAGCGAGTGACTTGTTCCATTTCCTTTTGATGCCTAAAACTTAGTGTATCTATCTCAGCGAGTGACTTGTTTGATTTCCTTTTGATGTCTAAAACTTAGTGTATCTATCTCAGCGTGTGACTTGTTTTATTTCATTTTGATGTCTAAAACTTAGTGTATCTATCTCAGCGTGTGACTTGTTTTATTTCATTTTGATGTCTAAAACTTAGTTATTTATCTCAGCGTGTGACTTGTCTGATTTCCTTGTGGTGTCTAAAACCTAGCGTATCTTTCTCAGGGAGTTACTTGTTTGATTTCCTTCTGATGTCTAAAACATATTGTATCTCTTTCAACTTGTGACTTGTTTTATTTCATTTTGATGTCTAAAACTTAGTGTATCTATCTCAGCGTGTGACTTGTTTTATTTCATTTTGATGTCTAAAACTTAGTTATTTATCTCAGCGTGTGACTTGTCTGATTTCCTTGTGGTGTCTAAAACCTAGCGTATCTTTCTCAGGGAGTTACTTGTTTGATTTCCTTCTGATGTCTAAAACATATTGTATCTCTTTCAACTTGTGACCTTTTTTATGTCTAAAACTTATCTATCTCAGCATTTTACCTGTTTGATGTCTAAATCTTAGTGTATCTATCTCAGCGTTTTACCTGTTTGATGTCTAAATCTTAGTGTATTTATCTCAGGGTGTGACGTGCTGTGATTC
The DNA here is from genome assembly GCA_009760885.1 of Achatina immaculata. Lineage (NCBI taxonomy): Eukaryota > Metazoa > Mollusca > Gastropoda > Stylommatophora > Achatinidae > Lissachatina > Lissachatina immaculata. Next base: position 15,730,635 of record CM019693.1, on the reverse strand, counting down.
TGGCTGTCAGTGATCACTGTTTATCCCACTGACAGAGGAGTGCCATCAGCAGAACGCAACACTGGCCTTCTATGTCTAGGGTCTTACATTTAAAAACCGACTGTTTTATGCTCTCACTTGATTGTCTCATACTCTCACTTGAGTGCATAATATTATATCTTTATATTTAAACACCTTCACCTGATTTTCCAATACTTTTTCTTAATTCTCCAGTGCTCTCGCTTGATTTTTCAGTACTCTCCAGTTGATGTTATCATACACTATCTTGATTTTTCCATACTCTAACGCTAATCCGCTTTTCTCACATTCTCTTGTTTTTTATTTTTGTTTTTCTAAAGCGTGGCTTCCTGTTATATTTTCATATATTAAATTTGCCCTGACTTCCTACTTTCCTGTCATGTTTCTGTTTTTGTTTTTCTAAAGCCTGACTTCCTACTTTCCAATAAATTTTTTTTGGTTATTTTTCTAAAGCCTGACTTCCTACTTTCCTGTCATGTTTTTGTTTTTGTTTTTCTAAAGCCTGACTTCCTACTTTCCTGTCATGTTTTTGTTTTTGTTTTTCTAAAGCCTGACTTCTTACTTTCCAATAATTTTTTTTTTGTTTTTCTAAAGCCTGACTTCCTACTTTCCAATAATTTTTTTTTTGTTTTTCTAAAGCCTGACTTCCTACTTTCCTGTCATGTTTTTGTTTTTGTTTTTCTAAAGCCTGACTTCTTACTTTCCAATAATTTTTTTTTTTTTTTTTTTTTCTAAAGCCTGACTTCCTACTTTCCAATAAATTTTTTTTGGTTATTTTTCTAAAGCCTGACTTCCTACTTTCCTGTCATGTTTTTGTTTTTCTAAAACCTGACTTCCTACTTTCCTGTCATGTTTTTGTTTTTGTTTTTCTAAAGCCTGACTTCTTACTTTCCAATAATTTTTTTTTCTAAAGCCTGACTTCCTACTTTGCTGTCATGGTGTGTTTTTTTGTTTTGTTTTGTTTTTCGAAAGCGTGACTTCTTACTTTCCTGCAATTTTTTAATTTGTTTTTCTAAAGGATGACTTCCTACTTTCCTGTCATGTTGTTTTGTTTTTCTAAAGCTGATTTTCTACTGACTTTCATGTTTTTTTTTCTAAAGCCTTACTTCCTATTGTCTTTAATGTTTTTTTTTGTGTTTCTAATGGCTGATTTTCTACTTTCTTTCATGTTTTTTTTTCTTTTTCTAAAGCCTGACTTCCTACTTTCTGTCATAGTTTTTTTTTGGTTTTTCTATAACCTTAATTCCTACTTTCTTGTCATGTTCTCTTTTTGCTTCTCTAAAGCTTAACTTCCTACTTTCTTTCATAGTTTTTTTTTGGTTTTTCTAAAGCTTAACTTCCTACTTTATGTCATAGTTTTTTTGTTTTTCTAAAGCTTAACTTCCTACTTTCTATCATAGTTTTTTTGTTTTTCTTAAGCGTGACTTCCTACTTTCTGTCATAGTTCTTTTTTTGCTTTTGTAAAGCTTAACTTCCAACTTTCTGTCATAGTTTTTTTTGTTTTTCTAAAGCTTAACTCCCTACTTTCTGGCATAGTTTTTTTTTGTTTTCATGAAGCTTAACTTCCTACTTTCTGTTATTATTTTTTTTTGTTTTTCTAAAGCTTAACTTCCTACTTTCTGTCATAGTTTTTTTTTTGTTTTTGTTTTTCTAAAGCTTGACTTCCTACTTTATATCATAATTATTTTGTTTTTCTAAACCTTAACTTCCTACTTTCTGTCATAGTTTTTTTTCTGAAGCTTAACTTCCTACTTTGTGTCATAGTTTTGTTTGTTTTTCTAAAGCTTAACTTCCTACTTTCTGTGAGTTTTTTTGTTTTTCTAAAGCTTAACTTTTTATTTTCTGTCATAGTTTTTTTTTGGGTTTTCTAAAACTTAACTTCCTAATTTTTGTCACAGTTTGTTTTTTTTTCTAAAGCTTAACTTCCTACTCTGTGTCATAGTTTTTTTTTTTTGTTTTCCTAAAACTTAACTTCGTACTTTCTATCATAGTTTTTTTTTTTTTTTTGGTTTTCTAAAGGATGACTTCCTACTTTCTGTCATAGTTTATTTTTTTTTATTTTTCTAAAGCTTAACTTCCTACTTTCTGTCATAGTTTTTTTTTTTAAGCTTAACTTCCTACTTTCTATCATAGATTTTCTGTTTTTCTAAAGTTTAACTTCCTACTTTCTGTCACAGTTGTTTTTTTTTTTCTAAAGGATGACTTCCTACTTTCTGTCATATTTTTTTTTTCTAAAGCTTAACTTCCTACTTTCTATCATAGTTCCTTTTGTTTTTCTAAAACTCAACTTCCCACTTTCTGTCACAGTTTTTTTCTTTTTCTAAAGCTTGACTTCCTACTTTCTGTGATAAACTTTTTCTTTTTCTAAAGCTTGACTTTCTACTTTCTGTCATAGTTTTTTTTTCTTTTTCTAAAGCTTAACTTCCTACTTTCTGTCATAGTCTTTTTTTTCTAAAGCTCACTTCCTACTTTCTGTTATAGTCTTTTCCTTTTTCTAAAGCTTAACTTCCTACTTTCTGTCATAGTTTTTTTTCTTTTTCTTAGTGAGTAAGAAATATTACGATATCTCCAAGATTTCCATGATCAAAGGCGATAGTGAGTAAGTAAATCTTAGGATATCTTCAAGATTTCCATGATCAAAGTCGATAGTGAGTAAGTAAATCTTAGGATATCTCCAAGATTTCTATGATCAGAGGCTATATTGAGTAAGAAAATCTTACGATATCTCCAAGATTTCCATCACGAAAGGCGATAGTGAGTAAGAAAATCTTACGATATCTCCAAGATTTCTATGATCAAAGGCGATAGAGAGTAAGTAAATCTTACGATATCTTCAAGATTTACATGATCAAAGGCGATAGAGAGTAAGAAAATCTTACGATATCTTCAAGATTTACATGATCAAAGGCGATAGAGAGTAAGAAAATCTTACGATATCTTCAAGATTTACATGATCAAAGGCGATAGAGAGTAAGAAAATCTTACGATATCTTCAAGATTTACATGATCAAAGGCGATAGAGAGTAAGAAAATCTTACGATATCTCCAAGATTTCCATGATCAAAGGCGATAGTGAGTAAATAAGGTAAGGTAAATCTGTGGTAGCCATTATTGCGTACTGTCGCCGACACGTCAACAACAGAAGCACCTCTGTACATGATCTTCAGGCCACCTGCTAGAGCTGACGTCAGCAGTGTCAAGACACGCTCTGGCGCCGGCCCGAGGCTTGACCTGGCAGGAACGATCCACAGATCTTGTTGACTGGGTTGAGGTCTTGTTTGTCTGGTGTCCTGTGCTTTCTACGCATGTCAGTGAGTGGGTGTTTATGTGTGTGTGTTTATGTGTGGGTGTTTATGTGTGTGTGTGTGCTGATGAAAAGGAGGCGCAGTTCCCCGGCCTGGCAAGCCATCACGTGTGTATGTCACAGTGAACGAGGGGACCACAAACAAGACGATCTACCTGTCAAATGTTGACCCTGGCCCCAGACCATGTCCAGTGTCTTATCCTTCCGATTTAGGCAGATCTGGCGAGTGATGTAATATTTACTGGCACTTTCTGTGGCACAGCACAAGCTCCCAGTCTGCCGCCAAGTAAGTCATGTTTGTTCTGAAGGTTGTTTCAGAAATCTTCGCGACCTCAAGTTTTCCCGCCACGTAGTGCAGACTGAGCATGCGCAGTGGCGTGATGAACGACATACACGCTTCAGTTTCCTTTTCCCATTTCGGACAGATTTCAGCAAGATTAGATGGAGCATGTTAAACTGTCCGAAACAAGAGGGGAAGAAACAACTTTACATTTGCCTGGTTAGTGTATTTCAAAATCTGGACCTGAATAAACGCGCAGAATAAGACATAAATCAGGTGCAGAAATTCAAATACCTTAGAGCAGCAATAACTTGCAAATCCAGAACAGAAATTAGGCACATAATAGGCCAAGCAAAGACTGAATGTGCGAAACATATTATAAGCAACTCATTCCTATCAATGATTATTAGAAAAAAAAACATAAAATGGTATATTAAGCCTATCTTATTACATGGAAGTAATTGCTGGACAATAGGCAGGTCCGAACAAAGATCATTGGAAGCAGCAGAAATGTGATTTATCAGAAGAATTTTGCGAATTCCATGCACAGCAAAAATAATTAATGGAGAATGTTTGAGAAGAGCTGGAGATACAAACAAATCTTATCATATATTTCTCTCGGTCTTCCCCTGCCTCTTCTTCCCTCTATTTTTCCTGTTCTTACAATATTTTCAATGCACTTTCTACCTTCTATACAAGTTTATATAATGATACTGGACAGTCTGACGGGATGGTGTGAGAGGAGATCACCAACTGAACTGATGGCCTGCATGAAGGATAATGTACTCTGGAGAAGCATAATAGTCAAAGCTAGTCGGCAGAGCACATGATGATGATGATGATGATGATGGATTACATAATTGACGCAGCTAAATCAATACTAAATTTCCTGGTTGGAAAATATACACGTACGCATAGAAATAGTCATTTACAAACATACGATCACGAACACACACACAGATACACGCAAGCACACACAAACACACACAGATACACGCAAGCACACACAAACACACACAGATACACGCAAGCACACACAAACACACACAGATACACGCAAGCACACACAAACACACACATACATGCAGGCACAACCTATCGTTCACTTTTACAGATACAGATAAGATAAACTTCACATATCTTTTTCTGCACAAAACTTGACTAACCACACACACAAAAACCTTTACATTCTGAGTATGTAATGTACGCTGATAGACCTGTAGTGGCTGACAGAGTTTGAGGGAATCTGTAAGATACTGTAAGATGTCTGATGGTGTGATGTATCACAGAAATGTGAAAAAAGCAGTGATAAATACGCAGGACATGCTCAGTGCACGTAAAGTGTGATAAATCACCACTTATATCAATCATTACGTACTGGATGTGATAACCACATAATCTTCATACCCCCCCACCCCATACCCGCCAGCTCTCCTCTATTTCCCCTTTTCCGGCTTTTTTTCACATACATGCATACAAATACATAATGTACAAATCCTTAACATACAAACACATAACATACAGATACATAGCATACGCATGTATTATATCATTTCCCAGTAATTATTAAACTTCTAAACTATCATATCGCCATTGTAATGTATGTCTGAACTTTTCGTTATATCATTTTACATCTCCCTGCAATTTAAAACTCTTTCTCTCTCTCTGATGGAAGATGTATGTTCTAGCAAGTGGAATCATTCCTTTTCTCTCTCTCTCTCTCTCTCTCTCTCTCTGTGTCTCTTTCTCTCCCCCCCTTCTCTTCAAATCTTTACCCTTTAAAAATAAAGATTATTCACTCATTCATTCATTCTAGACAGATATCTACACTGCTCAGGACACAAACAGATAACAACTCTAAGACACAAAACTCACTGTCTAAGACACAAATCTCACTGTTCAAGAAACAAGCCTCACTATATGAGACATAAACCTCACTGTCTAAAACACAAACAGTCTAATACACAAACCTCACTGTCTAAGACACAAACCTCACTATTTAAGACACAAACCTCACTGTCTAAAAAACAAACCTCACTGTCTAAGACACAAATCTCACTGTCTAAAACACAAACCTCACTGTCTAAGAGACAAATCTCACTGTCTAAGACACAAATTTCATGGTCTAAGACACAAACCTCACTGTCTAAGTGAGTGTCTAGGACAGAAGCAGATAATCACACTTACTAGCACAAGCAGACAATCACACTGACTAGAACAAAAGCAGATAATCACACTTACTAGCACAAGCAGACAATCACACTGACTAGAACAAAAGCAGATAATCACACTTACTAGCACAAGCAGACAATCACACTGACTAGAACAAAAGCAGATAATTACACGTACTAGGACACAAGCAGACATTCACACGTACTAGGACACAAGCAGACAATCACACGTACTAGGACACAAGCAGACATTCACACGTACTAGGACACAAGCAGACATTCACACTTACTAGGACACAAGCAGACAATCACACGTACTAGGACACAAGCAGACAATCACACGTACTAGGACACAAGCAGACATTCACACTGACAGCTATGACTGCAGAACATGCGATCACACGGGAGAACGTTCACAGAGTGATGTGTGTACTATCACTTGGCGTGTTAAGTTTCACATGACAGAATGCCTACAGGGTAATTTGTATTATATTACTTTGTTGTGTGAATCATCACGTGACAGAACGTGTGCCTGGGTATTTCATCAATTGTTTTTTACTTTTCTGATGTTTCTCCTAGCTCTGTTTAATGTGTGTGTCCGTGTATGTATGTGCATATGCCAGTGCTTATGTCTCTGTGTATGTTTGTGTATGTCTGTGTGTGTCTGTGTATGTCTGTGTGCCAGTGTTTGTGTATGTGTGTATATCTGTGACTGTCGTTGTATATACCTGTGTGTTTGGTATGTCTGTGTATATGTCTGTGTACTTATGTCTCTGTATATGTCTGCGTGTATATGTCTGTGTGTATATGTCTGTGTGGGGTAATGGAGATCGGAACAAAAATAATAATGACAGAGAAAGGTAGGAAAAACGATAACAGAAATCAGCAAGAGATATATAGACAAAGATAGACAGAATTAGAAACAGAAAGACAAGAGAAATAAAGTAACAGAGACAGAATGAAAAACAGAGAGAGAAGAGAGATAAAGAGAGAGAGAGAGAGAGCGAGAGAGAGAGAGAGAGAGAATAAGAAACAGAGAAACAAGAGGGATAACGGACTCGGACTACCGACCTTAACCAAAACTCAGATTGACAGACTGGACAGAATTTAAATTGTTGTAGCTGTGGGGGTTATCCCGGGTTGCAAAGAAGATACCCTGATTGCAACCACTCCTTATGTGCAGGGCCTACCTGGCCTGCCAATCAAAGCTGCACAGATCAAGTTCGACAACACGATTCATCTACTGCATAAACCACTGTTAGTAATGAAAGGTTGTGTTAAACATGGTAATTCATGTATGTCTGAGGCTGAAACATCCCTAAGCGCTGTGTGTGCTGTGGAGGATATTGCTAAAGGAGCAGAGTGGATAGAGGTAAGAGATGGTACCAACAGACTTACCAGAGTGGTAATCACCGCACTTGGCAGAGGATACAGAGAGTGGACGGGAGGTAGGACTGAGTTCGCTTACGCTGACACTCACTCATGTGACCCAGCCATCTTCACGGACTGCTCAGTGCTGCCATGAAAAAAGTGTATGGGGTCGCCCTATAAGCGAGGCAGACTGGTGGCCCAGAAAGCAGGGGCCTCCTGTACGACGACATTGAACATGGGGCGTGGGGACTGTGGCGGTGACCAAAGCTCTGTCTTGGCAATGTGAGCAGGATGAAATGTGTGGTGGTGACAGGTAGGAAGAAATGTGTGGTTGTGACAGATAGGAAGAAATGTGTGGCCGTGAAAGGTAGGAGGAAATGTGTGGTGGTGACAGATAGGAAGAAATATGTGGTGGTGACAGGCAGGAGGAAATGTGTGGTGGTGACAGATAGGAAGAAATGTGTGGGGGTGACAGATAGGAATAAATGTGTGATGGTGACAGATAGGAAGAAATGTGTGTGGAGACAGGCAGGAGGAAATTTGTGGTGGTGACAGATAGGAGGAAATGTGTGGTGGTGACAGGCAGGATAAAATGTGTGGTGGTGACAGATAGGACGAAATGTGTAGTGGTGACAGGCAGGAGGAAATGTGTGTTGGTGACAGGTAGGAAGAAATGTGTGGTGGTGACAGATAGGAGGAAATGTGTGGTGGTGACAGATAGGAGGAAATTTGTGATGGTGACAGATAGGAAGAAATGTGTGGTGGTGACAGGTAGGAGGAAATTTGTGATGGTGACAGATAGGAAGAAATGTGTGGTGGTGACAGGCAGGAGGAAATTTCTGGTGGTGACAGGTAGGAAGAAATGTGTGGTGGTGACAGGCAGGAGGAAATGTGTGGTGGTGACAGGTAGGAGGAAATCTGTGGTGGAGAAAGGTAGGAGGAAATGTCTGGTGGTAACAGGTAGGAGGAAATGTCTGGTGGTAACAGGCAGGATGAAATGTGTGGTGGTGACAGGCAGGATGAAATGTGTAGAGGTGAAAGGTAAGAGGAAATGTGTGGTGGTAACATGCAGGAGGAAATGTGTGGTGGTGAAAGGTAGGAGGAAATGTGTGGTGGTAACAGTCAGGAGGAAATGCATGGTGGTAACAGTCAGGAGGAAATGCATGGTGGTAACAGGCAGGATGAAATGTGTGGTGGTGACAGATAGGAAGAAAAGTGTGGTGGTGACAGATAGGAAGAAATGTGTGGTGGTGACAGATAGGAAGAAATGTGTGGTGGTGACAGGCAGGAGTAAATGTGTGGTGGTGAATGGTAGGAGGAAATGTGTGGTGGTGAAAGGTAGGAGGAAATGTGTGGTGGTAACAGGCAGGAGGAAATGTGTGGTGGTGACAGGCAGGAGGAAATGTGTGGTGGTGTCAGGCAGGATGAAGTGTGTGGTGGTGACAGATAGGAACAAATGTGTATGGTGACAGGCAGGAGGAAATGAAAGGTAGGAGGAAATTTGTGGTGGTGACAGATAGGAATAAATGTGTGGTGGTGACAGGCAGGAGGAAATGTGTGGTGGTGAAAGGTAGGAGGATATGTGTGGTGGTGAAAGGTAGGAGGAAATGTGTGTTGGTGAAAGGTAGGAGGAAATGTGTGGTGGTGACAGATAGGAATAAATGTGTGGTGGTGACAGGCAGGAGGAAATGTGTGATGGTGAAAGGTAGGAGGAAATGTGTGGTTGTGAAAGGTAGGAGGAAATGTGTGGTGGTAACAGGCAGGAGGAAATGTGTGGTAACAGGCATGATGAAATGTGTGGTGGATAAAGGTAGGAGGAAATGTGTGGTGGTAACTGGCTGAAGAAAATGTGTGGTGGTGAAAGGTAGGAGGAAATGTGTGATGGTGAAAGGTAGGAGGAAATGTGTGGTGGTAACAGGCAGGAGGAAATGTGTGTTGGTGACAGGCAGGATGAAATGTGTGGTGGTGAAAGGTAGGAGGAAATGTGTGGTGGTAACAGGCAGGATGAAATGTGTGGTGGTCACAGTTAGGAAGACGTGTGTGGTTGTGACAGGCAGGAGGAAATGTGTGGTTGTGAAAGGTAGGAGGAAATCTGTGGTGGTGAAAGGTAGGAGGAAATGTGTGGTGGTGAAAGGTAGGAGGAAATGTGTGGTGGTAACAGGCAGGAGGAAATTTGTGGTGGTGACAGGCAGGAGGAAATTTGTGGTGGTGAAAGGTAGGAGGAAATGTCTGGTGGTAAAAGGCAGGATGAAATGTGTGGTGGTGAAAGGTAGGACGAAATGTGTGGTGGTGACAGATAGGAAGAAATGTGTAGTGGTGAAAGGTAGGAGGAAATGTGTGGTGGTGACAGATAGAAACAAATGTGTGGTGGTGACAGGCAGGATAAAATGTGTGGTTGTGACAGATAGGAAGAAATGTGTGGTGTTGACAGGAAGGATAAAATGTTTGGTGGTGAAAGATAAGAGGAAATGTGTGGTGGTGACAGATAGGAAGAAATGTGTGGTGTTGACAGACAGGATAAAATGTGAGGTTTTGAAAGGTAGGAGGAAATGTGTGGTGGTGACAGATAGGAAGAAATGTGTGGTGGTGACAGTCAGGATAAAATATGTGACCATGACAGGTAGGAAGAAATGTGTGGTGGTGACAGACAGGATGAAATGTGTGGTGGTGACAGGCAGGATAAAATGTGTGGTGGTGAGAGGCAGGATAAAATGTGTCTTGATGATAGGTAAGAAGAACTGTGTGGTGGTGACAGGCAGGATGAAATGTGTGGTGGTGACAGGTAGGAAGAAATGTGTGGTGGTGACAGGCAAGATAAAATGTGTGGTGTTGACAGGTAGGAAGAAATGTGCGGTGGTGACAGGCAGGATGAAATGTGTGTTGGTGACATATGAAGGAATGTGTGATGGTGACAAGCAGGATAAAATGTGTGGTGGTGACATATAGGAAGAAATATGTGATGGTGATAGAAAGGATGAAATGTGTGGTGGTGACAGGCAGGATGAAATGTGTGGTGGTGACAGGCAGAATGAAATGTGTGGTGGTGAAAGGTAGGAGGAAATGTGTGGTGGTAACAGGCAGGAGGAAATGTGCGGTGGTGACATACAGGAGGAAATGTGTGGTGTTGACAGGCCAGATGAAATGTATGGTGGTGAATGGTAGGAGGAAATGTGTGGTATTACAGGCAAGATGAAATGTGTGGTGGTGACAGGCAGGATGAAATATGTAGAGGTGAAAGGTAGGAGAAAATGTGTGGTGGTAACATGCAGGAGGAAATTTGTGGTGGTGACAGATAGGAAGAAATGTGTGGTGGTGACAGACAGGATAAAGTGTGAGGTTTTGAAAGGTAGGAGGAAATGTGTGGTGGTGACAGATAGGAAGAAATGTGTGGTGGTGACAGGCAGGATAAAATATATGACGGTGACCGGTAGGAAGAAATGTGTGGTGGTGACAGACAGGATGAAATGTGTGGTGGTGACAGGCAGGATAATATGTGTGGTGGTTAGAGGCAGGATAAAATGTGTCTTGGTGATAGGTAAGAAGAACTGTGTGGTGGTGACAGGCAGGATGAAATGTGTGGTGGTGAAAGGTAGGAAGAAATGTGTGATGGTGACAGGCAGGATAAAATGTGTGGTGTTGACAGGTAGGAAGAAATGTGCGGTGGTGACAGGCAGGATAAAATGTGTGGTGGTGACATATAGGAAGAAATATGTGATGATGACAGGCAGGATAAAATTTGTGGTGGTGACAGGCAGGATGAAATGTGTGGTGGTGACAGGCAGGATGAAATGTGTGGTGGTGACAGGCAGGATGAAATGTGTGGTGGTGACAGATAGGATGAAATATGTGGTGGTGACAGGCAGGAAGAAATGTGTAGTGATGGCAGGTAGGAAGAAATGTGTAGTGATGGCATGTAGGAAGAAATGTGTAGTGATGGCATGTAGGAAGAAATGTGTAGTGATGGCAGGTAGGAAGAAATGTGTAGTGATGGCATGTAGGAAGAAATGTGTATTGGTGACAGGTAGGAAGAAATGTGTAGTGATCGCAGGTAGGAAGAAATGTGTAGTGATGGCATGTAGGAAGAAATGTGTAGTGATGGCATGTAGGAAGAAATGTGTATTGGTGACAGGTAGGAAGAAATGTGTAATGGTGGCAGGTAGGAAGAAATGTGTAGTGATGGCATGTAGGAAGAAATGTGTAGTGATGGCATGTAGGAAGAAATGTGTATTGGTGACAGGTAGGAAGAAATGTGTAATGGTGGCAGGTAGGAAGAAATGTGTATTGGTGACATTAGGAAGAAATGTGTAGTGGTGACAGATAGGAAGAAATGTGCGGTGGTGACACATAAGAAGAAATGTGTGGTGGTGACGGATAGGAAGATATGTGTGGTGGTGACAGATAGGAAGAAATGTGTGGTGGTGACAGATAGGAAGAAATGTATACTGGTGACATATAGGAAGAAATGTGTGGTGGTGACAGATAGGAAGAAATGTATACTGGTGACATATAGGAAGAAATGTGTAGAGGTGACAGGTAGGAAGAATTGTCTGGTGGTGACAGGTAGGAAGAAATGTGTGGTGGTGACAGATTCTCAGTGTATACTTCACAAGATAGAGAGATGGTTTGCTACTTTAGAAATTGGTTCAGGTCCGACAACATTCCAGTGTTACTAGGCTGACTTAGATAGTGTTACCAGGTTGACTTAGATACTGTTACCAGGTTGACTTATATGCTGTTACCAGGTTGACTTAGATATTGTTACCAGGCTGACTTAGATACTGTTACCAGGTTGACTTTGATACTGATACCAGGTTGACTTAGATACTGTTACCAGGTTGACTTAGATAGTGTTACCAGGTTCACTTAGATAGTGTTACCAGGTTGACTTATATACTGTTACCAGGTTGATTTAGATAGTGTTACCAGGTTGACTTAGATAGTGTTACCAGGTTGACTTAGATAGTGTTACCAGGTTGACTTAGCTAGTGTTACCAGGTTGACTTAGATAGTGTTACCAGGTTGACTTAGATAGTGTTACCAGGCTGACTTAGTGTTACCAGCTTGAATTAGCTAGTGTTACCAGGTTAACTTAGCTAGTGTTACCAGGCTGACTTAGCTAGTGTTACCAGGTTGACTTAGTGTTACTAGGCTGACTTAGATAGTGTTACCAGGCTGACTTAGATAGTGTTACCAGGCTGACTTAGATAATGTTAAAAGGCTGACGTAGATTGTGTTATAAGGTTGACGTGGATATTGTTACAAGGCTGACGTGGATAGTGTTACCAGGCTGACTTATATAGTTTTACCAGGCTAACGTAGATAGTGTTACCAATCTGACTTAGATAGTGTTACCAGTCTGACTTATATAGTTTTACCAGGCTGACGTAGATAGTGTTACCAGTTTGACTTATATAGTTTTACCAGGCTTACGCAGATAGTGTTACCAGTCTGACTTAGATAACGCTACCAGGCTGACGTAGATAGTGTTACCAGGCTGACGTAGATAGTGTTACCAGGCTATGCGGGTGAGAGAAACAATGAGGCAGACGATCAGATTACCAATAATATTAACGCAAAGGTTTCTGTGGACATGACCGGTGTACGCGAATCGGTTCCCGAGCAACTGGGACAAGAAGAGGAAAGAGCGTGGGCTGATAATATAGAGGGATAAAGGTGTGAATGAAGTATCAATAGAGGAGAGCATGTGTAAAGAGAGTATGGATAAAGATGTGGAGAATAAAGGAGAGCATGTGTTAATAATATATCTAAAGTGAGTGATGGATCAAGATCTGGAGAATAGAGGAGAGCATGATAATATAGAGGGATAATGGTGTGGTTAGAGAAGGTAGGAGAGCATGTTTTGGTAATATATGTAAAGAAGACGAAGGATAAAGGTGAGTGTGGAGAAGGGAGGAGAGATTGTGTTGATAATATATCTAAAGAAGGAGAGTGATAACGGTGTGTTAGGAGAACGATGGAGAGAAAGTGTTGATAAGGGCGTGGATGCTATCTTTAGCCCCACCTTTTCTCTTTGTATTTGCTGTTCTCATGTAATCTTTTGCTCCACTTTTTCTGCTTGGCCTTACTATTATCATGTAATCTTTAGCCTTACTTTTCTGTTTGGCCTTACTATTCTCATGTAATCTTTAGCCTTACTTTTTCTGCTTGGTCTTACTATTCTCATGTAATCTTTAGTTCCACTTTTTCTGCTTGGCCTTACTATTCTCATGTAATCTTTAGTTCCACTTTTTCTGCTTGGCCTTACTATTCTCATGTAATCTTTAGTTCCACTTTTTCTGCTTGGCCTTACTATTCTCATGTAATCTTTAGTTCCACTTTTTCTGCTTGGCCTTACTATTCTCATGTAATCTGTATTTCCACTATTTAGGCTTGGACTTGCAGATGTTTGAAGACTTCTGTGATATCTCGTAAAGTTTCTCCTACAATATCTTTATCGTCTGCATATCGTACTATTCTCTCTCTGCCACTGATGTTTCTTTCTTTATTAAGTTTCGTGCCATATCTTTCTCTTCTCTCTCTGCCACTGATGTTTCTTTCTTTATTAAGTTTCGTGTCATATCTTTCTCTTCTCTCTCTGCCACTGATGTTTCTTTCTTTATTAAGTTTCGTGCCATATCTTTCTCTTCTCGCTCTGCCACTGATGTTTCTTTCTTTATTAAGTTTCGTGTCATATCTTTCTCTTCTCTCTCTGCCACTGATGTTTCTTTCTTTATTAAGTTTCGTGTCATATCTTTCTCTTCTCGCTCTGCCACTGATGTTTCTTTCTTTATTAAGTTTCGTGCCATATCTTTCTCTTCTCTCTCTGCCACTGATGTTTCTTTCTTTATTATTGTTCCTATCATATCCTTCTCTTCTCTCTCTGGTACTGATGTTTCTTTCTTTATTATTGTTCCTATCATATCCTTCTCTTCTCTCTCTGCCACTGATGTTTCTTTCTTTATTATTGCTCGTATAATTTCTGTAACACCTGCCTTAAGCATGGGACAAGATATCACGATGCTTCAGGTGTGGCCATATTTGGAATGGTTTCTATTTCCTCCCTTTATACAACACCTTATTTCTGTTTATATCACACGATGTTTTCTGTTTATATAACACCATGTGTTCTGCTTATATACCACCGTGTTTTCTGTTTATATCACACCATGATTTCTGTTTATATAACACATTTTTATTTCTGTTTATATCACACCATGTTTTCTGTTTATATCACACCATGGTTTCTGTTTATATAACACCATGTGTTCTGCTTATATACCACCGTGTTTTCTGTTTATATCACACCATGATTTATGTTTATATAACACCATGTGTTCTGCTTATATACCATCATGTTTTCTGTTTATATCACACCATGTTTATTGTTTAAATAACACTATCTTTCCTATCTATATAACACCATATTTTTTGTTTGTATAACAGCATGTTTTCTGTTATATAACACTATATTTTCTGTTTATATAACATCATGTTTTCTGTTTATTTTCTGTAAAGCCGGTGTCTAGATTATACAACTGATAGATGCCTGTTTTAATTCATGTGTGTTCTTTTCACGATGAGAAAGAAAATCGATTGCTTATCAACGTTGGTGGGGTGTTATTTTCATTTCAGAAATTTTCATGTTTACATTTCATTTTGTAGTCCGAGATTGAGTATTGAATTTCACACAAAACAGAGCATTTCATTGGAGGCAAGCAAGGGACGATATTGCGTCCAGCTGTTGCTTACAGATAATCAGTGATGATAATCTGCAAAACTTGAATCCTGTTTTGTCTCCTTCCTCATCTACCTACTAACAGACATCTTGACAGGGCTCAGCCATTTGCTTCATATAATGAGATACTTAAGGCTTCTGTACTTTCCTCTCCATCTCTTGCCTTGGCGGCCTCTTCCTCTGTTACCTACAATTATTCGTGTCAATCATAAACTGTCTGGTAAGACGGGCATGTGTGCATAATTCTTTACCCTTTAAAAATATTCATTCATTCATTAATTCTCTCTCTCTTTTCTCTCTCTTTTCTCTCTCTCTTCTCTCTCTCTTCTCTCTCTTTTCTCTCTCTCTTCTCTCTCTCTTCTCTCTCTTTTCTCTCTCTCTTCTCTCTCTCTCTCTCTCTCTCTTTTCTCTCTCTCTTCTCTCTCTCTCTCTCTCTCTCTCTCTCTCTTGTGTACTTTGTTCATCTTCTGGTGTAAGTTTCTCTATTAACCTGTTTTCCACAATGTAAGAGGACAGTGCATCATCTTCTTTCCCGCCTCACACTTCGCTCACTTTTGTGCCAGCCACTTTATATTTCACATTGCTCACAGCGAAACAGACTTTGTGGCTGTAATAATGTATATCAATACAAAGATTTGATCAAGGCAGTAAAACTTGGGAATATTGCTCATAGAAATAAGCAAATCTTACCAAAAAAAGAATAACATGTCTTAAAACATATATATTATTTCTACATTTAGATTGCTACATTCTTTCATCGTCGAGTTCCCACGGAGTCTGTATTTCTTCTATTTCTGTTCATTTTAGTTCGTTTTGTTTGGTGGAGATGAAGGCTATGGTGTTAATTATGTTAATGATATCATTTTAATTATATCGTGTTAACTGTACCATGTTAATTCTGTCATATGAATTTTACCAAGTTAATTATATCATGTTAATTATACCATGTTAATTCTGTCATATTAATTATACAATGTCAAATATATTATGTTAATTGTATCATGTTAATTCTTACATATTAATTATACAATGTAAATTATATTATGTTAATTCTGTCATATTCATTATACAATGTTAACTACATTATGTTAATTGTACCATGTTACAATATATTTGTAACTAATGTAATATCTTACAATATATTTGTTACTAGTGTAATATCTTACAATATATTTGTTACTACCGAACTGATATTGCTGTTATCATCTTTGAGTTGACGTTATTGACAAGAGGAATAATCTGTGACCTACTGGCTCGTAGTGCTGAAGCCAGAAACTATGACACAGGGAGGGTCTGGATGACACGACGGGGGGGGGGGGGGGGGGGTCGGAACTGTAGTGAATGAGAAGAGATTGTATGATTAATATGGTAAGAAGAGAGAAAGCAAGACGGTAGTGAATGAGAAGAGATTGTATGATTAATATGGTAAGAGAAACGGGAGGGGTGACTATAATGTGAAGGAACAAATTGTCTGATTAATAAGGTAAAAAGAGAGGGATGAGTGAATATAGTGTAAGACAACAGATTGTCTGATTAATATGGTAAAAAGAGAGGGATGAGTGAATATAGTGTAAGACAACAGATTGTCTGATTAATAAGGTAAAAAGAGGGATGAGTGAATATAGTGTAAGACAACAGATTGTCTGATTAATATGGTAAAAAGAGAGGGATGAGTGAATATAGTGTAAGACAACAAATTGTCTGATTAATAAGGTAAAAAGAGAGGGATGAGTGAATATAGTGTGAGACAACAAATTGTCTGATTAATAAGGTAAAAAGAGAGGGATGAGTGAAAATAGTGTGAGACAACAAATTGTCTGATTAATAAGGTAAAAAGAGAGGGATGAGTGAATATAGTGTGAGACAACAGATTGTCTGATTAATATGGTAATAAACTGAGAGGGGTGATTATAGTGTAAAAGTACAGATTTTGAGTGGGAGGGGTGATTATAGTGTAAAAGTACAGATTTTGAGTGGGAGGGGTGATTATAGTGTAAAAGTACAGATTTTGAGTGGGAGGGGTGATTATAGTGTAAATGTACAGATTTTGAGTGGGAGGGGTGATTATAGTGTAAAAGTACAGATTGTCTGTTTAATATAGTAAGAAGAGGGGGATGGGTGACTATAATGTAAGAGAACAGATTGTCTGATTAATATGATTAAAAACAAGGAGAAGGGTGACTATAGGGTAAGAGAACAGATTATCTGATTAATTTGATAAGAAGATGTGTAGGGGTGACTATAGGGTAAGAGAACACAGTCTGTTTAAAATGGAAAGAAGAAATGAAGGGGGACTGTAGTAAATGAGAACAGAATGACTGATTACTATGGTAAGAAGAGATGGGGGGACTGTAGTAAATGAGAACAGAATGACTGATTACTATGGTAAGAAGAGATGGGGGGACTGTAGTAAATGAGAACAGAATGACTGATTACTATGGTAAGAAGAGATGGGGGGACTGTGTTGGATGAGAAGATTGACTGATTAATGTGGTAAGAAGAGAGGGAGGGAGAACTGTAGTGGATGAGAACAGATTGGCTGATTAATATGGTAAAATAAACGAAGAGGGGGGGTCTAAGTGTATCAGAACATATTGACTGATTAATATGTTAAGAAGGGAGGGAAGGGGACTGTAGTGGATAAGAACAGATTGGCTGATTAATATGGTAAGAAGAGTGAAAGAAGGACTATAGTGTATGAGAACAGACTGACTGATTAAAATAGTAAGAATTAGGAGGTGAATTTGGTTTTGGGATATTTTTTTTGCATGAGATCTAAATTCATCTCGGATGCCTACGTTGTTAACATCAGCGACAGGCGAAGATTCTTGCTCTGAAGCAGCTACCGATGTTGATGTTCTTGCTGTATGTAGCTAACAGAGCGATAAGTGAAATTCTTGATGTGAAGCAGCTGCCTATGTTGATGCTCTGAGAGTAAGTAGCTAACAGAGAAACAAGTGAAGAGTCTTGCTGTGAAGTAGCTACTGACGTTGATGTTCTGGTTGTATGTAGCTAACATAGCGACAAGTAAAGATTCTAGCCTGTGAAGCATCTACCGATGTTGATGTTCTGGTGACATACAAGGTATATATTTAATATAAAATAAGACACGAACAAGATATCTCACTTGTAAACGTTTACAACTAGTTCTACCACTTTCTTTCACAAATTAAATGACCTCTCTATTCTGACAGACAAAGCCACGGAAAGCACCTTTGAATATGCATGGGAAAAGGATTTTCAAGACAATGTATCTTAAGAAATGCTCGTTTAGAAAAATTTGTTTCACGCTTGTAGCGGCTTTCTTCGTCTACTCATCTCTACTTTCATTTAAAAAACTGCAGCTTGTGCATCATCTAAGATCAACGATGACAAACGGCAGCCTGATTTTTCCAGAGAATGTGAAACAAAATTTGTATGACAAAGACGAGTGGACAAGTAACAATCATGTTTATCTGTACAGCAATATGATTGAGGACAATCCATTGGGAACGTATTTCAGTGATCGACTTAGAGGAAGTACGTTATCAGGAACATCTCACCTAGATTTTTATAAGAAAGATCACCCAAACACTTTGAAAATGTTTTTAGTTTTTGTGGAAGACACCAAATCGCCATCAGTACAAAACTTTCAAAGATTTTGTGGCCAGCAAAGACGTGAGTGCATATTTACAGACGTAAACAAAGAGTTGCCTCCCCTAGTGTTGGAGGATATAAGGATGCCCAGATATTCTCTGGTTGTCTTTGATGAATATACCTCTTACAAGAAAATGGACGTCAATCGCAGAGGAGAGCTGGACAACTACTGCAGAAGGTACAACATCGGCATCCTAGCACTAACAAACTCTACAAGAAGCAGCCAAACTGAGCAGATCAGTGACGTAAAGATGACACTACAGCGCAGGATGAGACTGGAGACTTTCAAACTTAACCCTCATTCCAACATCTGGCGGGTGGCTAAACCTGAACAGGTTTATCTAGAACCACTTCCATCTTCAGACTGGACTGTGTTTATAACAAACCATGAAACCTACGAACCTCTTGCATTTTCTACAGTTTCCAAAGAGTGGCAAGGAGGGAAAACTGGTGTCAACATGAGCGAGTTTGGTTGCGTCACTGCCTTACGTGACAAAGGTAGGGAGGAGTTCATGTAATTCTCTTGTCACAATGAAACAGAACAGATCTCTTGTCACAATGAAACAGAACAGATCTCTTGTCAAAATTAAGGTTTAAAGATCTGCTATCAGTGGTGTGAGATATTTACTAAAACAACAGCTTTAGATATACCATGGCAGCGAAAGTTCTTATAGAAACCAGTCGGAGAGACAGCGGAGCATCTAACACAAAACACGGGCAAATCAATTTTTTTGTGTTACACAGATCTGGGGCGCAGAGATAGTCTAGTTTTCTTTGTGTTACACAGATCTGGGGGGGGGGGGCGCAGAGATAGTCTAGTTTTCTTTGTGTTACACAGATCTGGGGGGGGGGGGGGGCGCAGAGATAGTCTAGTTTTCTTTGTGTTACACAGATCTGGGGCGCAGAGATAGTCTATTTTTCTTTGTGTTACACAGATCTGGGGGGGGGGGGGCAGAGATAGTCTATTTTTCTTTGTGTTACATAGATCTGGGGGGGGGGCAGAGATAGTCTAGTTATCGTTGTGTTACACAGATCTGGGGGGGGGGCAGAGACAGTCTAGTTATCTTTGTGTTACACAGATCTGGGGGGGGGCGCAGAGATAGTCTAGTTATCTTTGTGTTACACAGATCTGGGGGGGCAAACAAAAATTTAGGAAAAAAAACAGTCAACACAATAATCTTTGGGCAGCTATCTTCTTCGTCCACGCTAGAGAAAAGAGAATTAAATGCAAAACTACAAGACAGTAAACTAAAATCCAACATCTCGTGCAGTCAGAATCTTGAAGCAAGTCGACAATCAGATGATCACTGTCATTTGTCAGAATTTTTTAGCTAGAGTTTCTGCTGATTTCTTTTATGCAACGTGTTTCGTTTTTGTTTTCATATGACAACATTGTCATGCCACAGACAAGATAAGCCTTGTTTACTATGATGACGACGACGAGGACTACGACGATGATGACGATGACGATGATGATGATTATGATGATGATGATGACGACGAGGACGACGACGATGATGACGATGATGATGATGACGATGATGATAATGATGATGATGACGACGATGATGATGATGATGATGATGATGACGATGACTTGTTTTATTTCATAAATATATAAAATTATACCTTGACAAAAGCATGGAGCTAACATTTACAGAATGTCTTGACAAAAGCGTGGAGCTAATATTGACAGAATGTCTTGACAGAAAACGGAGCTAACATTGACAGAATGTCTTGACAAAGCTTTCAAATGTTCAGGTCTTATAGACGGGATTCAGCGTGTTATCCTTGGATATGATATGGAGTTTTGGTTGAACTCTGTCATTGCTCTGGACGCCATCACATTTCTGAGCCAGGGTAGACTTAGCTTGCCCTTGACCAGGCTGCTCCAAGTAGATGTTGACGACATGTTTGTTGGTGCCAGCGGCATTAGAACTCAGGTCAAGGACGCACAGGTAAGTGTATAGATAACATCACTTAGATATGTGCAGTAATTTTTCCACCTAATTTATACATGTTCCACAGCAGGAATCAACACATCTGTGTGAGGGTTGAAGCAAGACGCTGTTACGTTTGCACTTTGTAACAGATCACATCACGTGAGTAACTAGATTTGACTGCATTTCTATAGAAATCTGCTCACCCAGGAACAATTGTGTTAAGAGCTCACTTATCTTAGCATATTATTTGCGAGACAGGGAAGAACTGTGTTAAGAACTCCTTTATATTAACATAGTCTTTGTTAGACAGGGAACATCTGCGTTAAGAACTCATTTGTCTTAACATAGTCTTTGTGAGACTGGGGACAACTGTCTTAATAGTTCATTTATTTTAATATCATCTATGTGAGACAGGGAAAATCTGTGCTAAGAGCTCACCTATCTTAACATAGTCTTTGTGAGACAGGGAACATCTGTGTTAAGAGCTCACCTATCTTAACATAGTCTTTGTGAAACAGGGAACATCTGTGTTAAGAGCTCACCTATCTTAACATAGTCTTTGTGAGACACTGTACTTTGGTATCGGAGTTTTAGTTCTGCACCCTATCATGGTGCCTACCTGTCCTGCACTTCCTCTGGATCTTGGCTTTCTACTGAGTGATCTCTGAAGATCCTATACTGTGCGGCTTGAAAAAAACTCGTAAGAGTGGTGTCTGTCACTGCCGTCATAAGAGTGGTATCTGTCACTGTCATCATAAGAGTGGTGTCTGTCGCTGCCGTCATAAGAGTGGTGTCTGTCGCTGCCGTCATAAGAGTGGTGTCTGTCGCTGCCGTCATAAGAGTGGTGTCTGTCGCTGCCGTCATAAGAGTGCTGTCTGTCACTGCCGTCATAAGAGTGCTGTCTGTCACTGCCGTCATAAGAGTGGTGTCTGTCACTGCCGTCATAAGAGTGGTGTCTGTCACTGTCATCATAAGAGTGGTGTCTGTCGCTGTCGTTATAAGAGTGGTGTCTGTCGCCGCCATCATAAGAGTGGTGTTTGTCGCTGACATCATAAGAGTGGTGTATGTCCCTACCACCATAAGAGTGGTGTCTGTTCTTGCCACCATTAGAGTTGTGTCTGTCCCTGCCGTCAAAAGAGTGGTTTCTGTCGCTGCCGTCATAACAGTGGTGTCTGTCGCTGCCGTCATAAGAGTCGGTTCTGTCACTACCTTAATAAGAGTGGTGTCGTAGCTGCCGTCATAAGATTGGTGTCTGTCGCTGCAGCCATAGGAGCAGTGTCTGTTACTACCGTCATAAGAGTGCTGTCTGTCGCTGCCGTCATAAGAGTGCTGTATGTCGCTGCCGTCATAAGAGTGGTGTCTGTCACTGTCATCATAAGAGTGGTGTCTGTCACTGACGTCATAAGAGTGGTGTCTGTCACTGCCGTCATGAGTGGTGTCTGTCACTGCCGTCATAAGAGTGGTGTCTGTCGCTGCCGTCATAAGAGTGGTGTTTGTCCCTGCCATCATAAGAGTGGTGTCTGTCGCTGCCATCATAAGAGTGGTGTCTGTCGCTGCCATCATAAGAGTGGTGTATGTCGCTGCCATCATAAGAGTGGTGTCTGTCCCTGCCACGATAAGAGTGGTGTCTGTTCTTGCCACCATTAGAGTGGTGTCTGTTCTTGCCACCATTAGAGTGGTGTCTGTCCCTGCCGTCATAAGAGTGGTGTCTGTCGCTACCTTCAAAAGAGTGGTGTCTGTCGCTGCAATTATAAGTGTGGTGTCTGTCGCTGCCGTCATAAGAGTCGGTTCTGTCACTACCTTAATAAGAGTGGTGTCGTAGCTGCCGTCATAAGATTGGTGTCTGTCGCTGCAGCCATAGGAGCAGTGTCTGTTACTACCGTCATAAGAGTGCTGTCTGTCGCTGCCGTCATAAGAGTGCTGTCTGTCGCTGCCGTCATAAGAGTGGTGTCTGTCACTGTCATCATAAGAGTGGTGTCTGTCACTGACGTCATAAGAGTGGTGTCTGTCACTGCCGTCATGAGTGGTGTCTGTCACTGCCGTCATAAGAGTGGTGTCTGTCGCTGCCGTCATAAGAGTGGTGTTTGTCCCTGCCATCATAAGAGTGGTGTCTGTCGCTGCCATCATAAGAGTGGTGTCTGTCGCTGCCATCATAAGAGTGGTGTATGTCGCTGCCATCATAAGAGTGGTGTCTGTCCCTGCCACGATAAGAGTGGTGTCTGTTTTGGCCACCATTAGAGTGGTGTCTGCTCTTGCCACCATTAGAGTGGTGTCTGTCCCTGCCGTCATAAGAGTGGTGTCTGTCGCTACCTTCAAAAGAGTGGTGTCTGTCGCTGCAATTATAAGTGTGGTGTCTGTCGCTGCCATCATAAGAGTGGTGTCTGTCGCTGTCATTATAAGAGTGGTGTCTGTCGCTGTCATTATAAGAGTGGTGTCTGTCTCTGTCATCATAAGAGTGGTGTCTGACGATGCCATCATAAGAGTGGTGTCTGTCGCTGTCGTAATAACAGTGCTGTCTGTCGCTGTCATCATAAGTGTGCTGTCTGTCGATGCCGTCATAGGAGTGGTGTCTGTCGTTGCAGTCATAGGAGTGGTGTCTGTCACTGCAGTCATAGGAGTGGTGTCTGTTACTACCGTCATAAGAGTGGTGTCTGTCGCTGCCGTCATAACAGTGGTGTCTGTCGCTGCGGTCATACGAGTGGTGTCTGTCGCTGCCGTGATAAGAGTGGTATCGTCGCTGTCATCATAAGAGTGGTGTCTGTCGCTGTCATCATAAGAGTGCTGTCTGTCGCTGCCGTCATAAGAGTGGTGTCGTCGCTGACGTCATAAGAGTGGTGTCTGTCGCTGTCATCATAACAGTGCTGTCTGTCGTTGCCATCATAAGAGTGGTGTCTGTCGCTGCCGTCATAAGAGTGCTGTCTGTCGCTGCCATCAGAAGAGTGGTGTCTGTCGCTGCCGTCATAAGAGTGGTGTCTGTCGCTGTCGTCATAGGAGTGGTGTCTGTCGCTGTCATTATAAGAGTGGTGTCTGTCGCTGTCATTATAAGAGTGGTGTCTGTCTCTGTCATCATAAGAGTGGTGTCTGACGATGCCATCATAAGAGTGGTGTCTGTCGCTGTCGTAATAACAGTGCTGTCTGTCGCTGTCATCATAAGTGTGCTGTCTGTCGATGCCGTCATAGGAGTGGTGTCTGTCGTTGCAGTCATAGGAGTGGTGTCTGTCACTGCAGTCATAGGAGTGGTGTCTGTTACTCCGTCATAAGAGTGGTGTCTGTCGCTGCCGTCATAACAGTGGTGTCTGTCGCTGCGGTCATACGAGTGGTGTCTGTCGCTGCCGTGATAAGAGTGGTATCGTCGCTGTCATCATAAGAGTGGTGTCTGTCGCTGTCATCATAAGAGTTCTGTCTGTCGCTGCCGTCATAAGAGTGGTGTCGTCGCTGACGTCATAAGAGTGGTGTCTGTCGCTGTCATCATAACAGTGCTGTCTGTCGTTGCCATCATAAGAGTGCTGTCTGTCGCTGCCATCAGAAGAGTGGTGTCTGTCGCTGCCGTCATAAGAGTGGTGTCTGTCGCTGTCGTCATAGGAGTGGTGTCTGTCGCTGCAGTCATGCGAATGGTGTCTGTCGCTGCAGTCATAGGAGTGGTGTCTGTTACTACCTTCATAAGAGTGGTGTCTGTTACTACAGTCATAAGAGTGGTGTCTGTCGCTGCGGTCATAGGAGTGGTGTTTTTCGCTATCGTCATACGAGTGGTGTCTGTCGCTGTCATCATAAGTGTGGTGTATGTCGCTGTCATCACAAGAGTGGTGTCTGTCCCTGTCATCATAAGAGTGGTGTCTGTCGCTGCCGTCATAAGGGTGGTGTCTGTCGTTGTCATCAATAGAGAGGTGTCTTTCGATGTCATCATAACAGTGGTGTATGTCGCTGTCATCATAAGATTGGTGTCTGTCGTCACCATAAGAGTGCTGTCTGTCGTTGTCATCATAAGAGTGGTGTATGTCGCTGTTATAATAAGAGTGGTGTCTGTCGCTGTCATAATAAGAGTGGTGTCTGTCGCTGTCATCATAAGAGTTGTGTATGTCGCCGTCATCATAAGAGTGGTGTCTGCCCCTGCCATCAAAAGAGTGGTGTTTGTTGCTGCCATCATATGAGTGGTATCTGCCCCTGCAATCATAAGAGTGGTATCTGCCCCTGCAATCATAAGAGTGGGTCTGTCGCTGCCATCATAAGAGTGGTGTCTGTCCCTGCCGTCATAAGAGTGGTTTCTGTCCCTGCCGTCATAAGAGTGGTGTCTGTCCCTGCCGTCATAAGAGTGGTGTCTGTCACTATCATTATAAGAGTGGTGTCTGTCTCTGTCATCATGAGAGTGGGGTCTGTCGCTACCTTCATAAGAGTGGTGTCTGTCGCTGTCATCATAAGAGTGCTGTCTGTCGCTGCCGTCATAAGAGTGGTGTCTGTCACTGTCATCATAAGAGTGGTGTCTGTCACTGACGTCATAAGAGTGGTGTCTGTCACTGCCGTCATGAGTGGTGTCTGTCGCTGCCGTCATAAGAGTGGTGTTTGTCCCTGCCGTCACAAGAGTGGTGTTTGTCCCTGCCATCATAAGAGAGGTGTCTGTCGCTGCCATCATAAAAGTGGTGTCTGTCGCTGACATCATAAGAGTGGTGTATGTCGCTGCCATCATAAGAGTGGTGTCTGTCCCTGCCACGATAAGAGTGGTGTCTGTCCCTGCCACGATAAGAGTGGTGTCTGTCCCTGCCGTCATACGAGTGGTGTCTGTCGCTGCCGTCATAAGAGTGGTGTCTGTCGTTACCTTCAAAAGAGTGGTGTCTGTCGCTGCCATTATAAGAGTGGTGTCTGTCGCTGCCATCATAAGAGTGGTGTCTGTCGCTGTCATTATAAGAGTGGTGTCTGTCTCTGTCATCATAAGAGTGAGGTCTGCCTCTACCGTCATAAGAGTGGTGTCGTCGCTGCCGTCATAAGATTGGTGTCTGTCGTTGCAGTCATAGGAGTGGTGTCTGTCGCTGCAGTCATAGGAGCAGTGTCTGTTACTACCGTCATAAGAGTGGTGTTTGTGGCGGCCGTCATAAGTGTGGTGTCTGTCGCGGCCCTCATAAGTGTGGTTTCTGTCGCTGCCGTCATAAGAGTGGTGTCTGTCGCTGTCGTCATAGTAGTGCTGTCTATCGCTGCCGTCATAAGAGTTGTGTCTGTCGCTGTCATCATAAGAGTGGTGTCTGTCGCTGCCGTCATAAGAGTGGTGTCTGTCACTGCCATCATAAGAATGGTGTCTGACGATGCCATCATAAGAGTGGTGTCTGTCGCTGTCGTAATAACAGTGCTGTCTGTCGCTGTCATCATAAGTGTGCTGTCTGTCGATGCCGTCATAACAGTGCTGTCTGTCGCTGTCATCATAAGAGTGCTGTCTGTCACTGCCGTCATAAGGCTGGTGTCTGTCGTTGCAGTCATAGGAGTGGTGTCTGTCACTGCAGTCATAGGAGTGGTGTCTGTTACTACCGTCATAAGAGTGGTGTTTATCCCTGCCATCATAACAGTGGTGTCTGTCGTTGTCATCATAAGAGTGGTGTTTGTCGCTGTCATCATAAGAGTGGTGTTTGTCGCTGTCATCATAAGAGTGGTGTCTGTCGCTGTCATCATAAGTGTGGTCTCTGTCGCTGTCATCATAAGAGTGGTGTCTGTCGCTGTCATCATAAGAGTGGTATCTGTCGCTGTCATCATAAGAGTGGTGTCTGTCGCTGTCATCATAAGAGTGGTGTCTGTCGCTGTGATCATAAGAGTGGTGTCTGTCGCTGCCGTCATAAGAGTGGTGTCTGTCGCTGTCGTCATAGGAGTGGTGTCTGTCGCTGCAGTCATGCGAGTGGTGTCTGTCGCTGCAGTCATACGAGTGGTGTCTGTTACTACCTTCATAAGAGTGGTGTCTGTCGCTGCGGTCATAGGAGTGGTGTCTGTCGCTGTCGTCATAAAACTGGTGTTTGTCGTTGCAGTCATAGGAGTGGTGTCTGTTACTACCTTCATAAGAGTGGTGTCTATTACTACAGTCATAAGAGTGGTGTCTGTCGCTGCGGTCATAGGAGTGGTGTTTTTCGCTATTGTCATACGAGTGGTGTCTGTCGCTGTCATCATAAGTGTGGTGTATGTCACTGTCCTCACAAGAGTGGTGTCTGTACCTGTCATCATAAGAGTGGTGTCTGTCGTTGTCATCAATAGAGAGGTGTCTTTCGCTGTCGTCATAAGAGTGGTGTCTGTCGCTGTCATCATAACAGTGGTGTATGTCGCAGTCATCATAAGATTGGTGTCTGTCGTCACCATAAGAGTGCTGTCTGTCGTTGTCATCATAAGAGTGGTGTATGTCGCTGTTATAATAAGAGTGGTGTCTGTCGCTGTCATAATAAGAGTGGTATCTGCCCCTGCAATCATAAGAGTAGTTTATGTCTCTGCCACCATAAGTGTGGTGTCTGTTCTTGCCACCATTAGAGTGGTGTCTGTCCCTGCCGTCATAAGAGTGGTTTCTGTCCCTGCCGTCATAAGAGTGGTGTCTGTCACTATCATTATAAGAGTGGTGTCTGTCTCTGTCATCATGAGAGTGGGGTCTGTCGCTACCTTCATAAGAGTGGTGTCTGTCGCTATCATCATAAGAGTGCTGTCTGTCGCTGCCGTCATAAGAGTGCTGTCTTTCGCTGCCATCATAAGAGAGGTGTCTGTCGCTGCCGTCTTAAGAGTGGTGTTTGTCGCTGCGGTAATAAGACTGGTGTCTGTCGTTGCAGTCATAGGAGTGGTGTCTGTCGCTGCAGTCACAGGAGTAGTGTCTGTTACTAACGTCATAAGAGTGGTGTATGTCGCTGTCATCACAAGAGTGGTGTCTGTCCCTGTCATCATAAGAGTGGTGTCTGTCGCTGCCGTCATAAGAGTGGTGTCTGTCGTTGTCATCAATAGAGAGGTGTCTTTCGCTGTCATCATAACAGTGGTGTATGTCGCTGTCATCATAAGATTGGTGTCTGTCGTCACCATAAGAGTGCTGTCTGTCGTTGTCATTATAAGAGTGGTGTATGTCGCTGTTATAATAAGAGTGGTGTCTCTCGCTGTCATCATAAGAGTTGTGTATGTCGCTGTCATCATAAGAGTGGTGTCTGCCCCTGCCATCAAAAGAGTGGTGTTTGTCGCTGCCATCATATGAGTGGTATCTGCCCCTGCAATCATAAGAGTGGTATCTGCCCCTGCAATCATAAGAGCGGTGTCTGTTCTTGCCACCATTAGAGTGGTGTCTGTCCCTGCCGTCATAAGAGTGGTTTCTGTCCCTGCCGTCATAAGAGTGGTGTCTGTCGCTGCCGTCATAAGAGTGGTGTCTGTCACTATCATTATAAGAGTGGTGTCTGTCTCTGTCATCATAAGAGTGCTGTCTGTCGCTGCCGTCATAAGAGTGGTGTCTGTCACTGTCATTATAAGAGTGGTGTCTGTCACTGACGTCATAAGAGTCGTGTCTGTCACTGCCGTCATGAGTGGTGTCTGTCACTGCCGTCATAAGAGTGGTGTCTGTCGCTGCCGTCATAAGTGTGGTGTTTGTCCCTGCCATCATAAGATTCGTGTCTGTCGCTGCCATCATAAGAGTGGTGTCTGTCGCTGCCATCATAAGAGTGGTGTATGTCGCTGCTATCATAAGAGTGGTGTTTGTCCCTGCCACGATAAGAGTGGTGTCTGTTCTTGCCACCATTAGAGTGGTGTCTGTCCCTGCCGTCATAAGAGTGGTGTCTGTCGCTGCCGTCATAAGAGTGGTGTCTGTCGCTACCTTCAAAAGAGTGGTGTCTGTCGCTGCCATTATAAGAGTGGTGTCTGTCGCTGCCATCATAAGAGTGGTGTCTGTCGCAGTCATTATAAGAGTGGTGTCTGTCTCTGTCATCATAAGAGTGAGGTCTGTCTCTACCGTCATAAGAGTGGTGTCTGTCGTTGCAGTCATAGGAGTGGTGTCTGTTACTACCTTCATAAGTGTGATGTCTGTTACTACAGTCATGAGAGTGGTGTCTGTCGCTGCGGTCATAGGAGTGGTGTTTTTCGTTATCGTCATACGAGTGGTGTCTGTCGCTGTCATCATAAGTGTGGTGTATGTCGCTGTCATCACAAGAGTGGTGTCTGTCCCTGTCATCATAAGAGTGGTGTCTGTCGTTGTCATCAATAGAGAGGTGTCTTTCGCTGTCATCATAAGAGTGGTGTCTGTCGCTGTCATCATAACAGTGGTGTATGTCGCTGTCATCATAAGATTGGTGACTGTCGTCACCATAAGAGTGCTGTCTGTCGTTGTCATCATAAGAGTGGTGTATGTCGCTGTTATAATAAGAGTGGTGTCTGTCGCTGTCATAATAAGAGTGGTGTCTGTCGCTGTCATCATAAGAGTTGTGTATGTCGCTGTCATCATAAGAGTGGTGTCTGCGCATGCCATCAAAAGAGTGGTGTTTGTCGCTGCCATCATATGAGTGATATCTGCCCCTGCAATCATAAGAGTGGTGTATGTCTCTGCCACCATAAGTGTGGTGTCTGTTCTTGCCACCATTAGAGTGGTGTCTGTCCCTGCCGTCATAAGAGTGGTGTCTGTCACTATCATTATAAGAGTGGTGTCTGTCTCTGTCATCATGAGAGTGGGGTCTGTCGCTACCTTCATAAGAGTGGTGTCTGTCGCTGTCATCATAAGAGTGCTGTCTGTCGCTGCCGTCATAAGAGTGCTGTCTTTCGCTGCCATCATAAGAGAGGTGTCTGTCGTTGCAGTCATAGGTATGTCCCTGTCACCATAAGAGTGGTGTCTGTCCCTGTCATCATAAGAGTGATATTTTTCGCTGTCGTCATAAGAGTGGTGTCTTTACTGCCATCATAAGAGTGGTGTCTGTCGCTGCCATCATAAGAGTGGTGTCTGTCGCTGTCATCATAAGTGTGGTTTCTGTCGCTGCCATCATAAGAGTGGTTTCTGTCGCTGCCATCATAAGAGTGGTGTCTGTTGATGCCGTCATAGGAGTTTTGTCTCTCGAAGCCGTCATAACAGTGCTGTCTTTCGCTGCCATCATAAGAGTGGTATCTGTCGCTGTCATCATAACAGTGCTGTCTGTCGCTGCCATCATAACAGTGCTGTCTGGCTCTGCCGTCATAAGAGTGGTGTCTGTCGCTTCCATCATAAGAGTGGTGTCTGTCGCTGCGATTATAAGAGTGCTGTCTGTCACTGCCGTCATAAGGATGGTGTCTGTCGCTGCGGCAATAAGACTGGTGTCTGTCGTTGCAGTCATAGGAGTGGTGTCTGTCGTTGCAGTCATAGGAGTAGTGTTTGTTACTAACGTCATATGAGTGGTGTCTGTCGCTGCCGTCATAAGAGTGGTGTCTGTCGCTGCGGTCATAGGAGTGGTGTCTGTCGCTGTCGTCATACGATTGGTGTCTGTCGCTGTCATCATAAGAGTGGTGTCTGTCGTTGTCATCATAAGAGTGGTGTTTCTCGCTGTCATCATAAGAGTGGTGTTTGTCGCTGTCATCATAAGAGTGGTGTCTGTCGCTGTCATCATAAGAGTGGTGTTTGTCGCTGTCATCATAAGAGTGGTGTCTGTCGCTGTCATCATAAGAGTGGTGTCTGTCGCTGTCATCATAAGATTGGTGTATGTCGCTGTCATCATGTCGCATTTTTATGTGTGTTTTCTGTATTCTTTATTTAATAATTTTTTCTTTCATCTTCCAAAAAGGTTCTAAGGACTGTTGTTGCCGGAGGTGGGGTGTTGAATCCGCTCTCCACTCCAACGGCGTGCGTCTCAAATAGCCTCTGACAGTCAAGTTCAGCTCCTGGCCTTCTCGTGGCAGAACTGTTTAAACTGACAGGAGATGGGGGGAAGGCGAATATCTGAAGCCTAAAACCACACGCTTCTGGTAGATGAGAGTCTTTTTTGGTAGCTCATCTACCGCTGCTGACGAGATTCTTCAGCTGCCGTGTGTGGAATAGGACTCCTCCCGGCCAGTGAAGAAACATGCAAATGGGGTTACCGTGCGGCACCACTGTGGAAAATGTGAAAGAAAGGAATAAACGAAGTAAACAGTAGTCTAATCACGGCACCTCTGATCTTGGGGTCAGCCACGTCCTAAGTGCACTCATATCGGGGTAATTGCCTGAACCGTCTTAACCAGTTAAGACACTGTTGGCGAGATTCTTCGGATGCCGCGCGTGGAGTGAAGCTCCTCCCGGC
The DNA here is from genome assembly GCA_009760885.1 of Achatina immaculata. Lineage (NCBI taxonomy): Eukaryota > Metazoa > Mollusca > Gastropoda > Stylommatophora > Achatinidae > Lissachatina > Lissachatina immaculata. Next base: position 15,699,960 of record CM019693.1, on the reverse strand, counting down.
CAAGGAAGAAAATGCGAAAAGCAATTAGGGTTGCTGTGTGGCGCCGATGTGAAAAGGTGATGGAAAGGATAAAGTGAAACTTAATCGGTATGTCCAGTAGTATACTGCTCTAGAGGCCGACCACGTCCTAAACACGCCCATACTGGAATAATATGCCTAAGCCAGCTCAACCCAGGGGTGAAACTTAATAGTGGCGAGGATTCGTCCTCATGGACAAAAGCTCCGTGCTGATCACAACTAGGAAGGGTAGCGGCCACGACCACAAAATGCTGAAGTCGGAGACACTGGACCAGGGCAATCTAGATAGGCAACCACCTCTCATCCGGCGAGGATGTATGCGCATCCTACTCACGCTGGGGTTTTCCGGTGAGAAAGTCCAACTCTTGCCTGGGTGGGCGACCACCTCTCACCCAGCGGGGATACACTGATATCCAAAACACGTCGAGGTTTTCCAGTGAGAAAGTCCAACTCTTGCCTGGATGGGCGACCACCTCTCACCCGGCGGGGATGCACTGATATCCAAAACACGTCGAGGTTTTCCAGTGAGAAAGTCCAACTGTAGATTAAATTGGTGCAACGAAAACCACGCAATCCCGCTTCTGAGACCCACCAAGAATACAGGCTCAAGACCTGCAATACTCTGAACCTCTTGTGGTCCTCTCGGGGATCACGGGACCTATCGAGGACCACAGGTGTAAATTCAGTGGGATCACAGGATGGTTCTGGTGGTAGAAGCGAACGAAGAAGAAGAAGATCTTCCAAAAAGAGGATTTGTGTACAGAGTTTTTGGTTTTCTTATGTGTTTAGTCTAATTAGTGGACATTTCTTCCGGCTCTCTCTCTCTCTCTTTCTCTCTCTTTCTCTCTCTCTCTTTCTTTCTTTCTCTCTTTCTCTCTCTCTCTCTCTTTCTCTCTCTCTCTCTTTCTCTCTCTCTTTCTCTCTCTCTCTCTTTCTCTCTTTCTCTCTCTCTCTCTTTCTCTCTCTCTCTGTCTCTTTCTCACTCTCTCTCTTTCTCTCTTTCTCTTTCTCTCTCTCTCTTTCTCACTCTCTCTCTTTCTCTCTCTCTCTCTTTCTCTCTCTCTCTGTCTCTTTCTCACTCTCTCTCTTTCTCTCTTTCTTTCTCTCTTTCTCTCTCTCATCCTTTCTCTACTTCATCCTTCACCTCAAACCTGTTTCATTATTTACTTGCTTGTAATTATATGCCTCCATAAAATAGCCAGCACTCTCTCAACACATGGCTCGTAAACCATCAAGTACTTCAATGACATAGTTAGAAAAGCAACTTGTTAGATATTGTTAGAAATTATTTTAATGTTTGTTAAAAACAAACATATGTTAGAAGATGATTTACAATGTATTTTTATTTATGTATATGTCTGCGTATGTATGTGTGCGTGAGTGCTATTTTATTAGGTTAATGACTTCTTCTCTTTTACCTTGAATGTAATAGTTAAATCTTACACTCTTTTGATATGTTTTTTCCTAATTTAATTTGTATTTTTGTACTAAATCAAGTGTGTGGGAAGAATGAAAGATGGAGTGATGAAGGGCAGAATGTAAGACGGTCCTGCGTGCCCAATTCTTTACCCTTGAAAAATAAAGATTATTCATTCATTCATTCATTCATTCTCTCTCTCTCCCTCTCTATCTCTCCAATATGTGTCTTTCTCTCTGGTGATGTACATGAAATGTTTTTGGCATTGCCTTCTCTTTCTCTCATGGGATGTACATGAAATCCTGTTGTTTTTCTTTTCAACTCTCTTTTGCTTCATTCTCTGTTTCTCTGTCTCTGTCTCTCTGTCTCTCTGTCTCTCTCTCTCTCAGTTTATTATTTTACTCGTTCTCTGTAGAAAGACACCTAGGAAGGTGGCAGGACTAAACGTACAGAAATAAACACGAGACTTGTTTCTACACGCCCGCACCAAGAACCTGAACTCTGCCAGCAGGGGCAGTAACTTACTGTGTGTGTGTCCGCCTGAGTTTTAGGGATTGTATTCAACATTATGGCTTTGTAGACGTCTGCTTCTTGTGCCGTGTGTGTTTCTATGGTGTTCTGCAATGTTCTTACGGTGGTTGCAACTGTTCTGCATTCGTAGAAAATGTGTTCTGTTTCTAGTTTGTTTCTCCTGTACAGGTAACATCATGCCATGTTAGTGTGTGGTAGTCTTTGTGTGGTAGGTGTCATGTTGTATGAGTCTGAAAGTGATTTCTCTGGCTTTTGGTGTGATATTCTTAAGATGGAGGTTTTTTAACGTGTCACTGTAGTCTAGTATGGGGTATCTGCGTCCTCTCTTAATCCTAAAGTGTCATGGCGATGGCTGGTTTCTGACCAAGAGTTTGTATATGTGGTTTGTTTTGCACTGAATGAGTGTTTCGTATCCTTGAATTGCTTGTATGTAGTTTTTGTAGAAGTGTGGTTGTGTGCCAAAGTGGTGTGCCTGCGAGTTGTTTGGTGAGACTAAGTTTGATAGTCTAAATCCCATGTAGTAGTGAGCTAGCGGGTGCTGGTTTGGTGGGACTAAGTTTGATAGTCTAAATCCCATGTAGTAGTGAGCTAGCAGGTGCTGGTTTGGTGGGACTAAGTTTGATAGTCTAAATCCCATGTAGTATTGAGCTAGCAGGTGCTGGTTTGGTGGGACTAAGTTTGATAGTCTAAATCCCATGTAGTAGTGAGCTAGCGGGTGCTGGTTTGGTGAGACTAAGTTTGATAGTCTAAATCCCATGTAGTAGTGAGCTAGCAGGTGCTGGTTTGGTGGGACTAAGTTTGATAGTCTAAATCCCATGTAGTAGTGAGCTAGCAGGTGCTGGTTTGGTGGGACTAAGTGTGATAGTCTAAGTGTCATGTAGTAGTGAGCTAGCAGGTGCTGGTTGGTGGGACTAAGTTTGATAGTCTAAATCCCATGTAGTAGTGAGCTAGCAGGTGCTGGTTTGGTGGACTAAGTGATAGTCTAAGTGTCATGTAGTAGTGAGCTAGCGGTGCTGGTTTGGTGGGACTAAGTGTGATAGTCTAAATCCCATGTAGTATGAGCTAGCAGGTGCTGGTTTGGTGGGACTAAGTTTGATAGTCTAATCCCATGTAGTAGTGAGCTAGCAGGTGCTGGTTTGGTGGGACTAAGTGTGATAGTCTAAGTGTCATGTAGTAGTGAGCTAGCAGGTGCTGGTTTGGTGGGACTAAGTGTGATAGTCTAAGTGTCATGTAGTAGTGAGCTAGCAGGTGCTGGTTTGGTGGGACTAAGTGTGATAGTCTAAGTGTCATGTAGTAGTGAGCTAGCAGGTGCTGGTTTGGGGGACTAAGTGTGATAGTCTAAATCCCATGTATAGTGAGCTAGCGGGTGTTGGTTTGGTGGGACTAAGTGTGATAGTCTTCTTCTTCTTCTTCTTCTTCTTCGTTCACTTCTACCACCAAAAACCGCACTGTGAACCTACTGAATTCACGCATGTGGTCCTCGTTAGGTCCCGTGGTCCCCTGTGTGGTCCAAAATAGACCACACGAGTTCCACGAAAGGACCACAAGGGGTTCAGAGTATCACAGTGCTTTAGCCTGTATTCTTGGTGGGTCTCGGAAGCGGGATTGCGTGACACCGTGGTTTTCATTGCACCAGTTTGGTCTAGGGTTGGACTTTCTCACCGGGAGACCTCGACGTGTTTGGAATATCAGTGCATCCCCGCTGGGTGAGAGGCGTTAGACCACCCAGGCCAGAGTTGGACTTTCTCACCGGAAAACCTCGACGTGTTTTGAGATACCCGTGTATCACCGCCGGGTGAGAGGTGGTTGCCCATCCAGTCCAGGGTTGGACTTTCTCACCGGAAAACCTCAGCGTGATTAGGATACGCAGACATCCCCGCCGGGTGAGAGGTGGTTGCCTATCTAGACTTCCCTGGTCCAGTGTCTCCGACTTCAGCATTTTGCGGTCGTGGCCGCTACCCTTCCTAGTTGTGACCAGGATGGAGCTTTTGTCCAGGAGGACGAATCCTCGCCACTAGTGACTTCTACCCCTGGGTTGAGCCGGTTTAGGCATTTCCCAGTATGGGCGTGTTTGGGACGGGACCTACCTCTAGGGCAGAGGTACTGTGACATTCATAGCCTTCAAGATTCACCCCTGGTATGAGCCGGTTTAGGCAAAATTCACCAATATGGGTGTTTATCAGGCGTTACCGACCTCTAGAGCGGAGGTGGCATGACATGTCTAGCCATGGAGTTCCACCCCTGGTGTGTGCCGGTTTAGGCATATTTCACCAGTGTAGGTGTATTTCGGACGTAGGCGGCCTCTAGAGCAGAGGTGCCGTGGTATAGCTCTCGTAGCGATACTACTGGACATACCAGGTTAAACTTCACTTTCCACCACCTTTTCCCATCGGCGCCGCACAGCAACCTTTATTTCCGCATTTACTTCCTTAACCGGGAGGAGCTTCACTCCACGCGCGGCATTTGAAGAGTCAAGCCAGCAGTGACTTAACTTCTGGGACAACCGGTTCATGCATTTCACCCGATATGACTGCACTAAGGACGTGGCCGACCTCCAGACCAGAGGTGCCGTGATTTGACTGTTTGCTTCGCTTTATCCTTTCAACCACCTTTTCCGCAGTGATCTGCGCGGCAACCTCATTTGCAAATTTCTTCATTGGCCGGGAAGAGCACCGCTCCACGCACGGCAGCTGAAGATCTCGCCAACAGCGGAGTGTGATAGTCTAAATCCCATGTAGTAGTGAGCTAGCAGGTGCTGGTTTGGTGGGACTAAGTTTGATAGTCTAAATCCCATGTAGTAGTGAGCTAGCAGGTGCTGGTTTGGTGGGACTAAGTTTGATAGTCTAAATCCCATGTAGTAGTGAGCTAGCAGGTGCTGGTTTGGTGGGACTAAGTGTGATAGTCTAAGTGTCATGTAGTAGTGAGCTAGCAGGTGCTGGTTTGGTGGGACTAAGTTTGATAGTCTAAATCCCATGTAGTAGTGAGCTAGCAGGTGCTGGTTTGGTGGGACTAAGTGTGATAGTCTAAGTGTCATGTAGTAGTGAGCTAGCGGGTGCTGGTTTGGTGGGACTAAGTGTGATAGTCTAAATCCCATGTAGTAGTGAGCTAGCAGGTGCTGGTTTGGTGGGACTAAGTTTGATAGTCTAAATCCCATGTAGTAGTGAGCTAGCAGGTGCTGGTTTGGTGGGACTAAGTGTGATAGTCTAAGTGTCATGTAGTAGTGAGCTAGCAGGTGCTGGTTTGGTGGGACTAAGTGTGATAGTCTAAGTGTCATGTAGTAGTGAGCTAGCAGGTGCTGGTTTGGTGGGACTAAGTGTGATAGTCTAAGTGTCATGTAGTAGTGAGCTAGCAGGTGCTGGTTTGGTGGGACTAAGTGTGATAGTCTAAATCCCATGTAGTAGTGAGCTAGCGGGTGTTGGTTTGGTGGGACTAAGTGTGATAGTCTTCTTCTTCTTCTTCTTCTTCGTTCACTTCTACCACCAAAAACCGCACTGTGAACCTACTGAATTCACGCATGTGGTCCTCGTTAGGTCCCGTGGTCCCCTGTGTGGTCCAAAATAGACCACACGAGTTCCACGAAAGGACCACAAGGGGTTCAGAGTATCACAGTGCTTTAGCCTGTATTCTTGGTGGGTCTCGGAAGCGGGATTGCGTGACACCGTGGTTTTCATTGCACCAGTTTGGTCTAGGGTTGGACTTTCTCACCGGGAGACCTCGACGTGTTTGGAATATCAGTGCATCCCCGCTGGGTGAGAGGCGTTAGACCACCCAGGCCAGAGTTGGACTTTCTCACCGGAAAACCTCGACGTGTTTTGAGATACCCGTGTATCACCGCCGGGTGAGAGGTGGTTGCCCATCCAGTCCAGGGTTGGACTTTCTCACCGGAAAACCTCAGCGTGATTAGGATACGCAGACATCCCCGCCGGGTGAGAGGTGGTTGCCTATCTAGACTTCCCTGGTCCAGTGTCTCCGACTTCAGCATTTTGCGGTCGTGGCCGCTACCCTTCCTAGTTGTGACCAGGATGGAGCTTTTGTCCAGGAGGACGAATCCTCGCCACTAGTGACTTCTACCCCTGGGTTGAGCCGGTTTAGGCATTTCCCAGTATGGGCGTGTTTGGGACGGGACCTACCTCTAGGGCAGAGGTACTGTGACATTCATAGCCTTCAAGATTCACCCCTGGTATGAGCCGGTTTAGGCAAAATTCACCAATATGGGTGTTTATCAGGCGTTACCGACCTCTAGAGCGGAGGTGGCATGACATGTCTAGCCATGGAGTTCCACCCCTGGTGTGTGCCGGTTTAGGCATATTTCACCAGTGTAGGTGTATTTCGGACGTAGGCGGCCTCTAGAGCAGAGGTGCCGTGGTATAGCTCTCGTAGCGATACTACTGGACATACCAGGTTAAACTTCACTTTCCACCACCTTTTCCCATCGGCGCCGCACAGCAACCTTTATTTCCGCATTTACTTCCTTAACCGGGAGGAGCTTCACTCCACGCGCGGCATTTGAAGAGTCAAGCCAGCAGTGACTTAACTTCTGGGACAAGCCGGTTCATGCATTTCACCCGATATGACTGCACTAAGGACGTGGCCGACCTCCAGACCAGAGGTTCCGTGATTTGACTGTTTGCTTCGCTTTATCCTTTCAACCACCTTTTCCGCAGTGATGCTGCGCGGCAACCTCATTTGCAAATTTCTTCATTGGCCGGGAAGAGCACCGCTCCACGCACGGCAGCTGAAGATCTCGCCAACAGCGGAGTGTGATAGTCTAAATCCCATGTAGTAGTGAGCTAGCAGGTGCTGGTTTGGTGGGACTAAGTTTGATAGTCTAAATCCCATGTAGTAGTGAGCTAGCAGGTGCTGGTTTGGTGGGACTAAGTTTGATAGTCTAAGTGTCATGTAGTAGTGAGCTAGCAGGTGCTGGTTTGGTGGGACTAAGTGTGATAGTCTAAGTGTCATGTAGTAGTGAGCTAGCAGGTGCTGGTTTGGTGGGACTAAGTTTGATAGTCTAAATCCCATGTAGTAGTGAGCTAGCAGGTGCTGGTTTGGGGGACTAAGTTTGATAGTCTAAATCCCATGTAGTAGTGAGCTAGCAGGTGCTGGTTTGGTGGGACTAAGTTTGATAGTCTAAATCCCATGTAGTAGTGAGCTAGCAGGTGCTGGTTTGGTGGGACTAAGTGTGATAGTCTAAGTCCCATGTAGTAGTGAGCTAGCAGGTGCTGGTTTGGTGGGACTAAGTGTGATAGTCTAAATCCCATGTAGTAGTGAGCTAGCAGGTGCTGGTTTGGTGGGACTAAGTGTGATAGTCTAAATCCCATGTAGTAGTGAGCTAGCAGGTGCTGGTTTGGTGGGACTAAGTGTGATAGTCTAAGTGTCATGTAGTAGTGAGCTAGCAGGTGCTGGTTTGGTGGGACTAAGTGTGATAGTCTAAGTGTCATGTAGTAGTGAGCTAGCAGGTGCTGGTTTGGTGGGACTAAGTGTGATAGTCTAAGTGTCATGTAGTAGTGAGCTAGCAGGTGCTGGTTTGGTGGGACTAAGTTTGATAGTCTAAATCCCATGTAGTAGTGAGCTAGCAGGTGCTGGTTTGGTGGGACTAAGTTTGATAGTCTAAATCCCATGTAGTAGTGAGCTAGCAGGTGCTGGTTTGGTGGGACTAAGTTTGATAGTCTAAATCCCATGTAGTAGTGAGCTAGCAGGTGCTGGTTTGGTGGGACTAAGTGTGATAGTCTAAGTCCCATGCAGTAGTGAGCTAGCAGGTGCTGGTTTGGTGGGACTAAGTGTGATAGTCTAAATCCCATGTAGTAGTGAGCTAGCAGGTGCTGGTTTGGTGGGACTAAGTGTGATAGTCTAAATCCCATGTAGTAGTGAGCTAGCAGGTGCTGGTTTGGTGGGACTAAGTATGATAGTCTAAGTGTCATGTAGTAGTGAGCTAGCAGGTGCTGGTTTGGTGGGACTAAGTTTGATAGTCTAAATCCCATGTAGTAGTGAGCTAGCAGGTGCTGGTTTGGTGGGACTAAGTTTGATAGTCTAAGTGTCATGTAGTAGTGAGCTAGCGGGTGCTGGTTTGGTGGGACTAAGTTTGATAGTCTAATTCCCATGTAGTAGTCAGCTAGCAGGTGCTGGTTTGGTGGGACTAAGTTTGATAGTCTAAGTGTCATGTAGTAGTGAGCTAGCAGGTGCTGGTTTGGTGGGACTAAGTGTGATAGTCTAAGTGTCATGTAGTAGTGAGCTAGCAGGTGCTGGTTTGGTGGGACTAAGTTTGATAGTCTAAATCCCATGTAGTAGTGAGCTAGCAGGTGCTGGTTTGGTGGGACTAAGTTTGATAGTCTAAATCCCATGTAGTAGTGAGCTAACAGGTGCTGGTTTGGTGGGACTAAGTTTGATAGTCTAAATCCCATGTAGTAGTGAGCTAGCAGGTGCTGGTTTGGTGGGACTAAGTGTGATAGTCTAAGTCCCATGTAGTAGTGAGCTAGCAGGTGCTGGTTTGGTGGGACTAAGTGTGATAGTCTAAATCCCATGTAGTAGTGAGCTAGCAGGTGCTGGTTTGGTGAGACTAAGTTTGATAGTCTAAATCCCATGTAGTAGTGAGCTAGCAGGTGCTGGTTTGGTGGGACTAAGTTTGATAGTCTAAATCCCATGTAGTAGTGAGCTAGCAGGTGCTGGTTTGGTGGGACTAAGTGTGATAGTCTAAGTGTCATGTAGTAGTGAGCTAGCAGGTGCTGGTTTGGTGAGACTAAGTTTGATAGTCTAAATCCCATGTAGTAGTGAGCTAGCGGGTGTTGGTTTGGTGGGACTAAGTGTGATAGTCTAATTGTCACGTAGTAGTGAGCTAGCAGGTGCTGGTTTGGTGGGACTAAGTGTGATAGTCTAAGTGTCATGTAGTAGTGAGCTAGCAGGTGCTGGTTTGGTGGGACTAAGTGTGATAGTCTAAATCCCATGTAGTAGTGAGCTAGCAGGTGCTGGTTTGGTGGGACTAAGTGTGATAGTCTAAATCCCATGTAGTAGTGAGCTAGCAGGTGTTGGTTTGGTGGGACTAAGTGTGATAGTCTAAATCCCATGTAGTAGTGAGCTAGCGGGTGCTGGTTTGGTGGGACTAAGTGTGATAGTCTAAATCCCATGTAGTAGTGAGCTAGCAGGTGCTGGTTTGGTGGGACTAAGTTTGATAGTCTAAATCCCATGTCGTAGTGAGCTAGCAGTTGCTGGTTTGGTGGGACTAAGTGTGATAGGCTAAGTGTCATGTAGTAGTGAGCTAGCGGGTGCTGGTTTGGTGGGACTAAGTTTGATAGTCTAAATCCCATGTAGTAGTGAGCTAGCAGGTGCTGGTTTGGTGGGACTAAGTTTGATAGTCTAAATCCCATGTAGTAGTGAGCTAGCAGGTGCTGGTTTGGTGGGACTAAGTGTGATAGTCTAAGTGTCATGTCGTAGTGAGCTAGCAGGTGCTGGTTTGGTGGGACTAAGTGTGATAGTCTAAGTGTCATGTAGTAGTGAGCTAGCAGGTGCTGGTTTGGTGAGACTAAGTGTGATAGTCTAAGTGTCATGTAGTAGTGAGCTAGCAGGTGCTGGTTTGGTGGGACTAAGTGTGATAGTCTAAATCCATGTAGTAGTGAGCTAGCAGGTGCTGGTTTGGTGGGACTAAGTGTGATGTCTGTCCCTGTCATCATAAGAGTGGTGTCTGTCGCTGCCATCATAAGAGTGGTGTCTGTCCCTGTCATCATAAGAGTGGTGTCTGTCCCTGTCATCATAAGAGTGGTGTCTGTCGCTGCCATCATAAGAGTGGTGTCTGTTGCTGTCATCATAAGAGTGGTGTCTGTCGCTGTCATCATAAGAGTGGTGTCTGTCGCTGTCATCATAAGAGTGGTGTCTGTCGCTGCCGTCATAAGAGTGGTGTCTGTCGCTGTCATCATAAGAGTGGTGTCTGTCCCTGTCATCATAAGAGTGGTGTCTGTCCCTGTCATCATAAGAGTGGTGTCTGTCCCTGTCATCATAAGAGTGGTGTCTGTCGCTGTCATCATAAGAGTGGTGTCTGTCCCTGTCATCATAAGAGTGGTGTCTGTCGCTGTCATCATAAGAGTGGTGTCTGTCGCTGCCATCATAAGAGTGGTGTCTGTCCCTGTCATCATAAGAGTGGTGTCTGTCGCTGTCATCATAAGAGTGGTGTCTGTCCCTGTCATCATAAGAGTGGTGTCTGTCCCTGTCATCATAAGAGTGGTGTCTGTCCCTGTCATCATAAGAGTGGTGTATGTCGCTGCCATCATAAGAGTGGTGTCTGTCCCTGTCATCATAAGAGTGGTGTCTGTCGCTGTCATCATAAGAGTGGTGTCTGTCGCTGTCATCATAAGAGTGGTGTCTGTCGCTGTCATCATAAGAGTGGTGTCTGTCGCTGTCATCATAAGAGTGGTGTCTGTCGCTGTCATCATAAGAGTGGTGTCTGTCGCTGTCATCATAAGAGTGGTGTCTGTCGCTGCCATCATAAGAGTGGTGTCTGTCCCTGTCATCATAAGAGTGGTGTCTGTCGCTGCCATCATAAGAGTGGTGTCTGTCCCTGTCATCATAAGAGTGGTGTCTGTCCCTGTCATCATAAGAGTGGTGTCTGTCGCTGTCATCATAAGAGTGGTGTCTGTCGCTGTCATCATAAGAGTGGTGTCTGTCGCTGTCATCATAAGAGTGGTGTCTGTCGCTGTCATCATAAGAGTGGTGTCTGTCGCTGTCATCATAAGAGTGGTGTCTGTCGCTGTCATCATAAGAGTGGTGTCTGTCCCTGTCATCATAAGAGTGGTGTCTGTCCCTGTCATCATAAGAGTGGTGTCTGTCGCTGTCATCATAAGAGTGGTGTCTGTCGCTGTCATCATAAGAGTGGTGTCTGTCGCTGTCATCATAAGAGTGGTGTCTGTCCCTGTCATCATAAGAGTGGTGTCTGTCCCTGTCATCATAAGAGTGGTGTCTGTCCCTGTCATCATAAGAGTGGTGTCTGTCGCTGCCATCATAAGAGTGGTAGTCTAAGTCCCATGTAGTAGTGAGCTAGCGGGTGCTGGTTTGGGTATTTGATGATGCGATCTCTAATTCTAAGTGCTTGTAAGTTTGTCCTGTATGTCTTGTAAGTCAATCCCTCCGTGTAGTTTGTCCTGTATGTCATGTAAGCTAATCCCTCCGTGTAGTTTGTCCTGTATGTCATGTAAGTTAATCCCTCCGTGTAGTTTGTCCTGTATGTCTTGTAAGTCAATCCCTCCGTGTAGTTTGTCCTGTATGTCATGTAAGTCAATCCCTCCGTGTAGTTTGTCCTGTATGTCTTGTAAGTCAATCCCTCCGTGTGGTTTGTCCTGTATGTCATGTAAGCTAATCCCTCCGTGTAGTTTGTCCTGTATGTCATGTAAGCTAATCCCTCCGTGTAGTTTGTCCTGTATGTCTTGTAAGTCAATCCCTCCGTGTAGTTTGTCCTGTATGTCTTGTAAGTCAATCCCTCCGTGTAGTTTGTCCTGTATGTCATGTAAGCTAATCCCTCCGTGTAGTTTGTCCTGTATGTCATGTAAGCTAATCCCTCCGTGTAGTTTGTCCTGTATGTCTTGTAAGTCAATCCCTCCGTGTAGTTTGTCCTGTATGTCATGTAAGTCAATCCCTCCGTGTAGTTTGTCCTGTATGTCTTGTAAGTCAATCCCTCCGTGTAGTTTGTCCTGTATGTCTTGTAAGTCAATCCCTCCGTGTAGTTTGTCCTGTATGTCATGTAAGTCAATCCCTCCGTGTAGTTTGTCCTGTATGTCTTGTAAGTCAATCCCTCCGTGTAGTTTGTCCTGTATGTCATGTAAGTCAATCCCTCCGTGTAGTTTGTCCTGTATGTCATGTAAGCTAATCCCTCCGTGTAGTTTGTCCTGTATGTCTTGTAAGTCAATCTCTCCGTGTAGTTTGTCCTGTATGAGCGTGTTACGTTGTATGCTGTGTATGGTGTTTGTGAAGATAAAGTGTCTGGTTTGTTGATTTTCTTGATTGTGCGTTGTGGAGGTCTAGTACTCTGGCGGTGTACACCATGTTTGGAATGATGTATGTGTCCACTATGTTGCTTCTACCAAAAATGGTTGCTGTCTTGTATCTGTATCTTTGTAACATGTTTGTGATGTTTGTTTCGAGGTTGTTCCATGTGAGTTTGTGTATTTTGTCTGGGTGTGACGGGAAGAGGATGCCGTACACTCTGACACTGTCTGGGTGCGGGAGACGAAAAGGGAGATTTTTTTTGTCTCGCCATTTGCCTGGACAAAGAAAAAAGGTCCCTTCTAATTGGAAGAAGGGAATCATTGTGAAAATACCAAAAAAGGGCAACCTTAGTGACTATAACAACTGGAGAGGAGTAACCTTAATATCAGTTGTGTCAAAAGTATTTTGCAAGGTCATTTTGAATAGACTCAAAGATATAGTGGATACTGCAATGAGAGAAGAACAAGCAGGATTTCGAAAAGGGAGAAGCTGTCTCGACCAGATCTTTACTCTCAGAATAATACTTGAAGAACATATTGAAAAGCAGAAACCATTAATACTGAATTTCATAGATTTTAAGAAGGCATTTGATAGCATACACAGAGATTCATTATGGAGAATTTTATGTCTATATGGAATACCATCTAAAATTGTCAACATCATTAAGGACTTATACAATGGATATGGTTGTGCAGTCAAGACAGAAGAAGGGATGAGTGAATGGTTCCAGATTGAAACAGGCGTGAAACAAGGATGTATACTGTCTCCTTTACTTTTTGGGATTACAATAGATTCATAATGAAAAAATGCTGCACAGGTAACACAGGTATTGACTGGGTACATGGGACCCAACTAGAAGATCTTGATTTTGCTGATGACATAACTCTTATCAGTAATAATGTGAATTCCATGCAAGAAAAACAGATAGCCTATCTTCACTGGCTAGCAAAATAGGACTTGAAATTAACAAGGACAAAACAAAAATAATGAAAATTCCCATCAATCAAAATGGAAAAATACACATAGAAGGGACAGATATTGAAGAAGTCAATCAATTTGCATACCTTGGCAGCTACATAGACCAGGATGGTGACACTAGAAAGGAAGTTAGGATCAGAATTGCAAAAGCAGCATCAATCTTCAAGAATCTTGAGAACATATGGAATTCAAAAGTTATAAGCACAAAAACCAAGTTAAGACTATTCAATTCAAATGTAATATCCACCCTCATTTATGCATGCGAAAGCTGGAAAACAACTAAAGAAATAGAAAAGAAATTAGACTCTTTTGAAAACAAATGCCTAAGGAAAATACTCGGCATCAAGTGGAATGAATTCAAGAACAATGCAGAGATAAGACAGATGACTGAACAACAACCAGTCTCACGGGTGATCAGGAAAAGGAGATGGACATATGTTGGCCACTTGATGAGAAGAAATGAGCAGAGAATCCCAAAACAAGCTATCAAGTGGAACACAACAGGCCGAAGAAAAAGGGGCAGACCGCGTGAAACTCTGAAGAGAACATTATTAAAGAGGCCAAGTTAACAGGCATAAAATCCTTTGATGAGGTTGAAAGACTCGCCGAAGACAGGAAAAATTGGCGAACTACTTTGCGAGCCCTATGTGACGTCTAACGGCACGGGAAGGATATAAGATAAGATATAAGATTTGCCTGTGCCCATGACGACTGAATTCTGTCTTCTGAGTTGGCTCCACTACAATGACCGAACTCTGTGAACGTGTCTAAAATGTGAGTTATTGATCTGTCTGTTGTTGGGAGGAAGATCGTGTCGTCCGCGTACGCGAGCAACTTTCTCCCCCGCAAGGTAGGAAAGTTCCCTGAATTGTTGTGTCTTGTCTGATCTTTTCTAGATATGGTTCTAGAGTGAGTACGTACAGTAAAGGAGAGAGGGGCAGGCCTGTCTCACTGATCTAGTTAGCCTGAAAGTCTTTGTAAGTGTGTGGTTACTAAGACTTTGCTCTCAGGTTTGGAATGATGTATGTGTCCACTATGTTGCTTCTACCAAAAATGGTTGCTGTCTTGTATCTGTATCTTTGTAACATGTTTGTGATGTTTGTTTCGAGGTTGTTCCATGTGAGTTTGTGTATTTTGTCTGGGTGTGACGGGAAGAGGATGCCGTACACTCTGACACTGTCTGGGTGCGGGAGACGAAAAGGGAGATTTTTTTTGTCTCGCCATTTGCCTGGACAAAGAAGAAAAGGTCCCTTCTAATTGGAAGAAGGGAATCATTGTGAAAATACCAAAAAAGGGCAACCTTAGTGACTATAACAACTGGAGAGGAGTAACCTTAATATCAGTTGTGTCAAAAGTATTTTGCAAGGTCATTTTGAATAGACTCAAAGATATAGTGGATACTGCAATGAGAGAAGAACAAGCAGGATTTCGAAAAGGGAGAAGCTGTCTCGACCAGATCTTTACTCTCAGAATAATACTTGAAGAACATATTGAAAAGCAGAAACCATTAATACTGAATTTCATAGATTTTAAGAAGGCATTTGATAGCATACACAGAGATTCATTATGGAGAATTTTATGTCTATATGGAATACCATCTAAAATTGTCAACATCATTAAGGACTTATACAATGGATATGGTTGTGCAGTCAAGACAGAAGAAGGGATGAGTGAATGGTTCCAGATTGAAACAGGCGTGAAACAAGGATGTATACTGTCTCCTTTACTTTTTGGGATTACAATAGACTTCATAATGAAAAAATGCTGCACAGGTAACACAGGTATTGACTGGGTACATGGGACCCAACTAGAAGATCTTGATTTTGCTGATGACATAACTCTTATCAGTAATAATGTGAATTCCATGCAAGAAAAAACAGATAGCCTATCTTCACTGGCTAGCAAAATAGGACTTGAAATTAACAAGGACAAAACAAAAATAATGAAAATTCCCATCAATCAAAATGGAAAAATACACATAGAAGGGACAGATATTGAAGAAGTCAATCAATTTGCATACCTTGGCAGCTACATAGACCAGGATGGTGACACTAGAAAGGAAGTTAGGATCAGAATTGCAAAAGCAGCATCAATCTTCAAGAATCTTGAGAACATATGGAATTCAAAAGTTATAAGCACAAAAACCAAGTTAAGACTATTCAATTCAAATGTAATATCCACCCTCATTTATGCATGCGAAAGCTGGAAAACAACTAAAGAAATAGAAAAGAAATTAGACTCTTTTGAAAACAAATGCCTAAGGAAAATACTCGGCATCAAGTGGAATGAATTCAAGAACAATGCAGAGATAAGACAGATGACTGAACAACAACCAGTCTCACGGGTGATCAGGAAAAGGAGATGGACATATGTTGGCCACTTGATGAGAAGAAATGAGCAGAGAATCCCAAAACAAGCTATCAAGTGGAACACAACAGGCCGAAGAAAAAGGGGCAGACCGCGTGAAACTCTGAAGAGAACATTATTAAGAGAGGCCAAGTTAACAGGCATAAAATCCTTTGATGAGGTTGAAAGACTCGCCGAAGACAGGAAAAATTGGCGAACTACTTTGCGAGCCCTATGTGACGTCTAACGGCACGGGAAGGATATAAGATAAGATATAAGATTTGCCTGTGCCCATGACGACTGAATTCTGTCTTCTGAGTTGGCTCCACTACAATGACCGAACTCTGTGAACGTGTCTAAAATGTGAGTTATTGATCTGTCTGTTGTTGGGAGGAAGATCGTGTCGTCCGCGTACGCGAGCAACTTTCTCCCCCGCAAGGTAGGAAAGTTCCCTGAATTGTTGTGTCTTGTCTGATCTTTTCTAGATATGGTTCTAGAGTGAGTACGTACAGTAAAGGAGAGAGGGCAGGCCTGTCTCACTGATCTAGTTAGCCTGAAAGTCTTTGTAAGTGTGTGGTTTACTAAGACTTTGCTCTCAGGTTTGGAATAGAGAATGTGAGTCCAGTCTCTGAAGTAGGTCCCTATGTAACAGTGGAATAGTGTCTTGTGTAGATATTTGTGTGACACTCTGTCGAAGGCTTTCTCCTGATCTAGGAAAGAACTGACGTCTGGCACTCTTTTTGGTGTGTGTAGTATATGATGTCTCGTATGAAATGTGTGTGCTGGTGTATGTTTCTGTTGTCTACACTATATTGTTGGTCTTCTTGTATGATTTGGGCTTGTTTGTGAGCGCTTTTGTAAGGATCTTGTAATCTACGTTTAGCAGAGATATGGGTCTGTAGTTTCTGAGTTGTGTCTTGTCTGTGTTATCTTTGGGTATGAGAGTGATGTATGATAGGTTCAGACTGGGTGGAAGTTCTTGATTGTGTGTTGTGGAGGTCTAGTACTCTGGCGGTGTACACCATGTTTGGAATGATGTATGTGTCCACTATGTTGCTTCTACCAAAAATGGTTGCTGTCTTGTATCTGTATCTTTGTAACATGTTTGTGATGTTTGTTTCGAGGTTGTTCCATGTGAGTTTGTGTATTTTGTCTGGGTGTGACGGGAAGAGGATGCCGTACACTCTGACACTGTCTGGGTGCGGGAGACGAAAAGGGAGATTTTTTTTGTCTCGCCATTTGCCTGGACAAAGAAGAAAAGGTCCCTTCTAATTGGAAGAAGGGAATCATTGTGAAAATACCAAAAAAGGGCAACCTTAGTGACTATAACAACTGGAGAGGAGTAACCTTAATATCAGTTGTGTCAAAAGTATTTTGCAAGGTCATTTTGAATAGACTCAAAGATATAGTGGATACTGCAATGAGAGAAGAACAAGCAGGATTTCGAAAAGGGAGAAGCTGTCTCGACCAGATCTTTACTCTCAGAATAATACTTGAAGAACATATTGAAAAGCAGAAACCATTAATACTGAATTTCATAGATTTTAAGAAGGCATTTGATAGCATACACAGAGATTCATTATGGAGAATTTTATGTCTATATGGAATACCATCTAAAATTGTCAACATCATTAAGGACTTATACAATGGATATGGTTGTGCAGTCAAGACAGAAGAAGGGATGAGTGAATGGTTCCAGATTGAAACAGGCGTGAAACAAGGATGTATACTGTCTCCTTTACTTTTTGGGATTACAATAGACTTCATAATGAAAAAATGCTGCACAGGTAACACAGGTATTGACTGGGTACATGGGACCCAACTAGAAGATCTTGATTTTGCTGATGACATAACTCTTATCAGTAATAATGTGAATTCCATGCAAGAAAAAACAGATAGCCTATCTTCACTGGCTAGCAAAATAGGACTTGAAATTAACAAGGACAAAACAAAAATAATGAAAATTCCCATCAATCAAAATGGAAAAAACACATAGAAGGGACAGATATTGAAGAAGTCAATCAATTTGCATACCTTGGCAGCTACATAGACCAGGATGGTGACACTAGAAAGGAAGTTAGGATCAGAATTGCAAAAGCAGCATCAATCTTCAAGAATCTTGAGAACATATGGAATTCAAAAGTTATAAGCACAAAAACCAAGTTAAGACTATTCAATTCAAATGTAATATCCACCCTCATTTATGCATGCGAAAGCTGGAAAACAACTAAAGAAATAGAAAAGAAATTAGACTCTTTTGAAAACAAATGCCTAAGGAAAATACTCGGCATCAAGTGGAATGAATTCAAGAACAATGCAGAGATAAGACAGATGACTGAACAACAACCAGTCTCACGGGTGATCAGGAAAAGGAGATGGACATATGTTGGCCACTTGATGAGAAGAAATGAGCAGAGAATCCCAAAACAAGCTATCAAGTGGAACACAACAGGCCGAAGAAAAAGGGGCAGACCGCGTGAAACTCTGAAGAGAACATTATTAAGAGAGGCCAAGTTAACAGGCATAAAATCCTTTGATGAGGTTGAAAGACTCGCCGAAGACAGGAAAAATTGGCGAACTACTTTGCGAGCCCTATGTGACGTCTAACGGCACGGGAAGGATATAAGATAAGATATAAGATTTGCCTGTGCCCATGACGACTGAATTCTGTCTTCTGAGTTGGCTCCACTACAATGACCGAACTCTGTGAACGTGTCTAAAATGTGAGTTATTGATCTGTCTGTTGTTGGGAGGAAGATCGTGTCGTCCGCGTACGCGAGCAACTTTCTCCCCCGCAAGGTAGGAAAGTTCCCTGAATTGTTGTGTCTTGTCTGATCTTTTCTAGATATGGTTCTAGAGTGAGTACGTACAGTAAAGGAGAGAGAGGGCAGGCCTGTCTCACTGATCTAGTTAGCCTGAAAGTCTTTGTATCTGTATCTTTGTAACATGTTTGTGATGTTTGTTTCGAGGTTGTTCCATGTGAGTTTGTGTATTTTGTCTGGGTGTGACGGGAAGAGGATGCCGTACACTCTGACACTGTCTGGGTGCGGGAGACGAAAAGGGAGATTTTTTTTGTCTCGCCATTTGCCTGGACAAAGAAGAAAAGGTCCCTTCTAATTGGAAGAAGGGAATCATTGTGAAAATACCAAAAAAGGGCAACCTTAGTGACTATAACAACTGGAGAGGAGTAACCTTAATATCAGTTGTGTCAAAAGTATTTTGCAAGGTCATTTTGAATAGACTCAAAGATATAGTGGATACTGCAATGAGAGAAGAACAAGCAGGATTTCGAAAAGGGAGAAGCTGTCTCGACCAGATCTTTACTCTCAGAATAATACTTGAAGAACATATTGAAAAGCAGAAACCATTAATACTGAATTTCATAGATTTTAAGAAGGCATTTGATAGCATACACAGAGATTCATTATGGAGAATTTTATGTCTATATGGAATACCATCTAAAATTGTCAACATCATTAAGGACTTATACAATGGATATGGTTGTGCAGTCAAGACAGAAGAAGGGATGAGTGAATGGTTCCAGATTGAAACAGGCGTGAAACAAGGATGTATACTGTCTCCTTTACTTTTTGGGATTACAATAGACTTCATAATGAAAAAATGCTGCACAGGTAACACAGGTATTGACTGGGTACATGGGACCCAACTAGAAGATCTTGATTTTGCTGATGACATAACTCTTATCAGTAATAATGTGAATTCCATGCAAGAAAAAACAGATAGCCTATCTTCACTGGCTAGCAAAATAGGACTTGAAATTAACAAGGACAAAAAAAAATAATGAAAATTCCCATCAATCAAAATGGAAAAAACACATAGAAGGGACAGATATTGAAGAAGTCAATCAATTTGCATACCTTGGCAGCTACATAGACCAGGATGGTGACACTAGAAAGGAAGTTAGGATCAGAATTGCAAAAGCAGCATCAATCTTCAAGAATCTTGAGAACATATGGAATTCAAAAGTTATAAGCACAAAAACCAAGTTAAGACTATTCAATTCAAATGTAATATCCACCCTCATTTATGCATGCGAAAGCTGGAAAACAACTAAAGAAATAGAAAAGAAATTAGACTCTTTTGAAAACAAATGCCTAAGGAAAATACTCGGCATCAAGTGGAATGAATTCAAGAACAATGCAGAGATAAGACAGATGACTGAACAACAACCAGTCTCACGGGTGATCAGGAAAAGGAGATGGACATATGTTGGCCACTTGATGAGAAGAAATGAGCAGAGAATCCCAAAACAAGCTATCAAGTGGAACACAACAGGCCGAAGAAAAAGGGGCAGACCGCGTGAAACTCTGAAGAGAACATTATTAAGAGAGGCCAAGTTAACAGGCATAAAATCCTTTGATGAGGTTGAAAGACTCGCCGAAGACAGGAAAAATTGGCGAACTACTTTGCGAGCCCTATGTGACGTCTAACGGCACGGGAAGGATATAAGATAAGATATAAGATTTGCCTGTGCCCATGACGACTGAATTCTGTCTTCTGAGTTGGCTCCACTACAATGACCGAACTCTGTGAACGTGTCTAAAATGTGAGTTATTGATCTGTCTGTTGTTGGGAGGAAGATCGTGTCGTCCGCGTACGCGAGCAACTTTCTCCCCCGCAAGGTAGGAAAGTTCCCTGAATTGTTGTGTCTTGTCTGATCTTTTCTAGATATGGTTCTAGAGTGAGTACGTACAGTAAAGGAGAGAGAGGGCAGCCTGTCTCACTGATCTAGTTAGCCTGAAAGTCTTTGTAAGTGTGTGGTTTACTGATTTTCTTGATTGTGCGTTGTGGAGGTCTAGTACTCTGGCGGTGTACACCATGTTTGGAATGATGTATGTGTCCACTATGTTGCTTCTACCAAAAATGGTTGCTGTCTTGTATCTGTATCTTTGTAACATGTTTGTGATGTTTGTTTCGAGGTTGTTCCATGTGAGTTTGTGTATTTTGTCTGGGTGTGACGGGAAGAGGATGCCGTACACTCTGACACTGTCTGGGTGCGGGAGACGAAAAGGGAGATTTTTTTTGTCTCGCCATTTGCCTGGACAAAGAAGAAAAGGTCCCTTCTAATTGGAAGAAGGGAATCATTGTGAAAATACCAAAAAAGGGCAACCTTAGTGACTATAACAACTGGAGAGGAGTAACCTTAATATCAGTTGTGTCAAAAGTATTTTGCAAGGTCATTTTGAATAGACTCAAAGATATAGTGGATACTGCAATGAGAGAAGAACAAGCAGGATTTCGAAAAGGGAGAAGCTGTCTCGACCAGATCTTTACTCTCAGAATAATACTTGAAGAACATATTGAAAAGCAGAAACCATTAATACTGAATTTCATAGATTTTAAGAAGGCATTTGATAGCATACACAGAGATTCATTATGGAGAATTTTATGTCTATATGGAATACCATCTAAAATTGTCAACATCATTAAGGACTTATACAATGGATATGGTTGTGCAGTCAAGACAGAAGAAGGGATGAGTGAATGGTTCCAGATTGAAACAGGCGTGAAACAAGGATGTATACTGTCTCCTTTACTTTTTGGGATTACAATAGATTTCATAATGAAAAAATGCTGCACAGGTAACACAGGTATTGACTGGGTACATGGGACCCAACTAGAAGATCTTGATTTTGCTGATGACATAACTCTTATCAGTAATAATGTGAATTCCATGCAAGAAAAAACAGATAGCCTATCTTCACTGGCTAGCAAAATAGGACTTGAAATTAACAAGGACAAAACAAAAATAATGAAAATTCCCATCAATCAAAATGGAAAAATACACATAGAAGGGACAGATATTGAAGAAGTCAATCAATTTGCATACCTTGGCAGCTACATAGACCAGGATGGTGACACTAGAAAGGAAGTTAGGATCAGAATTGCAAAAGCAGCATCAATCTTCAAGAATCTTGAGAACATATGGAATTCAAAAGTTATAAGCACAAAAACCAAGTTAAGACTATTCAATTCAAATGTAATATCCACCCTCATTTATGCATGCGAAAGCTGGAAAACAACTAAAGAAATAGAAAAGAAATTAGACTCTTTTGAAAACAAATGCCTAAGGAAAATACTCGGCATCAAGTGGAATGAATTCAAGAACAATGCAGAGATAAGACAGATGACTGAACAACAACCAGTCTCACGGGTGATCAGGAAAAGGAGATGGACATATGTTGGCCACTTGATGAGAAGAAATGAGCAGAGAATCCCAAAACAAGCTATCAAGTGGAACACAACAGGCCGAAGAAAAAGGGGCAGACCGCGTGAAACTCTGAAGAGAACATTATTAAGAGAGGCCAAGTTAACAGGCATAAAATCCTTTGATGAGGTTGAAAGACTCGCCGAAGACAGGAAAAATTGGCGAACTACTTTGCGAGCCCTATGTGACGTCTAACGGCACGGGAAGGATATAAGATAAGATATAAGATTTGCCTGTGCCCATGACGACTGAATTCTGTCTTCTGAGTTGGCTCCACTACAATGACCGAACTCTGTGAACGTGTCTAAAATGTGAGTTATTGTCCTGTATGTCTTGTAAGTCAATCCCTCCGTGTAGTTTGTCCTGTATGTCTTGTAAGTCAATCCCTCCGTGTAGTTTGTCCTGTATGTCATGTAAGCTAATCCCTCCGTGTAGTTTGTCCTGTATGTCTTGTAAGTCAATCTCTCCGTGTAGTTTGTCCTGTATGAGCGTGTTACGTTGTATGCTGTGTATGGTGTTTGTGAAGATAAAGTGTCTGGTTTGTTGATTTTCTTGATTGTGCGTTGTGGAGGTCTAGTACTCTGGCGGTGTACACCATGTTTGGAATGATGTATGTGTCCACTATGTTGCTTCTACCAAAAATGGTTGCTGTCTTGTATCTGTATCTTTGTAACATGTTTGTGATGTTTGTTTCGAGGTTGTTCCATGTGAGTTTGTGTATTTTGTCTGGGTGTGACGGGAAGAGGATGCCGTACACTCTGACACTGTCTGGGTGCGGGAGACGAAAAGGGAGATTTTTTTTGTCTCGCCATTTGCCTGGACAAAGAAGAAAAGGTCCCTTCTAATTGGAAGAAGGGAATCATTGTGAAAATACCAAAAAAGGGCAACCTTAGTGACTATAACAACTGGAGAGGAGTAACCTTAATATCAGTTGTGTCAAAAGTATTTTGCAAGGTCATTTTGAATAGACTCAAAGATATAGTGGATACTGCAATGAGAGAAGAACAAGCAGGATTTCGAAAAGGGAGAAGCTGTCTCGACCAGATCTTTACTCTCAGAATAATACTTGAAGAACATATTGAAAAGCAGAAACCATTAATACTGAATTTCATAGATTTTAAGAAGGCATTTGATAGCATACACAGAGATTCATTATGGAGAATTTTATGTCTATATGGAATACCATCTAAAATTGTCAACATCATTAAGGACTTATACAATGGATATGGTTGTGCAGTCAAGACAGAAGAAGGGATGAGTGAATGGTTCCAGATTGAAACAGGCGTGAAACAAGGATGTATACTGTCTCCTTTACTTTTTGGGATTACAATAGATTTCATAATGAAAAAATGCTGCACAGGTAACACAGGTATTGACTGGGTACATGGGACCCAACTAGAAGATCTTGATTTTGCTGATGACATAACTCTTATCAGTAATAATGTGAATTCCATGCAAGAAAAAACAGATAGCCTATCTTCACTGGCTAGCAAAATAGGACTTGAAATTAACAAGGACAAAACAAAAATAATGAAAATTCCCATCAATCAAAATGGAAAAATACACATAGAAGGGACAGATATTGAAGAAGTCAATCAATTTGCATACCTTGGCAGCTACATAGACCAGGATGGTGACACTAGAAAGGAAGTTAGGATCAGAATTGCAAAAGCAGCATCAATCTTCAAGAATCTTGAGAACATATGGAATTCAAAAGTTATAAGCACAAAAACCAAGTTAAGACTATTCAATTCAAATGTAATATCCACCCTCATTTATGCATGCGAAAGCTGGAAAACAACTAAAGAAATAGAAAAGAAATTAGACTCTTTTGAAAACAAATGCCTAAGGAAAATACTCGGCATCAAGTGGAATGAATTCAAGAACAATGCAGAGATAAGACAGATGACTGAACAACAACCAGTCTCACGGGTGATCAGGAAAAGGAGATGGACATATGTTGGCCACTTGATGAGAAGAAATGAGCAGAGAATCCCAAAACAAGCTATCAAGTGGAACACAACAGGCCGAAGAAAAAGGGGCAGACCGCGTGAAACTCTGAAGAGAACATTATTAAGAGAGGCCAAGTTAACAGGCATAAAATCCTTTGATGAGGTTGAAAGACTCGCCGAAGACAGGAAAAATTGGCGAACTACTTTGCGAGCCCTATGTGACGTCTAACGGCACGGGAAGGATATAAGATAAGATATAAGATTTGCCTGTGCCCATGACGACTGAATTCTGTCTTCTGAGTTGGCTCCACTACAATGACCGAACTCTGTGAACGTGTCTAAAATGTGAGTTATTGATCTGTCTGTTGTTGGGAGGAAGATCGTGTCGTCCGCGTACGCGAGCAACTTTCTCCCCCGCAAGGTAGGAAAGTTCCCTGAATTGTTGTGTCTTGTCTGATCTTTTCTAGATATGGTTCTAGAGTGAGTACGTACAGTAAAGGAGAGAGAGGGCAGGCCTGTCTCACTGATCTAGTTAGCCTGAAAGTCTTTGTAAGTGTGTGGTTTACTAAGACTTTGCTCTCAGGTTTGGAATAGAGAATGTGAGTCCAGTCTCTGAAGTAGGTCCCTATGTAACAGTGGAATAGTGTCTTGTGTAGATATTTGTGTGACACTCTGTCGAAGGCTTTCTCCTGATCTAGGAAAGAACTGACGTCTGGCACTCTTTTTGGTGTGTGTAGTATATGATGTCTCGTATGAAATGTGTGTGCTGGTGTATGTTTCTGTTGTCTACACTATATTGTTGGTCTTCTTGTATGATTTGGGCTTGTTTGTGAGCGCTTTTGTAAGGATCTTGTAATCTACGTTTAGCAGAGATATGGGTCTGTAGTTTCTGAGTTGTGTCTTGTCTGTGTTATCTTTGGGTATGAGAGTGATGTATGATAGGTTCAGACTGGGTGGAAGTTCTTTGTGTTGGAAGGTCTCAGTGAAGACTTGTAAGAGAAGAGGACCTAAGAGTGGAAACAAGTGTTTGTAGAATTCTGCTGTTGGGCCGTCTTGGTGACTTGTTTTCTTGCGTTGTTTGTAGTGCTTGTGTCAGGTTGTCTAATGTTAGTGGTGTGTCTAGTGCTTGCTTGTGTCAGGTTTTCTAATGTTAGTAGTGTGTCTAGTGCTTGCTTGTGTCAGGTTTTCTAATGTTAGTAGTGTGTCTAGTGCTTGCTTGTGTCAGGTTTTCTAATGTTAGTAGTGTGTCTAGTGCTTGCTTGTGTCAGGTTTTCTAATGTTAGTAGTGTGTCTAGTGCTTGCTTGTGTCAGGTTTTCTAATGTTAGTGATGTGTCTAGTGCTTGCTTGTGTCAGGTTGTCTAATGTTAGTGGTGTGTCTAGTGCTTGCTTGTGTCAGGTTTTATAATGTTAGTAGTGTGTCTAGTGCTTGCTTGTGTCAGGTTTTATAATGTTAGTAGTGTGTCTAGTGCTTGCTTGTGTCAGGTTTTCTAATGTTAGTAGTGTGTCTAGTGCTTACTTGTGTCAGGTTGTCTAATGTTAGTAGTGTGTCTAGTGCTTACTTGTGTCAGGTTGTCTAATGTTAGTAGTGTGTCTTCCTCTCCCAAGTGTAACCTAGCCATACAGTATCCCTCACCCCCACTTTGATCTTTGTGTACAATACTCTCACCCACCCACCCCCCCAACTTTCAGCTTAGCCTACGCATACAGTTTAACCTAAACATATAGTACCCCAAAGCCCAGTTTAACCTAATATATAGTACCACCAAACCCATAGTTAAACTTAAACATATAGTACCATCAAACCCCAGTTTAACCTAAACATATAGCGTCTCCATAATCTCAATTTAATCTAAACATATAGTACCCCCACACCCACAGTTTAACATAAGCATATAGTACACCCCATATCATCATCATCATCAGGTGCCGTGCCGACTGGCGTTGGCTATTATGCTTCTCCAGAGTACCCGATCCTTCATGCAGGCCATCAGTTCAGTTGGTGATCTCTTCTCACACCATCCCATCAGACTGTCCAGTATCATTTCTCTTGGTCTTCCTCTTGATCTTCTTCCTTCTATTTTTCCTGTTGTTATAATATTTTCAATGCCCCCTCTTCTCATTGCATGTCCTATGAAAGTACATTGTCTCTCTCTTATCTTTTTGACAAGGTTTTTTTGTCTCTCCAGCTCTTCTCATACATTCTTCATTAGTTACTTTTGCTGTCCAGGGGATTCGCAACATTCTTCTAATAAACCACATTTCTGCTGCTTCCAATGATTTTTGTGCAGACTTGCCTATTGTCCATGATTCACTTCCATATAACAAGATAGGTTCAATATAGCATTTTAGGACTCGTTTTCTAATATTCATTGATAAGGATGTGTTGGTTAATATGTTTCTCATTCTCTGAAATGCAGTCTTTGCTTGGCCTATTCTGTTCCTAATTTCTGTTCTGCATTTCCCATCTGAAGTTATTACTGCTCCAAGGTATTTGAATTTCTGCACCTGCTTTAGAATAGTTCCGTTTAATTTAATACTGCATGCTGGTGATTCTGTTTCTTAGATATAACCATAGTCTCTGTCTTTTTTATGTGGCGTCTAATACCTCTCTTATCTGTCTGTCTGTTCTCTGTGGCGTCTAATACCTCTCTTATCTGTCTGTCTGTTCTCTGTGGCGTCTATTACCTCTCTTATCTGTCTGCTCCGTTGTATGTTTTGTTCTATGTTTAAATACTGCTTGGTAGGTATTTCTTATGTGATGGTGTTGAGGCTTGTTCTTACAAGTACGTCTTGATAATCTGTTGTCTGTGTTTATCTAGTTCTTCTTGTAGCGTGAGTAAATGTGATGAGTTTTTGTCCATCTGTTTTGTTAGTTTGATTGCTTCTTCTAATATGTTCTCTTGTCTCAGCCTTTCTCTGTGTATCTGTGTTGAGAGTATTTGTATTTTGTCTCTTATTGCATGTTTTAAAGTCTCCCAGTGTTGTTGGATGTTGTGTGTGTGGGTGTGATGTTCGTGAAGGTGTGTATCAGTTGTGTCATGTTTTCCACAAATTGTTTGTTTTGGAGAAGTGTGTTTGTTCAATTTCCAGTGTAGTGATAGTTTTAAATGAACACTTGTAGGTTCTGTGTTTACTGTTGTTACGACCTCTTTGTGGTCTGTGAAATCTAATGTACTAGGGAGGTGTTTGACTTGTGCTATATGGCTTGTACTTGGTGTGTAAGTTATGTCTAACCTGGCTTCTCTGCTGTGTGCGTTGTCCTTGTGAGTGATCTCTCTGCCTTGGGAGTGTGTGTTTGTATGTATCTACTAAATCATATGTGTCATCACCTGTTATTACTGGACTTTGTTTACTTCCGTGTGTCTTTCTTTAGCTTTTTCTTATCTCAGCGTCATTGTGTCTACCTTTTCTATTCGTCTATTTCTTCTGTTCATCTTCGTCAGCGCCCAGTCGTAATGGCCTATTAATAGTGTCGTGAGAATTGGCTTTCTACCTTGCTTTCAAGTTTCATACCTAACTTTTATGTTATTTGATGTTAACTATTCTACTTAAAATATATTCATAATTATATTCATAATTCTGGTTACAATGTACTATGCTATATCGCCCCCATGATTTTGCTGTTTTCTGATTTATCTGCATAATTAATGCTGTGACATTAGCAAGACGCCTACATTTGCCAATGTAATTAGATTACATTTGATCCTAGGAGATTGTAGTAGAACACATGTGGGAGCAGCCTACATTAGATTCATGTAATCCTCTTAAATTAAAATTGTAATCAATCCAGCTACTCCATGAACGTTTATTTTTAAAGGTTGACATTTTGTTATATTTAAGTAAGAGAGAGTTAAAGTTAATGAATTATTTCAATCATGATGGAGGTAAGCTTGGCAGATTAGATAAGTACGAGGTCTTTCAATTAATCTCGACTTCGAGTTTCAGGTCAAACCCCGCCTGCCACCTCTTATTGGTCAGGACTCTTGCCAGTGCTACAGAGTGTTTCTTCCTCTCCCAAGTGTAACCTAGCCATACAGTATCCCTCACCCCCACTTTGATCTTTGTGTACAATACTCTCACCCACCCACCCCCCCCCCCCCAACTTTCAGCTTAGCCTACGCATACAGTTTAACCTAAACATATAGTACCCCCATGCCCACAGTTTAATCTAAACATATAGTACCCCCACACCCACAGTTTAACCTAAACATATAGTACCCCCAGACCCACAGTTTAACCTAAACATATAGCGTCTCCATAATCTCAATTTAATCTAAACATATAGTACCCCCACACCCACAGTTTAACATAAGCATATAGTACACCCCATATCATCATCATCATCAGGTGCCGTGCCGACTGGCGTTGGCTATTATGCTTCTCCAGAGTACCCGATCCTTCATGCAGGCCATCAGTTCAGTTGGTGATCTCTTCTCACACCATCCCATCAGACTGTCCAGTATCATTTCTCTTGGTCTTCCTCTTGATCTTCTTCCTTCTATTTTTCCTGTTGTTATAGTATTCTCTAAAGGCGTATACTATGTTTGTACTATCTGTCTGTCTGTTCTCTGTGGCGTCTAATACCTCTCTTATCTGTCTGTCTGTTCTCTGTGGCGTCTAATACCTCTCTTATCTGTCTGTCTGTTCTCTGTGGCGTCTATTACCTCTCTTATCTGTCTGCTCCGTTGTATGTTTTGTTCTATGTTTAAATACTGCTTGGTAGGTATTTCTTATGTGATGGTGTTGAGGCTTGTTCTTACAAGTACGTCTTGATAATCTGTTGTCTGTGTTTATCTAGTTCTTCTTGTAGCGTGAGTAAATGTGATGAGTTTTTGTCCATCTGTTTTGTTAGTTTGATTGCTTCTTCTAATATGTTCTCTTGTCTCAGCCTTTCTCTGTGTATCTGTGTTGAGAGTATTTGTATTTTGTCTCTTATTGCATGTTTTAAAGTCTCCCAGTGTTGTTGGATGTTGTGTGTGTGGGTGTGATGTTCGTGAAGGTGTGTATCAGTTGTGTCATGTTTTCCACAAATTGTTTGTTTTGGAGAAGTGTGTTTGTTCAATTTCCAGTGTAGTGATAGTTTTAAATGAACACTTGTAGGTTCTGTGTTTACTGTTGTTACGACCTCTTTGTGGTCTGTGAAATCTAATGTACTAGGGAGGTGTTTGACTTGTGCTATATGGCTTGTACTTGGTGTGTAAGTTATGTCTAACCTGGCTTCTCTGCTGTGTGCGTTGTCCTTGTGAGTGATCTCTCTGCCTTGGGAGTGTGTGTTTGTATGTATCTACTAAATCATATGTGTCATCACCTGTTATTACTGGACTTTGTTTACTTCCGTGTGTCTTTCTTTAGCTTTTTCTTATCTCAGCGTCATTGTGTCTACCTTTTCTATTCGTCTATTTCTTCTGTTCATCTTCGTCAGCGCCCAGTCGTAATGGCCTATTAATAGTGTCGTGAGAATTGGCTTTCTACCTTGCTTTCAAGTTTCATACCTAACTTTTATGTTATTTGATGTTAACTATTCTACTTAAAATATATTCATAATTATATTCATAATTCTGGTTACAATGTACTATGCTATATCGCCCCCATGATTTTGCTGTTTTCTGATTTATCTGCATAATTAATGCTGTGACATTAGCAAGACGCCTACATTTGCCAATGTAATTAGATTACATTTGATCCTAGGAGA
The DNA here is from genome assembly GCA_009760885.1 of Achatina immaculata. Lineage (NCBI taxonomy): Eukaryota > Metazoa > Mollusca > Gastropoda > Stylommatophora > Achatinidae > Lissachatina > Lissachatina immaculata. The sequence continues at coordinate 15,670,833 of CM019693.1, read as the reverse complement.
TTGTAGTAGAACACATGTGGGAGCAGCCTACATTAGATTCATGTAATCCTCTTAAATTAAAATTGTAATCAATCCAGCTACTCCATGAACGTTTATTTTTAAAAGGTTGACATTTTGTTATATTTAAGTAAGAGAGAGTTAAAGTTAATGAATTATTTCAATCATGATGGAGGTAAGCTTGGCAGATTAGATAAGTACGAGGTCTTTCAATTAATCTCGACTTCGAGTTTCAGGTCAAACCCCGCCTGCCACCTCTTATTGGTCAGGACTCTTGCCAGTGCTACAGAGTGTTTCTTCCTCTCCCAAGTGTAACCTAGCCATACAGTATCCCTCACCCCCACTTTGATCTTTGTGTACAATACTCTCACCCACCCACCCCCCCCCCCCCAACTTTCAGCTTAGCCTACGCATACAGTTTAACCTAAATATATAGTACCCCAAAGCCCAGTTTAACCTAATATATAGTACCACCAAACCCATAGTTAAACTTAAACATATAGTACCATCAAACCCCAGTTTAACCTAAACATATAGCGTCTCCATAATCTCAATTTAATCTAAACATATAGTACCCCCACACCCACAGTTTAACATAAGCATATAGTACACCCCATATCATCATCATCATCAGGTGCCGTGCCGACTGGCGTTGGCTATTATGCTTCTCCAGAGTACCCGATCCTTCATGCAGGCCATCAGTTCAGTTGGTGATCTCTTCTCACACCATCCCATCAGACTGTCCAGTATCATTTCTCTTGGTCTTCCTCTTGATCTTCTTCCTTCTATTTTTCCTGTTGTTATAATATTTTCAATGCCCCCTCTTCTCATTGCATGTCCTATGAAAGTACATTGTCTCTCTCTTATCTTTTTGACAAGGTTTTTTTGTCTCTCCAGCTCTTCTCATACATTCTTCATTAGTTACTTTTGCTGTCCAGGGGATTCGCAACATTCTTCTAATAAACCACATTTCTGCTGCTTCCAATGATTTTTGTGCAGACTTGCCTATTGTCCATGATTCACTTCCATATAACAAGATAGGTTCAATATAGCATTTTAGGACTCGTTTTCTAATATTCATTGATAAGGATGTGTTGGTTAATATGTTTCTCATTCTCTGAAATGCAGTCTTTGCTTGGCCTATTCTGTTCCTAATTTCTGTTCTGCATTTCCCATCTGAAGTTATTACTGCTCCAAGGTATTTGAATTTCTGCACCTGCTTTAGAATAGTTCCGTTTAATTTAATACTGCATGCTGGTGGATTCTGTTTCTTAGATATAACCATAGTCTCTGTCTTTTTTATGTTCAAAGTAAGGCCTTTCTGTTCACTTTCTTTGGCGACTTTATCCAAGAGATTTTGCAGGTCTTGTTGGTTCTCAGCTATCAGTACTGTGTAGTCAGCATACCGAAGGTTGTTAATATTGTATCCTCCAATTTTTATGCCTGGTTCTGTGATGATTGTTCTTAGAATATTCTCGCTATACAGAGAAAGAAGGTCTGGAGATAGTACACATCCTTGTCGCACCCCTTGTTTTATAGGTTGATATTTTCCAGTTCTATTTTCAACTCGAACTGCTGCTTCTTGCTGCCAGTATAGATGTTTTACAATCCTCAGGTCTTTGCAGTCTACATTGATGTCTTCAAGCATTTTAATAATTTCATTATGTTTCACCTTGTCAAATGCCTTGGTGTAATCAATGAAGCATAAGTAGAGATCTTTGTGTACTTCTAAAGCTCTTTCTGTTAGTGTTCGTAAAGCATAAATGGCATTGTGTGTTCCCTTTCCTTCAACAAATCCAAACTGTTCATCTGCTATTTCCATTTTTATCTTTTTCCTTGTTCTTCTCATAATTATTCTCAAAAGTAGCTTCGTTATGTGACATGAGAGGCTGATAGTCCGGTGGTCGTCACATTCCTTTGCACCTGGTTTCTTTGATAGTGCTATAAACGTGGATTTAATCAGGTCACTGGGAATATAACCACTGTTGTAAATGTCATTCAGTAACTTGGCTATTATTTTTATTCCTGTCTCCTATACTCCTGTACACTCCTGACTCCTGTACACCCCATACCCTCAGTTTAACCTAAACATATAGTATCCCACACACACCCAGTTTAGCTTAAGCATACAGTACTCCCACATCCACAGTTTAATCTAAACATATAGTACCTCCACATCCACAGTTTAATCTAAACATATAGTACCCCACATCCACAGTTTAATCTAAACATATAGTACCCCCACACCCACAATTTAACCTAAGCATATAGTACCCCCACACCCACAGTTTAATCTAAGCATATAGTACCCCCACACCCACAGTTTAATCGAAACATATAGTACCCCCACACCCACAGTTTAATCTAAGCATATAGTACCCCCATGCCCACAGTTTAATCTAAACATATAGTACCCCCACACCCACAGTTTAACCTAAGCATATAGTACCCCCAGACCCACAGTTTAACCTAGCATATAGTACCCCCACACCCACAGTTTAACCTAAGCATATAGTACCCCCACACCCGCAGTTTAACCTAAGCATACAGTACCCCCATACCCACAGTTTAACCTAAACATATAGTACCCCCACACCCACAGTGTAACCGAAACATACAGTATTCCTAAGAAATAAATGTGCTCTTCAGATTTTCAACCTTCTTTTGGCTTCAGGCGATGGCTGAGAGTCAGAAGAAAATACAAAAACTGCTCCCGAACTTCACGTACAAGCTGGGTTTTTCTGGAAGTTATTTCAAGAAAGGAAATGAAGCGGAGCAAGCTGGAGATATGAAACTTGTCGGTACGTACTTCTGCGATATGTTGATATCTGTTGCTGTATATTGATATCTGTTGCTATTATTATATGTCATGCCGGACAGCGCTGGTGATCATGATTCTCCATTTTGCACGGTCCTTGGTGTTTCCGATTAATTCAGACGCTTCTCTTTGTACATGCCACTTGGTCAATCCACTGACACAGTTTTCTCTTGCCCTTCCTATCTTCTTTTTCCCTTGGATTTTTCAGCCATTGCCATGTTCTCCAATTCCTCTCTTCACATGATATGTCCAAGTTCTCCAACTCCTCTCTTCACAAGACATGTCCAAGATCTCCAGCTCCTCTCTTCACATAATATGTCCAAGTTCTCCAACTCCTCTCTTCACAAGACATGTCCAAGATCTCCAGCTCCTCTCTTCACATGATATGTCCAAGTTCTCCAACTCCTCTCTTCACAAGACATGTCCAAGATCTCCAGCTCCTCTCTTCACATAACATGTCCAAGTTCTCCAACTCCTCTCTTCACATAACATGTCCAAGTTCTCCAACTCCTCTCTTCCCATGACATGTCCAAGTTCTCCAACTCCTCTCTTCACATAACATGTCAAAGTTCTCCAACATCTCTCTTCACGTGACATGTCCAAGTTCTCCAACTCCTCTCTTCACGTGACATGTTCAAGTTCTCCAACTCCTCTCTTCACATAACATGTCCAAGTTCTCCAACTCCTCTCTTCACATAACATGTCCAAGTTCTCCAACTCCTCTCTTCCCATGACATGTCCAAGTTCTCCAACTCCTCTCTTCACATAACATGTCAAAGTTCTCCAACATCTCTCTTCACGTGACATGTCCAAGTTCTCCAACTCCTCTCTTCACGTGACATGTTCAAGTTCTCCAACTCCTCTCTTCACATAACATGTCCAAGTTCTCCAATTCCTCTCTTCACGTAACATGTCCAAGTTCTCCAACTCCTCTCTTCACGTGATATGTCCAAGTTCTCCAACTCCTCTCTTCACGTGACATGTTCAAGTTCTCCAACTCCTCTCTTCACGTGACATGTCCAAGTTCTCCAACTCCTCTCTTCACATGACATGTTCAAGTTCTCCAACTCCTCTCTTCACATAACATGTCAAAAGTTCTCCAACTCTTCTTTTCACATGACATGTCATATTCTCTAACCCCTCTCTTCACATGACATGTCAAAGTTCTCCAACTTCTCTCTCTTCACATGATATGTCCAAGTTCTCCAACTCCTCTCTTCACATGATATGTCCAAGTTCTCCACTCCTCTCTTCACATGATATGTCCAAGTTCTCCACTCCTCTCTTCACATGACATGTCCCGGTAATTTTGAATGACGTTTTCTTATCATTCTAACTAGTTTTCGTTGTTCTGAAAGTTCTTTGAATGCTTCTTCGTTGGTTTGTTTCTGTCTGTTCAGGGCAAGTGTTGCATCTTTCTCCAAAACAACATCTTTCGCTTCCAGATTCTTTGTCATCTTTTTGTTGAGACTGAACAAGTTTCACAACCATATAGCAATAATGACTCCATATAACACTGTGACATTCTTTTCTTCACTTTAAGGAACATTTTCTTATTTATTATTATCTTCTTCATCTCATTAGAAACCGCCTTTGCCTTACCTGTTCGTGATTTCATGTCTGCACTTGTCATCAGCTGTTATTGTTGTTTTAAATGTAATTGAATTTATTTACTTGTGTCAGTGTGTTCCCGTTTACAGAATGTTGCACTGTGGTACGCTTATTCTCTTCGATATTATCAATGCTTCTGTCTTGTTGTTGTTTACTAGGCATCTCTTCTGACTCTCCTCAATAATCTTGTTCACATGTTTCTGCGAACTGCTTTCACTTTCTGCTGTTAGAACCGTGTCACCAACGTATCTCAGGCTGTTGATATTATGGCCTCCTATTTTAATTCCTTTCACATCTTTGATGCCTCCGGTGATGTTAGAATAGAATATAGATAAGCACTTTTCCCTTGCGCCTCGTATTGTATCCTGATACCCACCTGTGTCATTGTTCTCTCTTTTTGCTGCTCTTTGCTTCCAATACATACTCTCTATAATTTTTTATATCTTTACATCTATATTAATTTTCCTATCATTTCTATCACACCTTTATGTCTCTGTCTGAAACTTCTGTGTAGCCAGTAAAACACAAGTATACATCTTTGTCTACCTCTAGAGATAGTTCTCTTACAGTTCTTAATAGAAAATTGCCTCATTTGTTTCCTTCAATAATACCACATTTTTCTACTGCAATTACAGGTTTTAATCTTATTTCGTATTCTCAGACCAATTATTCTTTATAGTACTTTTGATTTATGTAGTGTATGAAATAATCAAGGATCATCATCATCATCATCATTATCATCGTCATCATCGTCGTCATCATCGTTGTCATTGTCATCATCGTCATCATCATCATCGTCATCATCATCATCGTCATCATCATCGTCATCATCTTTGTCGTCGTCATCATCATCATCATCGTAAGACTCCTTCATCATCTCTTGTCCTGCGCCTTCGTGTAATCTTGCATACGTTGTTCTGCTGGTGAAATGAGTATTAGATTATATTACTGACGTATTGCTGTTGCTCCTCGTACCGCAGGCAGATTTTATTTAGTTTTCTTTGATATAGAGTGTACAGTACTCATTTATAAAGTCTACAGTCTGAGTGTCTAGTACTCATTTATACAGATAAGGTCTATAATCTGAGTGTCCAGTGTTCATTTATACAGATAAGGTCTATAATCTTAGTGTCCAGTACTCATTTATACAGATAAGGTCTACAATCTGGGCTTGAAAAAAACACACACCATCCATTCTCGTTTTGGTTACTTGTAAAAACTAAATGTTTTGGTTGTAATATGCCCGTTTTTGTTAAACTCGAAGCAAAGGGCAGGAAAACAATGTTAGTTCTGTTTTTCATTTTCCACGTTACCATTTTCCTGAGCTCATGTTTTAGTCAAATTTATGTTCGGCACGTTCTGGTACTAATGTAACCTGGAAAGGTAAAATTTTACTTATCAATGTACAGTTCGTACTTGCGTAACCTGGAAAGTTAAAATCGTCCTCATCAATGTACAGTTTGTACTAGCTTAACTTGGAAAGTTAAAATCTTATGTATCAGTGTCAATCTGTGCTATGGAAGAAAATATATCAACTTATATTCCATCATTATAACCCATGTTTTCTTGGTTTTTGGCAGAATGTTAACTTATATGTAAGCTCTAATTAGTTTGTTAAATTATATATAAGCTCTATTTAGTGTGTTAACTTATATGTAAGCTCTAATTAGTTTCTTAACTTATATGTATGCTCTAATTAGTTTGTAAACTTATATGTAAGATCTATTTAGTTTGTTAACTTATATGTAAGATCTAATTAGTTTGTAAACTTATATGTATGCTTTAATTATTTTGTTAACTTATATGTATGCTCTAATTAGACAAAACTGTTTCTCATTTCTGACACTGCCAAAACTAAAATAAAACAAAGTCACTGATTGGAGGACAAGTTTAATTCCCTTTTAACGTCAACAACACAAACAAAATTCTTCCTTCCAAACAACAAACGTTAGAGAAAACACTTTCAGAACATGACTCGCTGCTTGAGACACAAGAAGGTTAGATAATTAATATATGAAAACTTCAGAATGTAACTTGAGACACAAGAAGGTTAGATAATTAATATATGAAAACTTCAGAATGTAACTTGAGACACAAGAAGGTTAGATAATTAATATATGAAAACTTCAGAATGTAACTTGAGACACAAGAAGGTTAGTATAATTAATATATGAAAACTTCAGAATGTAACTTGAGACACAAGAAGGTTAGTATAATTAATATATGAAAACTTCAGAATGTAACTTGAGACACAAGAAGGTTAGATAATTAATATATGAAAACTTCAGAATGTAACTTAGATACACACTGAATACATCGCTTAAACAACAAACAAATGAAGCAATACATGAAAACAAATGGATTAATACTTCTAACTTTTTATTAGTCATAATAACAGGAATTAACTGAAAATGTCCAAGTATTTTCCAGGACTTTAAACACACAACATACAACAACATGCAACAACATACAACAACAACTCTTCCAGGCTTTGTCTCAAATTTCATTATGCATAAAAGTTCTTAACACTACAAATTGCAATCTAGCTTCATCAATAGAACACTTCTTTCATCATACCAGCATTTTAAAATCAAAATTACATTCGAGACATATTTTAAGAAACACCAAAATAAATTTCCTCGCCAAAACTAACGCAGACCGTCAGCTCACTCTCACTGGGAAAGCTTGAAATGAATGCATAGAAAATGAGCAGTTATCTACTGCCCGCATTTATACATTTAAACGCATAAAATCATTACGCACACACGCACGCACACACGCACAAATATATATATATATAATGACATTTCACAAATAAACAATCAATTTACAATAATAATATAATAATACATTGCATATTTTGGGGCAGCATAAGTTTGAACTCTTACATAAATTACACACTTAATCTACATATCACTGCAAGTTCTCACAACACAAAACTCACATTCGCTGGTGGTGATCAGTGCTTTAAACAATATTTTCCTACCACGTCACAATAATTTATACTCCAATTACTGAAATTATTAGCGGAACGAAGTCACCCACAATCGCAGTTCTTACGTTCTATGACAGCGAGATCCCTCCACAGAGACCAACCTCAGACTGATTACACAGTAGTGAACTACAACCTCAGACTGATTATACAATAGTGAGCTACAACCTCAGACTGATTATACAATAGTGAGCTACAACCTTAGACTGATTATACAATAGTGAACTACAACCTTAGACTGATTATACAATAGTGAACTACAACCTTAGACTGATTATAAAGTAGTGAACTACAACCTTAGACTGATTATACAATAGTGAACTACAACCTTAGACTGATTATACAATAGTGAACTACAACCTCAGACTGATTATACAATAGTGAACTACAACCTCAGACTGATTATACAATAGTGAACTACAACCTCAGACTGATTATACAATAGTGAGCTACAACCTTAGACTGATTATACAGTAGTGAACTACAACCTTAGACTGATTATACAGTAGTGAACTACAACCTTAGACTGATTATAAAGTAGTGAACTACAACCTTAGACTGATTATACAATAGTGAACTACAACCTTAGACTGATTATACAATAGTGAACTACAACATTAGACTCATTATGCAGTAGTGAACTACAACCTTAGACTGATTATACAATAGTGAACTACAACCTTAAACAGATTCTAGAATAGTGAACTACAACCTTAGACTGATTATACAATAGTGAACTACAACTTTAGACTGATTATACAATAGTGAACTACAACCTTAGACTGATTATACAATAGTGAACTACAACCTTAGACTGATTATACAATAGTGAACTACAACCTTAGACTGATTATAAAGTAGTGAACTACAACCTTAGACTGATTATACATTAGTGAACTACAACCTTAGACTGATTATACAATAGTGAACTACAACCTTAGACTGATTATACAATAGTGAACTACAACCTTAGACTGATTATACCGTAGTGGACTACAACCTTAAACAGATTCTAGAATAGTGAACTACATCTCAGACTGATTATACAGTAACGAAATACAACCTCAGACTGACTTTACAGTAGTGAATTACAACCTCAGACTGATTATACAAGAGCGAAATACAATCTCAGACTGACTATACAACAGTGGAATACAATCTCAGACTGATTATACAACAGTGGAATACAAGTTCTCTAAGGACGGTAACAGCCGGAGGTGGGCTCTCCCATCCAATTAAATATCTCCAAGCCGTGCGTCTCAAATAGCCTCTGACAGTCCAAGTCCAGCTCCTGGGTTTCTCGTGGCGGAATTGTTTAAACTGACATGAGAAGTGTCGAAAGGCGAGTATCTGACGCTTCGGGTAGATGAGACTCGTTAGGAGAAGGAAAACTCTGATCTCAAACCCCCTGCTGCCTTGTTGGGTAGGCTCTGGCCAGAGTCAAATGCTAGTGAAGTAAGCCATAAATAAACCGGTGGAAGGCAAGGGGAAACCAACACTGTACATTCCCAAGAACAATCATGACAATCCATAATTCTTTGAACCATAACGATGTTAATGGGGGTTCCAGTGGAACCACCTCGTCCGGTAGGGACCATCACGTGCGACAGGTGATACCAGATCGTCGCCTAACTTCTGTACGCAAAGAAAACATAAGTAACACTGCAGTAATTGCCACATGGAACGTTAGAACACTAACAGGACTTGGGAAAACTGGAAAACATCGAAGAAAAAATGAACAGAATGGAAATTAACATCCTTGGTGTTTGTGAAATGAGATGGATTGGAGCAGAAGCAGAGATCATAAAGACTTCAAAAATAGTATATTCTGGGGGAAACCAGTGTAGAAATGGAGGTGGCATAATACTGGATAAGAAGAAATCAAGAACTATGAAACGTTTCTGGTGCATATCGGACAGATTTTTAATGACTAAATTGCAGGGTCACCCAATAGATACAAATCTCATCCAAGTATACGCACCAACTTCAGAAAGCTCTGATGATGAGATAAAATAATTTTACAACAATCTGGACATGGCAATGAAACAGTGCAAACCATGGGAAGTAAACTTTGTGCTGGGTGATTTAAACGCGAAAGTAGGGACTGAACAAGACAATGAAGCTACTGGCAAGTATGGACTAGGTCTCAGAAATACAAGAAGAGAGATGTTGATTGAGTGGGCAGAACAGAATAAAATAATAATAGGAAATACTTGGTTTCAACAACACCCTAGGCGACTATGGACATGGAAAAGCCCAAATAATAACATACGTAGCCAGATAGATTACATTATGATCAACAGAAGATTCAGGAACTCGCTAATATCCGTGAAAACAAGACCAAGCGCAGACTGCAACAGTGATCACATCCCAGTTGTAGGAAAAGTGAGAATCAGGCTAAAGAGATTAAGGTAACAGCTAAAAACAAAGAAGAAGATGGAGAGCTGTTATGGAAAGATACGGCAATACAAGAACAATATAGGACCATGCTACATAATAGATATAATGCTATAGAGAAGATTGAAATGATTGATGAATAATGGAATATGCTCAAAGACTCTATTCTGCAAACATCTATCGAAATCCTACCTCAAAATAAACGACATAATAAACAGGAGTGGATGACAGAATAAATTTTGCAACTTATGGATAGGAGAAGATAAAGATGAATATGACAAAATAAATAAAGAAATAAGACACAAATGCTATAAAGCTAAAGAAGAGTGGCTAAACAAGAAATGTAATGAAATAGAGACACATCATCATGGAAACACAAGAGACATGTACAAACAAATAAAGGAGTTAACAAACAAAAGGATATACCACAAGACTGGTTGCCTGAAGTCAAAAGAGGGGCATACAATAATGGACAGAGATGAAATAATGGCAAGATGGAGTGAATACATTAGAGAACTCTATGAGGACAATAGAGGCGAAATAGATATACGAAATAATAATGAAGAGCCTCTCATATTAAAAGTAGAAGTGGAAGAAGCCATCAAACACATGAAGAATAACAAAGCACCAGGACCAGACTAAGGAAGAATTGGAAGCATTTGGAGAGCTTGGCATAGAATAATTACCAGATTGCTGAATGACATTTTAACAGTAACTATGTTCCATCAAACCATTTGCAATCAGTTTTCATTGCCCTTCTAAAGAAACAAGGTGCAGTTGATTGTGAAGACCATCGAACCATTAGTCTTATGAGCCATGTTACCAAAATCCTGCTTTGTATTGTCATGAGAAGAGTCAGGGGCAAAATAAAACCAGAAATCACTGAAGACATTGTGTGGCTTCGTCGAAAGGAAAGGGCACAAGTAACGCCATATATATATATATATATATATATATATATATATATATATATATATATATATTGAGAACATTGATGGAAAGATCAGTAGAAGTAAAGATGATTATGCTTCATAGACTACTGTAAAGCATTCGATAAAGTGAGACACACAGAAATTATAAGAATGCTGGAAGGCATCAACATAAATGAGAAAGGTCTGAAACTCATCAAAAACATATACTGACAGAAATTAGCACCAATGAAGGTTGAGAACCAAATAGAAACATAACAAGACATAAAATTGGGAGTGAGACAAGGATGTGTCTATCTCCTGACCTCTTCTCCTTGTACACCGAAAACAATGAGAAATATAGAGAGTTTTCCAGGAATACCAGTTGGCGAGTACAACATTAACAACTTAAGATATGCAGGCGACACAGTTCTGATTGTTAAAAGTGAAGGGGAGCTACAGGCTCTTCTGGACATCATGATTCGTGAAAGTAAAAGTAAAGTTCTCTGCCTGAACAAAAAGAAGACTGAAATGATGGTCATCTCAAAGAAATGAATACCACCAAAATTTAGCATTACCATCGACGGCACAGAACTGAAACAAATTGATAGATTCAAGTACATAGGAACTATTATAATAGCTAATGGGAAATGTCATAACGAAATAAAAAGCAAACGTGCTCAGGCCAAGTCAGCATTACAGAAAATGAGAAAAATATTGCGCAACAGACCCATGTCAATGGAAACAAGATTCTGAGTACTTAAATGTTACATCGAGCTAATTTTGTTTTATGGATGTGAAGCATGGCCCATGAATAAGATAGTAGAGCGAGAAATGGAGACCACGGAGACATGGTTTATAAGAAGGATGTTTACCATGGACAGCCAAGAAAACTAACGATGAAGTTTTAAGAGAGGCTGGAATTAAAAGGCCAGTTACAGCAAAGATCAGAGGCAGACAAGGTTCTAAAGACTGTTATTGCCGGAGGTGGGGTGGAGAATTCGATCTCCATTCCAACGGAGTGCGTCTCAAACAGCCTCTGGCAGTCAGGTCCAGCTCCTGGCCTTCTCGTGGCAGAACTGTTTAAACTGACAGGAGAAGGGGCGAGGGCGAATATCTGGCGCCTGAAAACTAGATACTTAGGGTAGATGAGTGGCACGTTTGGTAGCTCATCTACCGCTGCTGGCGAGATTCTTCAGCTGCCGTGCGTGGAGCGGTGCTCCTCCCGGCCAATGAAGAAAGGTGCAAATGGGGTTGCCGCGCAGCACCACTGCCGAAAAGGTGGTAGAAATGATAAAGCGAAGCAAACAGTCAAATCATGGCACCTCTGGTCTGGAGGTCGCCCACGTCCTGAGTGCAGTCATATCGTGTGAAAAGCATGAACCGGCTTGTCCTAGAGGTTAAGACACTGCTGGCGAGACTCTTCGAATGCCGCGTGTGGAGTGAAGCTCCTCCCGGTCAAAGAAGAAAATGCGGAAAAGAAATAAAGGTTGCTGTGCGGTGCCGATGTGAAAAGGTGGTGGAAAGGATAAAGTGAAATTTAATCGGTATGTCCAGTAGTATCACTACGAGAGCTATACATACCACGGCGCCTCTGCTCTAGAGGCCGGCAACATCCGAAATACACCTACACTGGTGAAATATGCCTAAACCAGCACACACCAGGGGTGGAACTAGATGGCTAGACATGTCATGCCACCTCCGCTCTAGAGGTCTGTCACGCCTGATATACACCAATGCTGGTGAACTTTGCCTAAACCGGCTCACACCAGGGTGAATCTTGAAGGCTACGCATATCACAGTACCTCTGCTCTAGAGGTCGGTCCCGTCCAAAACACGCCCATACTGGGATAATATGCCTAAACCGGCTCAAACCAGGGGTGGAAGTCACTAGTGGCGAGGATTCGTCCTCCTGGACAAAAGCTCCATCCTGGTCACAACTAGGAAAGGTAGCGGCCACGACCGCAAAATGCTGAAGTCGGAGACACTGGACCAGGGAAGTCTAGATAGGCAATCACCTCTCACTCGGCGGGGATGTTTGCGTATCCTAATCACGCTGAGGTTTTCCGGTGAGAAAGACCAACTCTGGACTGGATGGGTAACCAACTCTCACCCAGGCGGTGATACACGGGTATCTCAAAACACGTCGAGGTTTTCCGGTGAGAAGGTCCAACTCTGGCCTGGGTGGGCTACCGCCTCTCACCCAGCGGGGATGCACTGATATCCTAAACACGTCGAGGACTTCCGGTGAGAAAGTCCAACTCTAGACTAAACTGGTGCAACGAAAACCACGGTGTCACGCAATCCGCTTCAGAGACCCATCAAGAATACAGGCTAAAGCCCTGCGATACTCTGAACCTCTTGTGGTCCTCTCGGGTATCTCCTTTCAGGGACTACACAGGAGACCACGGGACCTAACGAGGACCTCAGGCGTAAATTCAGTAGGATCACAGTGCGGTCTTGGTGGTAGAAGCAAACGAAGAAGAAGAAGAGGCAAACAAGCGAAATTTGTAGGACATTTTCTAAAAAGAGGAAAATTGGAAAACACTGTGGCAATTGGAAAAATTGAGGGACGAAGAGACAGAGGAAGACAGAGAGAGAAGTTACTGTCAGTGTGGCTAGGAAGAAAGTCATTGGCGGATCTCATAATCAAGTCTAAAGACAGGGAATTGTGAAGAGAAATGATCGCCTACGCTACGCGGCACGGCACTAGATTGATTGAGCTACAACCTCAGACTGATTATACAATAGTGAACTATTACCTCAAACTGATTACACAATAGTGAACTACAACCTCAGACTGGTTACACAATAGTGAACTACAACCTTAGACTGATTACATAATAGTGAACTACAACCTTAGACTGATTTCACAATAGTGAACTACAACCTCAGACTGATTACACAATAGTGAACTACAACCTCAGACTGATTATACAATAGTGAACTACATCCCCAGACTGATTATACAATAGTGAACTATAACCTTAATATTACCTGGAACCTGTTAGTTCTGTTTCTTGCTGTGCGCACAGGAAAAGAACGAACATGTTCACATATTTTTATTAGTGTAACTGTATATCTTGAACAAATAGATTGTCATCAGTACTTCTGCCTTGTGTTGGCATGCAAGTGATTCTTAGATCTGTGATCAAAATTTGTGACGGTTACTGATAATTGCTTCGAATGATGATGGTTGTGATAATGCTAGGTTAGGTTGTGATGTCTAAAGATTTGTAGATTGTTATCATTTGGCGATGTATGCTTCCACCAGAACTAGCAGACCACTTTGTGTGGTTCAACCACATGTACAGACACGAGAACGTATACACAATCAGTAAGACCAATCTGAGGTTGTCCTTGAACGACAATGTCAATTTTGCCAAGGTCAGTTTATAACGATAGTGTTACACCAGTTACTTAATGTGGCTTTCTGCCTGATCGTTGCTACAGTGAACAAACTAATCAACTTTTATTTTGAAAAGGTCTGTCTGACATTCTGCTCTTTATCTCTCAAGTGTCGCTTTATCACAAGTATTCAGCGTCAGCTTAGTATAGGTGTACCTTAAACAAAACAAGCAAAAGTAATCAATGACGCGTGTTACATTTAATGAGTACTTCTAGACAGAATCGATCATCTTATTTTTTCACTTTTTCTCATTGTGGTGTTATCTGAACCATTGCTTTACTTTCCGATCTTATTTGTACCACGCTGTCCAGTAGTTTAAGAGTCATCGCATTATTTGTTTTGCTGAAATGTTCTCTTTCAGTCTATTGATCAATGAAATGCTTTCGTCTTTATCTTATCTTATATCTTATATCCTTCCCGTGACGTTAAACGTCACATAGGGCTCGCAAAATAGTTCGCCAATTTTTCTTCGGCAAGTCTTTCAACCTCATCAAAGGATTTTATGCCTGTTAATTTGACCTCTCTTAACAATGTCCTCTTCAGAGTTTCACGCGGTCTGCCTCTTTTTCTTCGGCCTGTTATGTTCCCCTTGATAGCTTGTTTTGGGATTCTCTGATCATTTCTTCTCATCACGTGACCAACATATGTCAATCTCCTTCTCCTGATCACCCGTGAGACTGGTTGTTGTTCAGTCATCTGTCTTATCTCTGCATTGTTCTTGAATTCGTTCCACTTGATGCCGAGTATTTTCCTTATGCATTTGTTTTCAAAAGAGTATAATTTCTTTTCTATTTCTTTAGTTGTTTTCTTCGTCTTTATCACGTGACCTATTTTCTATCAGGAAAAACAGGACAAGAATCACAAGTATTCAGCGTCAGCTTAGTATAAGTGTACCTTAAACAAAACAAGCAAAAGTGATCAATGACGCGTATCACATTTAACCTCTTTGTCACACATGCAGTAGTACAACGTAGTTATACAGACCGCATTCTCTAATTATACAGATCACATTCTCTAATTATATAGATCACATTCTCTAATTATATAGATCACATTCTCTAATTATACATGTCAGATTTAGCTATTTCAGATTCTCACACATTAATTACAAACAAATTTCTAGGCATTAATGATAACAAAGTTACTGCAGTTATTCTGTCTATAGAAACTGGCTGCTCGCTCTGAGTGTTATTTAGATTAGCTTCATGTGTTAATTGTTGTGGGTAGCGTAGGTTTATGTTTGATACGCTTATGAGTAACCTACATTGTTTTAGAATAAATTTCTGTCTGATTTATTGCCGTTTTCTTAGAGTAAGTTTCTGTCTGTATGTTTGATGGGCTATCTGTAAAATCTGTGAAATTATGTTTGACTGTTTGTAGGAGAATTTACATTTTGTTGTTTGGTTGTTTGTAGGGGAAGAATGTATATTGTCAGTTTTTATAATAACATTCAAGAAAAGATCAATACGGTTTTAGCATGAATGATTGAGTAAATGACTGTATGAGTAGCAACATGAATGACTGTATGAATGATGGTATGAGTGAACTATATTTTTTTACGCGAAGTACTTTTGAATAAAGTTATTTCTAATCTTGACTTGGTCACCAACTTTAACAATCTGACCAACAGGAACACAACTTACCTGTGATAAATGATTACATGGTCACACCATACCATTCAGGAGTGTATCCAGTCTCTGAAGACTTGTACAGTGAGTGGAACAAGAGAGGTGTGGCATGCACAAGCACAGAGTTATATCCAAGGAACCGCTTCATATGGGCTAGGCGTGGCTTCATTTACCGTAACATTATGGTAGGTGCTTCGCGTTATGTTGTATGTATATATTTTGTATTTGCTTTTAAGACAAATGTTCTGATTGGCTTATTACTGAAATTGTTCTGATCCTGCAGTCTCCCATAAGCTTTCCGTGTGGGAGTGTAAGTCCAGATTGTCAGAACGTGGATCTGATATGGGTGACAAACGGTAATGAGATGGAAGGACATTTCAGTACCATAATTCAAGCAGAATATGATCAAACAGCTGGTAGAGAATACAGCAGTGGTAACAAAGATGTATGTGACAGATGTGGAGAATACAGGAGTGGTAACAAAGATGTATGTGACAGATGTGGAGAATGCATCAGTGGTAACAAAGATGTATGTGACAGATGTGGAGAAGACAGCAGTGACAACAAAGAAAGATTCTGTATTCCTAACAAAGATGTATGTGACAGATGTGGAGAAGACAGCAGTGATAACAAAGAAAGATTCTGTATTCCTAACAAAGATGTATGTGACAGATGTGGAGAAGACAGCAGTGATAACAAAGAAAGATTCTTTATTCCTAACATAACTGCACGTCAAACAATGTAGACAGGCAATGGAAGTACCAGGCTTTGTACTTGTACGTTAGCTCTACCTGAATGGGAAGCATGTTTCTCCACTTCGTCTTGCACTGTTTTCACTCAATCTGTTTTCACGCAGTCTGTTTTCAGATAACATACAATTGCTTTTGGGTTAAGAAATGGCCTCCAGCATTTTACTGCAGAGAGTACTTTTCTGCTGCTGTGGAAATGACGTAATCCACCATGTAAAACTACTTGCCTACTCATGTAATCTTCAATGTACAATAACTTGACTACACACGAAATCTTCCATGTACAATTACTTGCTTACACATGTAATCTTCCATGTACAATTACTTTCCTACACATGTAATCTTCCATGTACAGTTACTTGCCTACACATGTAATCTTCCATGTACAATT
This sequence comes from Achatina immaculata, assembly GCA_009760885.1. Lineage (NCBI taxonomy): Eukaryota > Metazoa > Mollusca > Gastropoda > Stylommatophora > Achatinidae > Lissachatina > Lissachatina immaculata. The sequence goes on along the minus strand of CM019693.1, from coordinate 15,653,933 downwards.
ACTTGCTTACACATGTAATCTTCCATGTACAATTACTTGCTTACACATACAAGTCATTTTCTTAACTTGCAGCGAAGTTTTGGGTGATTTTATAAACTGTGATAAATGTTGAATGTTTATTAAATGTTTCCAGGTCCTGCCAAGACAGTCCTGTAATCTGTACACCAAAACCAACTGGTTCAAAGTCTACATTGGAGGGAAACCTGCCATGGACGCAAACATTCAGGGAGGTTTCTTGTTCACGACCTTCCTCTACACGCCCGTGAGCTTATTTCTATTCAGTGTTTTCTGAGCAGACATTCAGCTTTCTGTTGTTTGACACATGCTTTTATAACTTTGTGGCTTGTGAACTCCAGCCCAAGTCTCGTATTTATTACAATGAGCTTCAACATAAAGCTATTTATATAATATACCATGTTCCCTTTGTGTACTGACACACATCTGAAAGTTGTGCTCTAGTATGCCTGGCCTTGTAAACAGACATTCATCTTGTTCAAGGGCATACTCCCCCACCTTTCCCCTACCTCTTCCGTCTACCAGTCTCAGTTAAACAGTGCAAGTAATCCATTACACATCTAGATCATTAAAGAACATGGGCAAAGGGTCTTAAAACCAGGATCATGTACAACATAAAAGTGTTGTCGTGTCCATATGTTGTGTGGACATAAGAGCAGCATCAATAGTCTGAGGGGTAGCTGTTGTGTGGACATAAGAGAAGCATCAATAGTCTGAGGGGTAGCTGTTGTGTGGACATAAGACAAGCATCAATAGTCTGAGGGGTAGCTGTTGTGTGGACATAAGACAGACATCATTAGTCTGAGGGGTAGTGTTTTGTGTGGACATAAGACAGGCATCAATAGTCTGAGGGGTTACTGTTGTGTGGGCATAAGAGAAGAACCAGTAGTCTGAGGGGTAGCTGTTGTGTGGACATAATACAGGCATCAATAGTCTGAGGGGTAGCTGTTGTGTGGGCATAAGAGAAGAATCAGTAGTCTGAGGGGTAGCTGTTGTGTGGGTATAAGAGAAGAATCAGTAGTCTGAGGGGTAGCTGTTGTGTGGACATAATACAGGCATCAATAGTCTGAGAGGTAGCTGTTGTGTGGGCATCTTCCATGTACAATTACTTGCTTACACATGTAATCTTCCATGTACAATTACTTGCTTACACATGTAATCTTCCATGTACAATTACTTGCTTACACATGTAATCTTCCATGTACAATTACTTGCTTACACATGTAATCTTCCATGTACAATTACTTGCTTACACATGTAATCTTCCATGTACAATTACTTGCTTACACATGTAATCTTCCATGTACAATTACTTGCTTACACATGTAATCTTCCATGTACAATTACTTGCTTACACATGTAATCTTCCATGTACAATTACTTGCTTACACATGTAATCTTCCATGTACAATTACTTGCTTACACATGTAATCTTCCATGTACAATTACTTGCTTACACATGTAATCTTCCATGTACAATTACTTGCTTACACATGTAATCTTCCATGTACAATTACTTGCTTACACATGTAATCTTCCATGTACAATTACTTGCTTACACATGTAATCTTCCATGTACAATTACTTGCTTACACATGTAATCTTCCATGTACAATTACTTGCTTACACATGTAATCTTCCATGTACAATTACTTGCTTACACATGTAATCTTCCATGTACAATTACTTGCTTACACATGTAATCTTCCATGTACAATTACTTGCTTACACATGTAATCTTCCATGTACAATTACTTGCTTACACATGTAATCTTCCATGTACAATTACTTGCTTACACATGTAATCTTCCATGTACAATTACTTGCTTACACATGTAATCTTCCATGTACAATTACTTGCTTACACATGTAATCTTCCATGTACAATTACTTGCTTACACATGTAATCTTCCATGTACAATTACTTGCTTACACATGTAATCTTCCATGTACAATTACTTGCTTACACATGTAATCTTCCATGTACAATTACTTGCTTACACATGTAATCTTCCATGTACAATTACTTGCTTACACATGTAATCTTCCATGTACAATTACTTGCTTACACATGTAATCTTCCATGTACAATTACTTGCTTACACATGTAATCTTCCATGTACAATTACTTGCTTACACATGTAATCTTCCATGTACAATTACTTGCTTACACATGTAATCTTCCATGTACAATTACTTGCTTACACATGTAATCTTCCATGTACAATTACTTGCTTACACATGTAATCTTCCATGTACAATTACTTGCTTACACATGTAATCTTCCATGTACAATTACTTGCTTACACATGTAATCTTCCATGTACAATTACTTGCTTACACATGTAATCTTCCATGTACAATTACTTGCTTACACATGTAATCTTCCATGTACAATTACTTGCTTACACATGTAATCTTCCATGTACAATTACTTGCTTACACATGTAATCTTCCATGTACAATTACTTGCTTACACATGTAATCTTCCATGTACAATTACTTGCTTACACATGTAATCTTCCATGTACAATTACTTGCTTACACATGTAATCTTCCATGTACAATTACTTGCTTACACATGTAATCTTCCATGTACAATTACTTGCTTACACATGTAATCTTCCATGTACAATTACTTGCTTACACATGTAATCTTCCATGTACAATTACTTGCTTACACATGTAATCTTCCATGTACAATTACTTGCTTACACATGTAATCTTCCATGTACAATTACTTGCTTACACATGTAATCTTCCATGTACAATTACTTGCTTACACATGTAATCTTCCATGTACAATTACTTGCTTACACATGTAATCTTCCATGTACAATTACTTGCTTACACATGTAATCTTCCATGTACAATTACTTGCTTACACATGTAATCTTCCATGTACAATTACTTGCTTACACATGTAATCTTCCATGTACAATTACTTGCTTACACATGTAATCTTCCATGTACAATTACTTGCTTACACATGTAATCTTCCATGTACAATTACTTGCTTACACATGTAATCTTCCATGTACAATTACTTGCTTACACATGTAATCTTCCATGTACAATTACTTGCTTACACATGTAATCTTCCATGTACAATTACTTGCTTACACATGTAATCTTCCATGTACAATTACTTGCTTACACATGTAATCTTCCATGTACAATTACTTGCTTACACATGTAATCTTCCATGTACAATTACTTGCTTACACATGTAATCTTCCATGTACAATTACTTGCTTACACATGTCTGAGGGGTAGCTGTTGTGTGGACATAAGACAAGCATCAATAGTCTAATAAGTAGCTGTTGTGTGGACATAAGGCAGGCATCAATAGTCTGAGGGGTAGCTGTTGTGTGGACATAAGAGAAGCATCAATAGTCTAATAAGTAGCTGTTGTGTGGGCATAAGAGAAGCATCAATAGTCTAATAAGTAGCTGTTGTGTGGACATAAGAGAAGCATCAATAGTCTAATAAGTAGCTGTTGTGTGGACATAAGAGAAGCATCAATAGTCTAATAAGTAGCTGTTGTGTGGACATAAGAGAAGCATCAATAGTCTAATAAGTAGCTGTTGTGTGGACATAAGAGAAGCATCAATAGTCTAATAAGTAGCTGTTGTGTGGACATAAGACAGACATCAGTAGTCAGAGGAGTAGCTGTTGTGTGGGCATAAGACAGACATCAATAGTCTAATAAGTAGCTGTTGTGTGGACATAAGACAAGCATCAATAGTCTAATAAGTAGCTGTTGTGTGGACATAAGACAAGCATCAATAGTCTAATAAGTAGCTGTTGTGTGGACATAAGACAAGCATCAATAGTCTAATAAGTAGCTGTTGTGTGGACATAAGGCAGGCATCAATAGTCTGAGGGGTAATTGTTGTGTGGACATAAGAGAAGCATCAATAGTCTAATAAGTAGCTGTTGTGTGGACATAAAGCAGGCATCAATAGTCTGAGGGGTAGCTGTTGTGTGGACATAAGAGAAGCATCAATAGTCGAATAAGTAGCTGTTGTGTGGACATAAGAGAAGCATCAATAGTCTAATAAGTAGCTGTTGTGTGGACATAAGAGAAGCATCAATAGTCTAATAAGTAGCTGTTGTGTGGACATAAGACAGACATCAGTAGTCTGAGGATTAGCTGTTGTGTGGGCATAAGACAGACATCAATAGTCTGAGGGGTAGCTGTTGTTTGGACATAAGACAGACATCAGTAGTCTGAGGAGTAGCTGTTGTGTGGGCATAAGACAGACATCAATAGTCTAATAAGCAGCTGTTGTGTGGACATAATACAGGCATCAACAGTCTGAGGGGTAGCTGTTGTGTGGACATAAGACAAGCATCAATAGTCTAATAAGTAGCTATTGTGTGGATATAAGGCAGGCATCAATAGTCTGAGGGGTAGCTGTTGTGTGGACATAAGACAGACATCAATCGTCTGAGGGGTAGCTGTTGTGTGGACATAAGACAGACATCAATAGTCTGAGGGGTAGCTGTTGTGTGGACATAAGACAGACATCAATAGTCTGAGGGGTAGCTGTTGTGTGGGCATAAGACAGACATCAATAGTCTAATAAGTAGTTGTTGTGTGGACATAAGACAGACATCAATAGTCTAATAAGTAGCTGTTGTGTGGGCATAAGACAGACATCAATAGTCTAATAAGTAGCTGTTGTGTGGACATAAGACAAGCATCAATAGTCTGAGGGTAGCTGTTGTGTGGACATAAATAAGAGAAGCATCAATAGTCTGAAGGATAGTTGTTGTGTGGACATAAGACAGACATCAATAGTCTGAGGGGTAGCTTTTGTTCTTAATGAATGCATATGACAGCCAGTGTAATAACAGAATATTTAATTTCAGCTCAACATTTCATGAACTAAGTATATAGGCATTAAAAATGGCTGTTGTGGATATTAGCATAACTGGATATGAGGCGCCCATTTAACTGACCTTCACAAGTACTGCTGAATATGAGGTGCCCATTTATCTGACCTTCATAAGTACTGCTGGATATGAGGTGTCCATTTAACTGACCTTCACAAGTACTGCTGGATATGAGGTGTCCATTTAACTGACCTTCACAAGTACTGCTGGATATGAGGTGTCCATTTAACTGACCTTCACAAGCACTGCTGGATATGAGGTGTCCATTTAACTGACCTTCACAAGTACTGCTGGATATGAGGTGTCCATTTAACTGACCTTCACAAGTACTGCTGGATATGAGGTGTCCATTTAACTGACCTTCACAAGTACTGCTGGATATGAGGTGTCACGTTACCTGACCTTCACAAGCACTGCTGGATATGAGGTGTCAAGTTAGCTGAACTTCACAAGCACTGCTGGATATGAGGCACCAAGTTAGCTGACCTTCACAAGCACTGCTGAATATGAGGTGTCAAGTTAGCTGACCTTCACAAGCATTGCTGGATATGAGGTGCCAAGTTACTTGACCTTCAAAAGTATTGCTGGAAGTAGAGTGTGTGGATTTCACAATATGGCTATAAGTAGATTTTTAGGTAAATTGTTAGAACTTGCTATCCAATGCAAATATAATAGTTAAATGAGTGAAACTTTCTTCCTCCTAACATTGTTTGTTAGACTTTTCTCTTCCTAACATTGTTTGTTAGACTTTCCTATTCCTAACATTGTTTGTTAGACTTTCCTATTCCTAACATTGTTTGTTAGACTTTCCTCTTCCTAACATTGTTTGTCAGACTTTCCTCTTCCTAACATTGTTTGTTAGACTTTCCTCTTCCTAACATTGTTTGTTAGACTTTTCTCTTCCTAACATTGTTTGTTAGACTTTCCTCTTCCTAACATTGTTTGTTAGACTTTCCTATTCCTAACATTGTTTGTTAGACTTTCCTCTTCCTAACATTGTTTGTTAGACTTTCCTATTCCTAACATTGTTTGTTAGACTTTCCTATTCCTAACATTGTTTGTTAGACTTTCCTCTTCCTAACATTGTTTGTTAGACTTTCCTCTTCCTAACATTGTTTGTTAGACTTTCCTATTCCTAACACTGTTTGTTAGACTTTCCTATTCCTAACATTGTTTATGAGACATTCAACTTTCAAATATTGTTTGCGAAACTTTTCTCTTTCTGTTTCTGAGATTTTCTTCAAACTTATGTTGTTTGTAAGATTTTCTTTTTTCCTGCACTCTTTTTCAGACTTTCCTCTTTCTTACACTGTTTGTCTGACTTTCCCCTTTCTTATGCTGTTTACCTGATTTTCCTCTTTGTTATGCTGTTTGCTTGAATTTCCTCTGTCTTATACTGTTTGTAAGACTTTCATCTTTCTTAAGCTGTTGGTGAGACTTTCCTCCTTCTTATGCTGTTGGTGAGACTTTCCTCTTTCTTATATTGTTTGTCTGACTCTCCTCATTCTTAAGTTGTTTGTGAGACTTTCCTCTTTCTGTTTGTGAGACTTTACTCTTTCTGATTGTGAGACTTTAATCTTTCTGTTTGTGAGACTTTCCTCTTTCTGTGTGTGAGATTTTACTCTTCCTGGTTGTGAGAGTTTACTATTTCTGCTTGTGAGATTTTACTATTTCTGCTTGTGAGATTTTACTATTTCTGCTTGTGAGATTTTACTATTTCTGCTTGTGAGATTTTACTATTTCTGCTTGTGAGATTTTACTATTTCTGCTTGTGAGATTTTACTATTTCTGCTTGTGAGATTTTACTATTTCTGCTTGTGAGATTTTACTATTTCTGCTTGTGAGATTTTACTATTTCTGCTTGTGAGGATTTCCTATTTCTGCTTGTAAGACTTTACTCTTACTACTTGCAGGACTTTCCTCTTTCTTACAATATGTGTGAGACTATCCTCTTTCTTACAATATTTGTGAGACTGTCCTCTTTCTGACTCTGTTTGTGAGAGTATCCTTTTTCTAATGCTGTTTGTAAGACTCTTCTCTTTCTTATTCTGTTTGTGAAACCTTTCTCTGTATAATGCTGTTTGTGAGACTTTCCTCTTTCTATCACTGTTTGTGAGACTTTCTATTGATGTTTGCTAACAGATGGTAGAATCTACGAATGTTTTATAAATTAGAAAAAGATGTATAACTTTATCCTTGTATAATTTAACTACAAATAAAAACTTCATGAATATATTCAAATGATGAGTTTTTCTTTTTCTGTAAAAGAACATACCTGAAAATATGAGAAAATACATGACTTATTAGGACAGATTGTGTACAAAAGTTAGAGCCTGATTTGAAAGACTGAAAACTGACAGTCAATTAATACTTTCAAGAGTCGGTGCTTAGATACTGAGCTCAGCTGTACTTTCATGATTTGAAAGCTCTCCTTGCACTGTCCCCATCAGAGAAATAGTGACAACTTTCAAACACAGGAATCAGAATAGCTAGTCTACACCATCTGCAACTCGAAAAATATTTTATTTATGCTAGAGTGCATGAATCATAAACTCATCTTTAATGTATGTGTATGTTTGTGTGTTGTTGTAATTATGTATATTGTGTAAGCTTTAACTGCATGTGTATGTGTTTATATGTATATAGTGTTGAGCATTTATGACTTGTGTGCTCACTGCCCACCTATTATGTAAGAAGTGAGTCATATAGGTGCAAAGATTTTAAAAATGAAATGTTGCTACACAATTTTGATTATTGTATTAATAATTGATGTTATGGGTGGAGTGTTGTATTTTTATATAGTGTTAAAGTAGTTGGCAGCATACAATATAGTAAAGTGTTAAAGAAAAGTGTTGGAGAAAAGTGTTGGAGAAAAGTGAGAAAAGTGATAGAGGTATAAGTGATAGAGGTAAAAGTAATAGAGAGAATAGTGATAGAGAAAAGTGATAGAGAAGTGTGATAGAGAGGAAGTGATAGAGAAAACTGATAGAGAAAATTGATAGAGAAAACTGATAGAGAAATGTGATAGAGAAATATGATGGAGGAAAGTAATGGAGAAAAGTGATAGAGAAATGTGATAGAGAAATGTGATAGAGAAATGTGATAGAGAAATGTGATAGAGAAATATGTTGGAAGAAAGTGTTGGAGAAAAGTGATGGAGAAAAGTGATAGAGAAAATTTTTAGGGAAATGTAATGTAGAAAGGTGATGAAGAAAAGTGATGGAGAAAAGTGACGGAGAAAAGTGATAGAGTAATGTGTTGGAGAAAAGTGATGGAGAAAAATCATAGAGAAATGTGGTGGAGAAAAGTAATGGAGAAAAGTGATAAAGCAAAATGATAGAGAAAAATTTATATTAGCAGCCTCAAACAAAATAGTAGACTAAGCACTTTATACTGAGACAGATAAATAGAAAGAAAATGATTTGAATTCGAACCCGGGACTCTACTGGAAAAAGCAAGTTCCAGATTATGAGAGAACACATTCTTAACTTGGTGGCCTAATTGATAGTACGTTTTCCTAATGCAGTTAGACGGTTCTTTGTCCTACTGAAGCCCGTGGTTCGATTCATTATTTTATGCTTTTTCTATCTCTCTCGTCTAAAGTACATTGTCTACAGTTTTTTTTGAGGCTTGTCACACTTACATTGCTCTAACACGTCAGATGAAACATTGAGACGTGCATAAATGTAAGTGAAAATATTTGTCTATTTTGTGCATCAAGTTTAATCTTATACTATAGCGTTCCTATTCATCTATTTCCTTTTTTGTCCCAAATTGGCAGGTACTAGTGTTCATGACCCACATGTCTAACTACGCCAACGACCAGCTGGCACAATACACCTTTGAAAACGTAATACAGTTTGTGACGAAATGGACAAATCTACAAATTTTGACCCCACCTCCGCTGGAGATTGCTAGAAGATACTTCCAAATGTACCCGGACGAAGCTACTCCCATCTGGACGGTTGGTTTTAATATTTTGTCTGTTAGAGTGTGCTGGGGGGTTGTGAGTGTGAAAAAGTGAGTGAGCAAGTGAGGTAACTGTGTAAACTAATTATTAGGGCTCTAGGATAGCCAGACAAAATGATCTAAAACAGTTTTTCCACTTTTATATGTTACATGCCATACTTATAAATGTAGACTCTTTCTTGTCCTATTTCTTTATAAAATGTTTGTATAATAAAAGTTTCAACTGAAATGTCACAACTGTGTGAATAAAGCTGTTTTTTACACTAGTTTTTTTTTTATTTTAGTTTTAAATTGTGTAATTATTTGTTGTCACTTATTTATGTATGTATTTACATATATTTAGTTTTATATGTTATATTTTGCAATTTTTAAATTTTTTTTTTTTTTTTACTTTCATTGATCAAAACTGTGCTTTTTTTTCTTTTGGAAATGACATCATCCAACCCAGTGCATCAGTTTCTCTAGTCTGTTGTACATTCACTCATGTTGTCTTACATCTTACGTCCTTTCCGTGTAGTTAAATGTCACATAGGACTAACATGGAATTTCGCCAAGCATTCCTGTCCTCTGCGAGTTTGTCAACCTCATCCCAGGATGCTATGTTTGGTCTCAGGATCTTTGTCTGGTTTCAAGATATTTTTCTTCTTTTTAAACAATGTCCTCTTTAGAGTTTCAAGTGGTCGACCTCTTTTCTTCTTTCAATAACAATGTCCTCTTAAGATTTTCACGTGGTCGACCTATTTTTCTTCAGCTTGTTGTGTTCCATTTGATAGATTGTTTGGGGATTCTATTTTTTATCATCATATGACCGACTTATGTCCATCTTCTTTTTCTGATCATTCATGAATCAGGTTGTTGTTTGGTCATCTGTCTTATCACTGCGTTGTTCTTTGAATTCGTTCCACTTTATATAGACTATTTTCCTTAGGCATTTGTTTTAAAAACAGCTAATTGCTGTCTGTTTCTTTAGTTGTCTTCCAGCTTTCACATGCATAAATGAGGGTGGATATTACATTTGAATTGGATAATCTTAACTTTGTTTTTGTGCTTATAACTTTTGAATCCCATGTGTTCTCAAGATTCTTCAAGGTCAATACTACTTTCACAATTCTAACCATCTTTGCATATTAGGATATTATTATTGCTAATATTATTATTAGCATATTTTATAATTATTATTATTACTGATTCTCGTACGTAGAAATGATCTCAACATATACCTGTGAGATCTGGACACTTAACAAAACAGCTGAGAAACACATACATGCATTTGAATTTAAATGCTACAGAAGAGTTCTTCAAACATCATGGAGACAAAAAAGAACAAATATATCCATACTACAAGAACTTCATATTGAAGAAGGTTGGCTAGTAAGGAATATTAAACATAGAATATTTAAATATTTTGGACACATTAAACGTCATGATACTTTAGAGAAGATCATTTTTGAAGGGTACATAATTTGAAAAAGAAAAAGAGGAAGACCAAGGCGAAGATGGCTGCAAGACATAGTTGAGGATCTGCAAATGGATGCATCAGCAGCAGGCCATCTTGCTCACAACTGAGAGGCCCACAGAAATGCTATTAGGGAGGCAAGTTCCACAAGGGACATGCAAATGACTGACTGACTGTCTGGAGTTGAAAGTAAATCAGAAACGATGGAGAATTCGAGAACTGGTGGGAGAGAAACATTCCCTTCGTATTAGTATTGTTCCTACAGAATTAAGTAGATACTTATAAATACTAGACGCTGACAATGACTACTGATAAAGAGGATTTACTCAGATAACAGTAGAACAGACAGAGACAACCGTACATGGTGTTAACAGATCTGTACTAACCCCCATAGGTATCGCAAACATACGATGAGAACATTATATAGACGGATGTGACGCTACAAGACACTTGTAGCAATCTTAGGACGCAATTTGCACGCAGTTTTGAAAACGGGAATGGACTGACTTGACCAGCTGACCAATGGAAAGATCTAGGATTGTGTCCTATTGGACAATTGACTTACGACATATAAGTTAGGCATGGAGTTTTACTGCCCAGCAGGTAGCGTAGGGAGTCCAAAAGCTAGCGGAGAGTCCGTACACAAACCGACAGAAGGCAACGGGAAACCACTGTTGTAGCTCCCAAGAACAATTATGCTTATTCAGAGTAATAGATTTGTCATGAACGACGTTAATGGATGTTCTTCTGGAACAGCTTCGTCCGGTAGGGCAGGTCACGAGCCACAGGTGAGGCCAGATCGTCATCAAGCTACTGGTGGCAAAACTAACAAGTTAAAAATAGCAACATGAAATGTTAGAACTTTATTCCAGGATGGAAAATTAGAAAATGTAAAAGTGAAATAGAAAGGATGAAGATCAACATACTAGGAATGAGTGAAGTTAGATGGACAGATGCAGTGAAGATAAACTCTGATAGATGGACAGATGCAGTGAAGATAAACTCTTATAAATATAGAGTAATATATTCAGGAAGTGAAAACACGAACGCGGAGTGTGAATAATATTTGATGAGCAAACGGCAAGGACAAGCTGTGGGATATCTGAACATCTCGGACAGAGCCCTACTAGCGCAACTGAAAAGACGACCAATAAACATAAATATTATACAAGTGTGCGCTCCAACATCTGAAACACACAAAGTCACATGAAGTTACTATAGTCATGGGAGATTTTAATGCCAAAGTTGGTAAAGGAAGAATTTCAGACATCGTTGGTGACTATGGACTGAGGGAGAGGAATGACAGAGGTAGTAAATTAATTGAATGGGCAAGAATACACAGCATGGTTGTAGGAAACACCTGGTTTAAACAAAATCCCCGAAGACTGGCAACGTGGTGCAGCCTAGACAAAAAGACTTTTAACCAGATAGACTATGTATTAATCAACAAACGACCGGAATGCATTACTGACAACAAAAACCACGCAAGGAGCCGACTGCAATAGTGACCATGATCCACTCTGTGGAAAAGTTAGAACAAAGCTAAAGAAAGCATACAGAAAAATGAGAAACATCAAACTGAATACATAAATTCTTAAAAATGAAAAAGAACTGCGAGAACAATACAAAGTTATTATAACAAATAGATACAATACAATAGCAAAGATAAATAGTATAGATGAACAATAGGAAATGTTAAGAGATTCTATCCACCAAACTGTTAAGGAGATAATACCACCGAAAAAAGAAGCCCCCAGGAATAAATAGATGACAGACGACATCTTAGTATAACAGTATATTAGAAAATGTACTGTTACGATGGTTGGATTTTGCATAAAATGGATATAATACGGGGTATTTTAATATTTGGATTATTTGTTTTAAAACCTTGGTATTTCTGTTGTGTGGGAGTTCAGTTGAAAGGTCAGGGTCAGACGTTGGGTTCCACGGGATTTTTATGAACTTAGCCTTGACATGTTAGTAGAAAAGTTATTTACAGAATGTCCAGTGAGTGCTCGTGGGAAGGTCGTAAACAGGTAGAATCACCGGCTGAGTGATTCTCGGGATAGAAACTTGGGGAAGATTTAGGGGAATAGTTAGGACATATTTAAGGAGTGAGAGGAGGAGATTTAGGGGAATAGATAGCACATATTTAAGGAGTGAGAGGAGGAGATTTAGGGGAATAGTTAGCACATATTTAAGGAGTGAGAGGAGGAGATTTAGGGGAATAGTTAGCACATATTTAAGGAGTGAGAGGAGGAGATTTAGGGGAATAGATAGCACATATTTAAGGAGTGAGAGGAGGAGATTTAGGGGAATAGTTAGCACATATTTAAGGAGTGAGAGGAGGAGATTTGGAAGGAGATGATTTGATTATTATGATAGAATGATTATGATAGATTGAGGGAGATAGAGTTAGGATGAATTATGAATATTGATTAGTAGCTGAGATTCATTATGATTCAAAATTCATTGTAGAGGTTGACTGAGTAGGATGTTCCAGATAGGATGCTAGGATGTGAAGTTGTATGTAAGGATCCATGGAATTTTCAGTGTGTTAGTAAGTTGGCTCTTATTCCATCATGTTGAATGCCTGTTTTTCCTAGCTGAGAGCAGCAGTCTCTTGTACACTCTCTCCTTACATGAGGAACTAGTTCTCGTCTGGAGAGGATTTTGATTGTTCGTCTGTTTAATCAGTTTAATTGCTACATCCTCATTTATTCACCACTCATTTTTCCCACAATAAATATGTGTAATTGCTATATCAGTTTGAGTGTTGGTGGTTCTCAAACTGTTGAGATGTGTTCGTTCTTAGAAATTCCTCAGATTTAATCAGTAGATAGAGTACGAAAAAGTAGTACAGTTTATCACTGGGTGGCGGCTTCACACAATTGTAAAGTACTTAAATTATTGCCGTGTCTATAACTAGCAGACAGATGCACGCTAATCTAAATAAAGGGGGCAGTACGGCGAGATTAGGACTGGTGGACAATAGGAGGAGGAGTAAAAATAACCAAGAAAAATAAAACAGGATAAATAAAGAAATAAGACGCAAATGCAGAAAAGCAAAGGAAATGTGGTTACATGAACAGTGCAGACAAATAGAGGACTAACATAATAAAGACAGCAAAAACATGCACAAATGAATTAAGTCAAAGTTAGGAAGACAAAGTATACCACAGGATGCCTAAAATTAAAAGAAGGTAAAATGTTAATGGGAAAAGAAGACATTGTGGACATGTGGACAGAGTATGTCAGTGAGCTATATGGAGGAGAAAGACCAGAATTAACACCAGATACTGAAAACTGTGATGGACCACCAATACTTGAAGATGAAATTATAGATGGCATAAAAAACATGAAGAAAGAATAGTCGACTAGGCTTGATAATATAACGTCAGAAGAAATAGAGGCGCTAGAGGAGATAGAAATAAAAATAATAACCTAGTTGCTGAATGACATTTACAACAGTATTTATATGCCCAGTGACTCCATGTTTATAGCACTATCCAAAAATAACAAGTGCAAAGGAATGTGACGACCACTGGACTATCAGCCTCTCATGTCACATAACGAAGCTACTTTTGAGAATAATTATGAGAAGAACAAGGAACAAGATAAAAATGGAAATAGCAGATCAACAGTTTGGATTTGTTGAAGGAAAAGGAACACACAATGCCATTTATGTTTACGAACACTAACAGAAAGAGCTTTAGAAGTACAGAAAGATTTCTACTTATGCTTCATTGATTACACCAAGGCATTCGACAAGGTGAAACATAGTGAAATTATTAAAATGCTTGAAGACATACATATAGATGGCAAAGACCTGAGGATTGTAAAACATCTATACTGGCAGCAAGAAACAGCAATTCGAGTTGATAATAAAACTGGAAAATCTCTCTCTCTCTCTCTCTCTCTGAACCCAGAGCACATGGGGCTTCTGCAAGGGTTTTCCACAAATGCCTGTCTTTTGCCTTTTTTTCTGCTCTTACCCAGGTGAGCCCTCTATTGCTCAACATCCTCTCTGGAAAATATCAACCAATAAAACAGGGAGTGCGACATGGGTGTGTACTATCTCTTGACATGTTTTGTTCTATTCTACATCCTTCCTGTGCTGTTATGTGTTGACTGCACAAACATATCCATTGCAGAGGTCACAAATGATGCTGACAATTTAGCTGCTATTCCATGTATTCTTAAAATCCTCCATAATGATTCTCTGTGTATGCTATAAAATGTCTCTTTAAAGTCTATAAAGTTCAGGATTAACGGTCTTTGCTTTTCAATATGTTCTTCAAGTATTATTCTTAGAGTAAACATCTGGTCGAGACAGCTTCTCCCTTTTCGAAATCCTGCTTGCTCGTTTCTCATTTCATCCACTATATCTTGAATTCTATTCAGAATAACTTTGCAAAATACTTTTGACACAGCTAATAGTAAGGTTACTCCTCTCCAGTTGTTGCAATCGCTAAGGTTGCCTTTTTTCGGTAGTTTAACAATGATTCCTTTTTTTCCTTTTAGAAGGGACTTCTTCTTTCCAAACTTTATTGAACATTATCTGTAGCTGTTTCATATTGTCTATGTTAATGGCTTTTAATATTTCGGGTGTTATTTCATCTTCACCTGCAGCTTTGTTGTTAGCCATTAGATTCACTGCTGTTTCAATTTCATGCAATTTAATTTCATCTAGGTTTAAATTTAATTGTGGGAATGGTAAATCAGTTCCAAGGTCTATCAGTTCTTTTTGGATGTGGTCGATTAAGTAATTCTTGGAAGTGTTGGCCCATCTTTGCTTTTGGTCTTTACTTGATGTTAACAGTGTGCCAGTTTTGCAAAGGTTTGGTATTTCTTTGGATGCAGTAGTACCTGTTAGCCTCTTTTGTATGTTATATAAAGTTTTGCTGTGTCCTGTTTTTGCTGCTTTCTCCGCTTCTTTCACCATATTGTCAAAACAAACAAGGCAGCTTAAAAATGTATCGATGAGGAAAAATTGAAAGAGGTGAGAGTTTTGAATATCTTGGATCATTACTAACTAATAATGGAGATACAATGAAGGAAATTAAAAGGAGGACATCTATCACTCTTCAAAAAGTAAAACAACTAAAGAAGCTGTGGAGAGGAACAGACGGAACTACAAAAATAAGATTTTTAAGGGCATGCATCTTTCCCATTGCAACATATGCCTGTGAAACCTGGACACTTAACAAAACAGCTGAGAAACACATAAATGCCTTTGAATGTAAATGCTACAGAATAGTCCTTCAGATATCATGGACACAAAAAAGAACAAATGTATCCATACTACAACAACTTATTGAAGAAGGCTGGCTAGTAAAGAGAATGAAACTGAGAAAACTTAAATATTTTGGAGACATTAAACGTCATGATAATTTAGAGAAGACCGTCTTGGAAGGGTACATAAGGGGAAAAGAAAGAGAGGAAAACCAAGGCAAAGATGGTTGCAAGACATTGTTGATGATATGCAAATGGAAGAATCAGCATGAGGCATCTTGCTCACAACCAAGAAGCCTACATGAGAGCTGTTAAGGAGGCAAAGTTCAGCAAGGGACATGCAAGTTACTGACTGATGAATGCAGGAATATCGTTGATTCAAGTGGCAGAATTATAAGGCAGTAATGAAGAACACTACCTAAATTCGTCATTAATATAATAGCTCATAACTTGAAAGCGTTATATATGACCTCTGTTAGACATAGTTCAATTAATGTTTCTCCATTATGATTTACCGTTTAAATTCCTTCTTTCCCCATTACTTTTTCGATATCAGTGTTATCTCTTCCTACTTTGGCATTGAAGTCTCCCATGACAATTAGGATGTTGTGTTTAGTGACTTTGTTAATGAGCTGTTGTAGTTGGTGATAGAAATCGTCTTTTATTTTATCATCTGCATCGTTCAAAGGCGCATAACATAGTCTTAGTTTGAATTGTGCTCTTACTATATGATTAGCTCCCATTCTATAAGGCTTTTTACTGCTACATTTGACATAATTATACATACTCCTTCTTGGTATTTCTCATTGTCTCTGTCTGAATGTATTATTAACTTATGGTTTTCCACCATTCTTTTGCCTACTTCTGGCCATCACATTTCACTGATACCCAGTACGTCTAGGTGGTATCTATTCATTTCTTGCATTACTCGAGCAGTTTTTGATGGTGCTGCCATTGTTCTTACATACCAGAATCCAATCGTTGTCAAATACATTGGGGCCGATTAATATATTCTTTCAATGTTTATGTGAGTTCTTTGGAGTTGGTATCCCCGATACGTCACCGTTGACTTGGTTGGTTTTGTTGCAAGTTTCCATAACAAGTTCTTCTTCCCCATCTAGAGTTGCCTCTAGGTGGGTCTCAGGGTAGGGTTGTTAGCATTATGTCCAACTCCTGGTTCAGAATACTCATGTTGTACACGTTCACTAATGATGTATGCATTCACTCATGTTTCACTCATTCACCTATAATGTACACATTCACTCAGGCTTCACATGTTTATTAATACATTTTCTCATTTAGATCACTCAAGTACACATACACAAATGTACACTCTTATTCACTCACTCACCTGTGCTGTACACATTTATTCATCCCATCTACAAATTCACATACAGAATCATTCAGTACCTGGTCACATATGCTCATTTACTCACACACAAAAAATCTTACATTGTTTTACTGTCGTTCACTCACACTCACACACATTTTAATTTCCTCGCCTACCTGCTCTTACATTTTTGCTCATTCAGTCACTTTGTAATCCTCATTTATTTCTCATTTACTCACTCTTTCATTTATCCTCTCTCTCTCTCTCTCTCTCACATACACATATGTGTGCGCATACACATACATGTATGGATGCACACACATACACTTGATTGCACACACACATGTGCATGTATACACACATGAGCACATACACATGCACAAATACACACTTACACACGTCCCCACATGTATACACATCCACATAGAAGCATACATATATAAACTGGACCAGAATATGAAAACCTAAACAAATTGACCAAAATATTTCAGTACAGAATATTACTCAACACATGAACAGATTTTGGGTATATACTGTATGGAACTAAATAACTATACACACAGCCATGGCAATGAAGCTGTGATAACAAAATTTTAAAACTATTTAAAACGAAAGTAGGAACAATTTTATTAGTTAACAAGCACATATTTCTAACATTTCAGTTGGCACTTTAATCATGCAAGAAACACACAGGACAAAGAAGTAGATATTTTCTATGGAGATTCCCACAATGTAACATATGCCACTGTGCAAAAATGTAGGATCACTTATATTGGAAAGACTGGTCTTAGATTAGGCAACTACATCTAGAGAATTCTTCTTCTTCTTCTTCTTGATACGCACATTGGCGATGATGCGTGGTACCCTGATTTTTGTGACGTGCCTTTTGGCTGGGTAACTCCGACTTCAGCACCTTTCCTTGCTAGGGCAGACTGTGGTCTTGCTCAGACTGTCATGAAGACAGTGGTTTAGGCTGGCCTGGCCAAAACTTTGTTTTCCAGCCTCTGGTAGCTGCAATTAAGCCCTTTCTCCATGTCAGATCCAGCATGCAACGCGGGGTGGCCAGACAGCTTTGAGACAGTTCCACAGAGACACTCCGACTTTGGGATGAGGAATCTGATGAGTGCCTCAATGATATCCAATTCCCACCACCTGTAGTCTGCTGGCTCTGTTTTGTTTACATCATTCTGGTACCCATTGTTGTAAAGACCTATAGGCTTGTCACATCCTGGATTCATTGGTTTCACACCAGATTTTCCTCATCCCCGCTGGCAATCTCCATGTCCCCATCCGTCCACCAACCTGACATTACGTTTTACAAAAATAACAATTACAATTAGTGTTGATTGCTACAGGTTTCTGAGCTACAGAAGCAGGTCAGAGTTTTTAAGAAAACAGATCTATGTTCCCTGTCTCACAAATACTATGTTAAGATGAGTGTGTTCTTAACACAGTTGTTCCAGGGTACATGTAGAGACATCTTCTTGACATCTCCCAGCATGCTTCCAAGCCAGTCTCTAACCATTTCAATGCTTCTAACCACAGAAGCAAGCCTGATTTTCTAGTAAGAACTATCAAAGAATATCGCTATGATGACAGAAGCCACCTACACTTAAGAACTGCTACATACAGGAGTATGGAATGGTGGAACCATACAGTTTTAAATTGATATTTCAGCTACACTTAACATTCCCTTTCTCTACAGTCATATTTCTTTTCTACTAAGTTCAATTCTTTCCTCACCTGTAGCATATTCCAGAACACTTGATGTACTAGATTACAAACTCTTTACCCTAGTCACATTCATCTGTTCCATCCACCTTTCTTTTTTTGGCTTGATTACCATTGTATCCCCCTCTCTCTCTCTTTTTCTGCTTTTCAAATTCCCTCTTTCCTACCAGCCTATCACAGTTCACAAGTCTTTATTTAAACATTCATAACACTCCACCTCATGAACCCTCACAAGTCTTTATTTAAACGTTCATAACACTCCACCACATGAACCCTCACAAGTCTTTATTTAAACATTCATAACACTCCACCACATGAACCCTCACAAGTCTTTATTTAAACATTCATAACACTCCACCACATGAACCCTCACAAGTCTTTATTTAAACATTCATAACACTCCACCTCATGAACCCTCACAAGTCTTTATTTAAACATTCATAACACTCCACCACATGAACCCTCACAAGTCTTTATTTAAACATTCATAACACTCCACCACATGAACCCTCACAAGTCTTTATTTAAACATTCATAACACTCCACCACATGAACCCTCACAAGTCTTTATTTAAACATTCATAACACTCCACCACATGAACTCTCAGAAGCAGCTTCTTACAAGTCACAGTTATGTGCTCCCCGTCTTTTTCTAGTATTTTCCCCCATTCTTATTTGTTGTAGCACATCAATCATATGAATTTATATTCTATCTTCTTTCTCTGTTTCTTTGTCTTTTATGTTTTGTTAAGGTGTAAACTGAAACTTTGCAACTTTGTGTTCTGAAACAAATAAAGCTGTTCCTACATTTGTTTTAAATAGTTTTAACATACTAAATACAATGTTACATGCAAAGAGGCAGAATTTTTCTCTATGTGGCATGTATTTCTGTATTTTATGTATATGAGTGTCTCTGTGTGTATCATATATCACTGGCTCTGTAATTCACATATTTGACTGGCTTTGTGTGTCATATATATGACCTCATGACTGTCTCTGTATATGACATACATTATTGTCTGTGTATGGGACATAATGGATTACTCATATGTATATTTACTTGATATAATCTGACAGAACCCATGTGAGAGCTACTCTAAAAAACAGCTTCTGCCGTATGGTTTTTCTTGTTCCAAGTTTCCCAAGTTTATCATCGTAGGCCCACAGAAATCAGGTCAGTGGGACATGTCCAGGGAGGGTTGTCCGTCATGCAAAACTTTTCATATGGTTTGTAATCACATCAAGATGGGGCTGTTTAAGATGATGATGATGACTGTCTAGACTTTTTTGTTTCGGTTATGATAATGAATATAGCATTAACATTGGTGATGATGGCTTCTCTGCCTTTTGGCTATTTTAATCAACAAACCTCACCACACATGTGGTGACATTATCTAGCAAGCCCATGCTGGCATAAAAAAAAAAAATGGTGATGATGGTTGATCTGTTGATGTCAGTGGCATTGTAAGTATCATCAGGACTGAGTTTATTGTATATCTAAGTATCAAGTGTTTATTGTATCTTTAAGTTTCACTTATTTATGTTTGTTGCATCTTTCAGTCTCACTTGGACTGTATTTGTTGTATCTTTAAGTATCCCATGTTTGCTGCATCTTTAAATATCACTTACATTATGTTTGCTATATCATTCAGGTCACTATGGAATATATTTGTCACATCTTTCAATCTAAAATGGACTATGTTTGTTTGCTATATTCCATCTCAGCTTGTACTATGTTTGTTGTATCTTCCATCTCAGCTTGGACTATGTTTGTTGTATTTTCCATCTCAGCTTGGACTATATTAACTGTATCTTTCATCCCAACTTAGACTGCATTTGTTGTGTATTCTACTCCAACTTGAACTATATATATATATATATATATTGCATCTTCCACCCCATCTTAAACTGGGTTTGTTGTATCTTCACTCTAACTTGCACTATGATTTTTGTATCTTCCACTCACACTTGCACTATGTTATATTTTCCACCCTAACTTGAACTATATTTGTTGTATTTTCCACAACATCTTGCACTATATTTGTTATATCTTCCAGCTCACGACAGACTATGTTTGCTATATCTTTAAGTATCACTTGGTCTGTTTTCTTCCACCTTTTAGTCTCATCTGAACTGTGTTTATTACATCTTTCAGTCTTATTTGAACCATGTTTGTTATATCTTTAAGTATCACTTGGAATATGCTCTTTTGTATTTTTAAGTTTTACTTTGACTGTTTCTTGTATCCTTAAGTCTCACATGAACTGTTTACCATTGTATCTTCAAGATTATCATGGAATATGCTTGTTGTATCTTTACATTTCACTTGGATTATTTTGTTGAATCTTTAAGTATCACACTTTCATATGGTGAAGATCTTGGAAATATGGCCATAAGACTATATCACCTATATATGCCTTACTGGCTTGAAAACAGTGATTTTAATCTTATCTTTAAGTATCACTTTGACTGCATTTGTTGTATCTTTAAGTATCACTTTGATTGAATTTGTTGTATCTTTAAGTATCACTTTTACTGCATTTGTTGTATCTTTCAGTCTCACTTTGACTGCATTTGTTGTATCTTCAAGTATCACTTTGATGACTGCATTTGTTGTATCTTTAAGTATCACTTTTACTGCATTTGTTGTATCTTTAAGTATCACTTTTACCTATTTATTGTATCTTTCAGTATCACTTTTACTGCATTTGTTGTATCTTTCAGTCTCATTTTGACTGCATTTGTTGTATCTTTCAGTCTCACTTGGATGGTATTTGTTGTATCTTTCAGTCTCACTTGGATGGTATTTGTTGTATCTTTCAGTCTCACTTGGACAGTATTTGTTGTTTTTTTTTCAGTCTC
Organism: Achatina immaculata; assembly: GCA_009760885.1. Taxonomy (NCBI): domain Eukaryota; kingdom Metazoa; phylum Mollusca; class Gastropoda; order Stylommatophora; family Achatinidae; genus Lissachatina; species Lissachatina immaculata. The sequence continues at coordinate 15,632,433 of CM019693.1, read as the reverse complement.
ACTTTGACTGCATTTGTTGTTTTTTTTTCAGTCTCACTTTGACTGCATTTGTTGTATCTTTCAGTCTCACTTGGATGGTATTTGTTGTATCTTTCAGTCTCACTTGGACATTATTTGTTGGGTTTTTTTTCAGTCTCATTTGGATGGTATTTGTTGTATCTTTCAGTATCACTTTGATTGCATTTGTTGTATCTTTCAGAATCACTCTGACTGCATTTTTTGTTACTTTAAGTATCACTTTGACTGCATTTGTTGTATATTTCAGAATCACTTTGACTGCATTTTTTGTATCTTTCAGTCTCACTTGGATAGTATTTGTTGTATCTTTCAGTCTCTTTTGAACTGTATTGTATCTTTCAGCTCAACAAGGATTAGATTTGTATCCTTCCACCACAACATGGACTATGTTTGTTGTATCCTTCCATCACAACTTGGACTATGTTTGTTGTATCTTCCACCACAACTTTGACTATGTTTGTTGTATCTTCCATCACAACTTGGACTATGTTTGTTGTATCTTCCATCACAACTTTGACTATGTTTGTTGTATCTTCCACCACAACTTTGACTATGTTTGTTGTATCTTCCATCACAACTTTGACTATGTTTGTTGTATCTTCCATCACAACTTTGACTGTGTTTGTTGCATCTTCCACCACAACTTTAAGTATGTTTGCTGGTTTGACTATGCATGTTTTTTTTCAACAGGAAGTACAGCACTCCAGAAATTTCTAGAAGCTCACCCAGTGTTGGTCAGCACAAAACAGGATCCTGTACACTTCGAAGAAGTCCAGTTCTTCTGTCATGTGAACTATCTGAAAGGACTAGACTGGTTGGTTACTAAAAGGATGTTTGTTAAGTCTGTGTATTTAATGAAGAGTTAAGATAAGATTGGTTGTTTACTGCAGGGATCTTTATACTTCTTTTTTCATCACTTGCTCGGACATTAGTGCCAGTCTCACAGATGTGGCAGTCCATGTTTTTCATGTTGCTGTATAGCTTCCCCTGAAGGGAGTTGAGGTTTGGCCATGTCCCTCACTTGAGCGGATTGTGTGGAAGGCATTTCTGAAGGATAAGTTGTGATCTCTGTGGCTCTTTGCTACAAGCAGACAGATCTGTTGGGCCAGTCTTCATCTTGTGGTGTAGATGGTGCCTCTGCCTGCAGTATCCTGTTCTCAGGTGCAAGATTGTAACTTGGGCATTTCTTGAGAGCTTGTTATATTCGTCATCTATTTTTTGTAATTGGATGCAGCACTGGCCATTTTTTAAAAATTTATACATAATGTTTAGTCCAAACATAGTCCAAGTTGTGGTGGAAGGATACAACAAAAGAAAATTATTATTATGTACTCTTCCAAGATGGTCTTCTCTAAATTATCATGATGTTTAATGTGTCCAAAATATTTAAGTTTTCTTTGTTTAATCCTCTTTACAAGCCAGCCTTCTTCAGTGTTAAGTTCTTGTAGTATGTATATATTTGTTCTTTTTTGTGTCCATAATATTTGAAGAAAACAATCTTGGAAGGGTACATAATGGGAAAAAAAGAGAGGAAGACCAAGGCGAAGATGGCTGCAACACATTGTTGATGATTTGCAAATGGATGCATCAGCAGCAGGCCATCTTGCTCACAACTGAGAGGCCTACAAGAGTGCTGTTATGGAGGCAAAGTTTCACAAGGGACATGCAAATTAATGAATGAATTAATGAATGAATGATATTTGGAGAACTCTTCTGAAGCATTTACATTCAAAGGCATTTATGTGTTTCTCAGCTGTTTTGTTAAGTGTCCAGGTCTCACAGGCATATTTTGTGATGGGAAAGATGCATGCCCTTAAAATCTTATTTTTGTAGTTCCGTCTGTTCCTCTCCACAGATTCTTTAGTTGTTTTACTTTCTGAACAGCGATAGATGTCCTCCTTTTAATTTCCCTCAGTGTATCTCAGTTATTAGTTAGTAGTGATCTAATAGTGAATAGTAGTAGATATTCAAATCTCTCCACTTCTTTCAACTTCTCCTCATTGATACATATTTCAGCTTTTTGTCAGTTGTCATCAATTTAGTTTTCTTCACATTAAGATAGAGGTTTTGCTCTTTGCTGTTCTTGCGGACTGACATGATTAATTTTTCCATTCCTTTTTGTGTTGTGGATAGTAATACTGTGTCATCAGCATATCTACTCTCTGGCATTTCATAACCTCCAATTGTTATGGCACCGTAATATTCTTTGTCTACATCTTCTCTAACATTCCTCATTATATTTTCAGTATACAAGTTGTTGTCAGTGTACTATATGAATATCAGACTGATCACTTCTGGTGACACTGAGGCAAATATCTGATATGATGAAATGACTAAGATGGAACCAACCAACCACTGCCTCTAGTGCTTCTGTCCCTGTATAAAGAATGAGTGGTTCACTCACTGCATAAAGAATGAATATGAAATAGGCTATTGTCTCTAAGCTGTTGTATACAGATAATTACTTTGTAACAAATATGCATTATGTGCTTCATCATCATTATCAGGTGCCGTGCCGACTCTCTCTCTCTCTGAACCTTATGTGCCCAGGGCACATGGGGCTTCCGCAAGGGTTTTTCACAAATGCCCGTCCTTCGCCTTTTTTTCTGCTCTTGCCCAGGTGAGCCTTCTTTTGCTCAACATCCTTTCTGTTGTTCTTCTCCATTTTGCTTTTGGTCTACCCTTACTTCTGTTCCCCTGTGGTGTCCATCTAAGTGCTATTTTTGGTTGTGAGTTGTCAGTCATTCGGAGCACATGTCCCAACCATCGCCAGCGTCTTTCCTCAATAATTGTTGTCAGTGGCTTCATCTGCATTTCTGCCAATAATATGTTATTTCTTATGGTGTTTGGCCAAAATATTTTTCTAATTCTTCATAAACACTTAGTCTGGAAAGAATTCAACTTGTTTTCTATGGTTTTGGTGATTTTCCAGCATTCACTTCCATAGAGTAGTACACTTAGAACATTACTCTTAAATATCCTGATTTTCATATTTATGCTTAGTTTTTTTATTTCCATATATTCTGCAGCATTGCAAAAGCCTGGTTTGCTCTAGTAAGTCTGCTGTTGATGTCCTCTGTGCTGTCTCCATTTTCTACTACTCTGTGCCAAGGTATACAAATTCATTGACTTCCTCCACTAACTTGCTATCTACTCTGAGTACATTTCTGTTGTTCACATTTTGCTTCATTAACTTTGTTTTTCCTAAGTTGATCTTTAGTCCTATGTTGTTTGCATTCTGAGTTAGCTTAGCTTGTTTATTTTATCTTGCATATCTTTGTGACTGCTTAATAATAGACAAATGTCATCAGCAAAGTCAAGGTCCTCCAGCACTGTGTCAAGGGTCCATTGTAATCCTCTGCGTTTGTCTGATGTTGCCTCCTTCATTAACCAGTCTGCTGCCAAGATAAATAATGTTGGTGATAGTACACATCCCTGTTTCACTCCTGTTTCCTTCATTAACCAGTCTACTGCCAAGATAAATAATGTTGGTGATAGTACACATCCCTGTTTCACTCCTGTTTGTACCCTAAAGCTGCTGGAGGTATGTTCTCCACGGATAACTTTGCACTGAAAACCCTCGTATAGGGCTTTGATTACATTAACTATCTTATGGGGGAGGCCATGCCATCTTAGGATTTTCCACAGTGCATCTCTGTTGACTCTGTCAAAGGCTTTCTCCAAATCTATGAATAATGCATATGTTGTGCTATGCCACTCATTTGCCTGTTCTAATATTTGTCTAAGTACAAATATGTGATCTATGCATGATCTTCCTTTCCTAAATCCTGCCTGCTCTTTCCGAAGTTTTTCCTTTAGTGTTGGTACAGTTCTGTTGATGATTATTCTGCAAAATACTTTACTGGTGAGTGGCAGTAGGGTAATGCCTCTCCAGTTCCCGCAGTCTTTGAGGTCACCCTTCTTTGGTAGTTTTACTATAAACCCAGTTTTCCAGAGTACCCGATCCTTCATGCAGGCCATCAATTCAGTTGGTGATCTCCTCTCACACCATCCCGTCAGACTTTCCAGTATCATTTCTCTTGGTCTTCCTCTTGATCTTCTTCCTTCTATTTTTCCTGTTGTTATAATATTTTCAATGCCCCCTCTTCTCATTGCATGTGCTATGAAAGTACATTGTCTCTCTCTTATCTTTTTGACAAGATTTTTTGTCTCTCCAGCTCTTCTCATACATTCTTCATTAGTTATTTTTGCTGTCCAGTGGATTCACAACATTCTTCTAATAAACCACATTTCTACTGTTTCCAATGAGTTTTGTGCAGACCTGCCTATTGTCCATGATCCACTTCCATATAACAAGATAGGTTCAATATAGCATTTTAGGACTCATTTTCTAATATTCATTGATATGTATGTGTTGGCTAATATGTTTCTCATTCTCTGAAATGCAGTCTTTGCTTGGCCTATTCTGTTCCTAATTTCTGTTCTGCATTTCCCATCTGAAGTTATTACTGCTCCAAGGTATTTGAATTTCTGCACCTGCTTTAGAATAGTTCCATTTAATTTTATACTGCATGTTGGTGGATTCTGTTTATTAGATATAACCATAGTCTCTGTCTTTTGGATGTTCAAAGTAAGGCTTTTCTGTTCACTTTCTTTGGCGACTTTATCCAAGAGATTTTGCAGGTCTTGTTGGTTCTCAGCTATCAGTACCATGTTGTCAGCATACCGAAGGTTGTTAATATTGTATACTCCAATTTTTATGTGTGGTTCTGTGATGATCGTTTTTAGAATATTCTCGCTGTACGGAGAATAAAGGTCTGGAGATAGTACACATCCTTGTTGCACCCCTTGTTTTATAGGTTGATATTTTCCAGTTCTATTTTCAACTTGGAATTGCTGCTTCTTGCTGCCAGTATAGATGTTTTACAATCCTCAGGTCCTTGCTGTCTATATTTATGTCTTCAAACATTTTAATAATTTAATTTAATAATTATGTACTTACTTTATTATTAATACTTCTGCACATAAACCAGAAATATATATATGTTGATATATTTTACTACATTCTACATAATGAAATATAAGTTTATGCAAGCATTCATACATAGACATATACATGAATAACATATATATGAACACACACATACTCATACGTCAGTGACCAATAATAAGATTTTATTGCAAGGTATCAGAGTCACTTTCCTGAACCAGCAAGCCAGGACAGCATGTTGTTTGAGAAGAGTGCCAGCTACTTCCACTGTGATGTTGCCCCACGGAGAGTTCAAGCACTGCTTCCCAGCGTCAAAATTATCATCATTCTAACAGAGCCAGTCAGGCGTACATACTCCTGGTACCAGGTCTGTTTGTAGTTACGTAGAAACTTAAGATATTTATTGTCATGTGACAGGTCTCAATATGCACAAACCCTAGATATCTACAACAGTCATACACATACATGCACAAACCCTGGATATCTACAGGAGTCATGCACATAACTGAACAAATCCTGGTGATCTACAACAGTCATACACATAAATGCACAAACCCTGGGTATCTCCAGGAGTCATACATGCACAAACCTTGGATATGTACAACAGTCATACACATACAAACCCTGGATATTTACAGTAGTCATACACATACATGTACAAACCATGCATATCTTCAGTCATGTGAACATACACTTTTCTTCAGACATTGACAAATACTTTTTCCATGTCTATCCATGTTGCTATTGTGTTTTTCTTTTCTTGGATGAGCTTCAGACTCTTGTACTATATGCACTACTTGGTCTTCAATCTCTTGTACTATGTGCACTACTTGGTCTTCAATCTCTTTTACTATGTGCACTACTTGGTCTTCAATCTCTTGTACTATGTGCAATACTTGGTCTTCAATCTCTTGTACTATGTGCACTACTTGGTCTTCAATCTCTTGTACTATGTGCACTACTTGGTCTTCAATCTCTTGTACTATGTGCACTACTTGGTCTTCTGTTGATCGATGTTGTCTGAAGCCTGCTTGCTGTCTTCTTTATCAGATTTTTTATTTCTAGGTGCCATTCATGTCTTGTATTTATGATTGTTTCCATTAGTTTTCCTACAGTGCTTGGCAGGTTACTAGGTCTGTAGCTATCTGATTTTTAAAATTTTTCCTGGTTTGTGTATTGATATCATTATAACATCCTTCCATATTTGCCATATTGTGCCTGTTTTCCAGTTGGTTTTGAGAATTTTAAGAATTTTACTTTTACAGGTTGATTCTAAATGGATGAAACAACTTTGCGTACCCATTACAAAGAAACTATTATAGAAAAATATGTGAGACAGCAATTGAGAGGAAGACTCTCATAGTTTGCTGACATTCCAAGAATTCACATTCAATGTGGGAACTGTTTGTCATGCAACATGTCAAGACGATAGTCTAGGCCTTGCCATAGATGGACCAGCATTTTCACATCTACGGGTTCCGTGGCAGTATTCTGGCATAACTCTGTAAACAACAATGTCTTCTGTTACTTTACTGTACAAAAGCTTCGCTGTTTCCTGTTTGTAGAAATGTGCACAGGAAAAACATGTATATGACCAAGTGATAAACTTCCGACTGAGAATAGGACACTGCAGGCTGAGACGCCATCTGTACCAGAAGCCCACTGAGAAAAGGACATTGCAGGCTGAGACCACCTGTACCATAAGCTGAAAATTGGCTAACAGACCTATATGTCTGCAGCAAGGAGCAGTAGACATCACATCCTCCAGAGCTGCCATCTACACAACCCACTCAAGTAAAGGACCTGGACACACACCAGCCCCCTACAAGAGAAGCTGATGATGAAAGCCTGAGATGAGTTGCTGCAAGAATCATACACATACATGCACAAATGCTAGATATCTACCAGAGTCATATACATACATGCACAAACCCTAGATATCTACCAGAGTCATACACATACAAGCACAAACCCTAGATATCTACCAGAGTCATACACATACATCTAGATATCTACCAGAGTCATACACATACATGCACAAATGCTAGATATCTACAAGAGTCATACACATACATGCACAAACCCGCAGATGCTAGTTCTTGCTGGAGGTCATGTTTCAAAAGAAACACAACAAACAGATGGCAAGAACTAGCATACACTAAAGATTCAAACAAGAAAATGAAAATATGTAGTGCTATATATGTCACAATAGATCAGTGATTAACTTATCATATACAGTGATTAAACCATTCTATTTTGGTAATTACATAAGCACATTTTATTAGCATCACAACATTAATGAGGTAGGAAAAATGGCCACCATGTCAGAAGATTTTCCATGACAACTGGGGCTTCATATTTCTGTAGCTTGAAATACAGTCTAGCATGTCATGGAAATTACACTAAACTTTGTTGAATGGGAGGAGAAAGAGAGAGAGGGAAGGAGGGAGAAAGAGAGAGAGGGAGGGAGGGAGGAAGAGAGAGAGAGCAATAGGGACAGAGAGATAGAGAGAGAGAGAGAGAGAGAGTAGATGTTTAGAGATAAAGTACTAGGGTCCAGTTCAGATCTCCATCTGTGTCTGTGTTCTTGTTTCATGCAGCTTGTAAGAAATGGAATTATGTTTTTTTTTTCGTTTTTTTTTTTTTGGTGAAAATTAACGAATTTCAGTAGAAGAGGATGAATGTGAATTGTTCCATTGGTCAGGAAGATGGATGTCCTACAAAAATAACAAAAGAAAAATAATTGATAAGGAAGTGAATGTAGAGGACAAGGGAAAACAATTTAAACATTTACTATGATGAGAATGTAGAGAACTAGGGAAATACAACTTAAGCAATAATTATGACCTTAATGTAGAAGACAAGAAAAGAAGCATATATTACATCATGAAGGTGGAGAACAAGAGAAAAAGTATATAATACACCATGATTGTAGGGGATGAGGAAAAAGTATGTATTACAGAATAAATAAATGTACAAGGGAAAAGTATATGTTACAGAATGAATATAGAGTACAAGGGAAAAGTATATATTACAGAATGAATATAGAGTACAAGGGAAAAGTATATATTACAGAATGAATATAGAGGACAATGGAAGAACAACATAAACATTGTTACATACACTCCACCAGTAACTCCTCTGTTTCAGGAAGGTAAAGATTTAGTTTGCCAGGGTACACTGTAAAAATAAACCAGGTATATATGGCAGCCAACCTTCTGTTGGGAGATGTCACATGATAATGTTCAGAATTCTGATAGTGGGAACCAACAAGTTGACTGTTGCAAGGCACATGGATGAGTCCACTAGCAATCATAGATAATAAGTAGCTGATCAGTCACCAAAAAATGTAGTTTTACTTACATATGTTATCAACTAATATGTAGCTACATGGAAGCTTTGAAACTAACACACTAATCTACCAGCACTTGACAGAAACAAGCAAAAATTGAACAAATCCTATTGTTTCTTCCATGCCTTGTCTCCAACACTTGATAGAAACAAGCAAATATTGAACCACTCCTGTTGCTTCTTCCTTGCCTTGTCTCCAGCACTTGACAGAAACAAGCAAATATTGAACCACTCCTGTTGTTTCTTCCTTGCCTTGTCTCCAGCACTTGACAGAAACAAGCAAATATTGAACCACTCCTGTTGTTTCTTCCTTGCCTTGTCTCCAGCACTTGACAGAAACAAGCAAATATTGAACCATCCTGTTGCTTCTTCCTTGCCTTGTCTCCAGCACTTGATAGAAACAAGCAAATATTGAACCACTCCTGTTGTTTCTTCCTTGCCTTGTCTCCAGCACTTGATAGAAACAAGCAAATATTGAACCACTCCTGTTGTTTCTTCCTTGCCTTGTCTCCAGCACTTGATAGAAACAAGCAAATATTGAACCACTCCTGTTGTTTCTTCCATGCCTTGTCTCCAGCACTTAATAAAAAAAGCAAATACTGAACCACTTCTGTTGTTTCATCCCATTTTTGTATCCAGCACTTAACAAATGCAAGCAAATTTTGAACCATTCCTGTTGTTTCTTCCATACTTTGTGTCCAACACTTAACAGAAACAAACAAATATTGAACAAATCCTGTTGTTTCTTAATTGCCTTGTCTCCAGCACTTGATAAAAAGAAGCAAATATTGGAACACTCCTGTTATTTCTTCCATGCCTTGTCTCCAGCACTTGACAGAAACAAGCAAATATTGAACCACTCCTGTTATTTCTTCCATGCCCTATCTCCAGCACTTGACAGAAACAAGCAAATATTGAACCACTCCTGTTATTTCTTCCATGCCCTATCTCCAGCACTTGACAGAAACAAGTAAATATTGAACCACTTCTATTGTTTCTTCCTTGCCATGTCTTCAGCACTTGACAGAAACAAGCAAATATTGAACCTTTCCTGTTGCTTCTTCCTTGTCTTGTCTCCAGCATATGAGGAGCAATGGTGACCTTGTGGCCAGGAACTACACATTCTTCCAGATTATCAGTGCCCCAGAGACAGCACCCAGGTTTCTGAAGGATGAAAGAAACAGATATTTGCAACCTGGAGCTTATGCCATACACCTGGCCAGGTGGCTTCAGTTCTTCCCTAGACATCAGGTATGTTTTATGGTGAGGTAACAGTTGAGGTAACAGAAGAAATCTTTCACCCTGAATTTACCGTGGCCATAGATATTTCATCCTCTCTGTCTCTCACACTTCAGTAGAAATTGTGTGATCTCTTTCTCTGTGATTCTTTCACATTTTGAGCTCTAGAGTTTCCTAAGACACAGACTTATGTTGACTGTCTCTCCCAGACTTTTCCCCTTCGTCTGTTAGATCTTTGGTCTTGCTTGTCACTCAGTCATCATGTGCCATAAAGAATAGGCTTGGAAAATCTTCACATGCAGCACAGAAGCACAGTAACAATGGTGCTTCTCTGTTCTTTGTAGTCCTTTCACCTGTTTCAATACTCCTTGCTCAGTCTGCCCTGATGCTTTTAATTATATTTTGTCCTCTTTTTCCAATGTGTTTCCAAGTGATTATCATGTTCTGTTCATGTCTTGTATACGCTCAAGAAATTGTTATTTTTGTATGCTTATATAACTTTGTACTTAAGCTCTGTTTTCTGTTGAGTGGGTGCATCAGTATCCTGTGTTGTGATGATTTCTCCAGTATCCTGTGTTGTAATGATTTCACCAGTGTCCTGTGCTGTGATGATTTCAACAGTATCCTGTGTTGTGATGATTTCACCAGTATCATGTGCTGTGATGATTTCTCCAGTATCCTGTGTTGTGATGATTTCTCTAGTGTCCTGTGCTATGATGATTTCACCAGTATCATGTGCTGTGATTATTTTACCAGTATCATGTGCTGTGATGATTTCAACAGTATCATGTGTTGTGATGATTTCACCAGTACCCAGTGTTGTGATGATTTCATTAGTATCATGTGTTGTGATGATTTCACCAGTATCCTGTGCTGTGATGATTTCATCAGCATCATGTGCTGTGATGATTTTACCAGTATCATGTGCTGTGATGATTTCACCAGTATCATGTGTTGTGATGGTTTCACCAGTATCCGGTGTTGTGATGATTTCACCAGTAGCATGTGTTGTGATGATTTCACCAGTATCCTGTGCTGTGATGATTTCACCAGTATTCTGTGCTGTGATGATTTCACCAGTATCTTGTGTTGTGATGGTTTCACCACTATCCTGTGTTGTAATGATTTCACCAGTATCCTGTGTTGTGATGGTTTCACCAGTATCCTGTTTTGTGATGGTCTCACCAGTATCCTGTGTTGTGATGATTTCACCACTATCCTGTGTTGTGATGATTTCACCAGTATCCTGTGTTGTGATGATTTCACCAGTATCCTGTGTTGTGATGATTTCACCAGTATCCTGTGTTGTGATGGTTTCTCAAGTATGCTGTGCTTTGATGATTTCATGAGTATCCAGTGCTGTGATGATCTCATGGTTAGTGCACTTACCTACCAGTTGAAAAATCCCTTGTTCAATCTTGCACTTATGCAGAATTTTTGGACTGACTGACACAAGAATCAACCCAGCCTCAACAAATAGATACCTAGAGTTACCCTCTTTCTCAAGATTAACCCCACATCCCCGCGTGGAAGAGGGTAACAGCCAAGTAGGAGAATGTCGGGTTGGGTGAAGTATGGTGTGGATTTGTCTCACTGGGCCGCTATGGTAGCTATGAAGGCTAACCCAGATCACCATGAAAATGACTGGCTAAAGGGGGTCTACTGAAGCTACGACAGGTCTAGCAGACATCAGATTTTCTCTTGCTAAAAACTCAAGAAAATGTGATAAGACAGTCTGGCTTAAATGGAAAATGGATGGAAATGATAAAATATGATAAACTAGAATGTTAAAAATAGGAACATGAAACATCAGCAGGCTGGCCAATAGAGAATCAGAAATTGTGGAAATCATGAACAAGATAATGGGCTTGGCAGATGTAAGGAAGAGGGGTCAAATCTGCAAACAAATTCATGTGAACTACACATGCATTTGGAATGGAGTAAAAAGTGAACAAAACAAGACATGGAGTGGGCTTTATCATTCACCCCAAAAAAGCAAAATATGTCACAAAAGTAAAATTTCTGAAAGAATAATGAGCATCAGGATTGTTGAGGAGAGAAAAACATTAACATACACCCACTTGCCTGTTTTTATTGAAGCTAGCCAGGTCTCCTTCCCTAAGTCCACGTTATCAGTTCAGGAGGGCTTCACCTACACTTCAGGCAATGTCATTTATGCCATTATATGCAAATGTTGTGACACGAAGTTCATAGGGGTGACCGCTTTACGCTTAGGAGATCGTTTTCATCAACATCTTAGCTATATTTCTAAGAGGGCATGGACCCCTGTGGCAAAACACTTTTACCAAAGAAACCGCTGGGGAAAATGTGACATCTCTGCTAGTGCAATCCGCTCTTGTTCTTTTGATATGTGATGTTGGAAGGCTCTAGAACAGCGCCTGGAAAGGCCGGCTGTCTCCACCCAGGGGGAATTAACAGTATACTTGTATTTAGCTTCCTTTAAACTTCTTTAGATTTCCACCTGTTTTCTGCTATTTACTTTCTTGTCATTTTTCTACATTTCTTCATGCCTCCCTCTATACCCGAGATGCCTCCCTCTACACCTGAGATGCCTCCCTCTACACCCATATCATTCTTTCCCTTTCATCGCCGCTAACATCTGATTGGTTCAGTTTGTTTTCCTTTGTGGTCTCCCTTGTCTTTAGGGCTCTTTCTGTTATACTGTGTGCAAGGAGGAATGCCACAAAGCTAAGGTTTTGATTTTCTTCTTTTATTATTATTTTATTATTATACTGGACACTGATCAAGAGGAAGACACTGGAAAAGATGGATAGATAGCGTTATAGAATCAGGAGTTAGAATTGCGGCATGAACATAGACGAGGTCACTCATATTGTCCAGATATGCCATCTTCCCTTGACAACTCATGGTACAAGAGGAAGGATCAAGCAAATAAGTAAAGGGTTTCTCTAGAAAAAAAAAGGGCAGTGAGGACAGATACTGGCGTCTCTACCAAAAATCCTATAGTGGCCTAGAAATGTGAAGACACTAACACTTCACAATCCTACGACAAGCAGATGCTACAGGAAATAGATCAACTTCCTAGTGTATGGAACAAACTCATTTTTCATTCATCTTTCATTATATATGTCCCTTGCAAATAATGGACAAATGATGAAAACCACATGTAGAAGTGATAAAAAAATAGACAATTGATATAAACGACAACTCATGTCCCCAGATATATCTAGTGGATGGTGACAGACTCCAGACAAATCCTGTAACAGTGCTGAACCAGCTACAGAAGTTCCTAAATGTGACACCATCTATAGACTACAGTGCTAAACTCAGGTAAACAAGTTGACCTTTTCTCTGTTCTGTGCAGCAGTTAGCTGTTCTGCCAGGTCATGGTCAGAGAATACAAGGAGACAGAGAATGTTCACCACCAGCTAGTGCTGCAAGGAGATAAAGATGATCATCTCATCAGCACCTTTCCTCCTCTTCCTTGTCATTGTTCACCTATCAGCATCTTTCCTTCTCTTTCTTGTCATTATTCACCTATCAGCATCTTTCTCCTATTCCTTGTTATTGTTCACCTACAAGCTTATTTCCCCCTCTTCATTGTCATTCCAACATCCATTTCCCTCTTCCTTGACATTATTTACTTCATTAACATTATTAACAGACTGTTACTCTCCTTGCTATCATCATTCTCCTCTTCAACATCTCATCCTCCCTTCACTGTCATTGTTCACCTCTTTGTCATCATATGTTTCTCTCTTCCTTGAGTTGTTCACCTCTTTGTCATCATGTTTCTCTCTTCCTTGAGTTGTTTACCTCTTTGTCATCATGTTTCTCTCTTCCTTGAGTTGTTCACTTCTTTGTCATCATATGTTTCTCTCTTCCTTGAGTTGTTCACCTCATCAACATCTGTTCCTCTCTTTACTTTCATTGTTCTCCTCACAAACATTCATTCTTCTCTCCCTTGACACTTACCAACATCTGTTTCTCACTTCTTTGTTCACTTCACTGACATTCATATCTCTCTTCTTAAACATAGTTCACCTCATCATCTGTCTCTCTCTCTGTCTCTTCTTGGACATAGTTCACCTCATCATCTCTCTCTCTCTCTCTTTCTCTCTTCTCTGACATAGTTCACCTTATCATCTGTCTCTCTCTCTCTCTCTTCTCTGACATAGTTCACCTTATCATCTGTCTCTCTCTCTTCTTTGATATTGATCACCTTATCATATGTATTTCTCTCTTCTTTGATATTGATCACCTCATCATCTGTCTCTCTCACTCTCTCTTCTTTGATATTGATCACCTCATCATCTGTCTCTCTCACTCTCTCTTCTTTGATATTGATCACCTCATCATCTGTCTGTCTCTCTCTCTTTTTTGATATTGATCACCTCATCATCTGCCTCTCTCTCTCTTCTTTGATATTGATCACCTTATCATCTGTCTCTCTCACTTCTTTGATATTGATCACCTTATCATCTGTCTCTCTCACTTCTTTGATATTGATCACCTTATCATCTGTCTCTCTCTCTTCTTTGATATTGATCACCTGATCATCTCTCTCTTGCTCTCTTCTTTGATGTTGATCACCTCATCATCTGTCTCTCTCTCTTCTTTGATATAGTTCACCTCATCATCTGTCTCTCTCTCTCTTTTTTGACATTGATCACCTCATCATCATCTCTCTCTTTCTCTTCACTGTCATTGTTCACCCTATCATCTGTCTCTCACTCTTCTTAGACATTGTTCATCTCATCAACATGTCTCTTCTCTAATATTTGCCAAATCACAGAACCAGTTTAATCCATCTACCTTCACCCCACCCCCCCCCCCCAAAGGTTTGACCCTGGTAAAGGCTTCTATTGTCGGACAGACACAGGATGTCTTGGACCAAGCAAGGGACGGAACTACCCACCCATAGATCCAGAGTCCAGACATTACCTAGAAAAATACTTCTTGGAGCACAACACCAACCTCAAGCTCATCCTCAGAGACATAGATGAGGAGCTCCCTCAGTGGCTGAAGGACACATCCATGGCTTGAGTTTTACCATTATGCTTTGTGTTCCTGCGAAATATGCTTATGAAATCTTACAATTTCCCTTTATATTGTGGGTTATCTCCCCTGTCTGTGCAAATCATTTCTTCTTCAGTGTTACGTTATGCTAAAAACAAGCTGTGGCCAGGCTGGAGTTGACAGTGTCCCAAACTCTAGATGCATACTTGAATATACATCCAATTTGGTTTGGCTTGGCACTGTAAGCTGGTCACTCACAGAGTTTATGTTCTGGAGCTGTCAATATGTGTTTTATAAGATCATCACCTGAAATTGTCTTCAGTTGCTGAGAGCTTCTGTCTAGGTCATACACTATTTTAGGATGTTAGTTTAAGTCATGAACTATCTCAAGATGTTAGTCCAAAATCAAGTCATGGACTATCTAGGATGTTAGTTCAAAGTCAGGTCATGGACTATCTAGGATGTTAGTTCAAAGTCAGGTCATGTACTATCTAGGATGTTAGTTCAAAGTCAGGTCATGGACTATCTAGGATGTTAGTTCAAAGTCAGGTCATGTACTATCTAGGATGTTAGTTCAAAGTCAGGTCATGGACTATCTCAGGATATTAGTTCAAAGTCAGATCATGGACTATCTCAGGATGTTAATCCAAAGTCAGGTCATGGACTATCTAGAAAGTTAGTTCAAAGTCAGGTCATGGACTATCTAGGATGTTAGTTCAAAGTCAGGTCATGGACTATCTAGGATGTTAGCTCAAAGCTAGGTCATGGACTATCTAGGATGTTAGCTCAAAGTCAGGTCATGGACTATCTCAGGATGTTAGCTCAAAGTCAGGTCATGGACTATCTCAGGATATTGGCTCAAAGTCAGGTCATGGACTATCTTAGGATATTAGTTCAAAGTCAGGTCATGAACTATCTCAGGATGTTAGTTCAAAGTCAGGTCATGGACTATCTCAGGATGTTAGCTCAAAGTCAGGTCATGGACTATCTCAGGATATTGGCTCAAAGTCAGGTCATGGACTATCTTAGGATATTAGTTCAAAGTCAGGTCATCGATTATCTCAGGATGTTAGTTCAAAGTCAGGTCATGGACTATCTCAGGATGTTAGCTCAAAGTCAGGTCATGGACTATCTCAGGATATTGGCTCAAAGTCAGATCATGGACTATCTTAGGATATTAGTTCAAAGTCAGGTCATGGACTATCTCAGGATGTTAGTTCAAAGGAAAATCTAGGCTAAGTTTCCCCTGCTCAAAACAAAGATCTGCAAGTAAACACAGTCACAACAATAAAAAAAAACAATAACACTAATAAAAACATCAAAGATAATTTACTGCCAAGGTCAGATATTTATATTCCACATTAAACATGTTAGTATATTCAGATAAACCAGGTAAAGATTAAAACTTGTACACAGATGTACACCTTTCAATTTCTGAACTTAAATCAAAACTGATCTTTCATTATTTGTGTTGTGAAATCTGGACACAGTTTACCCTCATAGTCTACAAGTTCATCTTTCTAACCTTCTTATACCTACAACTTTACCATGACATCTTTGTAACCTTCTTACAGTCTGACACTTTACAACAGAATCTTTTTAACCTTCTTATAGTCTACAACTTTACAATGACATCTTTTTAACTGTCTTATAATCTACAACTTTGCAATGAGACTTTTTAACCTTCTTATAGTCTACATCTTTACCATGGCATCTTTTTAAACTTCTTATACCTACAACTTTACAATTGCATCTTTTTAACCTTCCTATAGTCCAAAACTTTACAATAGCAACTTTTTAACCTTCTTATAGTCTACAACTTTACCATGGTATCTTTTTAATATTCTTATAGTCTAAAACTTTACAATGGGATCTTTTTAACCTTCTTATGGTCTACAACTTTACAGTGGCATCTTTTGTAACCATCAGTAAAGCTACAGATGACAGGATCTTTAAGAAAATCTTACTGAGCTCAAGACCACTCATGCTTACATGAATGACAAAAGAAAAAGGAGGTGTGAAATTGGACATTTGAAATAAAGAGGAACATTTTGAAAATGGAATCTCAAACTCAATGATTTAATTTTCATTATAAATAAGGACAAAAAGAACACATGCAATTAAAATTTTATTTAAAACAGTTATGCCTCACCCTAGACATCCTCTTGGTATAATGATAACAGGCACTTCACATCTGAATAAATCATCTATCCTGAAATAAGTGCTGGAACAGACAACATAAATATATGATACATCCTGATAGTGATAATTACAACTAAATTAATCATGATCACATTCACAAACTAAACCAACAATAATCATGATAACATTCATGGATTAAACCAACAATAATCATGATCACATTCACAGGCTAGACCAACAATAATCATGATCACATTCACAGACTAAACCTACAATAATCATGATCACATTCACAGGCTAGACCAACAATAAACATGATCACATTCTTAGGCTAGACCAACAATAATCATGATCACATTCACAGGCTAGACCAACAATAATCATGATCACATTCTTAGGCTAGACCAACAATAATCATGATCACATTCATAGACTAAACCTACAATAATCATGATCACATTCACAGACTAAACCTACAATAAACATGATCACATTCACAGGCTAGACCAACAATAAACATGATCACATTCACAGATTAAACCTACAATAAACATGATCACATTCACAGACTATACCAACAATAAACATGATCACATTCACAGGCTAGACCAACAATAAACATGATCACATTCACAGGCTAGACCAACAATAAACATGATCACATTCACAAACCAAACCAATAATAATCATATTTACATTAAAAAAATAAACCAATAAATCATTATCACAGTCATAAATTAAACCAACTATAACCATGACTGCATTCACAAACTAAACCATCAATAACAATAATAACATTCACAATTTAAACCAACAATAACTATAATGACATTCACAAATTAAACCAGCTATAACCATGATCACATTCACAAACTAAACCAACTATAACCATAATCACATTCACAAACTAAACCAACTATAACCATGATCACATTCACAGACTGAACCAACAATAACCATGGCATTACCACAGATAAACAATAGGTATGGCAAATGAAGAAAGAAACTGTTAAGAGACAAGTACATAAACAGAAAAACAACTGGTGGCTACTAAAAGTTAAATAATGGAAGTATTTCACACCTCAATTCTTGTCACCTCAAATAAAGTTATGATACCACAAAGTTGATCATATCAAAGTAGTGCTCACACAAAGCCTACCATCTCAAACAAAGTAATGATAACACAAAAATTGTCATCTCAAACAAAGTAGTGATAACACAAAATCTGTCATCTCAAACAAAGTAATGATAGCAAGTCTCCACTATGGCCATGATAATTATCTTACATTCAAAGAAAACAAATAAACGTTGAGAAATGAGAATTATGGCAGGCACTTGTCTCACACCACTCGACGAACTTCAAAAAACCGTTTCAGGTAGTAGACCTGGCCCAGTGTCATTGCTACAAGGACGAGAGCCTCAAAAAATGACCACAACACCACCCTGGAATTTGTGTTGTCATTTACTGGGGAGAAAGGCAAACAGCAAAAGTTAATCAGAGAAATGTCATCTGACATTTTTGTTGTCAGTAACTTACAGATTTATTTTAATTTAAACCACAAATGTCAAGAATGCTGGGATATGTATGCAGTATTTTAAAATTGAGTGTTTTCTTAATGAGAATGCCATTTCATACACACACAACTGAATGTTTCATTAATACTGACAGTTTAGTGTATACTGTGCCAAAGTGTGACTCACACTATAAACTGACATGATGTAAGTTTAGTGTATACTGTGCAAAGTGTGACTCACACTATAAACTGACATGATGTAAGTTTAGTGTATAATGTACCAAAGTGTGCCTCACACTATAAACTGACATGATGTAAGTTTAGTGTACACTGTACCAAAGTGTGCCTCACACTATAAACTGACATGATGTAAGTTTAGTGTATACTGTACCAAAGTGTACCTCACACTATAAACTGACATAATGTAAGTTTAGTGTACACTGTACCAAAGTGTGCCTCACACTATAAACTGACATGATGTAAGTTTAGTGTACACTGTACCAAAGTGTGCCTCACACTGTAAGTAGATTTAGTGTACACTGTACCAAAGTATGCCTCACATTATAAACTGACATGATGTAAGTTTAGTGTATACTGTACCAAAGTGTGCCTCACAAAATAAACTGACATAATGTAAGTTTAGTGTATACTGTACCAAAGTGTACCTCACACCATAAACTGACATGATGTAAGTTTAGTGTACACTGTACCAAAGTGTGCCTCACACTGTAAGTAGGTTTAGTGTACACTGTACCAAAGTATGCCTCACACTATAAACTGACATGATGTAAGTTTAGTGTATACTGTACCAAAGTGTGCCTCACAAAATAAACTGACATAATGTAAGTTTAGTGTATACTGTACCAAAGTGTACCTCACACCATAAACTGACATGATGTAAGTTTAGTGTATACTGTACCAAAGTGTACCTCACACCATAAACTGACATGATGTAAGTTTAATGTATACTGTACCAAAGTGTGCCTCACACTATAAACTGACATGAATTAAGTTTAGTGTATACTGTACCAAAGTGTACCTCACACCAAAAAGTGACATGATGTAAGTTTAATGTATACTGTACAAAATGAGCCTCACACCATAAACTGACATGATGTAAGTTTACATGATCTTGTGCCAAGTCCTCACTTTTAATGCTGAGCTGACTATAGTTTCTTACAAGCACCGTACCCTGATCAAGAGTCTGGTGTCAGCTGATACATATGATCAAGAGTCTGGTGTCAGCTGATATATATGATCAAGAGTCTGGTGTCAGCTGACACATATGATCAAGAGTCTGGTGTCAGCTGACACATATGATCAAGAGTCTGGTGTCAGCTGATACATATGATCAAGAGTCTGGTGTCAGCTGGCACATATGGTCAAGAGTCTGGTGTCAGCTGATACATATGATCAAGAGTCTGGTGTCAGCTGGCACATATGATGACCTTCTATTTCGAGAAGGCTTTTCTGATGGAGCACCTATTTTACCCTGTTTTTCTTAGATATGATCTGAAACATGATTTGACTAGGGAAGTGTGACAGCGATTGTCTCTTTTTGCCTTGTGTGTGGTTTGTTTAGACCATCTAAAGACACTAACCTACAAAGGTCTGTTTACCTCACTGACATACAGACTTTGCCTCTTGTATACAAGATGAACTCTTGTTTCTAAATTTTGTTGCCGCGGACTTATACAACATTTAATAAATAATTCAGTGGAAGTGAAGAAGTCTCCATGTCTGGAGATGTCTAACTTGAAAGTGGCAAACTGTTGTCACAGTGGAAGTGACAGCCGGCGCTCCAAAGAAGTCCAAGAGAACGGGGCTTTACCTCCATTATGTCTGTAACTTTTATCTCCTGTGCGTTATATTTTATCTAAGGAGACTTTTTCAAACTCTCAAAGGACTATGCAGTTTCTTCTGTTTATTTATTTTTTCTTCTGGGTTTTAGATTTTTAGTTATTCTGTAAGAACTACCACTTAACTGTCACAAGGCATTCGGTAGTTATTTGTTCAAAAGTTTCCTTTTTGAAACGGTTCTTTGTTCTAGCTTGATATTTTAAGTGAGAAATTTACCTGAATTTAGACAAAGCAGTGATTAAAATCGGTCACTTGATGAAAAGAAATGATCAGATAATCCCAAAACAAGCTATCAAGTGGAACACAACAAGCCAAAGAAAAAGAGGCAGACCGTGTGAAACTCTGAGGAGGACATTGTTAAGAGAGGCCATAAAATCCCTTGATGAAGTTGAAAGACTCGCCGAAGACAGAGAAAATTGGCGAACTACTTTGAGAGCCCTATGTGACGTTTAACGGCACGGAAAGGATATAAAATATAAGATAAGCATGACCTAAAGCTATAAGGACGAAAACAAAGATAAGATTATTCAATCCAAATGTCGCATCCATCCTTATTTATGCATGCGAAAACTGGAAAAACGGTAAAGAAGTCTTCTTCGTTCGCATTGTCTGTCTATATCTGCAGTCCTGTCTCTTGGATAAATTTCACTGTTTTTTGTAATTCATGTATGGAACCGTAGAGCTTATCTTCTTTAGTGGTTTCACTGGGCCAGTAATTATTTCTCAGTGTCTCGTAGTTGTATAAAATAGGAAAAAACGTAGGAGCAGCTTTATTACTTAACGACTACAAAGTTGTGACGTTTCGGCGTGAGCCTTAATCATACAAAAACATACAGGACGAAGAAATAGAGAGAGGAGATAAAGTATAGATTCACATGAATACTATTTTTTTTAAAAATTTTTTAAAGAGTACTTAGCTGTAAATTGTAAGGTGTGGCTTGTCCGGCGGTGTTTGTTGGGAATGGATTTAGTAGGACTTCTGCATCTGCATCATAGTTGTTGCAGTATTTTCCAGTGGACATGGAAATCTTGCCAGTGGTAAGTAAAGAAGTAAAGAACAAGTTCAATTCTTTTGAAAGTGAATTAAAAAATGCTCCGTATACAGTGGAACGAATTAAAAAACACCGCAGAGATAAAGTAGATGAGCGAGCATCGGTGATCACACAAAGCTGATGGACATATACCGGTCACATGATGAGAAGAAAGAATCGGAGAATCCCAAAACAAGCTATCAAGTGAAGCCCAACATCCGAAGAAAAAGAGGTCGACCACGCATTAAGAGATTAAATTAGTAGGCATAAAATCCCTTAATGATGTTGAAAAGCTCGCAGAAACAGAAAAACATGGCGAACTACCACGTCAGCCCTATATAACGTTTAGGGACACTGGTAGGATGTAAGATGATGTAACAGTGTTACTTGAGTTTAGACAGAGCAGAGTGTGATTTGAGTTTAGACAGAGCAGAGTGTGATTTGAGTTTAGACAGAGCAGAGTGTGATTTGAGTTTAGACAGAGCAGAGTGTGACTTGAGTTTAGATAGAGCAGAGTGTGAGTTGAGTTTAGACAGGGCAGAGTGTGAGTTGAGTTTAGACAAAGCAGAGTGTGAGTTGAGTTTAGACAGAGCAGAATGTCTTGAGTTTAGACAGAGCAGAGTGTGACTTGAGTTTAGACAGAGCAGAATGTCTTGAGTTTAGACAGAGCAGAGTGTGAGTTATGTTTAGACAGAACAGAGTGATATTTGAGTTTAGATAGAGCAGAGTGTGAGTTAGGTTTAGACAGAGTATAATATTTAATCAGTGTTATGAACTAGAATGTTTCAGTGAGGACGTATGCGCTAACCGACATCTTGGTTGTACTAGTTAGTGCACATTTGTGTTGTTAGTAACTAGACAAGTATAACAAGAGGTGATACTTCAAGTTAGCAACTAGACAAGTACAATAAGAGATGATACTTCAAGTTAATAAGACAAGATAACAAGAGGTGATACGTCAACTTAGTAACTAGACAAGTATAACAAGAGATGATACTCCAGGCTGACATATATATATATATATACATATATATATATATATATATGTCAGTATGTGTATATATATATATATATATATAAAACCTGTATCTACTATTTAAATTTATTTTATCATCAGTTGCCACATACATTTGTGCTCCAGTGTCATAATGATTGTATAAATGACATAGATATTTCATGATTTATACTAACTGTATCTGCTTTTCGATTTATCATTATTATTCTGTGGTATCTGTACCACAGCCTTGAGTCAGTGCTTCCAGTCTCTTTCTCTCTCTCTCTGTCTCTCTCTCTCTCTATATATATATATATATATATATATATATATATATACACACACACGAGAGATGTTACTCGTATATACGCACAACAAAATTAATACTGTCGACAGGTATCATTTGTGTAGTCTTTATAATTTCTCGTTATGTAATAGGAAATTCATGTTTTCGTAGGCAGAATTCTAGGTTACAAAAGAAAGTGACAGCTCTGTGTAACAAGTTTCGTGCCATCACTGTATTATGTGGACCATCACAAGAGAGAACGTCTACACGTTGATGCCCAGATATTCTCTGATTGTCTTCTTACAAGAGGATGGACGTCAGTCGCAGAGGAGAGCTGGACAACTACTGCAGAAGGTACAACATCGGCATCCTAGCACTAACAAACTCTACAAGAAGCAGCCAAACTGAACAGATCAGTGACGTAAAGATGACACTACAGCGCAGGATGAGACTGGAGACCTTCAAACTTAACCCTCATTCCAACATCTGGCGGGTGGCTAAACCTGAACAGGTTTATCTAGAACCACTTCCATCTTCAGACTGGACTGTGTTTATAACAACCCATGAAACCTACATGTTTATTTCATCAAATTGTATTTTTCTCCTTTCTCTTGTTTCTCATATCTTTGTGTATGGGGGAGGGGAAGGGAAGGAAGATAAAGATAAGGAATGTAACACAAACAAGGAGTTAATATAAAAGAAAACAGAAACTATACAGACTTTTAACTTGGTTTTACCAACAAAGAAACTGGCGTTCCCAAACTCGTCCTCCATCTCAGATTTCACATAAACTATTGACTGAAGTAGATGCTAGTTCAAGTTAACTGGAATTAAAGCGGTCCCTCAAAAGTCAGATGCTGTGGTCAGTCAATCATCTGCTGTTGTGTTCAGTTAGACATCATATACTGTGAAAGGTCATTAATAGTTGTAGTTAGTCAGTCATAACTTGATGGAGTCATTCGGTAATAAACTGATGTAGTCAATAAGTAATAAACAGATGTAGTCAATCAAACAAAAATGTTGTAATCAGTCAGCCATAAACTGAAGTAGTCAATCAGTAATAAATTGATGTAATCAGTACAAAACACGTAGTCAGTCAGCAATAAACTGATGTGGTTAATCAGTAATAAACTGTTGTAGTCAATCAGTAATAAACTGTTGTAGTCAATCATTAAGAAATTGTTGTAGTCAATCAGTAATAAACTGTTGTAGTCAATCATTAATAAACTGTTGTATCTGTACCACAGCCTTGAGTCAGTGCTTCCAGTCTCTTTCTCTCTCTCTCTGTCTCTCTCTCTCTCTATATAATATATATATATAATATATATATATATACACACACACGAGAGATGTTACTCGTATATACGCACAACAAAATTAATACTGTCGACAGGTATCATTTGTGTAGTCTTTATAATTTCTCGTTATGTAATAGGAAATTCATGTTTTCGTAGGCAGAATTCTAGTGCATGAAAGGTTACAAAAGAAAGTGACAGCTCTGTGTAACAAGTTTCGTGCCATCACTGTATTATGTGGACCATCACAAGAGAGAACGTCTACACGTTGATGCCCAGATATTCTCTGATTGTCTTCTTACAAGAGGATGGACGTCAGTCGCAGAGGAGAGCTGGACAACTACTGCAGAAGGTACAACATCGGCATCCTAGCACTAACAAACTCTACAAGAAGCAGCCAAACTGAACAGATCAGTGACGTAAAGATGACACTACAGCGCAGGATGAGACTGGAGACCTTCAAACTTAACCCTCATTCCAACATCTGGCGGGTGGCTAAACCTGAACAGGTTTATCTAGAACCACTTCCATCTTCAGACTGGACTGTGTTTATAACAACCCATGAAACCTACATGTTTATTTCATCAAATTGTATTTTTCTCCTTTCTCTTGTTTCTCATATCTTTGTGTATGGGGGAGGGGAAGGGAAGGAAGATAAAGATAAGGAATGTAACACAAACAAGGAGTTAATATAAAAGAAAACAGAAACTATACAGACTTTTAACTTGGTTTTACCAACAAAGAAACTGGCGTTCCCAAACTCGTCCTCCATCTCAGATTTCACATAAACTATTGACTGAAGTAGATGCTAGTTCAAGTTAACTGGAATTAAAGCGGTCCCTCAAAAGTCAGATGCTGTGGTCAGTCAATCATCTGCTGTTGTGTTCAGTTAGACATCATATACTGTGAAAGGTCATTAATAGTTGTAGTTAGTCAGTCATAACTTGATGGAGTCATTCGGTAATAAACTGATGTAGTCAATAAGTAATAAACAGATGTAGTCAATCAAACAAAAATGTTGTAATCAGTCAGCCATAAACTGAAGTAGTCAATCAGTAATAAATTGATGTAATCAGTACAAAACACGTAGTCAGTCAGCAATAAACTGATGTGGTTAATCAGTAATAAACTGTTGTAGTCAATCAGTAATAAACTGTTGTAGTCAATCATTAAGAAATTGTTGTAGTCAATCAGTAATAAACTGTTGTAGTCAATCATTAATAAACTGTTGTAGTCAATCATTAAGAAATTGTTGTAGTCAATCAGTAATAAACTGTTGTAGTCAATCAGCCATAAACTGTTGAAGTCAGTCAGTCATATGCTGTTGTAGTCAGTCAATCATAAACTATTGTAGTCGTCAATCAAACACTGCTGTGGTCAGCCATCCATAAATATTGCTTTGAATATTGTGATTAATCAAATATACAAGTCTAGCTTGTGGTCAGTTTTGGGCATCAAAAGGGCATGAAGAATTGTACAGAGCTCTAGCTCAATCCACTACGGGACAACCTGGTCAGAGCTCTAGCTCAATCCACTACGGGACAACCTGGTCAGAGCTCTAGCTCAATCCACTACGGGACAACGTGGTCAGAGCTCTGGCTCAGTCCACTACGGGACAACATGGTCAGAGCTCTGGCTCAGTCCACTATGGGACAACCTGGTCAGAGCTCTGACTCAGTCCACTATGGGACAACCTGGTCAGAGCTCTAGCTCAGTTCACTAGGGGACAACCTAGTCAGAGCTCTAGCTCAGTCCACTACGGGACAGCCTGGTCAGAGCTCTAGCTCAGTCCACTACGGGACAACCTGGTCAGAGCTCTAGCTCAGTCCACTACGGGACAACCTAGTCAGAGCTCTAGCTCAGTCCACTACGGGACAGCCTGATCAGAGCTCGGTATTATATTTGTGTGACACAATAATTGGTGTATAAGTATACAACTATACACTAAAAGTAAAAAGGGGTGGATTTAGTGGAGAGGCAAATCTGATTTTCTGGTAACAGCCATTAAACAATGTCACGCAGATGACACAAGCCGCCTGGCACTTGAGAACCGGTGCATTCAAAATTATGGGACGCTGGAACCACATGGGTTAAACTCGCTGTTTAGTTACACGTAACATCATCTTCTTCAATCATTATAGTACCTCTCCACTAAATCCACCCCTTTTTACTTTTCAAACTTCCTCACAGCATCACTCTGCAACCCCGCTATTTTCTCAGCAACCCCTCTTCTCTGCAACATCTCTTCCCCAATCACCTGTTTCAAATTCTCCTAGCTAGGCCAGTAGTGCGTCACTCTCTCTCCCCTCCCCGGTTCCCCATCCACCACTCCCAGTTACAACCCACCGACCACATGTCACAGGTCTCTATTTAAACAATTTCCACGTCCTACCAGATCCATTCCTGACACACACCGCCAGACAAGCCACACCTTATTTACAGCTAAGTACCTTTTTTTATTTTTTTTTTACAGTATTCATGTAAATCTATACTTTATCTCCTCTCCCTATTTCTTCGTCCTGTATGTTTTTGTATGATTAAGGCTCACGCCGAAACGTCACAACTTTGTAATCGTTAAGTAATAAAGCTGCCCCTACTTTTTTCCAATTTTATACATTCTATATTTGTGTGAAAGTGTCAAGTATTTTATTAGAAACCTCTCTCGGCCAGATGGTCAGTTTAGTGTTATCACACTGTTTCTTGTTCATCTCGTATTTGTTTTGATTTTGGTTCAGAATCAGTGTTTTGGAAGCAACAGATAATTACTGTACTTTGTATACGGAACAAAGCACTCAGGTGAACCGAGCGAGAAATAAACGCTGACGTAGAAGCTGAGCACTGAATGTCCCACACGCTATTACCTACTAGCTACTGTAAGAGAACGGGTGACGGATACACGAGCAGTGTTGAAATGAGAACAACAAACAATAACGTAAATTACTGTTTATAAATAAGATTCGTGAGCAGTAAAACCCTCACGGAAATTTCACGGTTTACGAACGATATGGCAGAACAAGCCATAGTCAAAGGGCCTTAACAATGACAAAGTAGAAATGTAGGAGTACTCGTCCTTTGAGCAGCAGTTTTCAACTCCCTTGAACCTTGAATGAAGAACTCGTGAAAAATGAAATAGAAGTTCCAGGGGTCAAGGTCAAGGTAACTGAGTAAATGAAACGAAAAGTTTAGTATCCCAAGAGAATTGTACGGGAAAATAATTTACGGGTAAAATTCGTAGTGAAATTCGTGAGTTGGTTGTAGCGTGTAAAAGTAGAAAACACGAGATTTAATTACTGAGTAGAGGTTATAAAACTGATCTTTTGTGGAAAGAGAGAGGCATAGAGACATGAATTTAATCATAGAGAGACAGACATAGAAAGAGAGACATAGAGAGACAAAGACACAGAGAGACAGGGCCATAAAGAGATAGAGACGTAGAGAGAGAGAGAGACATAGATAGAGACAGAGATATTGATTTACTGAGTGATTGAATAATTGATTGATTGATTGAAAAGGGTTAAGAATTGGGCAAGCAGTCTTGTGTGAACTGCCTTTCGAAGCCCAGAATAGTGTACGGATTTTGAACGGAGAAATGCAGTTCACGTGATGCGGGGGTGGAAGACATATAAAGGAAAAAGCGTACGGGGAAAGACACACTGAGTGTAGCCAGCGGGCAAATGGCGGGGCAAGTTCGATCTCGTCTGTTTTGTGTTTGTTATAGAAATACTTAGCCCCAGGTGTCCAAATATTGTACGTTATATATATATATATATATTGTGTAAAGTGCAGAATAAACGTGTGTACTGCACGATAACTGTGGAGAAGTTTCTCTGTGATTGATTCTAATATCGTTATCTTGAATGTCACGGGTGATGTCATTATACTGTTAATGTCATGTGAATTTCATGATACTGTGGAGGAGTATTAGTGCGTTAGCATATGTGAACTTCATGAAGCTGTGGAAGAGATTCAGTGTGTTGACACAAGTTTAAATATGTTATTCAGTGCATGGCCACAAAAGTGGAAATAAATATTCAGTGCATTTCGCACAAGTGGAAATATGTTATTCAGTGCATTGGCACAGGGAAGTTTTATATGAGATAGGGGGATGGGGATTTCATGGCAGCAGCGGATGAAATGTGTTACCAGTGCATCGGCACAATATTGAGATAAATGCATAATTGCTTAGTGGGGCCAGAGGAACCAAGGCCAATCTGATCCACTGAATTAGTTAATTAGTTAGAGATAATACATCGTATTTATGTCATGCCTTGTTATTATCATGATGATATATGTTGATGTCCTTTGTTGTGATGTTTGTGGTGGTGTCACTATCATATATATATATATATATATATATATATATATATATATATATATAGTGTTAATAAATGAATGTAAATTGATTTGCTGACTTGGTAATATGTATTTCATGTTGATGTAAAATATGATTGTGTGTGAGAAGCTGAATTAACTGGCATGCAATTTCCTTGAAGAGGAGAATCTCGGTTAGCGGTCATGGGGGTCACGAGATCTTGGCCACGCATAACGGTAGTACATGCCGAGGGGATGCCTGAAACAGCTGGATTGATCTAATTCTTCCCAATCTATCCATAAAATGTAGATTTAGAGCCAGCTAAGTTTACACCCGTCTGACATTCTGCCCTTTATCATACAACTTTCACTCTGTTCCAAATACTCTACGTTATATATATATATATATATTGTGTAAAGTGCAGAATAAACGTGTGTACTGCACGATAACTGTGGAGAAGTTTCTCTGTGATTGATTCTAATATCGTTATCTTGAATGTCACGGGTGATGTCATTATACTGTTAATGTCATGTGAATTTCATGATACTGTGGAGGAGTATTAGTGCGTTAGCATATGTGAACTTCATGAAGCTGTGGAAGAGATTCAGTGTGTTGACACAAGTTTAAATATGTTATTCAGTGCATGGCCACAAAAGTGGAAATAATATTCAGTGCATTTCGCACAAGTGGAAATATGTTATTCAGTGCATTGGCACAGGGAAGTTTTATATGAGATAGGGGGATGGGGATTTCATGGCAGCAGCGGATGAAATGTGTTACCAGTGCATCGGCACAATATTGAGATAAATGCATAATTGCTTAGTGGGGCCAGAGGAACCAAGGCCAATCTGATCCACTGAATTAGTTAATTAGTTAGAGATAATACATCGTATTTATGTCATGCCTTGTTATTATCATGATGATATATGTTGATGTCCTTTGTTGTGATGTTGTGGTGGTGTCACTATCATATATATATATATATATATATATATATATATTATATATATATATATATATTGTTAATAAATGAATGTAAATTGATTTGCTGACTTGGTAATATGTATTTCATGTTGATGTAAAATATGATTGTGTGTGAGAAGCTGAATTAACTGGCATGCAATTTCCTTGAAGAGGAGAAGCTCGGTTAGCGGTCATGGGGGTCACGAGATCTTGGCCACGCATCACGGTAGTACATGCCGAGGGGATGCCTGAAACAGCTGGATTGATCTAATTCTTCCCAATCTATCCATAAAATGTAGATTTAGAGCCAGCTAAGTTTACACCCGTCTGACATTCTGCCCTTTATCATACAACTTTCACTCTGTTCCAAATACTCTACAAATATGCTGTTCATGTAACAAACATAATTAACAATAAAGTAACTACATAGACATAAAAATAACTAACTACATACACATATAAATGATTAACTACATACACATATAAATGACTATCTACCATACAAAAAGTTCAGTACTATTCAGAATAAACAATTAACTGAATTCGGTGTTTATAAGAGGAGTCTAAAATAACTTTTGAAGTTTTATGATTCATGTAAACATGTAGTCGACATGAAATAGATGTTGGAAAAGTTTGTAGTTGTAGGAAGAAATATAGTTTATAATTCTTATACAGGATGGGAGTGTATTTCAAAGATGAGCAGCACAATAAGTAAAGTTTTTCTTGTAAAGGTCAAGTCTAGGTTTTGGAAGACATATGTTGTTCAAGCGTTGGCTGCACTTTGGGATAAATTTAAACAGGTTATATAGATAAGGCGGAGCATACTGTGAAAGAATTTGATGTACCAACTTGGCTTTGTTGAAGAGATAGAGACATTTAAAGAGGTAGTTTTGAGACCTTTGTCCTTATTAGGACAGACTAGCTAATTCATTCATGAATTTAGCTAGAATGTAATAGCTGTTTCTAGACTGTTATTCCATTTCGTACAACTCATTATGTGGGTTTTTAAAGTGAAATGTTACACTCATTGTGAGGTTCCTAAATTGTAAGTATATATTTTGGTGTTTTTTTTCTGTCTAAGATGTCTCGCTTCCCAATGGCGAACCAGTTCTTGCCGGGAAGTTATGGCTTTGTATTGTCATTTCCTACCTTGTGGTAGAAGTTTTGCTCATCCTCACGTACTTCACCCTCATTCTCCTCATTAATAAACTTGTTTTGTCAGTTGTAACTACGCAGTTAGCTTGTTGGAGTCCTCATTCTTCGTCAAGTTACTGGATTGTTGGAAGTTTGCAAAGTTACAGTCAAATTGTTTCTGCGTTGTTCTAGTGGCTTGAGTTGCATGCCTGGTTGTTTTTGTACATTTCTAAGCATCTAGTATAGAAACGAAGTGCTTCCAAAAGATCACTAAAACATATATATTAGAATTCCATTTACTGAAGGTATTTTCTAATAACCAAGAGTAAACCCCACTAGACAACTTATCAACAAGATCTAGCCTATGTATGGCTGTCGAAATCCTGCCTAAATAGGCACCATACTACTTTAACTAAAAGTCCACTTAGAAAATACTATAATTCCACTCCGGAAATAATTTATAACGTGCTCAAAGGATCTGTTTCTTACATTTCCGCCAGAAGAGAAATGAATCAATCCCCGCATCGTCTACGAGGCTGCAGTGACACGGGAACAGCGGCAAGATAAATAGGTAGGGTCTTTGCCAGCAAAACGCACACGCGATTCCTCAATAAATCTCTGTTATTCAAAATGAAGACTTAATTTCATGATACAATTCACAAAAAGTCATGAACAATTCATGAACAAAACATCTTTGTCAGATGACCACAGCGATAATTTTCTAGAAAGATAATTGTATTCTGTGTTGCTCGGATGTAAGTGTGTGATGAAAAAGTAAATTTACAACAGACAAGTTTATGATAAAATCGAACATTTTTAACTGCTCGTAGAGCAGAAAAGTTCACAAATTTGCAGCTGGGCAGTTAAAAAACCTTAAAGCAGACATTGTTAGAAGACATTTATATTTATAACAGCATGTGCCTAGCACGTTCACTTAACAAGTTTGCCAAAAACACAAGACATTAACTCGGGCGAGCCACTGATACGGTTGGGAGGGGGGGGGGGGTAGGGGAGGGTATTTGCACAACCTTTGAACAGGAAAGATGGAAAGTGGGTAAGAAAATTTGTGGTCCTTTTCTGGGATAGTATGACCAGGTTCTGTTGTGACACATTATAGGTTTTGTTGTGATAAATTACGATCTTCTGAAACTACAACTTTTCATATAAGTTTTTGATCTAAAGATTTTCTAGTACTGGTTTTAGCGTACAGTTGCAGGTATCATTGCAACTCTTAGCACTTTTCAGCCATGTTGTTACTGTAAGATTTTTAGACTAGTGATCACATAACGGTGAGGTTCGTTCTTCAGTACTTTACAATGTAATATTTATTGTAGAACTTGACAGTAAAATTCTTATCATAATATTGATGATATATTTTTAGTATAATTATTTACAATACAGCTATATTTCTGACATTGACATTTTACACCACATATTTTATAATATCTTAAAATACAGCAGTTTTTAGGACATTTTACAATACAAATGTGTATAATATCTTAAAATACAGCTGTTACTGCAGTATTTTACGATGCATATGTTTATAATATCTTAAAATACAGCTGTTACTGCAGTATCTTACGATGCATATGTTTATAATATCTTAAAATACAGCTGTACTGCAGTATCTTACGATACGATCTTGTATAAGATTTTTGGAACTACTGAATCGCTGTTCCTATTACCGTCTTTAAGTTGATGTGAGCGGGCCTAATGAAAGGGGATCCAGTTGGTTCATGGCTCTGGGGAACCAAAAGCTTCTCTCTGACTTTAAGAGAGGACCTGGGGGACCTCAAGGGTGCCCGTACTGAATGACAGATGAATAGCTAATTAATATGGTAAACAAGAGACCGGGGGGGGGGGGGGGGGGGGGGGATGTTGCAATATTTTTAGCACACTCTTATAAAATCTTCTCGGATCCCTAGTAACAGCAGTGACAGGTGAAGTAGCTGCTCAGGTTGATGCCCTGGTTGTATGTAGCTAACAGAGTGACAAGTGAAGATTCTTGCTATGAAGCAGCTACTGATGTTGATGCTATGGTGAGACATGTATTTAATAAGAAATGAACAAGATATCTCACTTGTAAACGTTTACAACTAGTTCTACCACTTTCTTTCACAAATTAAATGATCTCTCTATTCTGACAGACAAAGCCACAGAATGCACCTTTGAATATGCATGGGAAAAGGATTTTCATGACAATGTGTCTTAAGAAATGCTCGTTTAGAAAAATTTGTTTCACGCTTGTAGCGGCTTTCTTCGTCTACTCATCTCTACTTTCACTTAAAAAACTGCAGCTTGTGCATCATCTAAGATCAACGATGACAAACGGCAGCTTGATTTTTCCAGAGAATGTGAAACAAAATTTATATGACAAAGACGAGTGGCCAAGTAACAATCATGTTTATCTGTACAACAATATGATTGAGGACAATCCATTGGGAACGTATTTCAGTGATCGACTTAGAGGAAGTACGTTATCAGGAACATCTCACCTAGATTTTTATAAGAAAGATCACCCAAACACTTTGAAAATGTTTTTAGTTTTTGTGGAAGACACCAAATCGCCATCAATACAAAACTTTCAAAGATTTTGTGGCCAGCAAAGACGTGAGTGCATATTTACAGACGTAAACAAAGAGTTGCCTCCCCTAGTGTTGGAGGATATAAGGATGCCCAGATATTCTCTGGTTGTCTTTGATGAATATACCTCTTACAAGAAAATGGACGTCAGTAGCAGAGGAGAGCTAGACAACTACTGCAGAAGGTACAACATCGGCATCCTAGCACTAACAAACTCTACAAGAAGCAGCCAAACTGAGGAGATCAGTGACGTAAAGATGACACTACAGCGCAGGATGAGACTGGAGACTTTCAAACTTAACCCTCATTCCAACATCTGGCGGGTGGCTAAACCTGAACAGGTTTATCTAGAACCACTTCCATCTTCAGACTGGACTGTGTTTATAACAAACCATGAAACCTACGAACCTCTTGCATTTTCTACAGTTTCCAAAGAGTGGCAAGGAGGGAAAACTGGTGTCAACATGAGCGAGTTTGGTTGCGTCACTGCCTTACGTGACAAAGGTAGGGAGGAGTTCATGTATTTCTCTTGTCACAATGAAACAGAACAGATCTCTTGTCACAATGAAACAGAACAGATCTCTTGTCGCAATGAAACAGAACAGATCTCTTGTCGCAATGAAACAGAACAGATAACTTGTCACAATGAAACAGAACAGATCTCTTGTCACAATGAAACAGAACAGATCTCTTGTCACAATGAAACAGAACATATCTCTTGTCACAATGAAACAGAACATATCTCTTGTCACAATGAAAAAGAATATATCTCTTGTCACAATGAAACAGAACATATCTCTTGTCACAATGAAAAAGAATATATCTCTTGTCACAATGAAACAGAATGTATCTCTTGTCACAATGAAGCAGAACAGATCTCTTGTCAAAATTAAGGTTTAAAGATCTGCTATCAGTGGTGTGAGTTATTTACTACAACAACAGCTTTAGATATACCATGGCAGCGAAAGTTCTTATAGAAACCAGTCGGAGAGACAGCGGAGCATCTAACACAAAACACGGGCAAATCACTTTTTTTGTGTTACACAGATCTGGGGCGCAGAGATAGTCTAGTTTTCTTTGTGTTACACAGATCTGGGGCGCAGAGATAGTCTAGTTTTCTTTGTGTTACACAGATCTGGGGCGCAGAGATAGTCTAGTTTTCTTTGTGTTACACAGATCTGGGGCGCAGAGATAGTCTAGTTTTCTTTGTGTTACACAGATCTGGGGGGCGCAGAGATAGTCTAGTTTTCTTACTGAAATAAGCAGGCCCAGGAGCGGCAGTGTGGAGTAGAGAGCTGTAATGGTGTCTGCTGTGACGCAAGAACTGTGAAGAAAAGATTAATGATGGTAATAATACTTATGTTAACGAATAGATTAATGAGTATAACCAATATCTGTAATATAATTCATACAGAGACTGCAAAAATTAAAAGTTATGGAAAAAATAAAATAAAGTGACTTGGAATTTTGCTGCACAGGGGAACGGCAGAGTAAGCAAAGTTTTCTTCTTCAGACCAAGTTTAATTTTTTTGACAGAAAAGAAAAAAAAAGTTAAGGCTTTGTTTGGAATCACAGACCGACCGTGACGGCCAGCGACAAGATTGTTGTGAAGAAGTGCAAAACTATTTCCCCAACCCCCTCCCCAATTCTTTTTTGAATGAAGCCATTCACTACAGGGCCCCGCTGAAGCCATCTGGACCTTCCCTTAAACTAGAGAAAGCCACCCTGGCCCCGAATACATACACTGGCTCAGTTTTTGTCTACGTGGGTCTGACAAATATAAAGAGAGCGTGGCATTCTGGGTAGGAATTTGATGAACAAACTGAGAGACAGACTTTTGAGTTTAACTTCTGAGTCAGTGACAGGAATGGATGTGACACAATTATTTGTCCATGTTGTTGACGCCTACGATTGTGATTATTATTACATTGTTAGTAATTAAGGCAATGATGATGATGATGATGACTTGTTTTATTTCATAAAGAATATAAAGTTATACCTTGACAAAAACGTGGAGTTAACACTGACAGAATGTCTTGACAAAAGGTGGAGCTAACATTGACAGAATGTCTTGACAGAAAACGGAGCTAACATTGACAGAATGTCTTGACAAAAGCGTGGAGCTAACTTTGACAGAATGTCTTGACAGAAGACGGAGTTAACATTGACAGAATGTCTTGACAGAAAACGGAGCTAACATTGACAGAATGTCTTGACAAAAGCGTGGAGCTAATATTGACAGAATGTCTTGACAAAAGCGTGGAGCTAATATTGACAGAATGTCTTGACAGAAAACGGAGCTAACATTGACAGAATGTCTCGACAAAGCTTTCAAATGTCCAGGTCTTATAGACGGGATTCAGCGTGTTATCCTTGGATATGATATGGAGTTTTGGTTGAACTCTGTCATTGCTCTGGACGCCATCACACTTCTGAGCCAGGGTAGACTTAGCTTGCCCTTGACCAGGCTGCTCCAAGTAGATGTTGACGACATGTTTGTTGGTGCCAGCGGCATTAGAACTCATGTCAAAGACGCACAGGTAAGTGTATACTCTACGTCACTTACAAGGTGTGTCAGGTAAGTGATGAGATTTATTTTATTCAGCCAATCAGCCGGGCCATGGAGCGGATTCTCCAAGCCTGAAGGTTAGTCAGGGCTATTAGGTAAAGGGTCGATATCTCGTCATTTGGCTCTGATCTTTTAAGAGTGCAGATCGCTTGCGACGTAGGCAGCTGTTTAAGCGTCGAGTGACGGTCAAAATACAGAAGTGTCGAGCAGCGATAAAGTTTTGTGTTAAACTTGAAAAATCCGCGACCGAGACGGTTGCTATGATACAGAAAGCCTACGGGAAGGATCCTTTATCGAAAGCACAAGTGTTTCGGTGGCACAAGACGTTCATCGAAGAAAGAGAGAGAGAGCGTCGAGATGAACAACACACAGGGCGCCCATTAAATTTGCAAATCGAAGATGAAATCGATGCTCATTGCCTTTTCTTTACTCTAAAGGTGCTGTCCATAAAGAGTTCGTTCTACCTGAACAAATTGTCGACGCAGCATTTTATGTGGAAGTGCTTCTGGGTTCTTCACCACGACAACGCGCTGAGTCATGCGTCGCTGCTAGTGAGAGAGTTTCTGGCGAAACAAACCGTGGCAACGCTGTGCCAACCTCCCTACAGCCCGGACTTGCCCCTGGCTGACTTCTTTGTTCCCCCGGCTCAAATCAAGCTTGAAAGGTCACAATTTTGGGACTGTTAATGACGTGCAAGCTGCCGTGACGAGTGCTTTGAAGGAGATCCCTGTTCAAGACTTCCAGGCTAGCTACGACCGTGGCAGAACCGCTGGCAGCGGTGTATTGATGCTCATGTAAGTATTTCGTGAACAAATCAAATGTTATGGAATCAGTTCATTACTTATCGGACACATCTTGTGGATATGTGCAGGAATTTCTCCACCTAATTTGTACATATTCCACAACAAGAATGAACACACCTGGATGAGAGGAGACCAACTTCCTACGAGTTTGTCTCATAGGACGCTCTAGAACAACATTTCAACATGTCAACAATTTAAGATATGAAGATATGATACACAACAGAAGCCAAGAATTGGGACTAGAGATCAATATCAAGAAGACCAAAGTAATGGTGTTCGCCAGAAAAGACCAGAAGCCACAGATGGATATAACCATAAACAAAGAGAGACTGGAGCAAGTGACAGACTACTGCTACCTAGGACATACAGTAACTGAAGATAGGAGATGGAGATAAAGAAAAGAATTGGAATGGCAAAACATATATTCAACACCGTGAAGACAGTGTTGTTGTTCAGAAATTTGCCCATTAAAAAAAATAATAAGATTTCTGAAATGTTGTATCTACTATGTTTTACTGTATGGAGCAGAAAAATGGACTCTAAGCAAAAAAGATGGAAAGAAAGGAAAGATTAATGCATCAGAAATGTGGTTCTACAGAAAACTAGGTCATACAGCATGGAGAATAAATAGAACAATCCCCAAGTTTTAGAATAGCTCCAAGTGCAATGTGAGACTCAGAGAGCGAGGTGGGGTAGTAGGTGGCTCTACTACTCCTATAAAGTGCCTCAGGTGCTCAGTGAAGGGAATACCAGGCGGGTCAGAGGCGCCTTAAAACCTCTCGCTCCCGCTGCCTTGCGGGTAGGACAGGGAGTCCAAAGGCTAGCGGAGAGTCCGTACACAAACCAACAGAAGGCAACGGGAAACCACTGTTGTAGCTCCCAATAACAATTATGCTTATTCAGAGTAATAGATTCATCATGAACGACGTTAATGGATGTTCCTCTGGAACAGCCTCGTCCGGAAGGGCAGCTCACGAGCCACAGGTGAGGCCAGATCGTCATCAAGCTACTGGTGGCAAAACTAACAAGTTCAAAATAGCAACATGGAATGTTAGAACTTTATTCCAGGCTGGAAAATTAGAAAATGTAAAGATGGAAATGGAAAGGATGAAGATCAACATATTAGGAATGAGTGAAGTTAGATGGACAGGTGCAGGAAAGATAAACTCAGATAAATATACAATAATATATTCAGGAAGTGAGAAACATGAACGAGGAGTAGGAATAATATTTGACGAACAAACAGCAAGGACAATTGTAGGATATTTGAACATCTCGGACCGAGTCCTGCTAGCCCAACTGAAAGGACAACCAATAAACATAAATATTGCACAAGTGTATGCTCCAACATCTGAAAGTACTGAAGATGTACAGATATTTTATAATGACATAGAGACAGCACTAAAACACACAAAGTCACATGAAGTTACCATAGTCATGGGAGATTTTAATGCCAAAGTTGGTAAAGGAAGAACTTCGGACATCGTTGGTGACTATGGACTGGGGGGAGAGGAATGACAGAGGTTATAAATTAATTGAATGGGCAAGAATACATAGCATGGTTGTAGGAAACACCTGGTTTAAACAACATCCTCGAAGAATGGCAACGTGGTGCAGCCCAGACAAAAAGACATTTAACCAGATAGACTACATATTAATCAACAAACGATTCCGCAGTGCATTACTGACAACAAAAACCATGCCAGGAGCTGACTGCAATAGTGACCATGATCCACTCTGTGGAAAAGTTAGAATAAAACTAAAGAAAGCAGGCAGAAAAGTGAGAAACATCAAACTGAATACAGAACTTCTTAAAAATGACCAAGAACTGCGAGAACAATACAAAGTTATTATAGCAAATAGATACAATGCAATAGCAAAGATAAATAGTATAGATGAACAATGGGAAATGTTAAGAGATTCTATCCACCAAACTGTTAAGGAGATAATACCACCGAAAAAAGAAGCCCCTAAAAATAAATGGATGACAGACGACATCTTAGGACTGATGGACAAGAGGAGGAGGAGTAAAAATAACGAGGAAAAATATAGCAAGATAAATAAAGAAATAAGACACAAATGCATGGAAGCAAAAGAAGTGTGGTTAAATGAACAGTGCAGACAGATAGAGGACGCTCATAATAAAGACAGCAAAAACATGCACAAACGAATTAATGAACTCACAGGCAGGAAAACAAAATATACCACAGGATGCCTGAAATCGAAAGAAGGTAAAATGTTAATGGGAAAAGAAGACATTGTGGACAGGTGGACAGAGTATATCGGTGAGCTATATGGAGGAGAAAGACCAGAATTAACACCAGATACTGAAAACTGTGATGGACCGCCAATACTTGAAGATGAAATCATAGATGCCATCAAACACATGAAAAAAGGAAAAGCGACTGGGCCTGATAATATAACAATAGAAGAAATAGAGGCACTAGAGGAGACAGGAATAAAAGTAATAACCAAGTTACTGAATGATATTTACAACAGTGGTTATATTCCCAGTGACCTGCTTAAATCCACGTTTATAGCACTACCAAAGAAACCAGGTGCAAAGGAATGTGACGACCACCGGACTATCAGCCTCTCATGTCACATAACGAAGTTACTTCTGAGAATCATTATGAGAATAACAAGGAAAAAGATAAAAATGGAAATAGCAGATGAACAGTTTGGATTTGTTGAAGGAAAGGGAACACACAATGCCATTTATGCTTTACGAACACTAACAGAAAGAGCTTTAGAAGTACAGAAAGATCTCTACTTATGCTTCATTGATTACACCAAGGCATTTGACAAGGTGAAACATAGTGAAATTATTAAAATGCTTGAAGACATCAATATAGACGGCAAAGACCTGAGGATTGTAAAACATCTATACTGGCAGCAAGAAGCAGCAGTTCGAGTTGAAAATAGAATTGGAAAATACCAACCTATAAAACAAGGGGTGCGACAAGGATGTGTACTATCTCCAGACCTTTTTTCTCTGTACAGCGAGAATATTCTAAGAACAATCATCACAGAACCAGGCATAAAAATTGGAGGATACAATATTAACAACCTTCGGTATGCTGACGACACAGTACTGATAGCTGAGAACCAACAAGACCTGCAAAATCTCTTGGATAAAGTCGCCAAAGAAAGTGAACAGAAAGGCCTTACTTTGAAGACAGAGACTATGGTTATATCTAAGAAACAGAATCCACCAGCATGCAGTATTAAATTAAAAGGAACCATTCTAAAGCAGGTGCAGAAATTCAAATACCTTGGAGCAGTAATAACTTCAGATGGGAAATGCAGAACAGAAATTAGGAACAGAATAGGTCAAGCAAATACTGCATTTCAGAGAATGAGAAACATTAACTAACACATCTTTATCAATGAATGTTAGAAAACGAGTCCTAAAATGCTATATTGAACCTATCTTGTTATATGGAAGTGAATCATGGACAATAGGCAAGTCTGCACAAAAATCATTGGAAGCAGCAGAAATGTGGTTTATTAGAAGAATGTTGCGAATCCCCTGGACAGCAAAAATAACTAATGAAGAATGTATGAGAAGAGCTGGAGAGACAAAAAACCTTGTCAGAAAGATAAGAGAGAGACAATGTACTTTCATAGGACATGCAATGAGAAGAGGGGGCATTGAAAATATTATAACAACAGGAAAAATAGAAGGAGGAAGATCAAGAGGAAGACCAAGAGAAATGATACTGGACAGTCTGACGGGATGGTGTGAGAGGAGATCACCAACTGAACTGATGGCCTGCATGAAGGATCGTGTACTGTGGAGAAGCATAATAGCCAACGCAAGTCGGCACGGCACCTGATGATGATGATGCAATGTGAACTTAAAAAAAAAAAATAAGGATCAAGAAAACAAAATATTTTGACCATAACAAAAAACATAACAATATACTGAAAACCATACTAGAAGAAAAGGTGAAAAGAAAAAGAGCAAGAGGAAGAGAGATGTAGATGGGATGATAACATACGAGAACAGACAGGACACAGCCTGTGTGAGTACACCATCAAGGCGAAGGAGCCAGGGAGCTGGAGATTTATTACCTTAACCCTTCGTTCTGGAAACGGCAGATGATGATGATGATGATGATGATGAATGCAACATTCCTACAAAATGTGACATAATAAGAAGGTTGTCACGACTGAGTTATTAATGGCCTTAGAGTGTTAGGAGTTTAATAGGACCGAAACACTTGTCTGAAAGGGAGGGGGGGGGGGGTACTTCCTCTGATGATCTGAAGGAGTTGTGTTGTTGTTCCGCTCTCTACAGTAGAGAGTTTCCTGCATATACAATCCCTAAAACTCAGGCTGACACACACACAGCAAGTTACTGCCCCTGCTGGCAGAGTTCAGGTTCTTGGTGTGGACGTGTAGAAACAAGTCTCGTGTTTATTTCTGTACGTTTAGTCCTGCCACCTTCTTAGGTCTCTTTCTACAAAGAACGAGTAAAATAATGGACTGAGAGAGAGAGGGAGGGAGAGAGAGAGACAGAGAGGGAAAAGGAAGAGAGAATTAAAGAAAATAAATCTTCATGTGCATCCCAGGAGAAAAAGAGAAGGCTTTTGCCAAAAACATTTCATATATATTACCAGAGAGGAAGATAAATATGGGAGAGAAGAAGAAGAAGAAGAAGAAGAAGAAGAGTGTACAAAAAGAATATCTACAAATTAGAGGAACATATAAAACCCTTTTTACACAAACAAAAACAAAACAAAAATCAGAAAAAGCGAAAAGGGAAAAAAGAGAAAAGAGGGAAAGAAAGAAAAAAAAAACAAAGGAATATAACAAAACAAAAAAACACACACACACATACAAGTGTCACATAATGACAGCGACAAACAGCTCATGTACGAGTTTTCCAACGTTACACAGGGCAGGGTCTTGACAGACCACTCAGTGAGTCAGAGACACACAAAAGAAGAAGTAAGCACACAGACTCGACGGCAGAAGTAAAACTCCGACACCAAGATACTCAGAGACGAAGATAACAAGATACTCAGAGACGAAGATAACAAGATACTCAGAGACGAAGATAACAAGATACTCAGAGACGAAGATAACAAGATACTCAGAGACGAAGATAACAAGATACTCAGAGACGAAGATAACAAGATACTCAGAGACGAAGATACTCGGACACTCAGACAAAGACTCAGATAGATAGACTGAGACCAGGAGAGATGTGCAGATAGAAACAGACAGACAGCCATAGACAAAGGCTCAGATAGATAGATAGAGACCAGGAGAGATGTGCAGATAGAAACAGGAAAACAGCTTCATATAGATAGAGTAGGAGATTTAGAGATATACGACTAAATACTCATATTTAGTTGAAGTGGAGCTTGCGAAGTAGACAGAGAGATCTAGAATCAGACAGTCATGCTGATGTGATGAAACTACGAGCTGAATTGACATGCAGACACGTAGGAGAGCTAGTGAATAGATATCGAGGTTATGTATAGTGAACAGAATGAACTCGATTTATATTTAGTCAAAGGTTCATGAGAGAGAGAGAGAGAGAGAGAGAGAGAGAGAGAGAGAGAGAGACAGAGAGACAGACAGACAGAGAGACAGACAGACAGAGACAGACAAAGAGACACACACAAACAGAATGACAGACAGACAGACAGATTATCAACAAATGCTCTTGTAGTCCAGTTGATATGCACTTCAAGAGTGAGTTTTCTGTTGTTTACGCCTTTTCTATTGAACTGTTGGAAACTATACACCCAGTTTTACAAGAGTCAATTGGTTTAAATAAACTGTCATTCTCGTCACGGACGAATGGAGTCACACTACTTCTGCAAGACTTTTCTTTGTGACAATATTTAAAATCCAGTACAAACAACTTAATAATATTAAACTTCCAGCCTAAACTAAACAAACAGTATCCCCCACGCCCTCGTCTAACATAAACATACAGTATGTCCTACCCTCATCCTCCAGTCTAATCTAAACATACACTATGCCCCACCCTCATCCTCCAATCTAATCTAAACATACAGTATTCCCCCCAACCTCTAGTCTAATCTAAACATACAGTATTCCCACGCCCCCAGCCTAATATAAACATGGAGTATTCTCCCCAACCTCTAGTCTAATATAAACATGCAGTATTCCCCCCCCTCCAGCCTAATATAAACATGCAGTATTCTCCCCCCCCCTCTAGTCTAATATAACATGCAGTATTCCCCCCCCCTCTAGTCTAATATAAACATGCTGTATTCTCCCCCCCCCTCTAGTCTAATATAAACATGCTGTATTCCCCCCCCCCTAGTCTAATATAAACATGCAGTATACTCCCCCCCCTCTAGTCTAATATAAACATGCAGTATACTCCCCAACCTCTAGTCTAATATAAACATGCAGTATTCTCCCCAACCTCTAGTCTAATATAAACATGCAGTATTCCCCCCACCTCTAGTCTAATCTAAACATACAGTATTCCCACGCCCCCCCCCAGTCTAATATACCAATCCTTAGCAAAACTGGAACACTATTAACATCAAATAAAGACCAAAAGCAAAGATGGGCTGAACACTTCCAAGAAATACTCAATCGACCACACCCAAAAGAATTGTTAAACCTTGAAACTGACTTACCAGCCCCACAACTAAAGGTCAATCTAGATGAAATTGAATTGCATGAAATTGAAACAGCAGTGAATTTAATGGCTAACAACAAAGCTGCAGGTGAAGATGAAATAACAGCCGAGATGCTAAAAGCTATCAATAGTGACAACATGAGACAACTACAGAGAATGTTTAACAAGATTTGGAAAGAAAAAAGGTCCCTTCTAATTGGAAGAAGGGAATCATTGTGAAAATACCAAAAAAGGGCAACCTTAGTGACTGTAACAACTGGAGAGGAGTAACCTTAATATCAGTTGTGTCAAAAGTATTTTGCAAGGTCATTTTGAATAGACTCAAAGATATAGTGGATACTGCAATGAGAGAAGAACAAGCAGGATTTCGAAAAGGGAGAAGCTGTCTCGACCAGATCTTTACTCTCAGAATAATACTTGAAGAACATATTGAAAAGCAGAAACCATTAATACTGAATTTCATAGATTTTAAGAAGGCATTTGATAGCATACACAGAGATTCATTATGGAGAATTTTATGTCTATATGGAATACCATCTAAAATTGTCAACATCATTAAGGACTTATACAATGGATATGGTTGTGCAGTCAAGACAGAAGAAGGGATGAGTGAATGGTTCCAGATTGAAACAGGCGTGAAACAAGGATGTATACTGTCTCCTTTACTTTTTGGGATTACAATAGACTTCATAATGAAAAAATGCTGCACAGGTAACACAGGTATTGACTGGGTACATGGGACCCAACTAGAAGATCTTGATTTTGCTGATGACATAACTCTTATCAGTAATAATGTGAATTCCATGCAAGAAAAAACAGATAGCCTATCTTCACTGGCTAGCAAAATAGGACTTGAAATTAACAAGGACAAAACAAAAATAATGAAAATTCCCATCAATCAAAATGGAAAAATACACATAGAAGGGACAGATATTGAAGAAGTCAATCAATTTGCATACCTTGGCAGCTACATAGACCAGGATGGTGACACTAGAAAGGAAGTTAGGATCAGAATTGCAAAAGCAGCATCAATCTTCAAGAATCTTGAGAACATATGGAATTCAAAAGTTATAAGCACAAAAACCAAGTTAAGACTATTCAATTCAAATGTAATATCCACCCTCATTTATGCATGCGAAAGCTGGAAAACAACTAAAGAAATAGAAAAGAAATTAGACTCTTTTGAAAACAAATGCCTAAGGAAAATACTCGGCATCAAGTGGAATGAATTCAAGAACAATGCAGAGATAAGACAGATGACTGAACAACAACCAGTCTCACGGGTGATCAGGAAAAGGAGATGGACATATGTTGGCCACTTGATGAGAAGAAATGAGCAGAGAATCCCAAAACAAGCTATCAAGTGGAACACAACAGGCCGAAGAAAAAGGGGCAGACCGCGTGAAACTCTGAAGAGAACATTATTAA
Source organism: Achatina immaculata (assembly GCA_009760885.1). NCBI lineage: Eukaryota > Metazoa > Mollusca > Gastropoda > Stylommatophora > Achatinidae > Lissachatina > Lissachatina immaculata. The sequence continues at coordinate 15,588,322 of CM019693.1, read as the reverse complement.
GAGAGGCCAAGTTAACAGGCATAAAATCCTTTGATGAGGTTGAAAGACTCGCCGAAGACAGGAAAAATTGGCGAACTACTTTGCGAGCCCTATGTGACGTCTAACGGCACGGGAAGGATATAAGATATAAGATAAGTCTAACCTAAATATACAGTATTCCCATACCCCCATTCTAACCTAAACATACAGTATTTCCCCCCCCCCTCCTCCCACCCACCAGTCTAACCTAAACATTCAGCACTCCCACACCTCCAGTCTAAACTAAACATACAGTATTCCCAAAAACTAAAATTCTCTCTAGCGTCTCAAACATTTCTCTATGAGTCATTATTGACCAATATCTTGTTACTTCAGGCGATGGCTGAGAGTCAGAAGAGAATACAAAAACTGCTCCCGAACTTCACGTACAAGCTGGGTTTTTCTGGAAGTTATTTCAAGAAAGGAAATGAAGCGGAGCAAGCTGGAGATATGAAGATTGTCGGTACGTACTTCTGCGATATGTTGAAGCCTTTAGACGAGGGTGTATGGTTCAGTTTTACATGAAGAACCAAACCAGGAAAGCTGGCAGAAACAAGAACGCCAATAAGTAAGAACAAAACGCATAAAAGAAGAACATACAAACATTCAATATTTCGTCAAAGATGACATTAGAAAAACAACACGACAGATTAAAACACGAAAAATAGATGACAAATTTTTTTTAAAAAACAGCTTTTTTTTTTATTCTTCTTGCACGAAAGACGGGTAGAAACTGCGCTCAAGATAAAGGTAGGTGAGCACGAAGGATTCAGTTGGCTGAGACATGAGACAGGGAACGATGACAAAGTACGGGATGGTAACCAATATGGCGTCATGCCCCAGATGTCTCAACGTGCAGCCATGGACTAACCATGGAGTAACCATGCACTAACCATGAAGTAACCATGGACCAAGTAAAAAGCCTCTCACAAGGCGCAGATAATAAAAATTAGGGTGGGGTGGATGAAGGAAGGCTCAGAATGAATAGAGATCGCTGAAAGGACAAGACTCCTGATACCTAATCAAGGAAGCTAAGTAGTTCTTAATCAGCTGGACAAGAAGCTAAGTAGTTCTTAATCAGCTGGACAAGAAGCTAAGTAGTTCTTAATCAGCTGGACAAGAAGCTATTGTAGTTTTCAATCAGCTGGAGAAGAAGCTAAAGAAGTTTTCAATCAGCTGGAGAAGAAGCTAAAGAAGTTTTCAATCAGCTGGAGAAGAAGTTAAAGAAGTTTTCAATCAGCTAGAGAAGAAGCTAAAGAAGTTTTCAATCAGCTGGAGAAGAAGCTAAAGAAGTTTTCAATCAGCTAGAGAAGAAGCTAAAGAAGTTTTCAATCAGCTGGAGAAGAAGCTAAAGAAGTTTTCAATCAGCTGGAGAAGAAGCTAAAGAAGTTTTCAATCAGCTGGAGAAGAAGCTAAAGAAGTTTTCAATCAGCTGGAGAAGAAGCTAAAGAAGTTTTCAATCAGCTGGAGAAGAAGCTAAAGAAGTTTTCAATCAGCTGGAGAAGAAGCTAAAGAAGTTTTCAATCAGCTGGAGAAGATAAGACAAGGCTGGAAAAATAACCTTAACTGTCTTCTGAGAAGAATGAGACAATACGGTGAAAGAGGTAGAGCTGGGCAAACAGAAAGAGGCAGCAACCAGGTGTAAATCTAAGGTAGTTGAAAGAAGCAGAAAAAGGCAGCAACCAGGTATAAATCTAAGGTAGTTGAAAGAAACAGAAAGAGGCAGCAACCAGGTGTAAATCTAAGGTAGTTGAAAGACAGCTGAATTTATTATCAGTTCCTGTAGCGTGTGGTCTGGAAAGTAAGGGGCTGTTCCAGAGTTTTCATAAATCATTCACAGAAAAATATTTCATGTACTTATATCTACATTGTTATCTGTAGTGTATAAATAATCATGGGATATCATCAACATCATCATCCTCATCATCAGAAACAACAACATATTAAAACTCCAAGCATCATTTCTTTTCATGCAACCTATTTTAGCTTTTCCTACACTGCCATTAGATCAAGTAAGCATCAGTTGATGTCATGCACACATGGCTACCTTTGGAAGTAATTTATGCTGGTTTTTCTCCTGCCCTACACATTTTATGTAGTTTTCACTAATACAGAGTGTCCAGTACTTATGTTAGCAGAGAGAATTAGGTCCACAATATCATAGAGTGTCCAGTACTTATGTTAGCAGAGAGAATTAGGTCCACAATATCATAGAGTGTCCAGTACTTATGTTAGCAGAATGTATAAAACAGGAAAAAGTAGGAACAGCTTTATTACTTAACGATTACAAAGTTGTGACGTTTCGGCGTGAGCCTTAATCATACAAAAACATACAGGACGAAGAAGTAGAGAGAGGAGATAAAGTATGGATTCACATGAATGCTATTTAAAATAATTTTTAAAAAATAATAATAAATAAATAAATAAATTTTTTTCTAAAGAGTACTTAGCTGTAAATTGTAAGGTGTGGCTTGTCCGGCGGTGTGTGTCAGGAATGGATTTAGTAGAACGTGGAGACTTTAAATAGAGACCTGTGACATGTGGTCGGTGGGTTGTAACTGGGGGTGGTGGATGGGGAACCGGGGAAGGGAGAGAGAGTGTGTGATGCAATATTGACCTAGCTAGGAGAAGTTGAAACAGATGATTGGGGAAGAGGGGATGCAGAGTGATGCTGTGAGGAAGTTTGAAAAGTAAGAAGGGGTGGACTTTGTGGAGAGGTACTGTAATGATTGAAGAGAATGTTACGTGTAACTAAACAGCGAGTTTAACCCATGTGGTTCCAGCGACCCATAATTTTGAATGCAGCGGTTCTCAAGTGCCAGGCGGCTTGTGTCATCTGCGTGACATTGTTTGATGGCTGTAACCAGAAAGTCAGATTTGCCTCTGTGGTTGGGGCCATTGAAATGATTTGGGACTGGTTTCGAAGCATGCTGGGTGATGTCGTACAGATGTTTTTGCATGCGGTCCCCTAATCTGAGGCCAGTCTCACCAATATATGTTATCCTGCATCTTTTGCAAACGATGACATATATCACATTACGGGACTCGCATGTGAATCCCTCATAAAGGGTGAGGATAGTTTTGGGAAAGGTGATTGTTTTCGTTTCCCAGACTACAGGGCAGGTAACGCAGCGGGGGCGGTTACATTTTCTGGTGCCAACATATGTAAGGCTCTGCTTCAGGTGGCTGTGGACGAGGATGTCCTTAAGGTTTGGCTCACGTTTGTATGCCAACAGGGGTGGATCAGAGAAAATGTCGCGAGTGTCGGAGTCGAGTTGGATTATCGGCAGATGACGATAAAGAATTTTCTTAACCATCTGACCATGCGGGTGGAAAGGCAGTACTAACTTAACTCTGTCAGATGGAGTAACAGGCTTTTTCCTGAATACTTCTTTGCGGCTCACTAGTTGGATACGGTTGAAGGCTTCACGAAGGACCTTTTCTGGGTAGTGGCGATGACGGAAAAATTCTAATAACTTGTTGGACTGATCTATAAAGTCCAAATTATCCTGACAAATGCGGCGAAGACGGAGGAGTTGGGAATATGGGATGGAGTTCTTACAGGCTTCAGGATGGGAGGAGGTGTAAAGCAAATAGGTGTGGCTGTCGGTGGGCTTGTAAAATATAGATGTGACAAGCCTGTTTGTGCCAATAGAGACTTTAATGTCTAAAAAGTTAACAGACTTGTCAGAAATTTCATAAGTGAATTTTATGTTGTTATTGAGTGTATTGGCGAATTCAATAAATTTTTTAAGGTCTTCATGTGGCATACTTGTGATTCCGATGCCATCATCGATGAATCTTTTATAGAATTCTGGAAGTCTGCCAGTGTAGGTTTCCCATAATTTGACTTCCAGAAAGCCCATAAACAGACAAGCATAACTGGGACCCATTTTCGTTCCCATGGCAACACCACTGATTTGCTCGAAGTATTCGCCGTTGAATTCGAAAGAATTTAGGTTTAGTACTAGCCGTGTAAGTCTGATTATGGTGTCAGTGCTAGTAGTAGGGTGAGGGTCTTTGTAGAGAAAATAGCTGAGTGCTAAAAGTCCATCCTCACAGGGGATAGAAGTGTATAGGGAGCAGACATCAAGGAGAAAGATGTGATAGGTGTGGTATTGAGAGAGTGTGATCATATCAAAAGTTGTTAATGCGTGGTTGGTATCTTTCAAAAAGGAGGTACTTCACATTAAGGACAGCTGTTTAGGCACACCTACCTTCTATCTTCTTCCTAAAATCCATAAACCAGGTAACCCTGGACGCCCCATTGTATCAGCGTGTTCATGCCCCACTTAGCACATTTCTGACTTTTTAGATCTTCCAACTTTTAGTACACAAACTACCCTCCTTTTTGAAAGATACCAACCACGCATTAACAACTTTTGATACAATCACACTCTCTCAATACCACACCTATCACATCTTTCTCCTTGATGTCTGCTCCCTATACACTTCTATCCCCTGTGAGGATGGACTTTTAGCACTCAGCTATTTTCTCTACAAAGACCCTCACCCTACTACTAGCACTGACACCATAATCAGACTTACACGGCTAGTACTAAACCTAAATTCTTTCGAATTCAACGGCGAATACTTCGAGCAAATCAGTGGTGTTGCCTGGAAAGTAAGGGGCTGTTCCAGAGTTTTCATAAATCATTCACAGAAAAATATTTCATGTACTTATATCTACATTGTTATCTGTAGTGTATAAATAATCATGGGATATCGTCAGCATCATCATCCTCATCATCAGAAACAACAACATATTAAAACTCCAAGCATCATTTCTTTTCATGCAACCTATTTTAGCTTTTCCTACACTGCCATTAGATCAAGTAAGCATCAGTTGATATCATGCACACATGGCTACCTCTGGAAGTAATTTATGCTGGTTTTTCTCCTGCCCTACACATTTTATGTAGTTTTCACTAATATAGAGTGTCCAGTACTTATGTTAATAGAGAGCATGAGGTCCACAATATCATAGAGTGTCCAGTACTTATGTTAGTAGAGAGAATTAGGTCCACAATATCATAGAGTGTCCAGTACTTATGTTAGCAGAGAGAATTAGGTCCGCAATATCATAGAGTGTCCAGTACTTATGTTAGTAGAGAGAATTAGGTCCACAATATCATAGAGTGTCCAGTACTTATGTTAGTAGAGAGAATTAGGTCCACAATATCATAGTGTCCAGTACTTATGTTAGTAGAGAGAATTAGGTCCACAATATCATAGAGTGTCCAGTACTTATGTTAGCAGAGAGAATTAGGTCCACAATATCATAGAGTGTCCAGTACTTATGTTAGCAGAATGTATAAAACAGGAAAAAGTAGGAGCAGCTTTATTACTTAACGATTACAAAGTTGTGACGTTTCGGCGTGAGCCTTAATCATACAAAAACATACAGGACGAAGAAGTAGAGAGAGGAGATAAAGTACAGATTCACATGAATGCTATTTAAAATAATTTTTTTTAAATAATAATAAATAAATAAATAAATAAATAATTTTTTTTGTTGTAAAGAGTACTTAGCTGTAAATTGTAAGGTGTGGCTTGTGTCAGGAATGGATTTAGTAGAACGTGGAGACTTTAAATAGAGACCGGTGACATGTGGTCGGTGGGTTGTAACTGGGGGTGGTGGATGGGGAACCAGGGAGGGGAGAGAGAGTGTGTGATGCAATATTGACCTAGCTAGGAGAAGTTGAAACAGATGACTGGGGAAGAGGGGTTGCAGAGTGATGCTGTGAGGAAGTTTGAAAAGTAAGAAGGGGTGAACTTTGTGGAGAGGTACTGTAATGATTGAAGAGAATGTTACGTGTAAATAAACAGCGAGTTTAACCCATGTGGTTCCAGCGTCCCATAATTTTGAATGCAGCGGTTCTCAAGTGCCAGGCGGCTTGTGTCATCTGCGTGACATTGTTTGATGGCCGTAACCAGAAAGTCAGATTTGCCTCTGTGGTTGGGGCCATTGAAATGATTTGGGACTGATTTCGAAGCATGCTGGGTGATGTCGTACAGATGTTTTTGCATGTGGTCCCCTAATCTGAGGCCAGTCTCACCAATATATGTTATCCTGCATCTTTTGCAAACGATGACAAATATCACATTACGGGACTCGCATGTGAATCCCTCATGAAGGGTGAGGATAGTTTTGGGAAAGGTGATTGTTTTCGTTTCCCAGACTACAGGGCAGGTAACGCAGCGGGGGTGGTTACATTTTCTGGTGCCAACATATGTAAGGCTCTGCTTCAGGTGGCTGTGGACGAGGATGTCCTTAAGGTTTGGCTCACGTTTGTATGCCAATAGGGGTGGATCAGAGAAAATGTCGCGATTGTCGGAGTCGAGTTGGATTATGGCAGATGACGATAAAGAATTTTCTTAACCATCTGACCATGCGGGTGGAAAGGCAGTACTAACTTAACTCTGTCAGATGGAGTAACAGGCTTTTTCCTGAATACTTCTTTGCGGCTCACTAGTTGGATACGGTTGAAGGCTTCACGAAGGACCTTTTCTGGGTAGTGGCGATGACGGAAACATTCTAATAACTTGTTGGACTGATCTATAAAGTCCAAATTATCCTGACAAATGCGGCGAAGACGGAGGAGTTGGGAATATGGGATGGAGTTCTTGCAGGCTTCAGGATGGGAGGAGGTGTAAAGCAAATAGGTGTGGCTGTCGGTGCGCTTGTGAAATACAGAGGTGACAAGCCTGTTTGTGCCAATAGAGACTGTAATGTCTAAAAAGTTAACAGACTTGTCAGAAATTTCATAAGTGAATTTTATGTTGTTATTGAGTGTTTGGCGAATTCAATAAATTTTTTAAGGTCTTCCTGTGGCATACTTGTGATTCCGATGCCATCATCGATGTACCTTTTATAGAATTCTGGAAAAGTTGTTAATGCGTGGTTGGTATCTTTCAAAAAGGAGGTACTTCACATTAAGGACAGCTGTTTAGGCACACCTATCTTCTATCTTCTTCCTAAAATCCATAAACCAGGTAACCCTGGACGCCCCACTGTATCAGCGTGTTCATGACCCACTGAGCACATTTCTGACTTTTTAGATAGCATCTTCCAACCTTTAGTACACAAACTACCCTCCTTTTTGAAAGATACCAACCACGCATTAACAACTTTTGATACGATCACACTCTCTCAATACTACACCTATCACATCTTTCTCCTTGATGTCTGCTCACTATACACTTCTATCCCCCGTGAGGATGGACTTTTAGCACTCAGCTATTTTCTCGACAAAGACCCTCACCCTACTACTAGCACTGACACCATAATCAGACTTACACGGCTAGTACTAAACCTAAATTCTTTCGAATTCAGTGGTGTTGCCATGGGAACGAAAATGGGTCCCAGTTATGCTTGTCTGTTTATGGGCTTTCTGGAAGTCAAATTATGGAAAACCTACACTGGCAGACTTTTCCAGAATTCTATAAAAGGTACATCGATGATGGCATCGGAATCACAAGTATGCCACAGGAAGACCTTAAAAAATGTATTGAATTCGCCAAACACTCAATAACAACATAAAAAACCTGCCCTGTAGTCTGGGAAACGAAAACAATCACCTTTCCCAAAACTATCCTCACCCTTCATGAGGGATTCACATGCGAGTCCCGTAATGTGATATTTGTCATCGTTTGCAAAAGATGCAGGATAACATATATTGGTGAGACTGGCCTCAGATTAGGGGACCACATGCAAAAACATCTGTACGACATCACCCAGCATGCTTCGAAATCAGTCCCAAATCATTTCAATGGCCCCAACCACAGAGGCAAATCTGACTTTCTGGTTACGGCCATCAAACAATGTCACGCAATGACACAACCGCCTGGCACTTGAGAACCGCTGCATTCAAATTATGGGACGCTGGAACCACATGGGTTAAACTCGCTGTTTATTTACACGTAACAATCTCTTCAATCATTACAGTACCTCTCCACAAAGTCCACCCCTTCTTACTTTTCAAACTTCCTCACAGCATCACTCTGCAACCCCTCTTCCCCAGTCATCTGTTTCAACTTCTCCTAGCTAGGTCAATATTGCATCACACACTCTCTCTCCCCTCCCTGGTTCCCCATCCACCACCCCCAGTTACAACCCACCGACCACATGTCACCGGTCTCTATTTAAAGTCTCCACGTTCTACTAAATCCATTCCTGACACACACCGCCGGACAAGCCACACCTTACAATTTACAGCTAAGTACTCTTTACAACAAAAAAAATTATTTATTTATTTATTATTATTTTAAAAAAATTATTTTAAATAGCATTCATGTGAATCTGTACTTTATCTCCTCTCTCTACTTCTTCGTCCTGTATGTTTTTGTATGATTAAGGCTCACGCAGAAACGTCACAACTTTGTAATCGTTAAGTAATAAAGCTGCTCCTACTTTTTCCTGTTTTATACATTCTGGTATCACAGCTTTACTGCAATGCTTCGTGTATAGTTATATACTTATACACTAATTATTGTGTTATGTTAGCAGAGAGAATTAGGTCCACAATATCATAGAGTGTCCAGTACTCATGTTAGTAGAGAGCATGAGGTCCACAATCTTATAGAGTGTCTAGTACTCATGTTAGCAGAGACCATGAGGTCCACAATCTTATAGAGTGTCCAGTACACAATCTTGGCTTGAAAATCACCATCATCAGTTCTCTTTTTTGACTATCACACTCAGATATTGGTAATAGTGTAACTGTGCATCATGACAAAATTGTACAGATTGTCACCAGCACTTCTTATCTGGTGGTAGCAAGCAGCCTGGGCAGTGGATTTGTGATGCTTTTATCTGTCATTACAATATGTAATGGTTACTGATAATGGTTTAGTGATGTTGCTAATGATGATGCTAGTGATATTGCTAGGGATGTTGCTAGTGATATTGCTAGGTGGTGATATCTAAAGATTTGTTGACTGTTATGATTTGCCAATATATGCTTCCACCAGAACTAGCAGACCACTTTGTGTGGTTCAACCACATGTACAGACATGAGAACATTTACACAATCAATTATACCAGACTGAAGTTGTCCATGAATGACAATATCAATTTTGCCAAGGTCAGTTTATAACAACAGTTACATCAGTATTTGTATTTGTATTTGTTACACCAGTTACTAGTACATTAATGCAACTTTCTGTCTAATTGTTACAACACTTACTTGTACATTAATGTGGCTTATGCCTGATTGTTACCTAGTTACTTGTATGTTAATGTGGTTTATGTCTGATTGTTACACCAGTTACTAGTACATTAATGTGGCTTTCTGATTGTTACACCAGTTACCTGTACATTAATGTAGCTTCTGCCTGACTGTTACAACATTTACCTGTACATTAATGTGTCTTATGCCCGATTGCTACACTAGTTACTTGTACATTAATGTGGCTTATGCCTGATTGTTACAACAGTTACCTGTACATTAATGTGGCTTTCTGTCTGATTGTTGCTATAGTGAATGAACAAATCAACTTTTATTTTACAAAAGTATGTCTGATATTCTGCTCTTTATCTCTCAAGTTCTCAGATAGTTAACACCAACTCGTTACAAGTATACTTCAATAAAACCAGCAAAAGTGAAATGAAAAACTTCCTTTTCACAAATATATTATGACATAACTTTCCACATCACATTTTGCTACTTTCATATTTTCATACATCAATTGCAGCAAAATTTCTATGTATTTTTACAGTTACTGCATCCACTATGTAAACATCAGCTGGTTACTTAGAATGTCATTTGTTAGAATTTAGTACACAATGAATTGAAATCAACAGTTCAAAAAGTGGAACATTATACGACAAAATATCACTTCTGAGTTTAAAATTATACTGAAGGGTATTTCAAAAATGAGTGGCAGAGTAAGGAAGGTTTATTTTGTATAAGCCAAGATTTGGTTTTAGAAAACACAATTATTTAGACTTTGGCCATGTTTTAGGTTACATGTGAACCTCAGCCATGACATTCTTCAATAGAATTATTGATATAATTTTTTGTTGTCCAATATAATTACATTTTTGAGAGGTAGAATTCTGAGCTGTGTTTGTTGATCTATTCTGAGCTGTATGTGTTGATCTGTTCTGATCTGTGTATGTTGAAGATCTATTCTGAACTGTATGTATTGAAGATCTGTTCTGAGCTATATGTTTTGAAGGTCTGTTCTGAGTGGTATGTGTTGAAGATCTGTTCTGAGCTGTATGTGTTGAAGATCTGTTCTGAGCTGTATGTGTTGAAGATCTGTTCTGAGCTGTATGTGTTGAAGATCTGTTCTGAGCTGTATGTGTTGAAGATCTGTTCTGAGCTGTATGTGTTGAAGATCTGTTCTGAGCTGTATGTGTTGAAGATCTGTTCTGAGCTGTATGTGTTGAAGATCTGTTCTGAGCTGTATGTGTTGAAGATCTGTTCTGAGCTGTATGTGTTGAAGATCTGTTCTGAGCTGTATGTGTTGAAGATCTGTTCTGAGCTGTATGTGTTGAAGATCTGTTCTGAGCTGTATGTGTTGAAGATCTGTTCTGAGCTGTATGTGTTGAAGATCTGTTCTGAGCTGTATGTGTTGAAGATCTGTTCTGAGCTGTATGTGTTGAAGATCTGTTCTGAGCTGTATGTGTTGAAGATCTGTTCTGAGCTTTATGTGTTGAACTGTTCTGATCTGTAAAAAACAATAATTAGTGTATGAGTATATAACTATACATGGAGTTCTGATCTGTAACAAACAATAATTAATGTATGAATATATAATTATACATGGAGCCACTACAGTAAAGCTGTGATAGCAAAATGTATAAACTAGGAAAAAAGTAGGAATAGCTTTATTACTTAACGAGTACATAATGTTCTGGTCTGTGTGTGTTGATCTGTAGTCCTTTCAGTATAGCTGTTACTAATAAGACATAATTCTTGTTTTTGAAGTGAGTAAAGTATTTTTTTGTGGTAGACGATGAAAAATCATTCCATATGGTGAAACAGCAATAAAAGAATCTATCTGTGATAGTGTTTGAATTTGTGATAGGTAGTATGTCTTCCTCATGTCTTGGTATATAAAGTGTTTACTTTTAATTCATAACCATTTTGTGCTGTGAGTTTTGTAAGTTTGTGTATGTGACCGTTGCAGCTCAGATTAATCGTAAGACCTATAATTTTATGGAAATGAACCTTTCCATCTGTGAAGTTCCAACAAGGAGCTGCAGTGGTGTTTCTGGTGAGTTTTGTTATTTCTAGAGCGTCTCTCTTTTGTGGCCATATTTAGGCATATTATTGTTGTTGGTAAGCTGAATTCAAAACCCACAAGATGCATCAGTAATAAATCAACATTCACATCTAACATTTATACATACATACAGGCATAACACCAGTAATAAATGTATTGAGATCAATATTCACATCCAACATTTATAACATACCAAACATATCATCAGTAATAAATGTCATAAACATTACATGTAAACTAGAAAGCCATGTAAATGAGTGGCATGTGACCAAGGTAATTCTACAGGATTTCATTGGTTGACACTGACGAAAGGTCTTGATCAAACACAAAATGCATATAAATGTATCTACTGACGTACTGACAAAAGATCGTGACTAAATGTATCTACTGACACACTGATGGAAAGTCTTGACTAAATCTATCTACTGACACACTAAAGAAAGATCTTAACTAAATATATTTACTGACAGACTGAAGAAGGTCTTGACTAAATATATCTACTGACACACTAATGAAAGTTCTTGACTAAATGTATCTACTGACACACTGAAGAAAGGTCTTGACTAAATATATCTACTGACACACTGAAGAAGGTCTTGACTAAATGTATCTACTGACACACTGAAGAAAGGTCTTGACTAAATCTATCTACTGACACACTGAAGAAAGTTCTTGACTAAATATATCTACTGACACACTGATGAAAGTTATTGACTAAATATATCTACTGACACACTGAAGAAGGTCTTGACTAAATCTATCTACTGACACACTGAAGAAGGTCTTGACTAAATCTATCTACTGACACACTGAAGAAGGTCTTGACTAAATCTATCTACTGACACACTGATGAAAGGTCTTGACTAAGTCTGTCTACTGACACACTGAAGAAAGGTCTTGACTAAGTCTATCTACTGACACACTGATGAAAGGTCATGACAAAATCTATCTGCTGATACTTGTTCAGAGAATTTCCATACTTTAGTGCTTGCACAAGATGGTCTTTTAATCTTTAATTAAGCCATTATCTGTCTACCAAAGCACGGCCTCATTGTGATCTGTAAGTAAATGTGTCTTATTGTGATCTGTAAGTAATTGTGCCTCATTGTGATCTGTAAGTAAATGTGCCTTATTGTGATCTGTAAGTAAACATGCCTCATTGTGATCTGTAAGTAGTTGTGCCTTATTGTGATCTATAAGTAATTGTGCCTCATTGTGATCTGTAAGTAATTGTGCCTTATTGTGATCTATAAGTAAACATGCCTCATTGTGATCTGTAAGTAATTGTGCCTTATTGTGATCTGTAAGTAAACATGCCTCATTGTGATCTGTAAGTAATTGTGCCTTATTGTGATCTCTAAGTAAACATGCCTCATTGTGATCTGTAAGTAAATGTGCCTCATTGTGATCTATAAGTAAACATGCCTCATTGTGATCTGTAAGTAAATGTGCCTCATTGTGATCTATAAGTAAACATGCCTCATTGTGATCTGTAAGTAAATGTGCCTTATTGTGATCTATAAGTAAACATGCCTCATTGTGATCTGTAAGTAAATGTGCCTCATTGTGTTCTGTAAGTAAACATGCCTCATTGTGATCTGTAAGTAAATGTGCCTCATTGTGATCTATAAGCAAACATGCCTCATTGTGATCTGTAAGTAAACATGCCTCATTGTGATCTGTAAGTAATTGTGCCTTATTGTGATCTGTAAGTAAACATGCCTCATTGTGATCTATAAGCAAACATGCCCTACTGAGAGCATACAGCACATGCTTGGATAAAATCTCCTGTTAGTTACTGAGTGATCCCAGACTATGGATCTTCTGGGCCAAATATCTCACTGAACAATCTACACAATGCCCGTGTTTCTAGCAAATCTTGTGTATGAACCACATCTGTCCTCACTTAAACCGATCTTTGACCTCATATGAACCACAGAATCTAGACTGAATACAATTGCCTTCTATTAAGCAACTTGATCAGACTGTGAGCTATACTCAGGCTTCTGACAGTCCAGTCTCAATCTACTCTTGGCATAAACAGGTGATAAATATCCTTCATGTAACAGGTGTGTGTCTGAGTGACTGATGTTATGTCTCACAGCCAGGTCCATGTGTCTGTGAGTGATGTTATGTCTCACAGTCAGTTCCATGTGTCTGACTGATGTTATGTCTCACAGTCAGGTCCTTGTGTCTGACTGATGTTATGTCTCACAGTCAGGTCCTTGTGTCTGACTGATGTTATGTCTCACAGTCAGGTCCTTGTGTCTGAGTCACTGATGTTATGTCTCACAGTCAGGTTCTTGTGTCTGAGTCACTGATGTTATGTCTCACAGTCAGTTCCATGTGGAACCATTAATTACAGAAAAATTTACCAGTTTTTCTTTTAAATATTTGCTGCATTCTGATTGAGAAGTGCTTCTAGAATTATTAGCTTCTTCTTCTTCAGCTTTCCCAGCCATTAAGGCTCATTGCTGCAGATAAAGTTTGCTTCCACTCCTCTCTGTTCCTAATCTTCTCTCTCCAGTTGGTGACACCAATTTCTTTTATATCCTCTTCTATGGTGTCTTTCCATCTCTGTCTTGATCTACCCTTCGGTCTTGCTTCCCTCATCTCTTGTGCATACATCATTTTCATTTGTCTGTTCACTTTCATTCTTTCTACATGGCCCAACCAGCGTAGTCTGTTCAGTTTCAAGACATTTATAATCCTTTGGTATTTAAATAAGCTGTTCAGTTCAGTGTTCTTTCTAGCTTTCCATTCTCCACTCTTGATATCCTTTATTGCCCAAAGATTCTTCTTAGGATCTTGATCTCAAAGATCTGCAATTGTTCATCTTTCTTTGTTGTACTGCACGTTTCTGATCCATACATGATGGCTGGTCTTACTATAGTTTAGTAAATTTCTATTTTGGTATTTTGGGACAGGATTTTGGATTTTAACAAGTGTTGCAAGGAGAAGTGTATTTTACTCCCTATCTGTACTATGTTGCTTCTGTTGAAGGTTGTGCCTAGATATTTGTATGTTTTTGCTTTCCTAATAATCATCTCTCCAACATTTATATAATCTGGATCATTCTGCCTCTGGTCTCTTGATATCTTCATATAGTCTGTCTTATCTTTGTTAATGGTCAAGCCCACTTTTAGTGCCACATCTCTCAGGTGTATGCAGGTATTGATGACTTCTTGCATAGTTTCCTCACCAGGTTGATGTTATCAATGTATCCTAGTATTTTAGCCTGTTCTTCTGTACTGCTTTCTTCTTTCCCTTTTCTGATTAACTTTTCCAGTGCTAGATTGAATAGTATTGGAGATAATGTATCATTCATTCATTCATTCATTTGCATGTCCCTTGCAGAACTTTGCCTCCCTAACAGCTCTCCCTTAGGCCTCTCGGTTGTGAGCAAAATGCCTTGCTGCTGATGCATCCATTTGCACATCATCAACGATGCCTTGCAGCCATCTTCGCCTTAGTCGTCCTCTCTTTCTTTTCCCCATTATGTACCCTTCCAAGATCATCTTTTCTAGATTATCATGACGTTTAATGTGTCCAAAATATTTAAGTTTTCTTTCTTTATTCCTCTTTACTACCCAGCCTTTTTCAATATTAAGTTCTTGCAATATGGATATATTTGTTTTTTTTTTGTGTCAATGACATTTGAAGAAATCTTCTGTAGCTTTTACATTCAAAGGCATTAATGTGTTTCTCAGCTGTTTTGTTAAGTGTCCAGGTCTCACAGGCATGTGTTGGGATGGGAAAGATGCATGCCCTTAAAAATCTTATTTTTATAATTCTGTCTGCTCTTCACCACAGATTCTTTAGTTGTTTTACTTTCTGAAACGTGATAGCTGTCCTCCTTTTAATTTCACTCATTGTATCTCCATTATTAGTTAGTAGTGATCCAAGATATTCAAAACTCTCCACTTCTTCCAATTTCTCTTCATTGATATATATTTAAGCTGTCTTGTTTGTTTTGTCAGTTGTCATCAATTTAGTTTTCTTCGCAATAAGATAGAGGTTTTGCTCTTCGCTGTTCTTACAGAATGACATAATTAGTTTTTCCATTCTTTTTTGTGTTGTGGACAGTAATACTGTGTCATCAGTATATCTCATCTCTGGTGTTTCATAATCTCCAATTGTTATGGCATTATAATATTCTTTGTCTATATCTTCTTTAACATTCCTCATTATATTTCCGGTATACAAGTTAAATAAGTAAGGCGACAATATGCACCCCTGACATATCCCTTGTTTTATGTCAAACCAAGTTGTTGTTTCACCATTTATTCTTACTGCTGCTTGTTGGTCTAGATATAGCAGTGATGTTAATTGTATCAAATGTGTTGGAAATCCCATTTTTTCCATTATTTCTCACAGTTTCTGGTGTTGTACACAATCAAATGCCTTTGAATAGTATATAAAAGATAAATATAGATTCACATTAAACTCTCTGCATTTCTCTGTTATTAATATTATATTGAATATATGATCTCTTGATCCTCTTCCTTGCCTGAAACCAGCTTGGACCATATTGACTTCTATTTTCTTATGAAGTCAGCCCATTATGATTTTTAATATAATTTTACTGGCATGACTAAACAGGGCAACAGTTCTGTAGTTTGTGCATAATTTCAGATTACCCTTTTTTGGCAGTGGTATGAATACAATTCTTTTCCATTCTTTTGACCAAATACCTGAATGCCATATCTTTTTACATAGTGCATGATAGATTGTTGCACATTCCTTTCCTCCTGCTTTAATAAGTTCAGCTGTTATCTCATCACATCCTGGTGATTTACCATTTTTCAGATTCTTTATTGATCATAAAACTTCCTCTGTTGTTAGTTCGGGTTCTTTCTCCTCCAATAATAATTCACACTGTTGATTTCTGCTTTCACAGTCTGTTGTTTCATACATTCTTCTACAATATTCCTTCCATCTTTCTAGAATTTCCTCTGTCTCTGTCAAGGTATTTTCCATCTCATCACAAATTACATTTAGCTTAGGTGTGACATTTCTTGTCAATGTCTTCATTTCTTTAAACATTTCACTATCTCTTCCACACTTCTGATGTCCTTCTATTCTTTCACAACAATCTTGTATGTACGTTTTTTTGTCTTTTCTTATGTTTCTTCTTACTTCTTTTGTTAAATATTTATAATCCTCTCTGTTGTTGTTTGTCACTTTCCATTTTGTCTTCATTTCTCTACATTATTTTATTAGTTCTAGTGTGCCTGCTGTAATCCATCCATTCTTTTGTGTTTTCTTTACTGGAACCATGTCTTTAGCTGTTGTTATTAAGATATCTCTGGCCTGCGTGGCCAATTCATCTGGTGTCATCTTCTACTATACAGGCATCAGGATTTTGAAACATTTCTTCACTTCTAAATTGTATTGTTCTGGTATTTTTGTAAGATCAAAGCCAAGTGGTCTTGATCCCATAGCTGTCTTTTTTATCTTTATCTTCATTTCGCTATTAATAACTCATGGTCCATGTCACAATCAGCAGGTAATGTATCACCTTGTTTTAAACAGTTCTTATATAGAAGGGTTCTGACTTTCTTGCTTTATATTTTACTATATTTTGTGTGTCCTCCATACATATTCTGGTCAGATCGATTAATTTATTAGGTATCTCAAATTCTTTCATAATTTTCCAAAAGCTGCTCCTATCTATGCTGTCATAGGCTTTCTTGAAGTCAATGAAGATATTATGTACTTCTTTTCCATATTCCCAGTACTTTTCTGCTCTTTGACATAGATAAAATATTTGGTTTATGGTTGATCTATTCTTCCTAAACCCGCTTGACTTAGTTGCATAATGTATTATATAAGTGAGTAGTTTTATGTTTGATATGTACTTAAGAGTGAATAACTTTATGTTTAATATGCATTTTAGAGTGAATAACTTTGTTTGATATGTATTTTAGAGTGAATAACTTTATATTTCATATGTATTTTAGAGTGAATAACTTTATATTTCATATGTATTTTAGAGTGAATTACTTTATTTGATATGTATTTTAGAGGAAGTAGTTTTATATTTGTAGCACTTATCTGTTTGACTGGTCTTTTCTGTGGTGAATATTTTTCTGTTTGACCAGGTGTTCTATAGGGATTTCTGTTTAACTGGTTGTTCTATAGGACATTCTGTTTGACTGGTTGTTCTATAGGAGATTCTATTTGACTGGTTGTTCTATAGGACATTCTGTTTGACCAGTTGTTCTATAGGAGATTCTGTTTGACTGGTTGTTCTATAGGACATTCCGTTTGGTCAATTCCAGGTTGAGTAGAATTTTAGTGGATCAGTTATTGTTATTAGTTGCAGAGTTGTTAGGTTTCTTCTAAGAATAGTCACAATGTTGTTTTGTTTCTTTATCTTTTTTTTTTCTGTTAGGATGAGTGGCTGGCTGTTTGTAGGATTATTGGTTGGCTGTTTGTAGGATTAGTGGTTGGCTGTTTGTAGGATGAGTGGTTGGCTGTTTGTAGGATGAGTGGCTGACTATTTTATGGTTTTATAGAACAAGTTTAGGATTTAATGTTCTGATCTTGACTACTACAGATCTTTAAATATGTTTCTTTCTAATCTCTTGTTATAAGGATGTATGTTCTCAGTTTTTGTAATAATGTTCTGATCTTGACTACTATAGATCATTAAATATCTCTCTTGCTAACCTCTCTGTTATAAGGATGTATGTTCTCAGTTTTTGTAATAATGTTCAAGAAAAGATCAATACAATTTTAGCATGAATGATTGTATAAGTGACTCTATGTGTAGTAACATTAATGACTGTATGAATGATGGTATGAGTGAACTATATTTTTTATGCAAAGTACTTCTGAAGAAAACTGTTTCTAATCTTGACTTGGTCACCAGCTTTAACAATCTGACCAACAGGAACACAAATTAAGTGTGATAAATGATTACATGGTCACACCATACCATTCAGGAGTGTACCCAGTCTCTGAAGACTTGTACAGTGAGTGGAACAAGAGAGGTGTGGCCTGCACAAGCACCATGTTATATCCAAGCTTGCACCCTATGTGGGCTAGGCGTGGCTTCATTTACCGCAACATTATGGTAGGTGCTTTGTTTTATGGTGTACAAGGTCCAAAAATAAGTAATGAGACTGATTTTATTAGACAAAAATGCCATCTATGAAGCAAAGCATGGAATTCAAAGAGACAACCTTCATCTATGATCTGGCAACTTTTCATCGCCGCCTGATAACCGGACGACAAACAAGCTGCCATTTTGTTGACCTAGTCAGAGGTGCATTGTTACGTAATCAGCATGGAGCAAAAAGCTAACATTAATTCTGTTTAAAACTCAGAAAAAGTGTCATTAAGACAGTTGAAATGATGAGACAAGTTTATGGGGATAATTGTTTATTTCATGCACAGATATTCAATTGGTATTCACGATTCAAAAGTGGCGTGAAAACAATTACAAATGCTACTAGACATGGATGCCAAATTTCTGTTCATAATGAGGAACTCACTGCAAAAGTTGAATACAGGAAGATCGTTCTTTGACTGTGTGGATGATGGCAGATGAATTTGGTGTTAACTGAGAGACCTTCCATAAAATTTTAGTGGAAGATTTGGGCAAGAAAAAAGTTGCTTCCCTGTTTCTACCACATTCTTTTCAGATGACCACAAATATCAGCGTGTTGAGTAGGTAAAAGACGTCATCAAAATGTGTCGCAGAAATAAACATTTCTTAAATGAGATTGTTGCAGAAGATGAAACATGGATTCTCCACTTTAATCTCACAAAACTAAATGCCAAAGTGTTTTCAATGGAAGTCATCATCATCACCAAAAGGCAAATAAATTCATCTTAAAAAGTTGAAAGTGAAGACAGTGTTGGTGTGCTTCTACGACAGCAAAGGAGTTATTCGCAAAGAATTTATTCCAGAGGGACAGACCGTCACTGCCAAAGTTTATTTAAGTATTTTGAAACGCCTATTGAATAGGATTTTCAGAATCCGACCCGAGTATTCAACACCTGGCAGTTTTTTCCTTCCTCATGGTAATGCACCGGCTCACCAGGCGGTATTTGTACAGGAATTTTTTACCCAAAAACAAGTGTGTGTTCTCAACCATCTGCCCTATTCTCCAGATTTGTCTCCCTGCAATTATTTTCTATTCCCAAAATTAAAGTTACCATTGAAAGGACGCTTCTTTGACGATACTGATGACATCCAAAGAGCCGTAACATCGAGTTTAAGAGCCATACCAACAGAAGAACTGCAGAGATCATTCCAGTGTTTGTTAGATCGGGCCACTCACTGTATCAATGCGCAAGGGGCTTACTTTGAATACAATACAGGTTATATCTTCAACTCATGCTTATTTTATTTTTTAATGTAATTAGTCTCATTGCTTAATTGTCGGACCTTGTATATGTAATTTTGTTCTTTGCTTTTAAGACACATGTTCTGGATGGCTTATTATTGAAATTGTTCTGATCCCGCAGTCCCCCATGGGCTTTTTATATAGGAGTCTAAGTCCAGATTGTCAGAATGTGGATAAGATATGGGTGACAAATGATAATGAGATGAAGTGACATTTTGAGAACCATAATTCAACCAGAATATGATCAAACAGCTGGTAGAGAACACAGCTGTGGTAACAAAGATGTATGTAACAGATATAGAGAACACAGCTGTGGTAACAAAGATGTATGTAACAGATATAGAGAACACAGCTGTGGTAACAAAGATGTATGTAACAGATATAGAGAACACAGCTGTGGTAACAAAGATGTATGTAACAGATATAGAGAACACAGCTGTGGTAACAAAGATGTATGTAACAGTTATAGAGAACACAGCTGTGGTAACAAAGATGTATGTGACACATACTGTGATAAATGTTGAATGTTTATTAAATGTTTCCAGGTCCTGCCAAGACAGTCCTGTAATCTGTACACCAAAACCAACTGGTTCAAGGACTACATTGGAGGGAAACCTGCCATGGACGCAAACATTCAGGGAGGTTTCTTGTTCACGACCTTCCTCTACACGCCCGTGAGCTTATTTCTATTCAGTGTTTGCTGAGCAGACATTCAGCTTTCTGTTGTTTGACACATTCTTTTATAACTTTGTGGCTTGTGAACTCCAGCCCAAGTCTCGTATTTATTACAATGAGCTTCAACGTAAAGCTATTTATATGATATACCATGTTCCCTTTGTGTATCTGACACACATCTGAAAGTTGTGCTCTAGTATGCCTGGCCTTGTAAGCAGACATTCATCTTGTTCAAAGGCATATTCCCCCACCTTTCCATTCCCTCTTCCATCTACCAGTCTCAGTTAAACAGCGCAAGTAATCCATTACACATCTAGATCATTAAAGAACATGGACAAAGGGTCTTCAAACCAGGATCATGTACACCATAAAAGTGTTGTCGTGTCCATACGTTGTGTGGACATAAGAGAAGCATCAATAGTCTGAGGGGTAGCTGTTGTGTGGACATAAGAGAAGCATCAGTAGTCTGAGGGGTAGCTGTTGTGTGGACATAAGAGAAGCATCAGTAGTCTGAGGGGTAGCTGTTGTGTGGACATAAGAGAAGCATCAGTAGTCTGAGGGGTAGCTGTTGTGTGGACATAAGAGAAGCATCAGTAGTCTGAGGGGTAGCTGTTGTGTGGACATAAGAGAAGCATCAATCGTCTGAGGGGTAGCTGTTGTGTGGACATAAGAGAAGCATCAGTAGTCTGAGGGGTAGCTGTTGTGTGGGCATAAGAGAAGCATCAGTAGTCTGAGGGGTAGCTGTTGTGTGGGCATAAGACAAGCATCAATAATCTGAGGGGTAACTGTTGTGTGGACATAAGACAGGCATCAATAGTCTGAGGGGTAACTGTTGTGTGGACATAAGACAGGCATCAATAGTCTGAGGGGTAGCTGTTGTGTGGACATAAGACAGGCATCAGTAGTCTGAGGGGTAACTGTTGTGTGGACATAAGACAGGCATCAGTAGTCTGAGGGGTAGCTGTTGTGTGGACATAAGAGAAGCATCAGTAGTCTGAGGGGTAGCTGTTGTGTGGACATAAGACAGGCATCAATAGTCTGAGGGGTAGCTGTTGTGTGGACATAAGAGAAGCATCAATAGTCTGAGGGGTAGCTGTTGTGTGGACATAAGACAGACATCAATAATCTGAGGGGTAGCTGTTGTGTGGACATAAGACAGGCATCAATAATCTGAGGGGTAGCTGTTGTGTGGACATAAGAGAAGCATCAATAATCTGAGGGGTAGCTGTTGTGTGGACATAAGAGAAGCATCAGTAGTCTGAGGGGTAGCTGTTGTGTGGACATAAGAGAAGCATCAGTAGTCTGAGGGGTAGCTGTTGTGTGGACATAAGAGAAGCATCAGTAGTCTGAGGGGTAGCTGTCGTGTGGACATAAGACGGGCATCAATCGTCTGAGGGGTAGCTGTTGTGTGGACATAAGAGAAGCATCAGTAGTCTGAGGGGTAGCTGTTGTGTGGGCATAAGAGAAGCATCAGTAGTCTGAGGGGTAGCTGTTGTGTGGGCATAAGACAGACATCAATAGTCTGAGGGGTAACTGTTGTGTGGACATAAGACAGGCATCAATAGTCTGAGGGGTAGCTGTTGTGTGGACATAAGACAAGCATCAATAGTCTGAGGGGTAGCTGTTGTGTGGACATAAGACAAGCATCAATAGTCTAATAAGTAGCTGTTGTGTGGGCATAAGACATACATCAATAGTCTGAGGGGTAGCTGTTGTGTGGACATAAGAGAAGCATCAATAGTCTGAGGGGTAGCTTATGTTCTTAATGAATGCATATGATGGCCAGCATAATAACAGAATATTTAATTTCAGCTCAGTATAAACATGCCATGAAATTACATGGGCATCAAAAAGTGGCTATTGTGGATATTAGCATAACTGGACAAGAGGCACCCAGTTAGCTGACCTTCACAAGTACTGCTGGACATGTTGGTGAAGGACTCTTGTCTGGAAGTAGAATGTGTTGATTTTCTAATAGTAGATTTTTAGATAGATTTTTAGAGCTTGCTATACAATAAAAATATAATAGTTAAATGTGTGAGACTTTCCTCTTCCTAACATTGTTTGTGAGATTTTCCTCTTACTTATGTTGTTTGTAAGACTTACCTCTTTGTTATGCTGTTTGTTAGATTTTTCTCTTTCTTATGTTGTTTCTAAGACTTTCCTCTTTGTTATGTTGTTTGTGAGACTTTCCTCTTTCTTATGTTGTTTCTAAGACTTTCCTCTTTGTTATGCTGTTTGTGAGACTTTCCTCTTTCTTATGTTGTTTCTAAGACTTTCCTCTTTGTTATGCTGTTTGTGAGACTTTCCTCTTTCTTATGTTGTTTCTAAGACTTTCCTCTTTGTTATGCTGTTTGTTAGATTTTTCTCTTTCTTACACTATTTGTGAGACCTTCCTCTTTCTAATATTGTATAGCAGCAGATGAGATGTATGTACAAATAAAAACTTCATGAATATATCCAAATGATGAGAGTTTTCTCTTTGTTTGTAAAATTAAAAAAATGTAACTGAAAATATGAGAAAACACATGACTTATTAGGACAGACGGGTCTACAAAAGTTAGAGCCTGATTTGAATGACTGAAAACTGACAGTTAATTAACATTTTAAAGAGCCAGTGCTTAGATACTGAGCTCAGCTGTACTTTCTTGAGTAGAAAGTTCTCCTTGGACCATCTTGTATTTTTATATAATGTTAGAGTAACTGACAAGATATAAATCTGTGAATAGTAAAGTATTAGAGAAAAATGTTGAGAAAAGTAAGAAAAGTGACAGAGAAAAGTGATAGAGAAAAATGATAGAGAGAAAAGTGATAGAGAAATGTGATAGAGCAATGTGTTGGAGAAAAGTGTTGGATAAATGCGATAGTGAAATGTGTTGGAGAAGTGTGATAGACAAATGTGATAGATAAATGTGATGGATAAATGTGATGGAGAAAAGTGACAGAGAAAATTGTTACAGAAAACTGTTGGAGAAAATTGAGAAAAGTGATAGAGAGAAGTGATAGAGACAAATGTGAGATAGAAATGTGATAGAGAAATGTGTTGGATAATGGTGTTGTTGAAATGTGATAGAGAATGTGATAGAGAAATGTGTTGGAGAAATGTGATAGAGAAATGTGATACAGAAATATGCTGGAAAAAAGTGTTTGAGAAAAGTGATGGAGAAAAGTGATAGTGAGAAGTGATAGAAAGAAGTGATAGAGAGAAGCCATAGAGAGAAAAGTAAGAGAGAAATGTGATAGAGAAATGTCATAGAGAAATATGTTGGAGTGAAGTGTCAGAGAAATGTGGTAGAGAAGTGTGTTGGAGAAAAGTGTTGGAAAAAAGTGAGAGAGAAAATTGTTAGAGAAAAGTGTTGGAGAAAAGTAATGGAGAAGTGATAAAGTAAAATGATAGATAAAAGTGGTGAAGTAAAATGAGAGAGAAAAATTTATATTACCAGCCTCAAACAAAATAGTAGACTAAGCAATTTATACTAAGACAGATAAATAGAAAGCAAATAGTTTGGATTCGAACCCGAGACTCTACTGGAAAAAGCAAGTTCCAGGTTATGAGAGAATAACACATTCTTAACTTGGTGGCCTAATTGATAGTACGTTTTCCTAATGCAGTTAGACGGTTCTGTGTCCTACTGAAGCCCGTGGTTCGATTCATTATTTTATGCTTTTTCTATCTCTCTCGTCTAAAGTACATTGTCTACAGTTTTTTGGAGGCTTGTCACACTTACATTGCTCTAACACGTCAGATGAAACATTGAGACGTGCATAAATGTAAGTGAAAATATTTGTCTATTTCTGTGCATCAAGTTTAATCTTATACTAGAGCACTCCTATTCATCTCTTTCCTTTTTTGGCAGGTACTAGTGTTCATGACCCACATGTCTAACTACGCCAACGACCAGCTGGCACAATACACTTTTGAAAACGTAATACAGTTTGTGACGAAATGGACAAATCTACAAATTTTGACCCCACCTCCGCTGGAGATTGCTAGAAGATACTTCCAAATGTACCCGGATGAAGCTACTCCCATCTGGACGGTTGGTTTTAATATTTTGTCTGTTAGAGTGTGCTGGGGGATTGTGAGTGTGAAAAAGTGAGTGAGCAAGTGAGGTAGCTGTGTAAATTAATTATTAGGGTTCTATGATAGCCAGACAAAATGATCTAAAACAGTTTTTCCACTTTTATATGTTACATGCCATACTTATAAATGTAGACTCTTTCTTGTCCTATTTCTTTATACCGTATAAAAGTTTTGTATAATAAAGGTTTAAACTGAAATGTCACAACTATGTGAATAAAGCTGTTTTTTTTACACTAGTTTTTTTTCCTTTTATTTTAAATTGTGTAATTATTTATTATCACTGTTTGCTGCACGGAATTATTTATGTACTCAGATATATATATATATATATATATATATATATATATATATATATATATATATATATATATAGTTTTTATATGTTGTTTTCCAATGTTAATCAAGACTGATTTTGCTGTTTTTGGAATGGACATTCCCCATTTACATCACTTTCTCTAGTATATTGTATATTCACTAATGTTGTCTTACATGTGATAGTACGAGTATGTGAAACTCTGAAGAGGGCATTGAGGCATAAAATCCTTTGATGAGGTTGAAAGACTCGCCGAAGACAGGAAAACTTGACGAACTACTTTGCCAGCCCTGTGTGACGTTTAACGGCACGGGAAGGATATAAGATATATATATATATATATATATATATATATATATATATATATATATATATATATATATATATATTGGTAGCTTAGTTACAGTCGAAGGGATGTAAATCAAATTTACAGTAAGGTTGTCAGGGTTACGTCCTTGTTTATATACTACCTGTTTAGTAATTTCTAAGAAAAATAAAATGCTCACTTTAAATTGTTGATAAGGAAACACGTGGAATATTCAGGTAGCCAGTCTTTGTGACGCGAAATCATGATTAGAGTCAGTCTGTGGCAGTTTTGCGTGACTTGTTTTTCTAAGACAAGATAAACTCGTGAAACATGTAATTGCACGAGAATTGGGTGTCTCTCGTGTGCAGAAGTTTTGGGGAAGTGAGAAATGTTCGATGGAAAGTCTTGAGTTAGTTTTCGAGTGAGAAAGTTGTAGTTTTTGTCTTGGGTACAGTAGTAAGTAGTAAGTGTCAGCAAGTTTTGTGTGATGGGTCCGGCATAAAGCATGGCTGGATTTTAAAAATGGAAAATAAATAAGCGCTATACATGTTTTTGGTTTTAAAAAAAAGTGAAAGAAACTCAGAGAAGTGAGTATTTTTATTATTACTGACAATCATATTTAGGTTTTGAAAATTACGCCGGTTAAATGACCGCCATTACATATCAGCCAAGTGTCTGAAAAATTCCTATTTAACATGTTCAAATGGATATTTTGAATGCAGTGTCGGATTCGATCTTTTAGGTCTGCAATTGACTGTGGTCGACTAGCATACACCGTGTTCTTGAGATACCCCCCCCCCCGGAAAAAAAGTCTGCGGCCTATAAATCCGGTGACCTTGCCGGCCAATGAATATCCCTAAATCTGGAAATAAGACGATTGGGAAATGCTTGTCGCAGCATGGCCATGGACTGACGGGCTGTGTGGGTAGTTGCTCCATCTTGTTGAAACCATATTAGTCTCTTACTTCTATTGGCCAAGTCTGGAATGAAGTATTCAGTTAGCATCTACACATAAAGATCACTATTAACAGTAAGAGGATGCGAGGTGCCAAAGCGTTCCTAACAGCTGATCACCAAGGGCTGCTTAGCAATACGTTGCGGACTTCTTGAATTGGTTCAGGTGTCTGTTGAGTTCTTGGACGACCAGTAGACTTGTTATTAAGGCAATTAGCGGTTTCCTTAAATTTTTTGATCCACCTCAAAATTGTTTTGTCCTCCGATCGGGAACATTATCACAGGGATGCAACTCAAAATGGCGACGAAACTTTTGTTATACAGTAATAGACGATTCTCCAATTTTAAAATAAGTTTCAACGGTGAATGCGCGATGTTGTGTTTGCCAAGAAGCCATTGCTAAAAATGACCGTTTGTCTGCTTCATCTCTGACGTCATGTTTTTTTTCACACATATTCAGTTTCTGCGCACTACGTCAGTTAAATCCAGCTATGCTTGTCGGGGGTTCGAATCCAGCCGGAGGCACCCCAGTTATCCAGTTGTAGAAATGGGTACCCGACTTCTTCTGGAGTTGGGGAAAGAAAGGCAGCCAGGCGTGATACTGACCATATCACCCTTTAGCGTGCTGACAGGTCAAGGAAAATATGGGCACTAACACCATATCCCTATGTGCCTCTAAGGCATGACAGGATTACCTTTAACTTTACCTTATGCTTTATGCCGGACCCTGTATTTGTAACATGTTATCCCCTGGGACGAAGTTTGTTTGTAATTGACGTGTACCAGGACTAGTTTTAAATTGGTGTATCATGATTCTGTGTAATGTCCTTCCAATGGAATTCTGTAAATTGTGAATATTGACTTTTTTATATTATCCTTGTAAAGTTTTTCTTCCATAGCAAACCAGTTCTTGCCGGAAGTTTTTTTTATGTTATCTTGTTACCTGCCGTGTGGCAATAGTCTTTCTCATCACCATCTACTCATCCGCATCTTGTCATCAATAAAGTTGTCCGTTGACCTCTGTAACTAATCGTCAACAGTTTTGTCTGAGAGAATCTGCCGTGACGTTCAGGTTGTTGATATTATTTGGTGTGGAAATGCCTGGGTTGTGCGTTTAATCAGCAGATAACTAAAATGCAAAGTAAAGTTTCAAAAATAACTACTTTAATTGTCACTAAACAAATTAACAATTCTTCAGTGGTTCTCAACCACAATTCATTAAGGCAGCCACTCTCTTGTTCTAGTAGATGTTCGGTTAGAGAAATGCGTCTTCATTGGTTCCGTGACCAGCCCTTTCTTTAAAAAAATACTTCTTCAGCTGGTGTCCTGAAGCTCTTTCTTTCACCTCATACTTCTTCAGCTGGTGTCCTGAAGCTCTTTCTTTCACCTCATACTTCTTCAGCTGGTGTCCTGAAGCTCTTTCTTTCACCTCATACTTCTCCAGCTGGTGTCCTGAAGCTCTTTCTTTCACCTCATACTTCTGCAGCTGGTGTCCTGAAGCTCTTTCTTTCACCTCATACTTCTTCAGCTGGTGTCCTGAAGCTCTTTCTTTCACCGCATACTTCTTCAGTTGGTGTCCTGAAGCTCTTTCTTTCACCTCATACTTCTTCAGCCGATGTCCTGAAGCTCTTTCTTTCACCTCATACTTCTTCAGCCGATGTCCTGAAGCTCTTTCTTTCACCTCATACTTCTTCAGCTGGTGTCCTGAAGCTCTTTCTTTCACCTCATACTTCTTCAGTTGATGTCCTGAAGCTCTTTCTTTCACCGCATACTTCTTCAGTTGATGTCCTGAAGCTCTTTCTTTCACCTCATACTTCTTCAGCCGATGTCCTGAAGCTCTTTCTTTCACCTCATACTTCTTCAGCTGGTGTCCTGAAGCTCTTTCTTCACGGAAAGCCTTTCTCTGGTTGGCATTTGCGTCCAGCCTCTTTTTTTTCCTCACGGTAGATATTTATTAGGAAAAATTGGCGAACTACTTTGCGTTTATGTGATGTTTAACGGCACGGGAATGATATAAGATAAGATAAGATGTTTATTAGCTGTTGCTCGTGACTTGTTCTTTCAGTCACGGCAAGTTTGCCTTCACTTGTCTTTACGCTGTCTGTCTTGAACAGCGTCGGTAACTGTATCCACTGTCTCTGTTAGTTGTAGCTGTGTGCCTTGTTTTGTCAGCTACGACATGTTTATATGACTGTCTCAGCCTACTGCATGTTTTGCTATAGGAAGTGATGCTAATTTGGGGCAGTGTAGGCCTAGTTAGAGTATCTTCTCAGTTTGCCTGCGTATAGCTTAGGAGCTGATAGGATTTAGCTAGCTAGGGAAGTCAAGACACTCATCGGTTAGTTAGTGACTGCATTTTGGCCGGCATTTTTCACGTCAGGGTCCCCAACTGAAAGAGTTGGAGGAAAAAATTCTCTAGATAGATATAGCAGTGGTGGGGAGTAAACTCAAGGGTGTTGTCTGGTCAGTTGTTCCAGTCAGCGAGGAGGACAGTAATCCCAGTCAGCTGTGGCACCTCTAGCCTTCACCCTGTGCAGTGCTGGCTTCTGTTATACCTGTGCCTGCAGACCTGTCCAGTGCAGCAGAACTAAAACTTGTATGCTTCTGGAAGTACCAAATTGCTTGCTGCATCCTATTCGTCGCCGTCAACCCAGACTAGGAGAGGTAATCATTTTTATAAACTTTGTATCCTGTTTTCATCTAGCTTCCGGTCGTCGCACGTCTAAGATGTCACTGTGGCCATGTAGTATTTCAAGCTGGGAACAGTATTTTTGCATATAACAATTGATATCATCAACTCACCAGATGTCCTCCTTACTCGCGGATTATAGAATAGTTGGTATCATCAACTCACCAGATGTCCTCCTTACTCGCGGATTATAGAATAGTTGGTATCATCAACTCACCAAATGTCCTCCTTACTCGCGGATTATAGAATAGTTGGTATCATCAACTCACCAAATGTCCTCCTTACTCGCGGATTATAGAATAGTTGTTATCATCAACTCACCAGATGTCCTCATTACTCGCGGATTATTTAACAGTTGGTATCATCAACTCACCAGATGTCCTCCTTACTCATGGATTATAGAAGTTGTAGTTTTGTGTTTGGACATTTGAGACAGTACATAATATTGTTGAATCCATTTCAGGATTAGTTAACTTTGTGGTAACTTATCTATAATATTGATATTGCATTGTATTGTATCACATTTTGTTTTGCTATTATTACATTACAGTGTAGAGGTATAATTTGTATTGTAAAAAGTAATAGCTTGCTCTATGTGAACGATGCACGATGGCTTCAGCTCCATCCACGTCCGATTTGCTGATCTGGTGGCGTTGTTACAGGATTCCATGTTCCAAGTCAGATTTGCTGGCGTTATTACAGGATTCCATGTTCCAAGTCAGATCTGCTGGCGTTGTTACATGACTCCCTGTTCCAAGTCAGATCTGCTGGCGTTGTTATAGAACTCCATGTTCCAAGACAGATCTGCTGGCGTTGTTACAGGATTCCCTGTTCCAAGGCAGATCTGCTGGCGTTGTTACATGATTCCCTGTTCCAAGTCAGATCTGCTGGCGTTGTTACAGGACTCCATGTTCCAAATCAGCAATGACTTGAAGTTCAACCATGTACTGACAGCTGTGGAAAGATTCGACGGGGACCCAGAAGAGTTAAAGCAGTGGCTGGAGGAGCTTAATAAGCTCATGGAGGTGAGAGCTACCAGCGAAGAAGAACCTGGTGTACCTGCGCCCACAGGTTCTGTGGCGGAGTTTGTTAAGCAGCGCCCCCACCTGCAGGAGTCCTGGGGGGGGGGGGAGTTTTTTTTTTTAGCACGTTATGGTGTGTTTCAGACTTCCAAAGAGGCTTGATATACGCTAGCCTCTATACGAGAGATTCCTGGAGAGTCGGTTCAAGCATTGGCTGACCGAATCAACTAGGCAGCCAGAGTTGCTTACTCTGCAGCGGAATTTATATCTCCTCTGGCTCAGAGGCAACTAGTGCAGTCGTTCATATATGCACTACTCCACAGAGGGTTAAAGACAACATTTTTAAGAGAAAAACCTGTCACTTTTGAAAAAGTCATAGACATATAGCCTCAGAGGAAACTGCTCACGAAGTCGGTGAAACTTAGTTGTGGGTCCAGGCAGGCTCTTTTTTCAGGTTCTCTGACCACTAGTGAAATGGAGGCAGTGAATGAAACGTCACGTCCTGTTTTCTCAGAGGATGCAGCTGGTTTCTCATCAAGAGAAATCGTCAGTTCCTGCATCACAAAGAGAAGAAAACAGGATCGACCAGCAGAGGTCAAACACAGGGAGAAACAAGCATGTCCGTACACTGCCACAAGACAGCAGGACATGCTAGTGGAAGACAAGGCCATATTGCCAGGTTTTGTAGGCAGAAGCCTAGAGGTAATCAGTCACGTTTAAACTGACAAGTCGGCGAACTGTGGGCTCGTGTGCGTCCAACAGGGTTTTCACACCATCTAGGTCCGCCAAACGATCCGTCTCGCTTACGCATGCTTCATGACAAATCTCGGTGGCTGCGAACCCCCTATACCTACTTCTGTCCTTGTCTCGCTAACTTCATGTAGGGTTAGAGCTTTGTTAGACACAGGTGCGTCTGTCTCATCAAGGATTCTATTTACAGATCCTTACCTTCTGCTTCTAAACTCTTACCTGTTAGAGCTACTCTGCTGACTGAGAATAATTGGCAGTTTACCTATCTATTTCTGTTGCTGGTGTTATTGTTTCTCATTGCTTCTATGTGGTTCGTAACTTGAACCGTTCCACAAATCTTGGGCGTGATTTTCTGTCTCGATCTGGTGCTGTCATATATTACAAGTCTAACACATTCAACATTCACAACAAGAAAATTCCATTAGAGTCTGATGCATACATTGCTTCTATTCTTCGTGTTCAGCGTTCTTCTCTTTGTGATAGTATAAGATTTTTTCTTAATATTAGTTGTAGATAAAGGAATATAATCAGTAGAATAGAATGTTAAGCAGATTTAGGTTCTTGCTTTTATTTACCGCTTCACGTAATGTGCTAATAATAGATTTGTACTCAGCTTACATAACCTTGACGTCTGGCAAAATTCGCGAGATAGTTAGGAAAAGTTGTTAAGTGTCAAATAGTGGAATGTCTGTATTGGCACACAGGGAAAAAATTAGTAACAAAAAACTATTTTGGGGACATGTTTTTAAAGGAAGATTTTGAAGGCCGGATAAACAGCCAACTTGACAAAGTTGTGTTTCTCGTGAAGAAAGCTCCGGAAACTTCCTAGCAGAAAATGTACTTTATATTTAAGGGACAGATTTTTCAGATATAAGATTATGATGATTATTATTATGGATTGAGAATGATTATCAGAGTTCTGTTTGTTGACTCAGAATATGGATGTCTTTGCCGTGACTGATTCCGAGATTTCTCACACCTCGACAGTCCAGATGGAGATCACCCACCAATCTCAAGGAAACCTTATCGTACTCCTTTGGCTTGTAGGGAGGTGATTGAGAATGCTATTGAGAATATGTTGCGAGAGGGAATAATTTCCCGCACGATCTCAGAGTGATCGTCACCAGTAGTGTTGGTGACTAAGAAAGATGGTACGCATCGTTTCTGTTGCGACTACCGTGTACTCAGTGCTGTGACGCGCTCGGTGTCGTATCCATTGCCACGCTTTGAGGATATTTTGAGCGCCATAGGTAAAGTCAATTTTTTCAGCACTTTGGATGCTCGTTGTGGCTTTTGGTGCATTTTTCCCCTGTCCAAAGATTTACTCAGATAACAACAGAACAGACGAAGACAGACGGACACTGTGTAAACAGATCTGAACATAATCCCCCCCCCCCCCACAAGTATCACTAACACCTGATACTTGATGAAAACATTGTATAGATGGATGTGATGCTACAAGACTTGACACTTGAGGCATATTTGCGAATCTTAGGATGCAATTTGCACACATTTTTGAAAAATGGGAGTGGGCTCACTTGACCAGCTGACCAATGGAAAGATCTAGGGTTGTGTCCTATTGGACATTTGACTTACAACATATAAGTCAGGCATGCAGTTTTACTGCCAAGTGGGTAGGACAGGGAATCCACCGGCTAGCGGAGAGTCCGTACACAAACTGACAGAAGGCAACAGGAAACCACTTTTGTAGTTTCCAAGAACAATTATGCTTATTCAGAGTAATAGATTTGTCATGAACGACGTTAATGGATGTTCCTGTGGAACAGCCTCGTCCGGTAGGGCAGCTCACGAGCCACAGGAGAGGCCAGATCGTCATCAAGCTACTGGTGGAAAAACTAACAAGTTCAAAATAGCAACATGGAATGTCAGAACTTTATTACAGGCTAGAAAATTAGAAAATGTAAAAAAAAAGGGAAATGGAAAGGATGAAGATCGATCAACATACTAAGAATGAGTGAAGTTAGATGGACGGGTGTAGTGAGATAAACTCAGATAAATATACAATAATATATTCAGGAAGTGAGAAACATGAACGAGAAGTAAGAATAATATTTGATGAACAAACAGCAAGGACAGATGTGGGATATTTGAACATTTCGGGTCAAGTCCTACTAGCCCAACTGAAAAGACGACCAATAAACATAAATATTATACACGTGTACGGTCCAACAGCTGATAGTTCTGAAGAAGATGTACACATAGAGACGACCTTGAAACACACACACACACAAAGTCACATGAAGTTACCATAGTCATTGGAGATTTTAATGCCAAAGTTGGTAAAGGAAGAACTTCAGACATTGTTGGTGATAACGGACTGGGGGAGAGGAATGACAGAGGTAGTAACTTAATTGAATGGGCAAGAATACATAGCATGGTTGTAGGAAACACCTGGTTTAAACAACATCCCCGAAGACTGGCAACGTGGTGCAGCCCAGACAAAAAGCCTTTTAACCAGATAGACTACGTCTTAATCAACAAACGATTCCGCACGGCATTACTGACAACAAAAACCATGCAAGGAGCTGACTGCAATAGTGACCATGACCCACTCTGTGGAAAAATTAGTAAAAAGGTCAAGAAGGCATGCAGAAAAGTGAGACACATCATACTGAATGCAGAACTCCTTAAAAATGACCAAGAACTGTGAGAACAATACAAAGTTATTATAATAAATACAATGCAGTACCAAAGGTAAATAGTATAAATGTTAAGAGATTCTATCCACCAAACTGTTATAGCGATAATATCACAGAAAAAAGAAGTCCCCAAGAATAAATGGATGACAGATGACATCTTGGAATTGATAGACAGGAGAAGGAAAATAACAAAGAAAAATATAACAGGATAAATTTTTAAAAAATAAGATGCAAATGCAGATGAGCAAAGGAAGTGCGGTTAATAAATGAACAGTGCAGACAAATAGAGGACTCTCATAATAAAGACAGCAAAAACACGCACAAACGAATTAGTGAACTCACAGGCAGGAAGACAAAATATACCACAGGATGTCTGAAATCAAAAGAAGGTAAAATGTTGATGGGAAAGAAAACATTGTGGACATAATACATAGATGAGCTATATGGAGTAGTAAGACCAGAAATAACACCAGATACTGAAAACTGTGATGGACCACCAATACTTGAAGATGAAATCATAGATGCCATCAAACACATGAAGAAAGAAAAGGTGACCGTGCCTGATAATAATAACAATAGAAGAAATGGAGGTGCTAGAGCAGATCATTCATTCATTTGCATGTCCCCTGTATAACTTTGCCTCCCAAACAGCACTCCTGTAGGCCTCTCAGTTGTGAGCAAGATGGCCTGCTGCTGATGCATCCATTTGCAGATCCTCAACGATGTCTTGCATCCATCTTCACCTTGGTCTTCCTTACTTTCTTTTACTCATTATGTACCCTTCCAAAACGCTCTTCTCTAGGTTATCATGACGTTTCACGTGTCCAAAATATTTAAGTTTTCTCTCTTTAATACTCCTTACTAGCCAGCCTTCTTCAATATTAAACTCTTGTAGAATAGATATATTTGTTCCTTTTTCTGTCCATGATATATTTGGAGAACTCTTCTGTAGCATTTACATTCAAAGGCATTTATGTGTTTCTCAGCTGTTTTGTTAAGTGTCCAGGTCTCACAGGCATATGTTGCAATGGGAAATATGCATGCCCTTAAAAAACATATTTTTTGGGTTCTGTCTGCTCCTCTCCACAGATTCTTTAGTTGTAAAGACTATCTAGACGAGATAGGAATAAAAATAATAACCAAGTTACTGAATGACATTTACAACAGTGGTTATATGCACAGTGACCTGCTTAAGTGCATCTTTATAGCACTACCAACGAAACTAGATGCAAAGGAATGTGACGACCACTGGACTATCAGCCTCTCATGTCACATAAAAAAGCTACATCTGAGAATTATTATGAGAAGAACAAGGAAAAAGATACAAAATGAAAATAGCAGGTGAACAGTTCAGGTTTGTTGAAGGAAATTGCCATTTATGCTTTACGAACACTAACATAAAGAGCTTTAGAAGTACAGAAAGATCTCTACTTATGCTTCATTGATTATATCAAGGCATTTGACAAAATGAAACATGATGAGATTATTAAAATGCTTGAAGACATAAACATAGACCTGAGGATTGTAAAACATCTATACTGGCAGCAAGAAGCAGCAGTTCGAGTTTAAAATAGAATTGGAAAATATCAACCTATAAAACAAGGGGTGCGACAAGGATGTGTACTATCTCCAGACATTTTTTCTCTGTACAGTGAGAATATTCTAAGAACGATCATTACAGAACCAGGTATAAAAGTAGGAGGATACAATATTAACAATGTTTGTTATGATGACGACACAGTACTGATAGCTGAGAACCAACAAGACCTGCAAAATCTCTTGGATAAAGTCGTCAAAGAAAGTGAAAAGAAAGGCCTTACTTTGAAATCAAAAAGACAGAGACTATGGTTATATCTAAGAAACAGAATCCACCAAAATGTAGTATAAAATTAAATGGAACTATTCTAAAGCAGGTGCAGAAATTCAAATACCTTGGAGCAGTAATAACTTCAGATGGGAAATGCAAAACAGAAATTAAGAACAGAATAGGCCAAGCAAAGACTTCATTTCAGAGCATGAGAAACATATTAGCTAACACATCCTTATCAATGAATGTTAGAAAAAGAGTACTAAAATGCTATATTGAACCTATCTTGTTATATGGAAGTGAATCATGGACAATAGGCAAGTCTGCACAAAAATCATTGGAAGCAGCAGAAATGTGGCTTATTAGAAGAATGTTGCGAATCCCCTGGACAGCAAAAATAACTAATGAAGAATGTATGAGAAGAACTGAAGAGACAAAAAATCTTGTCAAAAAAATAAGAGAGAGAGAGACAATGTACCTTCATAGGACATGCAATGAGAAGAGGGGGCATTGAAAATATTATAACAACAGGAAAAATAGAGGGAAGAAGAGCAAGGGGAAGACCAAGAGAAATGATACTGGACAGTCTGACAGGATGGTGTGAGAAGAGATCACCAACTGATCCGATGGCCTGCTTGAAAAAGAAGTCCCCAAGAATAAATGAATGACAGATGACATCTTGGAATTGATAGACAGGAAAAGGAAAATAACAAAGAAAAATATAACAGGATAAATTTTAAAAAATAAGATGCAAATGCAGATGAGCAAAGGAAGTGGGGTTAATAAATGAACAGTGCAGACAAATAGAGGACTCTCATAATAAAGACAGCAAAAACATGCACAAACAAATTAGTGAACTCACAGGCAAGAAGACAAAATATACCACAGGAGAAGCATAATAGCCAATGCCAGTCGGCACGACACCTGATGATGATGATGACACAAAGAGGAACAAAACGAA
Organism: Achatina immaculata; assembly: GCA_009760885.1. Classification (NCBI taxonomy): domain Eukaryota; kingdom Metazoa; phylum Mollusca; class Gastropoda; order Stylommatophora; family Achatinidae; genus Lissachatina; species Lissachatina immaculata. The sequence goes on along the minus strand of CM019693.1, from coordinate 15,552,487 downwards.
CAGGGAAGTAAAAAGACACGTAGAAGACAAGTAGGAGAACAAGAAAGAGAATGGGACAAAATAGAAAAGTACTACAAAAGTAGTTTTAGGACAGACTGAAGATGTGTTTCACATTAGAAAAGTCATTATTAGTACTGCATGAAGAATCTGGAAGATCTGATACTTGTGAAACTTTGTGTAAAGTGAGTCAAACAAGGTAGGCCCTCAAAATTAGTTGGCCAAGTGTTGCATATCTGATATAGTACAGAGTCTGGTTGTCGCATCATGTGTAGAGTATTTTGAAGGTGAGAATATCGCTGAAGTGCTGCATCTAGAATATGGTAGATCTGATGTTGTGAAACATTGTTTAGGCGATTTCGTGATGAACCAAGGAGATGCATTTTCTAACCCAGGTGGTGTTACCAGCTATTGTATCTGAACCATTATTAAACAGAATTAAATAAAATAGTAACTTGTGCAGAGACTTGATTTATTGAAACTCATACTATCTGTAAGACCATTTGTGATGTGTGTGAAGATAATGTCTGCATTAATCAAAGAACCTCTACAAGGTTCAGTACTATAATCATTCAGAAATATTCTGTTATAATGCAGCAATATCGTTGATTCAAGTGGCAGAATTGTAAGACAGTAATGAAGAACACTACTAAATTCATCAATAATATAATTATTCACAACTTGGAATTGTTATACATGCCATCTGTTAGACATAGTTCAATTAATCTTTCGCCATTCTGATTTACTGTATCAATCCCTTCTTTCCCCATTACTTTTTTGACATCAGTGTTATCTTTTCCTACCTTGGCATTGTACTACCCATGACAATAAGGCTGTTGTGTTTAGGGACTTTGTTAATGAGTTGTTGTAGTTGGTGATAGAAATTGTCTTTTATTTCATCATCTGCATCATTCATGGGCACATAACATTGTATGATTGTCATTATTCCATGTCTTAGTTTATATTGTGCTTTTATTATATGACTGTTCACTGGTTCCCATTCTATAAGGCTCTTTGCTGCTACATTTGACTTAATTATACCTACCTCTTCTTGATGTTTCACATCGTCTCCGTCTGAATGTATTATTAACTTACGGTTTTCCACCATTCTTTTCCTTCCATCTGGGCGTCACATTTTACTGATGCATCTAGATGGTATCTGCTCATTTCTTGGATTACTCAAGCAGTTTTTGATGCTGCTGCCGTTGTTAGATGGCATTCCAGAATCCAATCTTTCTCACATATTTGGGGCTGATGGATGTATTCTTTTGATCTTTATCTGAGTTCTTTGGAGTTGGTATCACCGATGTGTCACCGTTGACTTGGTTGGTTTTGTTGCAAATTTCCATAACAATTCCTTTTTCCCCATCTAGAGTCGCCTCTGGGTGGGTCTCAGGGTAGGGTTGTTAGCCTTATGTCCAACTCCTGGTTCAGAATACTCATGTTGTACACATTCACTAATGATGTATGCATTCACTCATGCTTCACACATTCACCCATAATGTACATATTCACTCAGGCTTCATACATTTGTTAATACATTTTCTCATTTAGATCACTCAAGTACACATACACACATGTACACTCTTATTCACTCACTCACCTGTGCTGTACACATTTATTCATCCCATCAACAAATTCACATACAGATTCATTCAGTACCTGCTCACATATGCTCATTTGCTCACACAAAATCTTACATTGTTTTACTGTCATTCACTCACACTCACAGACATTTTAATTTCCTCGCCTACCTGCTCTTACATTTTTGCTTATTCAGTCACTTTGTAATCCTCATTTATTTCTCATTTACTCACTCTTTCATTTATCCTCTCTCTCTCACACACACATACACATATGTGTGGGCATACACATACATGTATGGATACACACACATACACTTGATTGCACACACACATATGCATGTATACACACATGAGCACATACACATGTACAAATACACACTTACACATAAACTGGACCAGAAAATGAAAACCGAAACAAATTGACCAAAATATTTCAGTACAGAATATTACTCAACACATGAATAGATTTTGGGTATATACTGTATGGAACTAAATAACTATACACACAGCCATGGCAGTGAAGCTGTGATAACAAAATGTTAAAACTATTTAAAATGAAAGTAGGAACAGCTTTATTAGTTAACAAGCACACAGTTTTAACATTTCAGTTGGCACTTTAATCATGCAAGAAACATACAGGACAAAGACATAAGAACTCCCTATGGCAACTCCCACAATGTAACATATGCCACTGTGCAAAATGTAGGATAACTTACGTTTGAGAGACTGGTCTCATATTAGGTAACCACATCTACAGGCATCTTTATGACATCTCCCAGCATGGTTCTAAGCCAGTCTCTAATCATTTCATTGCTTCTAACCACAGAAGCAAGTCTGATTTTCTAGTAAGAGCTATCAAAGAATATTGCTATGATGACAGAAACCGCCTGCACTTAATAACTGCTGCATACAGGAGTATGGGATGGTGGAACCACACAGTTTCCACTTGAAATTCAGCTACACTTAACATTCCCTTTCACTACAGTCATATTTCTTTTCTATTAAGTTCAATTCTTTCCTCACCTGTAACACATTCCAATAATGATGTATTAGATTACAAACCCTTTACCCTAGTCACATTCATCTGTTCCATCCACCCTTCTTTTGGGTTTGATTACCAATGTATCCCTCTCTCTCTTTCTCTCTCTCCTGCTTTTCCAATTCCCTCTTTACTACTAGCCTATCACACCTCACAAGTCTTTATTTCAGTATTCATAACACTCCACCATATGAACCCTCACAAGTCTTTATTTCAGTATTCATAACACTCCACCATATGAACCCTCACAAGTCTTTATTTCAGTATTCATAACACTCCACCATATGAACCCTCACAAGTCTTTATTTTAACATTCATAACACTCCACCACATGAACTCTCAGAAGCAGCTTCTTACAAGTCACAGTTATGTGCTCCCTGTCTTTTTCTAGTATTTTCCCCCATTCTTATTTGTTGTAGTACATCAATCATATGAATTTATATTCTATCTTCTTTCTCTGTTTCTTTGTCTTTTATGTTTTGTTAAGGTGTAAACTGAAACTTTGCAACTTTGTGCTCTGAAACAAATAAAGCTGTTCCTACATGAAAATGTGAATTCGATGCAAGAAAAAACAGATACCCTGTCTTTATTGTCTAGCAAAATAGGACTTGAAATTAACAAGGAAAAAACAATATTAATGACACTTCCAATTAATCATGAAGGAAATATATAAGTAGAAGGAACAGCTGTTGAAGAAGTCAATCAATATGCATACCTTGGCAGCTACGTAGACCAGGATGGTGACAATAGAAAGGAAGTTAGAATTAGAATTGCAAAAGCAGCATCAACCTTCAAGAATCTTGAGAACATATGGCATTCAAAAGTTATAAGCACAAAAACCAAGTTAAGATTATTCCATTCAAATGTAATATCCACCCTCATTTATGCATATGAAAGCTTGAAAACAACTAAAGAAATAGACAAGAAATTAGACTTTTGAAAAAAAATGCCTAAGGAAAATACTCAGCATCAAGCGGAATGAATTCAAGAACAATGCAGAGATAGGATAAATGACTGAACAACAACCAGTCTCATGGGTGATTAGGAAAAGAAGATGGACATATATCAGTCACGTAATGAGAAGAAACAGTCAAAGAACCCCAAAACAAGCTATCAAATGGAACATAACAGGCCAAAGAAAAATAAGTTGACCACATGAAACTCTAAAGAGGACATTGTCAAGAGAGGCCAGTTTTGTGGTCATAAAATCCCTTGATGTGGTTGTAAAGCTGGCCAAAAACAGGAAAACTTGGTGAATTACCATGTGAGCCCTATGTGACATTTAACAGCATAGGAAGGAGATAAGATAAGATAGATAAGATAACATTAGTTTTAACATACTGAACACAAAGTTCTGTGCATAGAAGCAGAATTTTGATCTACATGACAGCATTTCTGTATGTTATGTATATGAGTGTCTCCATGTGTAACATATATGACTGGATCTGTAATACACATATTTGACTGGGCTTGTGTGTCACATATATGACTTTATATTTGTACCTCATACATATGACTGTCTCTGTATGTGACATACATTATTGTCTGTGTGTGGGACATAATGGATTACTCATATGTATATTTACTTGATATAATCTGACAGAACCCATGTGACAGCTACACTAAAAAACAGCTTCTGCCGTATGGTTTTTCTTGTTCCAAGTTTCCCAAGTTTATCATCGTAGGCCCACAGAAATCAGGTCAGTGGGACATGTCCAGGGCAGGTTGTCCTTCATGCAAAACTTTTCATATGATTTGTAATCACATCAAGATGGGGCTGTTTAGATGATGATGATAACTTTCTATATTTTTTTTGTTTTGGTTATCATAATGAATATAGCATTAACATTGGTGATGATGGTTGATCTGTTGATGAGGATGATGTCAGTGGCATTATAAGTATCATCTGGACTGAGTTTATTGTATCTCTAAGTACCAAGTGTTTATTGTATCTTTAAGTTTCACTTATTTATGTTCGTTTGCATCTTTCAGTCTGACGTGGACTGCATTTGTTGCATCTTTAAGTATCCCATGTTTGCTGCATCTTTAAAAGTCACTATAGAATATATTTGTCACATCTTTCAATCTAAAATGGACTATTTGTTTGTTATATTCCATCTCAGCTTAAACTATATTTATTGTATTTTCCATCTCAGCTTGGACTATATTCTGTTTAAAAAAAAAGAAATGCAACAAATACGATGTTGCGATTTAAACTGAAGTTTGCTGATCAGACAAGGGAAAATTGTATAAAATGTTCACTTGGACATCAACTTCACGTGCTGACCTGAATTGTATTCAGCAGATGAGCACAGAAAAGTGACACTAGTCAAAACAGCATTTTTGACAATAACTCATGACAGGTTCATGAGAATCATTTGAAACTTACTGAACACAAATCTCACTGGCCATGTCATTGAATGTATGTAAAAGATTGATGCTTTTCAAATCAATTCATTTGAAAAGTCAATGAGCAAATATGGCTTATCTCACTACATAACAACGACTCATCATCATTGGATGTTTATAGACTGGACAGTCACAAAGTTTAGTGGCCAGACAATTTAATGTGGATAGAAGCACCATTAGTCACCTTTGGAGATGATTTCAAGAAACTCGCTCAGTTGCAGATCGGCTGTACAGTGGAAGACCCAAAGACATGGCTTCATACGATGCTGGTCTTTGGTCTAGAAGACCCTACAGAGGTCCTGTTCTTATGGACTGGCATCGCCAGTGGGCGAACCAGCATCGTCAGTGGACCATTGCGAATGATTAGAGAAAGATTTGATTTAGTGATGAATCATTCTTTCTGCTCCGGTGACACAATAGATGGAGAAGAGTTTACCGCAGAATCCATGAGTGCTATGCACAAAACTGCGTGAATGAGCTCCTCCATGTGGTGGTGGAGGTGTACTGGTGTGGGAGACCATCAACTTCATGGAAAGAACTAACCTGGTGCAAATTTAAGGACGCCTGAATGCCGAATGATACGTCGCTGAAATTCTTCATCCTGACATCCATCCACTTCTGCCTGCACCAGGGTTGATTTTTCAGCAGGATAACACTCGACCTCATGTGGCACAACTCACCATCCAGTTCCTCGCTGACAACAACGTTCAGACCATCTCGTGGCCATCCATGTCATCAGACATGAACCCAATAGAACACTTATGGAATGAACTCACTAGATAAGTCCGCCAGCGAGACGTGGCGCCAACCAATCTCTGACAGTTGTTTCTTGCACTGCGAGAAGAGTGTGCAGCCATCCCACAACAACAGATCCAACGACTAATTGGATCAATGTCAAGGAGATGTCGTTCTCTGATACAGGCCAGAGGAGACCATACACCTTACTGAAACAGAAGCCTCAGTCACAAAGAATGAAAGTTCAAACCAAATTTAATAACATCATTTCATTGTTAAAGTCTTAACGTTTCTTCATGCCAGGATTGAAATATTAATTCTTAAAATAAAATTTTTATACAAGTTTGAAATTTGGTGACCATTATGACTACATAGTGTTGTATTTCTTTATTTTTAGCAGTATATTTGTTGTATCTTCCACCCCATCTTAAACTGTGTTTGTTGTATCTTCCACTCCAACTTGTACTATGTTTGTTGTATTTTCCACTACAACTTGGACTATATTTGTTGTATTTTCCACAACATCTTGCACTATATTTGTTATAACTTCCAACTCATTTCAGACTATATTCACTATATCTTTAAGTATCACCTGGTCTGTTTTCTTTCACCTTTTAGTCTCATTTGAACTATGTTTATTACATCTTTCAGTCTTATTTGAACCATGTTTGTTATATCTTTAATTATCACTTGGAATATGCTCTTTTGTATTTTTAAGTTTTACTTTGATTGTTTCTTGTATCTTTAAGTCTCACATGAACTGTTTACCATTGTATCTTCAAGATTATCATGGAATATGCTTGTTGTATCTTTACATTTCACTTGGATTATTTTGTTGCATCTTTAAGTATAACATTTTCATATGGGGAAGATCTTGGAAATATGGCCCTAAGACTATATCACCTATATGCCTTACTAGCATGAAAACAGTGATTTTAATCTTATCTTTAAGTATCACTTTGACTGCATTTGTTATATCTTTCAGTCTCATTTGGATAGTATTTGTTGTATCTTTCAGTCCTACTTGAACTGCATTGTCCCCCTGGGAACAACTGTGTTGAGAGCACACTTATCTTAACATAGTGTTTGTGAGACAGGGAACATAGATCTGTTTGCTTAAAAACTCTGACCTACCTCTGTAGCCCAGAAACTTGTAGCAATCAACACTAATTGTAATTGTTATTTTTGCAAAATGTAATGTCAGGTTGGTGGACAGATGGGGACATGGAGATCTCTGGCGGGGATGAGGGAAGTCTGGTGTGAAACCAATGAATCCAGGACGTGACAAGCCTATGGGTCTTTACAACAATGGCTATCAGAATGATGTAAACAAAACAGAGCCAGTAGACTATGGGTGGCGGGGAATGGATATCGTTGAAGCACTCATTAGATTCCTCATCTCAAAGTCAGAGTGTCTTTGTGGAACTGTCTCAAACCATCTGACATGGAGAAGGCGCTTAAGTACAGCCACCAGGGGCTGGAAAACAAAGTTTTGGCCAGGCCAGCCACACTGTCTTCATGGCAGTCCGAGCAAGACCACAGTCTGCCCTAGCAAGGAAAGGTGCTGAAGTCGGAGTTACCCAGCCAAAAGGCGCATCGCAAAAATCAGGGTAACACGCATTATCGCTAATGAAATGTCTCTATCTGCAGTTTTCAAACATGGTGCTCGCCCTGTGAAGACTAACCAGGCAGGTGCAGTGCCGGGCCCCCTGCCTCGAAAGGGTCCACCCAATGCTACTGGAGGTCCTCTCAGTTCGTCTTGTGGAGTCAGGAGACATGAGAGTAGAGCTACTGGCCAAAAAATACAACAGAAGAAAATAGCCAAAAAGCAAGAACTTAAAATAATGCAGTGGAATGCTGAGGGTGTCAGCAGTGTTAGAGATGGCTATAGCAAAAAGGTTGAACTAGAGAACATACTTTTTGCAGAGCAGGTAAGTATATGCTGCATACAGGAGACACACCTAACCAAAGATACCGCCTTTAACATCAGAGGCTACCAGTGCTTTAGATCAGACCGACAGGACAGAAGAAAAGGAGGAGTACTCACACTTGTTAAGAATAACATCAGCGCATGTCAGGTGGGAGTGTACATGGAAGGAGCCGAATACCAAATGATCCATCTAAAAAGTAGTAATACAGATTTCCACCTCCTTAATTATTACTGTCCTAATGACCGCCCACTTGCTTTAGGAACAATCCCACACAAAGAGAGACTGATGGTCTGTGGTGATTTTAACAGTCATTCCCAGAGCTGGGGCTACGACCACATAGACAAGAGAGGAGAGGAAGTTGAGAGCTGGCAGGATGATAATGGACTTCTCCTGATCAACCAGCCAATGGATGCCCCAACATTTTACTCAAGGGCATGGCATACAAAATCAACACCAGATCTGGCATTCCACTCTCCAGATTTGAAGTGGAACATTACACGTGAAGTTGGAAAACAACTTGGAGGTAGCGACCATCGACCAGTCTTCCTGACAATAGAAAATGAACTCCTTAACACCAGTAACCCTCTCCCCAGATGGAACTATAAAAAAGCAAACTGGACAATGTACAGACATCGTACAGGTACCCTGGTGGGACAGCTGTCCATAGAAGGTAAGGATATTAACAGCATAGTGAAGGAATTCAATGCTTGTATCCTTCAGGCCGCTCGTGAAACCATTCCCAGAGGAGCTCGCAGGGACTATAAACCATACTGGTCTAGTGAGCTGGGAAAACTCCATGATGATGTGGAAGCAGCTCGAAAGCAAGCAGAAAATAGACCATGCCAAGAACACCACAATAATTACCAACATTCTAAGGCCAAATTTCAGAGAGCAAAGCTGCAAGCCAGACGGGAAAGTTGGAGAGAGAAAACAGAGTCCCTAAACTTTGAAAAGGATGGAAGGAAACTGTGGAAACTAATCAAACAGTTAAATGATGAGAGTACTGGAAGAAGTACAAAGGTTACACTAATAGAGGATGGGAAAACTCTTACAGGTAAGCAGGTAGCAGATCACTTTGCTCGCATTTTTGCACAGGACTGCAACATTGATATCCATCCAGAGAAGGAGCGTACAGTGCGCATCGAGCCACAGAAAGAGGAGGAACAAGTCAGAAAAGTGGAGGTCATGGATGCACCAATCACACGCAGTGAGTTAGACCTAGCAGTTAGTAAACTGAAACCAAGGAAATCACCAGGACCAGATGGAGTGTCCAATGAAATGATCAAGAACCTGGGAATGGCAGCAATGGGAAAGCTGTTGGATATTTTCAATATGTGCTGGAGCACAGGTAAGTTACCTCAAATCTGGAAGGAAGCAAGCATGGTACCACTGCTAAAACCAGGGAAAAACAGTGATACTGCCTCCAGATACAGGCCAATCAGTCTCACTAGCTGCCTATGCAAAACGATGGAACGCATCATTGACCTGAGGCTAAAATGGTACCTAGAAAGTGAAAACCTTCTCGTTCCACAACAAGCAGGATTTAGGCAGTACTACAGTACGGAAGATCAAGTGACCTATCTCTCTCAAGAGATTGAGGATGCATTCCAAGAGAAAAACCTTGTACTAGCAGCGTGGATAGACCTGAAGAAAGCCTTTGATAAAGTATGGAAAAAAGGTCTGCTGTGGAAACTAAGAAACTGCAATGTGAATGGAAGACTGTACAACTGGATAAAGTCCTATTTACACAATAGAAGAGCTAGAGTAGTAATGGATGGACACAACAGCCAGAAAGTACTTCTGCGACACGGTGTACCACAAGGAGGAGTCCTTTCGCCTACACTATTCCTTGTATTCATTAATGACCTGGTCAAGGAACTTCCCTATGGAATCAAAGCGGCACTGTATGCAGATGATCTGGTCATGTGGTGTACAGATGAATATGCGACAGTTGCTACACAGAGACTCCAAAGAGCAGCAGACATCTTGACATCATGGACAAACAAATGGTGTGTAAGTATCAACACAGAGAAATCAAGTACCACTCTGTTCACCCTCTCATCTAAACAGAAAGCAGGTAAGATCTTTGTAAATGAAATACCCTTAAGGATGGACAACCAACCCACTTACTTAGGAGTGACTCTTGACTCAAAACTGACGTGGAAGCAACACATCAACAGTGCAGAAGCAAAAGCCAGAAGAAAACTAGCCATATTAAGAAAATTGAGTGGAACCACATGGGGAGCTAGTGAAAGAATCCTCAAGAATGTATATCAGCAAAGTATTCTACCACATTTAGAATATGGCTCAACATCTTGGTGCACAGCATCAAACACTACGCTGCATAATCTAGACAAGGTTCAAAATCAGTCACTACGGATTATCACAGGTGCCATGAGGTCCACACCAATAGTAGAAATGCAGAAAATAGTTGGTGTTCAAGCGCTAAAGGAACGTAGAGACACAAAGGTCATGACCATGGGAGAAAAATTCCTTAGCTCTGTAAGCCATCCCCTGAAGGAGAGATTCAATAACTTGGCATTAGGACGGCTTAAAAGAAGCAGCTTCATTCATCAGGCCAAGCGTATGCGTAAGCTGATACCTGACCTTCCAACTGTAGTCGCTCCATTATCATCTGTACCAGAGCATACACCATGGAAAGAAGCAGATTATACACAAATATCTATTCAGACTGAAGTGAAAGGTGTGCAGAATGGTGAGATGCAGAGTAGTCTTGTAAGATCAACAGCCACACTTAGTGTTCTAGATGACAAATATCCATGTGACACCTGGATACGTGTGTATACAGATGGATCTGCACATAATGCCATAAAGAATGGAGGGGCAGGAGCATATATTGAATATCCAAACAACACCATTGACAAGATTTCCATACCCACTGGTAAATACTGCAACAACTTTGATGCAGAAGTTAGGGCAATTATTGCTGCAGTTGAAAAACTATCAGACTCCAGAATTGATACATGTCCTGTAGTAATTCTCACAGATGCAAGATCAGTACTGGAGGCTCTTCAGTGCAACAAACTACCAGACCTTAAGGATGCCTTGTCAAAAATTGGCTTACAACATGGAGTCACTTTGCAATGGATTCCCTCCCACTGTGGGATACCAGGCAATGAGAAAGCTGACCAACTGGCCAAAGAGGGCAGTGAAATGGAGCAACCAGACATACCAATCACTTATAATCAGAAGAAAAGCATGATAAAAACCTACAGGAAGCCACAAACACCACCACATGATGACTATCACATGCTAAACAGAAAGGAACAAGTCACCATCTTCCGTCTCCGAACAGGACACAGCCGACTCCGAAGTCATATGTATACAAAGTTTAAGGTTGGTACTACTAATCTGTGTACATGTGCCCAGGTGCCCCAAACTGTGGAACATATCCTCCAGAACTGCATCAACTACGAGTCACTGAGAAATAATTACTGGCCCAGTGAAACCACTAAAGAAGATAAGCTCTATGGTTCCATACATGAATTACAAAAAACAGTGAAATTTATCCAAGAGACAGGACTGCAGATATAGACAGACAGTGCGAACGAAGAAGAAGAAGAAGAAGAAGAAGAAGAACTGCATTGTATCTTTCAGTTCAACAAGGATTACATTTGTATCTTTCCACCAAAACTTGTACTATGTTTGTTATATTTCTCATCCAAACTTGGACTATGTCTATTGTATCTTACACCACAACTTTGACTATGTCTATTGTATCTTCCACCACAACTTTGACTATGTCTATTGTATCTTCCACCACAACTTGGACTAAGTTTGTTGTATCTTCCATCACAACTTGGACTATGTTTGTTGCATTTTCCACCACAACTTGGACCGTGTTTGTTGTATTTTCCACCACAACTTTGACTATGTTTGTTGCATTTTCCACTACAACTTTGATTATGTTTGTTGTATCTTCCACCACAACTTTGACTATGTTTATTGTATCTTCCACCACAAATTGGACTATGTTTGCTGGTTTGACTATGCACTTTTTTTTTCAACAGGAAGTACAGCACTCCAGAAATTTCTAGAAGCTCACCCAATGTTGGTCAGCACAAAACAGGATCCTGTACACTTTGAAGAAGTCCAGTTCTTCTGTCATGTGAACTATCTGAAAGGACTAGACTGGTTGGTTACTGAAAGGATGTTTGTTAAGTCTGTGTATTTAATGAAGACTTAAGATAAGATTGGTTGTTTACTGCAGGGATCTTTATACTTCTTTTTTCATCACTTGCTCGGACATTAGTGCTAGTCTCACAGATGTGGCAGTCCATGTTTTTCATGTTGCTGTATAGCTTCCCCTGAAGGGAGTTGAGGTTTGGCCATGTCCCTCACTTGAGCGGATTGTGCGGATGGCATTTCTGAAGGATAAGTTGTGATCTCCGTGGCTCACAAGCACACAGATCTGTTGGGCCAGTCTTCATCTTGTGCTGTAGATGGTGCCTCCGCCTGCAGTATCCTGTTCTCAGGTGCAAGATTGTAACTTGATCATTTCAGTTTGATATATTCATCATCTATTTTTTTGTATTTGGATGCAGCACTGGCCATTTTTTTTTTTATTTATACATCATTTTTAGTCTGTGGCTTTGTTTCTCAACATTTTAAACTTCTACTGATCTGTTGCATTATTCCTTCCTCTGTTGTAGGTCTGTTTGTCTCTCTGTTTCTATGGATGTTATATGGGCAGGTATCCATTGAATGATGGCTTTTTAAAACATTCTGTGCTCACTTGTGTTGAGGCTTCTGACAAGCTGTCTTTTGGTATCCTAGTGCCTCTATGATGGATTGTTAGCGTGTGAAAAGTTCTCTTTGCCTCTGTGCACAGTTTTTATGTTGTATTATTTTCATGGCCACAGTTTTTATCATTTCTGTCCCTATTATGTAGTTGTTAGATAAGGCACCTGTTGTTATACCCATCTGTATTGTTTGTTCTTGTTGTATAGATTTTTGATAAGACTATTTGTTATTGTTGTATAGATGTTTTATAAGTTTGTTTGTTCCTGTTGTATGGATTTTTGCTAACATTGTTTGCTGTTGTTGTTGTATAGATGTTTTATAAGTTTGTTGGTTCCTGTTGTATAGATATTTGATAAGATTGTTTGTTCTTGTTATATGGATTTTTGATTAGATTGTTTGTTCCTGTTGTATTGATTTTTGCTAAGATTGTTTGTTCCTGCTGTATGGATTTTTGATAAGATCGTTTGTTGTTGTATGGAAGTTTGATAAGTTTGTTTGTTCTTGTTCTATAGATAATTGATAAGATTGTTTGTTCTTGTTCTATAGATAATTGATACAATTGTTTGTTCTTGTTTTATAATAATTGATAAAATTGTTTGTTCTTGTTGTATGGATGTTTAAGAAGCTTAAACATCAAGAAACAGTCTTTCTTATTTATCCAGATCTTAAAGCAAGTCACCATTATACATCCCACAGCCCCCCCCCCCCTTTCTGTAAACTGCCTGCATATTGACATCATCACAGCATTTGCCGCAAAGGACAGTAAACCATAGTTCCAGAAAACTCTGCAAAGAAAAATATAAAGGGCAAAGAACTTGTTTTGAGTATTTAGTGGAATGTTTTTCTTTCTTAGTTCTGTGTGGGATTAGTTACTAACTTGTATGTTTCAAGAATGACTGTACATAGATGTACTATTTAGAGGTTGTACATAGAGTTTCTACTTAGAGGTTGTACATCGATGTACTGCTTAGAGGTTGTACATAGAGGTTCTACTTAGAGGTTGTACATAGATGTACTACTTAGAGGTTGTACATATATATACTACTTAGAGGTTGTACATAGAGGTTCCACTTTATGATACAGAGAAACTGTATAATTTAGTATAATATACTCAGAGCATGGATCAATTCCACTGATTTGTCTAAATTAAGCCCATCATTGAAGAAATGAACACAGAAAGTCACACAGTGAAAGATTTACTTACTGTACATTTGAAAGAGCAGCAGAACTATCAATTTTGATCTTCTCATCTGCTGGAAAACTGAGTTTAATCACATCTTTATATAGAAAAGTGTGTATGTGTTACATGACATGTCCTTTTCAGACATTGTCCCTCTCATTATCTCCCTGTATTGTTGTAACAATTTTTTTATATATAGGAAACAACGAGGCTTTCGTACAGTAAAGTAAGAGAAGTTTTGTAGGATTAGAACTAAAAAAAAAATCATAGAAAAAGCACTTTAGTGAAACATGCTTTGTATTACTGTAAGGATGTTTGATAAGACTGGTTGTTTGCTGAAAGGATGTTTAATAATGATAAGATCGATTGTGTATTTACAAGATGTTTGACAAGACTGTTTATTGAAAGAGTATTTGATAAGATTAACTTTAAAGGGTGTTTCATAAGACTCACTGTTATTTGAAATCATGTTTGATAAGACCGGTTGTTTATTGAAGGCATGTTTGGTAAGACTGGTTGTTTATTGAAGGCATGTTTGATAAGACTGGTTGTTTATTGAAGGCATGTTTGATAAGACTGGTTGTTTATTGAAGGCATGTTTGATAAGACTGGTTGTTTGTTGAAGGCATGTTTGGTAAGACTCGTTGTTTATTGAAGGTATGTTTGGTAAGACTGGTTGGCTATTTAACAAATATTTGAGAAAACTAGTTGAAGAATCACTCAACTTCTCTTCAGATAATTTTCTTGCCTGGGTGAGCTGTTTTCATAGTCTGTGTGATAACTCAGGAAATATCTGAACAGATGAGTGATGCATGACTGGTTGAGTGAAAAATGTAACTATTAGTGATGAATGACTGGTTGAGTGAAACATGTAACTATCAGTGATGAATGACTGGTTGAGTGAAACATGTAACTATCTTATTAACTTTTTTTTTTCTGGAAGTAATGGCCAGACTGAAAATTAACTATGGTGATGGTCAGTGTACTATATGGATATCAGACTTATCACTTCTGGTGATGGTCAGTGTACTATATGGATATCAGACTTATCACTTCTGGTGATGGTCAGTGTACAATATGGATATCAGACTTATCACTTCTGGTGATGGTCAGTGTACTATATGGATATCAGACTTATCATTTCTGGTGATGGTCAGTGTACTATATGGATATCAGACTGATCACTTCTGGTGATGGTCAGTGTACTATATGGATATCAGACTTATCACTTCTGGTGATGGTCAGTGTACTATATGGATATCAGACTTATCACTTCTGGTGATGGTCAGTGTACTATATGGATATCAGACTTATCATTTCTGGTGATGGTCAGTGTACTATATGGATATCAGACTTATCACTTCTGGTGATGGTCAGTGTACTATATGGATATCAGACTTATCACTTCTGGTGATGGTCAGTGTACTATATGGATATCAGACTTATCACTTCTGGTGATGGTCAGTGTACTATATGGATATCAGACTTATCATTTCTGGTGATGGTCAGTGTACTATATGGATATCAGACTTATCACTTCTGGTGATGGTCAGTGTACTATATGGATATCAGACTTATCACTTCTGGTGATGGTCAGTGTACTATATGGATATCAGACTTATCACTTCTGGTGATGGTCAGTGTACTATATGGATATCAGACTTATCACTTCTGGTGATGGTCAGTGTACTATATGGATATCAGACTTATCACTTCTGGTGATGGTCAGTGTACTATATGGATATCAGACTTATCACTTCTGGTGATGGTCAGTGTACTATATGGATATCAGACTTATCACTTCTGGTGATGGTCAGTGTACTATATGGATATCAGACTTATCACTTCTGGTGATGGTCAGTGTACTATATGGATATCAGACTTATCACTTCATGAGACACTGAGGCAAATATCTGATATGATGAAATGACTAAGATGGAACCACCAACCACTGCCTATAGTGCTTCTGTCCCTGTATAAAGAATGAGTGGTTCACTCACTGCATAAAGGATGAATATGAAATAGGCTATTGTCTCTAAGCTGTTGTACACAGATAATTACTCAGTAACAAATATGCATTATGTGTTTACTTTATTATTAATACTTCCGCACAGAAACTAGAAATATATATATGACAATATATTTTACTACATTCTACATGATGAAATATAAATTTATGCAAACATTTATAAGGCAATGGGAAACCACTGTTGTAGATCTGAAGAACAATTATGCTTATTCAGAGTAATAGATTTGTCATGAACAATGTTAATGGATGTTCCTCTGGAACAGCCTTGCCTGGTAGGGCAACTCATGAGCCACAGGTGAGGCCACATCATCATCAAGCTACTGGTGGCAAAACTAACAAGTTCAAAATAGCAACATGGAATGTTAGAACTTTATTCCAGGATGGAAAATTAGAAAATGTAAAGAGGGAAATAGAAAGGATGAAGATCAACATATTAGGAATGAGTGAAGTTAGATGGACAGGTGCAGTGAAGATAAACTCTGATAAATATACAATAATATATTCAGGCAGTGAGAAACATGAACGAGGAGTAGGAATTATATTTGATGAACAAACGGCAAGGACAATTGTAGGATATTTGAACATCTCGGACAGAGTCCTGCTAGCCCAACAGAAAGGACTACCAATAAACATAAATATTATACAAGTGTATGCACCAACATCTGAAAATTCTGAAGGAGATGTACACCTATTTTATAATAACTTAGAGACAGCCCTGAAACACACAAAGTCACATGAAGTTACTATAATCATGGGAGATTTTAATGTCAAAGTTGGTAAAGGAAGAACTACATACATTATTGGTGACTATGGACAGCTGAGAAACACATAAATGCCTTTGAATGTAAATGCTACAGAAGAATTCTCCAAATATCATGGACACAAAAAAGAACAAATATATCTATACTACAAGAGCTTAATATTGAAGAAGGCTGGCTAGTAAAGAGGATTAAAGAGAGAAAACTTAAATATTTTGGACACATTAAATGTCATGATAATTTAGAGAAGACCATATTGGAAGGATACATAATGGGAAAAAGAAAAAGAGGAAGACCAAAACGAAGATGGCTGCAAGACATCATTGACGATCTGCAAATGGACGCAGCACCAACAGCCCATCTTGCTCACAACCGAGAGGCCTACAGGAGTGCTGTTTGGGAGGCAAAGTTCTGCAAGGGACATGCAAATGAATGAATGAATGAATGGACTGGGGGAGAGGAATGACAGAGGTAGTAAATTAATTGAATGGGCAAGAATACATAGCATGGTTGTAGGAAACACCTGGTTTAAACAACATCCTCGAAGACTGGCAACATGGTGCAGCCCAGACAAAAAGACTTTTAACCAGACAGACTATGTATTAATCAACAAACAATTCCAGAATGCATTACTGACAACAAACCATGCCAGGAGCTGACTGCAATAGTGACCATGACCCATTCTGTGGAAAAATTAAAAAAGCTAAAGAAAGAATGCAGAAAAATGAGAAACATCAAACTGAGTACAGAACTCCTTAAAAATGACCAAGAAGTGCAAGAACAATACAAAGTTATTATAACAAATAGATACAATGCAATAGCAAAGATAAATAGTATAGATGAACAATGGGAAATGTTAAGAGATTCTATCCACCAAACTGTTAAGGAGATAATACCACGGAAAAAAAAGAAGTCCCTGAGAATAAATGGATAACAGATGAAATCTTAGGATTGATAGACAGGAGAAGGAAAATAACAAAGAAAAATATAACAAGACAAATAAAGAAATAAAACGCAAATGCAGAGAAGCACAGGAAGTGTAGTTAATAAATGAACAGTCCAGACAAATAGATGACTCCCATAATGAAGACAGCAAAAACATGCACAAATGAATTAGTGAACTCACAGGCAGGAAGACAAAATATACCACAGGATGCCTGAAATCAAAAGAAAGTAAAATGTTAATGGGAAAAGAAGACATTGTGGACAGAGTACATCGGTGAGTTATATAAAGGAGAAAGACTAGAATTAACATCAGATACTGAAAACACTGATAGACCACCAATACTTGAAGATGAAATCATAGATGCCATCAAACACTTGAAGAAAGGAAAAGCGACTGATAATATAACAATAGAAGAAATAAAGGCGCTAGAGGAGATAGGAATAAAAATAATAACCAAGTTACTGAATGACATTTACAACAGTGGTTATATTCCCAGTGACCTGATTAAATCAACGTTTATAGCACTACCAAAGAAACCAGGTGCAAAGGAATGTGACGACCACTGGACTATCAGCCTCTCATGTCACATAACGAAGCTACTTCTGAGAATAATTATGAGAAGAACAAGGAAAAAGATAAAAATGGAAATAGCAGATGAATAGCTCAGATTTGTTGAAGGAAAGGGAACACACAATGCCATTTATGCTTTACGAACACTAACATAAAGAGGTTTAGGAGTACAGAAAGATCTCTACTTATGCTTCATTGATTACACCAAGGCATTCGACAAGGTGAAACATAATGAAATTATTAAAATGCTTTAAGACATTAATATAGACAGCAAAGACCTGAGGATTGTAAAACATCTATACTGGCAGCAAGAAGCAGCAGTTCGAGTTGAAAATAGAACTGGAAAATATCAACCTATAAAACAAGGGACGTGACAAGGATGTGTACTATCTCCAGACCTTTTTTATCTGTACAGCGAGAATATTCTAAGAACAATCATCACAGAACCAGGCATAAAAATTGGAGGATACAATATTAACAACCTTCGGTATGCTGACGACACAGTACTGATAGCTGAGTACCAACAAGACCTGTAAAATCTCTTGGATAAAGTTGCTCAAGGAAGTGAATAGAAAGGCCTTAGTTTAAACATCAAAAAGACAGAGACTATGGTTATATCTAAGAAACAAAATCCACCAAAATGTGGTATAAAATTAAATGGAACTATTCTAGAGCAGGTGCAGAAATTCAAATACCTTGGAGCAGTAATAACTTCAGATGGGAAATGCAGAACAAAAATTAGGAACAGAATAGGCTAAGCAAAGACTGCATTTCAGAGAATGGGAAACACATTATGCAACACATCCTTATCAATGAATGTTAGAAAATGAGTCCTAAAATGCTATATTGAACCTATCTTGTTATATGGAAGTGAATCACGGACAATAGGCAAGTCTGCACAAAAATCATTGGAAGCAGCAGAAATGTGGTTTATTAGAAGAATGTTGTGAATCCCCTGGACAGCAAAAATAACTAATGAAGAATGTATGAGAAGAGCTGGAGAGACAAAAAATCTTGTCAAAAAAATAAGTGAGAGATAATGTACTTTCATAGGACATGCAATGAGAAGAGGGGGCATTGAAAATATTATAACAACAGGAAAAATAGAAGGAAGAAGATCAAGAGGAAGACCAAGAGAAATGATACTGGACAGTCTGATGGGATGGTGTGAGAGGAGATCACCAACTGAGCTGATGGCCTGCATGAAGGATCGTGTACTCTGGAGAAACATAATAGCCAATGCCAGTCAGCATGGCACCTGATGATGATGATGATGAATCATTTATATGCAGACATACACATGAATAACATATATATGAACACATACATACTCATACGTCAGTGACTAATAATAAGATTTTATTGCAAGGTATCAGAGTCACTTTCCTGAAGCAGCAAGCCAGGACAGCATGTTATTTGAGAAGAGTGCCAACTACTTCCACTGTGATGTTGCCCCACGGAGAGTTCAAGCACTGCTTCCCAGCGTCAAAATTATCATCATTCTAACAGAGCCAGTCAGGCGTACATACTCCTGGTACCAGGTCTGTCTGTAGTTACATAGAAACTTAAGATATTTATTGTCATGTGACAGGTCTCAATATGCACAAACCCTGGATAGCACAGAGGCAAATCTGATTTTCTGGTAACAGCCATCAAACAATGTCACGCAGATGACACAAGCCGCCTGGGGCTTGAGAACTTCTGCATTCAAAATTATGGGATACTGGAGCCACATGGGTTAAACTCACTGTTTAGCTACACTTAACATTCTCTTCAATCATTATAGTACCTCTCCACTAAGCTCTACCCCTTATTTTTCAAACATCCTCACAGCATCACATTGCAACCCCTCTTCCCCAATCATCTATTTCAACATCTCCTGGCTAGATCAACATTGTATCACTCTCTCTCCCCTCCCTGGTTCCCCATCCACCACCCCCAGTTACAACCCATCGACCACATGTCACAGGTCTCTATTTAAACAGTCTCCACGTTCTACTAAATCCATTCCTGACACACACCGCCGGACAAGCCACACCTTACAATTTACAGCTAAGTACTCTTTTTAAATTTTTTTTTCTTTTTAATAGTATTCATGTGAATCTATACTTTATCTCCTCTCTCCTGTATGTTTTTGTATGATTAAGGCTCACGCTGAAATGTCACAACTTTGTAATTGTTAAGTAATAAAGCTGCTCCTACTTTTTTCTTAGTTTATACATTCTAGTATCACAGCTTTACTGCAGTGCTTCATGTATAGTTATATCCTTAGACACTAATTATTGTGTGAAACCCTGGATATCTACAGGAGTCATACACATACATGCATAAACCCTGAATATCTACAGGAGTCATACACATACATGCATAAACCCTGAATATCTACAGGAGTCATACACATACATGCATAAACCCTGAATATCTACAGGAGTCATGCTCATACTAGCTTACATGCACAAACCCTGGATACCTGCAGACATACAGATACATAAGCATGCAAAACAACATTTTTTCATTCATTCCCTTCTTTTTGCATAATGCTGTGCTGAAAATGTGCTGTGACAATTTCACATTCAGTGTACTCTGGCAGGATCACATTCAGTGTGCTCTGGCAGGATCACATTCAGTGTCCTCTGGCAGGATCACATTCAGTGTACTCTGGCAGGATCACATTCAGTGTACTCTGGCAGGATCACATTCAGTGTACTCTGGCAGGATCACATTCAGTGTGCTCTGGCAGGATCACATTCAGTGTGCTCTGACAGGATCACATTCAGTGTCCTCTGGCAGGATCACATTCAGTGTACTCTGGCAGGATCACATTCAGTGTACTCTGGCAGGATCACATTCAGTGTACTCTGGCAGGATCACATTCAGTGTGCTCTGGCAGATTCGTTGCCATTCTTGGATGAGTTCAGTATTCAACAGAGACTTGAGAGAAATACAGTTTGATTGGACTGTCTGAGAATGGAACCTCGGACAACACAACAGACAGTTGTCTCGCTAAGTGATGAAAGAAGAACAAACACGAAACTTGGTCAGATTTGTGTCTACACTTTCTTATGCTAGTTCTAGCTGAAGGTCATGTTTCTAAAGAAATACAACACACAGATGGTTTAAGCAAACTCCTAAGATGTGAACAAGAAACTGAAATTATGTAGTGCTGTATATGTCATAATATATCAGTGATTAAGTTATCATAGATCAGTGATTAAGTTATCATATACAGTGATTAAACCATTCTATTTTGGTAATTACATAAGCACATTTTATTAGCATCACAACATTAATGAGATAGGAAAAACGGCCACCATGTCAGAAGATTTTGAATGACAACTCTCTCTCTCTCTCTGAACCTGAGGTTCCCAGGGCACATGGGGCTTCCGCAAGGGTTTTCCACAAATGTCTGTCCTTTGCCTTTTTTTTTTGCTCTTGCCCAGGTGAGCCCTCTATTGCTCAACATTCTTTCTGTTGTTCTTCTCCATGTCCCTTTTGGTCTACCCTTACTTCTGTTCCTCTGTGGTGTCCATCGTAGTGCTATTTTTGGTAGTGAGTCAGTCATGACGACTGGGGCCTCATATTTCTGTAGCTTGAAATACAGTCTAGAATGTCATGGAAATTACACTAAACTTTGTTGAATATGAGGAAAAGGGGAGGGAGGGAGGGAGGGAGGGAGAGAGAGAGAAAACGATAGGGACAGAGAGAGAGAGAGAGAGAGAGAGACAGAGTAGATGTTTAGATGTTTAGAAGTACTAGGGTCCAGTTCAGATCTCCAACTGTGTCTGTGTTCTTGTTTCATGCAGCTTGTAAGAAATGGAATTGTTTTTTTCTCTATTTTTTTAAATTAATGAAGTTGAGAGCGATACAGTAGAAGAGGATGAAAGTAAATTGTCCTGGTGGTCAGGAAGATGGATGTCCTACAAAAATGATGAAAGAAAAAGACATTGATAAGGAAGTGAATGTAGAGGACAAGAGAAGGACAACTTAAGCATTTATTATGACCTTAATGTAAAGGACAAGAAAAGAAGCATATCTTACATCAAGAATGTAGAGGATGAGAGAAAAAGTATATATTACAGAATGAATATAGAGTACACGGAAAAGTATATATTACAGAATGAATATAGATGACAATGGAATAACAAGAGGACAATGGAAGAACAACGTAAACATTGTTACATACACTCCACCAGTAACTCCCCTGTTTCAGGAAGGTAAAGATTTAGTTTGCCAGGGTACGTTGTAAAAATAAACTAAGTATATGCTGCAGCCAACCTTTGTAGCCAACCTTCCTTGCCTTGTCTCCAGCACTTGATAGAAACATGCAAATATTAAATCACTCCTGTTGTTTCTTCCATGCCTTGTCTCCAGCACTTGATAGAAACAAGCAAGTATTGAACCAGTCATGTTGTTTCTTCCTTGCCTTGTCTCAAGCATTTGATAGAAACAAGTAAATACTGAACCACTCCTGTTGTTATTTCCTTGCCTTGTCTCCAGCACTTGACAGAAACAAGCAAATATTGAACTACTCCTGTTGTTTCTTCCATGCCTTGTCTCCAGCACTTGATAGAAACAAGCAAATATTGAACCACTCCTGTTGTTTCTTCCTTGTCTTGTCTCCAGCATATGAGGAGCAATGGTGACCTTGTGGCCAGGAACTACACATTCTTCCAGATTATCAGTGCCCCAGAGACAGCGCCCAGGTTTCTGAAGGATGCAAGAAACAGATATTTGCAACCTGGAGCTTATGCCATACACCTGGCCAGGTGGCTTCAGTTCTTCCCTAGACATCAGGTATGTTTTATGGTGAGGTAACAGTTGAGGTAACAGAAGAAATCTTTCACCCTGAATTTACCGTGGCCATAGATATTTCATCCTCTCTGTCTCTCGCACTGCAGCAGAAATTGTGTGATCTCTTTCTCTGTGATTCTCTCACATTTTGAGCTCTAGAGTTTCCTAAGAGACAGACTTGTGTAGACTGTCTCTCCCAGACTTTTCCCTTTCGTCTGTTAGATCTTTAGTCTTGCTTGTCACTCAGTCATCATGTGCCATAAAGAGCAGTGTTGAAGAGTTAGGCTTGGAAAATATTCACACGCAGCACAGAAGCACAGTAACAATGGTGCTTCTCTGTTCTTTGTAGTCCTTTCACCTGTTTCAATACTCCTTGCTCAGTCTGCCCTGATGCTTTTAATTATATTTTGTCCTCTTTTTCCCATGTGTTTCCAAGTGATTATCATGTTCTGTTCATGTCTTGTACATGCTCAAGAAATTGTTATTTTTTTATGCTTATATAACTTTGTACTTAAACTCTGTTTTCTGCTGAGTAGGTGCACCAGTATCCTGTGTTGTGATGATTTCTCCAGTAAACTGTGTTGTGATGATTTCACCACACTGGTTTCAACAGTATCCTGTGTTGTGATGATTTCACCAGTATCCTGTGATGATTTCACCAGTATCATGTGTTGTGATTTCACCAGTATCATGTGTTGTAATGATTTCACCAGTATCCTATGTTGTGATCATTTTACCAGTATCGTGTGTTGTGATGATTTCACCGGAATCCGGTGCTGTGATGATTTCACCAGTATCCAGTGTTGTGATGATTTCCTGTGTTGTGATGATTTCACCAGTATCCTGTGCTGTGATGATTTCACCACTATCCTGTGTTGTGATGATTTCACCAGTATCCAGTGTTGTGATGATTTCCTGTGTTGTGATGATTTCACCAGTATCCTGTGCTGTGATGATTTCACCACTATCCTGTGTTGTGATGATTTCACCATTATCCTGTGCTGTGATGATTTCACTACTATCCTGTGTTGTGATGATTTCACCAGTATCCTGTGTTGTGATTATTTCACCATTATCATGTGCTGTGATGATTTCACCAGTATCCTGTGCTTTGATGATTTCATGAGTATCCAGTGCTGTGATGATCTCATGGTTAGTGCACTTACCTACCAATCAGAAAATCCCTTGTTCAATCTTGCCCTTGTTCAATCTTGCACTTGCGCAGAATTTTTGGACTGACTGACACAAGAATCAACCCAGCCTCAACAAATAGATACCTAGAGTTATCCTCTTTCTCAGATTAACCCCACATCCCACTTGTGGAAGAAGGTAACAGCCAAGTAGGAGAATGTCGGGTTGGGTGAAGTATGGTGTGGATTTGTCTCACTGGGCCGCTATGGTAGCTATGAAGGCTTTTGCCAAAGAAACCGCAGGGGAAAATGTGACATCTCTGCTAGTGCAATCCACTCCTGTTCTTCTGATGTACAATGTTGGAAGGCTCTAGAACAGCTCCTGGAAAGGCCGGCTGTCTCCACCCAGGGGAAATTAACAATATACTTGTATTTAGCTTCCTTTAAACTTCTTTAGATTTCCACCTGTTTTCTGCTATTTACTTTATTGTCATTTTTCTATATTTCTTCATTCATCACTTTCACTTTATCTCCCAGCTTCTTTTCTTTAACACACCTCCCTCCCCCACCTTCTTCTCTAGCGGCCTAGAGGTATTTATTGCCTCCCTTTACACCCGTATCGGTCTTTCCCTTTCACCGCCACTAACATCCGATTGGTTCAGCTTGTTCTCCTTTGTGGTCTCCCAGCATTGTCTTTAGGGCTCATTTTGTTGTATTGTGTGCAAGAAGGGATGCCACAAAGCTAAGGTTTTGATTTTCTTTTTATATGTTGTTTTTGTATGTAATCCTTGAAAAACGGTCTCACCGAAATATTTGATGTATGTTTTTGTGGGGTTTTTTTTCTCACTTTTCCCCCTCTCTCTCGCTTTGTAAAACTGTACCATACACCTCTAGTTACCTGTATTACTAGAATCAGTTTTACTGCAGTTGTTATCTCTTTTATCTGTAACATATATCCAGATCTATACATCATGCAACAATAACTACTCAGAAATCCCCAACACAGCTGTGAACATTATAAGAAAATCAACATTGCCAAAGCAGAAACCATGAAAGTCAGCAGAGTCAAGCCCATTGCACATCTACATTGAAGACAATAAAATCCAACAAGTTAAAGAATTCAAGTACCTTGGATGCATGTTCACGGAAGATGGGAAGCTTCATAGAGAAACTGAAGAGAAACACAAAGAGCAAATGCCATTACATACCAGCTTTCTCATTCGAACATACCACTCCAACCCAAGAGACAACTAATTAATAGTGTATTTATACCAAAGTTGTGCTACAAATGCCAAACATGGACACTAAGCAGTCAATCATATAAAGTGCCATGCTGCATGCCGTAGGCGATCATTTCTCTCCGCAATTCCCTGTCTTTAGACTTGATTATGAGATCCGCCAGTGACTTTCTTCCTAGACACACTGACAGCTCATCCAGTACCTTCTTTCTCTGTCTTCCTCTGTCTCTTCTTCCCTCAATGTTTCCAGTTGCCACAGAGTGTTCCAATTTTCCTCTTCTCAGAAAATGTCCTACAAATCTCGCTTGTCTGCCCCTGATCTTTGCTGTAATTTGCCTTTAACTCCAGCCTCTCTTAAGACTTCTTCATTGGTTTTCTTAGCTGTCCATGGTACCTTCAACATCCTTCTTATGAACATTTCCATGGCCTCCATTTCTCACTGTACTCTCTTATTCATGGGCCATGCTTCACATCCATAAAACAAAATTGGCTCGATGTAACATTTAAGTACTTGGAATCTTGTTTCCATTGATATGGATTTGTTGCACACGATGTGT
Organism: Achatina immaculata; assembly: GCA_009760885.1. NCBI lineage: Eukaryota > Metazoa > Mollusca > Gastropoda > Stylommatophora > Achatinidae > Lissachatina > Lissachatina immaculata. The sequence continues at coordinate 15,526,827 of CM019693.1, read as the reverse complement.
CTCATTTTCTGGAATGCTGACTTGGCCTGAGCACGTCTGCTTTTTATATCATTGTGACATTTCCCATCAGCTGTTATAATCATTCCTAAGTACTTGAATCTATCAATTTGTTTAAGTTCTGTGCCATCGGTGGTAATGCTACATTTTGGTGGTATTCTTTTCTTTGAGATAACCATCACTAAGCAAGAAACAGCAAAATAAAACATCTACATGCAAAACGAAATACCTAAGATAAGCAGCAAATGTCACTAGGAGGGACAAGATAAATGATGATGTTGAGTCAATAATATGATCTACACCATGTCTACAGTAAATAGAGAAACAAGGAATTAAGTGGTTAGGCCACTTAATGAGAATCACACTTATACAGCCAGCCGCAAGGGCCTTCAACCAAAGAATTACAGGACACACATCAAGAAGAAGACCCTGGAAAAGATGGATGGATGGGGTTATAGATTCAAGAATTAGAATTGCGACATGAACATCACCGAGGTCACTCATATTGCCCAGATATGCCAACTGCATCTTCCCTTGACAACTCATGGTACAAGAGGAAGGATCAAGTAAATAAGTAAAGGGTTTCTCTAGAAAAAAAAAAGGGCAGTGAGGACAGATACTGGCATCTCTACCAAAAATCCTATAGTGGCCTAGAAATGTGAAGACACTAACACTTCACAATCCTACGACAAGCAGATGCTACAGGAAATAGATCAACTTCCTAGTGTATGGAACAAACTCATTTTTCATTCATCTTTCATTATATATGTCCCTTGCAAATAATGGACAAATGATGAGAACATGTAGAAGTGATAAAAAATGACAATTGGTATAAACAACAACTGATCTCCACCAGCTAGTGCTGCAAGGAGATAAAGATGATCATCTCATCAACACCTTTCCTTCTCTTCCTTGTCATTGTTCACCTATCAGCATCTTTCCTTCTCATTGTTCACCTATCAGCATCTTTCCTTCTCTTCCTCATCATTCTTCATCTATCAGCTTCTTTCCTCCTCTTTCTTGTCATTATTCACCTATCAGCATCTTTCCTTCTCTTCCTTGTCATTGTTCACCTATCAGCATCTTTCCTTCTCTTCCTCATCATTCTTCATCTATCAGCTTCTTTCCTCCTCTTTCTTGTCATTATTCACCTATCAGCATCTTTCCTTCTCTTCCTTGTCATTGTTCACCTATCAGCATCTTTCCTTCTCTTCCTTGTCATTGTTCACCTATCAGCATCTTTCCTTCTCTTCCTTGTCATTGTTCACCTATCAGCATCTTTCCTTCTCTTCCTTGTCATTGTTCACCTATCAGCATCTTTCGTTCTCTTCCTCATCATTCTTCATCTATCAGCTTCTTTCCTCCTCTTTCTTGTCATTATTCACCTATCAACATCTTTCCTCCTCTTCCTTGTCATTGTTCACCTATCAGCATCGTTCCTCCTCTTTCTAGCTGCTGTTCACCTCATCATCCTCACCTCACTGTCCTCACCAACATCCATTTCCCTCTTCCTCGACATTGTTCACTTCATTAACAGATCTTTACTCTCCTGACTATCATTGTTCACCTCTTCAACATCTCATACTCTCTTCACTGTCATTATTCACTTCATCAACATTTCTCTCTTTCTTAATTGTTACTATTTATCTCAACATTTCTCTCTTTCTTAATTGTTACTATTTATCTCAACATTTCTCTCTTTCTTAATTGTTACTATTTATCTCAACATTTCTCTCTTTCTTAATTGTTATTATTTATCTCAACATTTGTCTCAAATATTAATCTGGTCTGAGTACCCCACCCATCCCCTCACCCTTGTAATTTTTTTTTCAAACTTTGACATATGACTGTGTATGAGGAAGTGGTATTGTGGTATTCCAATGTATTATTCTATTTTTGTGAATGTATGGTTAAGAGGATCATTGTTTTGTTATTTTATATTTTACTCTTGTTCCTGATTTTTATTTTTGTTATGCTTGAATGAAACTGAATGACTAGTGCGAGTGAATGAGAAGAGCCAAAGACAGAATGTCAGATGTTATCGTCCATCTCATCATCAATATTTTCCTCACATCATTGTTCATCTCAATATCATGTTTCTCTCCCCACTGTTCACCTCATCAACATGTCTCTTCTCTAATATTTGCCAAATCACAGAACCAGTTTAATCCATCTACCTTCACCCCCCCCCACCACCCAAAGGTTTGACCCTGGTAAAGGCTTCTATTGTCGGACAGACACAGGATGTCTTGGACCAAGCAAGGGACGGAACTACCCACCCATAGATCCAGAGTCCAGACATTACCTAGAAAAGTACTTCTTGGAGCACAACACCAACCTCAAGCTCATCCTCAGAGACATAGATGAGGAGCTCCCTCAGTGGCTGAAGGACACATCCATGGCTTGAGTTTTACCATTATGCTTTGTGTTCCTGCGAAATATGCTTATGAAATCTTACAATTTCCCTTTATATTGTGGGTTATCTCCCCTGTTTGTGCAAATCATTTCTTCTTCAGTGTTACGTTATGCTAAAAACAAGCTGTGGCCAGGCTGGAGTTGACAGTGTCCCAAACTCTAGATGCATACTTGAATATACATCCAATTTGGTTTGGCTTGGCACTGTAAGCTGGTCACTCACAGAGTTTATGTTCTGGAATTGTCAGTATGTGTTTATAAGATCATCACCTGAAATTGTCTTCAGTTGCTGAGAGCTTCTGTCTAGGTCACACATTATTTTAGGATGTTAGTTTAATTCATGGACTGTCTCAGGATGTTAGTCCAAAGTCAGGTCATGGACTATCTATATCAGGAAGTTAGTCCAAAATCAAATCATGGACTATCTAGGATGTTAGTTCAAAGTCAGGTCATGGACTATCTCAAGATGTTAGCTCAATGTCAAGTCATGGACTGTCTCAGGATGTTAGCTCAATGTCAAGTCATGGACTATCTCAGGATGTTCAAAGTCAGGTCATGAACTATCGCAGGATGTTAGTTCAAAGTCAGGTCATGAACTATCGCAGGATGTTAGTTCAAAGTCAGGTCATGGAATATCTCAAGATGTTAGTTCAAAGTCAGATCATGGACTATCTTAGGATATTAGTTCAAAGTCAGGTCATGAACTATCTCAGTATGTTAGTTCAAAGTCAGGTCATGGAATATCTCAAGATGTTAGTTCAAAGTCAGATCATGGACTATCTTAGGATATTAGTTCAAAGTCAGGTCATGAACTATCTCAGGATGTTAGTTCAAAGTCAGATCATGGACTATCTTAGGATGTTAGTTCAAAGTCAGGTCATGAACTATCTCAGGATATTAGTTCAAAGTCAGATCATGGACTATCTTAGGATGTTAGTTCAAAGTCAGGTCATGGACTATCTTAGGATGTTAGTTCAAAGTCAGGTCATGAACTATCTCAGGATGTTAGTTCAAAGCCAGGTCATGAACTATCTCAGGATATTAGTTCAAAGGAAAATCTAGGCTAAGTTTCCCCTGCTCAAAACAAAGATCTGCAAGTAAACACAGTAACAACAATAAAAAAAACAATAACACTAATAAAAACATCAAAGATAATTTACTGCCAAGGTCAGATATTTATATTCCACATTAAACTTGTTAATATATTCAGACAAACCAGGTAAAGATTAAAACTTGTACACAGAAGTACACCTTTCAACTTTGAACTTAAATCAAAACTGATCTTTCATTATTTGTGTTGTGAAATCTGGACACAGTTTACCCTCATAGTCTACAAGTTCATCTTTCTAACCTTCTTATACCTACAACTTTACCATGACATCTTTGTAACCTTCTTACAGTCTGAAACTTTACAACAGAATCTTTTTAACCTTCTTATAGTCTACAACTTTACAATGGCATCTTTTGTAACCATCAGTAAAGCTACAGATGACAGGATCTTTAAGAAAATCTTACTGAGCTCAAGACCACTCATGCTTACAAGAATGACAAAAGAAAAAGGAGGTGTGAAATTGGACATTTGAAATAAAAAGGAAACTTTTAAAAATGGAATCTCAAACTCAGTGATTCAACTTTCATTACAAATAAGGACAGAAAGAACACATGTAATTAAAATTTTATTTAAAACCGTTATGCCTCACTCCAGACATCCTATTGGTATAATGATAACAGGCACTTCACATCTGATTAAACTATCTTGAAGTCAATAAGTGCTAAAACAGACAACATAAATATATGATACATCCTGATAGTGATAGTTACAACTAAATTAATCATGATCACATTCACAGACTAAACCAACAATAATCATGATCACATTCATAGACTAAACCAACAATAATCATGATAACATTCACAGATTAAACCAACAATAATCATATTCACATTTACTGACTAAGCCAACAATAATCATGATTACATTCACAAACTAAACCAACTATAACCATGATCACATTCACAGACTGAACCAACAATAACCATGGCATTACCACAGATAAACATCAGGTATGGCAAATGAAGAAAGAAACTGTTAAGAGACAAGTACATAAACAGAAAAACAACTGGTGGCTAGTAAAAGTTAAATAATGGAAGTATTTCACATCTCAATTCTTGTCACCTCAAATAAAGTTATGATACCACAAAGTTGATCATATCAAAGTAGTGCTCACACAAAGCCTACCATCTCAAACAAAGTAATGATAACACAAAAATTGTCATCTCAAACAAAGTAGTGATAACACAAAATCTGTCATCCCAAACAAAGTAATGATAACACAAAATCTGTCATCTCAAACAAAGTAATGATAACAAGTCTCCACTATGGCCATGATAATTATCTTACATTCAAAGAAAACAAATAAACGTTGAGAAATGAGAATTATGGCAGGCACTTGTCTCACACCACTCGACGAACTTCAAAAAACCGTTTCAGGTAGTAGACCTGGCCCAGTGTCATTGCTACAAGGACGAGAGCCTCAAAAAATGACCACAACACCACCCTGGAATTTGTGTTGTCATTTACTGGGGAGAAAGGCAAACAACAAAAGTTAATCAGAGAAATATCATCTGACATTTTTGTTGTCAGTAACTTGCTGATTTATTTTAACCACAAATGTCAAGAATGCTGGGATATGTATGCAGTATTTTAAAATTGAGTGTTTTCTTAATGAGAATGCTGTTTCATACATACACAACTGAATGTTTCATTAATAATGACAGTTTAGTGTATACTGTACAAAGTGTGACTCACACCATAAACTGACATGATGTAAGTTTACATGATCTTGTGCCAAGTCCTCACTTTTAATGCTGGGCTGACTATAGTTTCTTACAAGCACTGTACCCTGCTCAAGAGTCTGGTGTCAGCTGGCACATATGATCAAGAGTCTGGTGTCAGCTGATACATATGATCAAGAGTCTGGTGTCAGCTGATACATATGATCAAGAGTGTAGTGTCAGCTGATACATATGATCAAGAGTCTGGTGTCAGCTGATACATATGATCAAGAGTCTGGTGTCAGCTGGCACATATGCATGCAGGAAACTCTACTGTAGAGAGCAAAGCAACAACACAACTCTTTCAGTTCATCAGAGGAAGTAACACCCCCCCCAGACAAGTGTTTCAGCCCCATTAAACTGATGACGTGATGGTCTCTCTTTGCCTTGTGTAGGCTGTTCACTACTAGATTTCATGTAAGGACACTGAGCCCAATAGGGCAGTATGATGCCTGTGTTGGTCCTCACAGCTGACCTCCATGTCTGGAAGCTGTAACACTGTTTGTTGATGGTCAGATAAAAGGGATGGCGACTGCAGTAAAACTAGTTTAAAAAAAAAAAGGTAACACTTGATAGAAGGGCAGGCAGGATCAAAATGTGTACTAGCATAAAAAACTAGAAGTAAGCTCATTACGCAGTCCAAGCACCAGCTACGCATTAAACATCTGGAGACAATATCACTTGATCTATCTTTTTTTTCTCTAACTACTCACTTGATCTATCTTTTTTTTCTCTAACTACTCACTTGATCTATCTTTTTTTTCTCTAACTACTCACTTGATCTATCTTTTTTTTCTCTAACTACTCACTTGATCTATCTTTTTTTTCTCTAACTACTCACTTGATCTATCTTTTTTTTCTCTAACTACTCACTGGATCTATCTTTTTTTTCTCTAACTACTCACTTGATCTATCTTTTTTTTCTCTAACTACTCATTTGATCTATCTTTTTTTTTTCTAACTACTCACTTGATCTATCTTTTTTTTCTCTAACTACTCACTTGATCTATCTTTTTTTTCTCTAACTACTCACTTGATCTATCTTTTTTTTCTCTAACTACTCACTTGATCTATCTTTTTTTTCTCTAACTACTCACTTGATCTATCATTTTTTTTCTCTAACTACTCACTTGATCTATCATTTTTTTTCTCTAACTACTCACTTGATCTATCAAATTTGTTCTCTAATTACTCACTTGATCTATGAATTCTCTCTCGAACTTCCATGTACTCTTGTTCATGTTTCACCCCGGTCAGAGCAGTAGATAGTTCATTGATCATCTCCGCCAGCTTGTTATGATTGGCTGATGGTAAGAACAATAAGAGTGAACAAATCTGTCACTACAGTAACATCCCTGTAACAATAAAAAAAGTACTGCTATATGCTTACCTTCATGTCTCACTAGCTGGTTATGACTGGAGGCTTCACGAAGGACCTTTCCTGGGAAGTGGTGATGACGGAAAAATTCTAATAACTTCTTGGATTGATCTATAAAGCCCAAATTATCCCGACATATGCGGCGAAGACGTAGGAGTTGGAAGTATGGGATGGAATTCTTACAGGCTTCAGGATGGGAGGAGGTGTAAAGCAAATAGGTGTGGCCGTCGGTGGACTTGTAAAATATAGATGTGACAAGCCTGTTTGTGCCAACAGAAATTTTAATGTCTATAAAGTTGACAGACTTGTCAGAAATTTCATAAGTGAATTTTATGTTATTATTAAGTGAATTGCAAAATTCAATAAATTTTTTTAGGTCTTCCTGTGGCATACTGGTGACTCCAATGCCATCATCACCTTTCATAGAATTCTAGAAGTCTGCCAGTGCAGTTTTCCCATAATTTGACTTCCAGAAAACCCATAAATAGACATGCATAACTGGGAACTATTTTCATTCCCGTGGCAACACCACTGATTTGTTCAAAGTATTCGCCATTAAATTCAAAAGAATTTAGGTTTAGTATTAGCTGTGTAAGTCTAATTATGATGTCAGTGCTAGTGGTGGGGTGGGGGTCTTTGTCAAGAAAATAGCTGAGTGCTAAGAGTCCATCCTCACAGGGGATAGAAGTGTATAGGGAGCAGACATCAAGGAGAAAGATGTGACAGGTGTGGTGTTGAGAGAGTGTGATCATATCAAAAGTTGTTAAGGCGTGGTTGGTATCTTTAAAAAAAGGAGGGTAGTTTGTGTACTAGCGGCTGGAAAATGCTGTCCAAAAAGTCAGAAATGTGCTCAGTGGGGCGTGAACACGCTGATACAATGGGACGTCCAGGGTTACCTGGTTTGTAGATTTTAGAAAGAAGATAGAAGGTGGGGTTGCCTAAAGAGCTGTCCTTGATGTGAAGAGAAACAGCTTGAGTCAACTCTTCAATTTGAAATAAACAGTCTAACTGGAGCAACAACAACAGATTGCTCATAAACACCAGGAAAACAAAATCCATGCTCATTACAACAAGACAGAAATTAACAAATTCACCAACAACAAAACTACAGCTCCACGCTGGAACTTCACAGACAGAGAATGTTAGTGAACATAACACAATTATGACTGACTACCACCTCAGCTGGAATCATCATGTAGACAATCTAACCAAACTCACTGCACAAAAAGTTTACCAATTTGCCTAAATTAAACACTTTCTTGACATAGACACCAGAAGAATATACTACATATCACAGATACAAACACACTTGGACTACTGTTCCACAATCTGGGATGGTTGCTCTATATCAAACATGAAAAGACTTTACTCACTCGAAAAACGAGCAGTAAAGCTTACAGACAACAAACATGCAGCACATATTACAAATAAAGAGAAACATCTTGACATTCTACCCCTCAAGAAGAGATTTCTATTCAACAGGGCCAAGTTAATTCATACAATTCTATCACACAATGCTGCACCCTATTTGTGGCCATTGTTCAAATCCAACCCAAAACACACGTATTCTCCCAAAACCAAGGCCTGACATGTTTAATAAAAAGCTTCTCTTACTCAGCTGTCCACCTTTAGAATACCCTACCATCTCATGTAAAACTTATAAGTAACATTCATTTTTATAACTTTAAACTTTGTCAATATCTTCTGAGATGGACCATATGCTTCCCTAATATGTATTTATGTTTGTGCTTACTTTATAGTAAGTAAAGTAAAGATAGTCCCATAGCATTTCAAATGCCGTAGGGGGTGAAGCGTTAGAGACCTCATTATGCTGGGTCATCAGCGTATGAGGTAGGGTGACCAGTTCCTTTCCTCGCTGCCTTTACTTCCCAGATTTTCTCTGGTACCCATTTTACGAGGCTGGGTCGACCTCAGGGCCGTGTTGGTCGGAAAAAAGATCCCGCTCAGCTGGGGATTCGAACCCTCGACCATTTGGTTGCTAGACGAGTGCTCTAACCACTACGCTAGCCGGCCCCTTACTTTATAGACACATATGAATAGGTGTATGTATGTATATGTGTTATGTGTATACATATATACTGGTGTCATTCAGTAATTTTCATGTCCCTTGTGGAACTTTGCCTCCCTAGCAGCTCTCCTGTAGGCCTTTCAGTTGTAAGAAAGATGCCTTGCTCCTGATGCATTCATTCAAGGATTAAACGATGTCTTGCAGCCATCTTTGCCTTGGTCTTCCTCTCTTTCTTTTTTCCCCATTATGCACCCTTCCAAAACTGTCTTCTCTAAATTCTCATGACATTCAATATGTGTATATTTAAAAAGAGAGTGAGGTGAGGTGAGGTGAAGGTGTGTGTGTGTGCATGTGCATGTCTTTGTGTACATACATGTCAATGTTTGTGTGAATATATACATCTGTATGTATTTGCTTTATGAAAAGTATAAGTGTATGTAATATCAAAGTCTAAATTAGTTGAAAGAATGGCTTGATTGTTGTATCTATTATATTGCTGTTCTATAGATTTTTTAGTTTACAATGATTGTGAGAATGTAATAAAGTTTATTTCATGTAGTTATATAAAGCAGGATGGGGAGTGTATGGAAAGAAAGGGTTTATTAATTATTTACATATTTAATGTTTTGCTTTTTCATCACATTATTTTCAATAACAAATTTATCTGTGAGTGAATGAAAGTTGTAGGATGAAGGGCAGAATGGTAGACAGTTCTGCACGTCCAATTATTAACCCTTTAAAAATAAAGTCTGTTTGTTCATTCTTTCTGTTCATCTATCACATGAAATAACTGACTTCACTTGATACAGCAAGTCTACACATCTGTCTCTCATTACACTGATGAAAGTGTCCAAGTGACAAGTCCATTAGTATGAGCTACAACTAAATTAATCATACTAAAAGAAATAATATGAAAATAATAATAAAAAAACTAATAAAGATAAGAAAACAACAAAAAGTGCTAATCCGGGAGCATCTGCTTGCTGACAAAAAGCACTTGTGTCTCACACTGAGACTACCCTACAATCACTGACTAGCAGTATGACAAGAGCATGTAACTCACTGTGAGACTACCCTACAATCACTGACTAGCAGTATGACAAAAGCATGTGACTCACTGTGAGACTACCCTACAATCACTGACTAGCAGTATGACAAGACCATGTAACTCACTGTGAGACTACCCTACAATCACTGACTAGCAGTATGACAAAAGCATGTGACTCACTGTGAGACTACCCTACAATCACTGATAAACAGTGTGACTCATTTTCACTGATATTAAATATCAACAAGAGTTCTTGAACAATGCAAAACAACCAAAAGAAATGCTATATAGAAATCTGCTTGAATCAGTGAACAGTTTCAACTATCTTGCATCTACACTGACTTGATAAAATCACTACACAAATAAGAAAGACAGTTACAGCATGTCAGAAACTAATGGAGTGGAATGACACAATAAGATATGTGTTGTATTTATCAGAGCTGTGTGCTTAGCACTCTCTTACACAGATCTGAAATGTGGAAAATATAAGCAAGGCATGAGGAAAACAAACTTTCTAGTTCCTATCTTCAGTGTCCTCACTTCAAGTGGCAAGATAAAGCAACCAACTGTGAGCTTCTGTAGCATGCTAAGATTCCATCAATAATGACAACATTAAACAGCAGAAGACCGAGATGACTGTGACATGTAACAAGAATGGATGGTATCCATATTCCCAGGCAGATTTTGTATGGCCTACTTATGGTGCAAGGAGGTCACATGGTAGACCTAAATTGAGATATAAAGCTACTTGTAAGTCATCAATGTAAACTCTGTTCTATCTGTAAGTCATCAACATAAAGTTTGTTCTATATGTAAGTCATCAATGTAAACTCTGTTCTATCTGTAAGTCATCATCATAAAGTTTGTTCTATATGTAAGTCATCAATGTAAACTCTGTTCTATCTGTAAGTCATCATCATAAAGTTTGTTCTATCTGTAAATCATCAACATAAAGTTTGTTCTATCTGTAAGTCATCAATGTAAAGTTTGTTCTGTCATCAGTGTAAAATTTGTTCTATCTGTCATATGGTCTAGGAAGAACCAGCAAATCAAAATACATGGAGAGCAACTCTGTAAGTGCACAGCACAGTTTCAGAAGGAAACATGGGCAACATCAGAAGAGAAAAGACACAAGAAAATGAGACTGAACACAAACATTGCTTGTTGTTAATGTGCTCAATCATGCAAAACCAACACTGGTAGAATCAGCCATGAAAGAAGCCTGTGATATGTGACATTTCAAACAATCTTCTAAGATTAAAAATGTCATTATCTTTCATAGCATAGTGTGGCAGTGTTCCTAGACAAGTTAATATAAATATTTAGACAAGATATTTGTTCCTTCTTAGTCAATCAAATACCAAGGTGAACAAAAACTAATAAAGTTGTTATTATTTCACTAAACAAGATCAAACTATGTGTTACAATATGTACACAAGTCTAGCATCATTTTTTTTAACAAGCTATAATCTTCCACCCATACATCAATCTAGCGCAAAAGTTAAGTATGAGGGGTGATTAATAAGTTCTCAGCATAAGGTACAAATACTTGAAACACACAGTTGATATTAGGTGCATTTGTAGATCACGTTAATGTAAGATTAAACACAACGTTTCAAGAAATTAACTGCAACTAATTTTTTTGTAACAGGCTGCTGAAGTGGTAAGGGGTGGCAGAAACTGAGAAAACGGATAAAATTTCTCATTGAGCAGTCATTCGTTACCTCTACATCAAGGGGTTATCATCGAAGGAGATCCATGAGGATGTAGTAGAGACTCTAGGGGAGAATATCCCTTCTTACAGAACAGTGAAGAAATGAGCAGCTCAATTCAAACATGGATGGGAGGAGAGTCTGGAAGATGATCCCCATCAAGTAAGACTAAGAACAGTAACCACAGATGAAATCACCGGCAGAATCCATGACATGATAATGGAGGATCGACAACTAACTGAGCAGTACATTGCCACTGAGTTGGGCATCTCCCAGGAATGTGTTCATGTCATTATTCACAATGATCTTCACATGACAAAGGTCTCTGGTTGGTGGGTCCCAAAACTTCTTGGACCTGATCACAAATAACAGTGTCTCAACATGACAAGAGACAATCTTGGCCATGTTTTCTGCTGAGCCTGAAAAGTTTCTTCAGCAATTTGTGACCTGGGTTCATCATTTTCAACCAGAAACCAAAGAATAGTCAAAGCAATGTAAACATCATGGATCCCCACCTCCAAAGAAAGCAAGGGTGGTTCTGTCTGCAGGCAAAGTGATGGCTTCCATCTTTTGGGATTCAGAAGGTGTGCTATTGGTAGATTATCTTCAAAAAGGGCAGAACGGTCACCATGATCTATTACGCTAATCTTGGAAACAACTGCAGGTCAAATTGAAGGAAAAGCATTGAGGGAAATTGACGAGAGGAGTCGTCTTTCAGCAAGACAACGCTCCAGTTCACAAGTCGGTGGTGGCAATGGCTGCCATTCATGAATGCGGCTTCCAGCTTCTTGAACATCCTCTTTATTCCCCAGATTCGGCCTCTTCGGACTATTACCTGTTTACCAAACACAAAAAGGAGCTCAGTGGTCGCAAATTTGCTTCAGATGATGTCGTCATTCATGCCGTAGACCACTTTCTACTGCCACAAGATGCTGACATTTACAAAGAAGGGATCCGTATGCTCCAGGACCACTGGACTAAGAGCATAAACTTGCAAAGGGACTATGTTGAGAGATAACCCAAAAAAAGTTGTCCATAAATAATCTGTAGTACTTTATGCAATGAATCTAACACAAAAGTTGAGTATGTCTTACACTTACCGATCTATAACCTTCCACTCGTACATGAATCTAACACAAAAGCTGAGTATGTAAAACTTACACTTACCGAACTATAACATTCCACCTGTAACATGAACCTAGCAAAAAAGTAAAGTATGTGAAGCGTACACTTACCGTCACCCTCCTCGCCGGCCGTGTCTTTGGGCTTCTCCCCGATGTCTATTGTGAAGACAACAACCTTGGGGGTCATGGTGGACATGGCATTGCTGAAGCAGTACTTGTAGTTACCATCCATGTGAGCTGCAAATGTGTACTTGCCATTAGACTCTCTATCTCCTGAGTGTATTATTTTTCCATCTGGTCCATAAATCTGTGCAAGCAGACAAGAAACACAACAGGCTAACACATGTATGCGGTCATCCTCCACTACTGGCAGAATCATCACTTGCAGTTTCGGTAACCCACAGTTTGAACAACAAAATCCAACAAAAAATATAAAAAAATTAAACATTTATAAATCTAAACTCAGAACTTTCTTTCCCTGTACCCATCTGTAAGAGTGGCTAACTGAGTCATCTCTTTGCTATTTCCTCATTTCTGAGAGACGGAGTGAGAGAGAGATAGAGAACAAGGTAGAGAGAGAGAACAAGCAAGTGAACACATTCACACTACTCACTCGCCTATATCTGGACTATGCACATGTACAATTATGTCAGTCCGTAAGAACAGCGAAGAGCAAAACCTCTATCTTAATGCAAAGAAAATTAAATTGATGACAACTGACAAAACAAACATGGCAGCTGAAATATGTATCACTGAGGAAAAACTGGAAGAAGTGGAGAGTATAGAATATCTTGGATCATTGCTAACTAATAATGGAGATACTATAAGGGAAATTAAATGGAGGACATCTATCGCTCTTCAGAAAGGAAAATAACTAAAGAATCTGTGAAGAGGAACAGACAGAACTACAAAAATAAGATTTTTAAGGGCATGTATCTTTCCCATTGCAATATATGCCTGTAAGACCTGGACACTTAACAAAACAGCTGAGAAACACATAAATGCCTTTGAGTGTAAATGCTACAGAAGAGTTCTTCAAATGTCGTGGACAAAAAAAAAAAAACAAATATATCCATGCTACAAGAGCTTAATATTGAAGAAGGCTGGCTACTAAAGAGGATTAAAGAGAGAAAATTTAAATATTTTGGACACATTAAATGTCATGATAATTTACAGAGGACTGTCTTGGAAGGGTACATAATGGGAAAAAGAAAGAGAGGAAGACCACGGCGAAGATGGCCACAAGACATCGTTTATGATCTGCAAATGGATGCATCAGCAGCAGGCCATCTTGCTCACAACCGAGAGGCCTACAGGAGTGCTGTTAGGCAGACAAAGTTCCGCAAAGGACATGCAAATGAATGAATGAACATATGCGATTGTGTTCTCTCTCTCTCTTACTGTATTATCTTTTTCATACCTACATTAATCTGCTTTTGTGTCAATTATTTTCGTTAAAGTGTGTAACTTTTTAATTAAAATATATGCATATTTGTTAAAAATATATTATAGGTAAGGTTTGAACTGCTGTAATCACCTCCAAATAAACAACACAAAATTATAGTTGTATGAGATATCAACAATTTCTTACCTTGATATCAACAACTTCTTACCTTTGTAGCATGGCCTTGTAAGTAACGATTATAGTTGTTATCATTATTATTAATGAATATGGTTATGAAAAAATACTGTAAACAAAATAGTAACATCGAATAGCGACAGAGAAAAGTAGGTAGGAAAGGAAGAGAAAGGTATAAAACTTCCATGACACTAGAATAAGACGCAGACAAAAGTAAACAGTGACGCTGAGATTTAGGTAATACAAAGGAAGGCCGTGAGAAAGTAGGATGGTCCATTGATAACAAAGCGGTGACTGGACGTTGAGACGTGTAAACAAAATAGAAAAGCCAGACACAATGAAAAAGCCAGGACACAATAAAACCTCTGACATGAAAGAGCAAGATAATGACTTCGGTAAATAACAATTGTATAGACGAAATTGACGCAGACTGACACGCATGACACGTGTTAGGGCTATTGCACATGGTTTTTAAATAAAGGAGTGACCAACTCAGCCAGCTGACCAATTAAATATTTAGAGGCGTGGCCTATTGGACAATTGACTTACAACATATAAGTCACGGGGCAGTCTGAATGACGGACAATCAGAACGCTCATGGAAACCGGTGGACATCTGAAGGGTGGAGCCAAAATACTTATTGGATAATTCATCAAGCTGGACTTGAAGATAAAAAGGTGAGCGGAGAGACAGGAGAGGACCAGGAAGAAGTACAGGTGAGAGGAGACAGAGGAGGGAGCCCGAAGACAAGAGGAACAAGGACGGTCAGTGAAGAGACCAGTCCAGACATCAGAACAAGAAGGAAGGAGCCCCCAAGAAGAGGAACTCCAGAGGCTAGCGGACAAGTGAGGGGGACTGTCAGAAGTAGACTGAGAAGAGAAGAACAGCAGAAGGAGAACACACTCCAGAGAAGACACGAGAGAGGAAGAAGATGTAGCTAATGACAGATGGAGCAGATGGACAATTAGAGCAATAGATACTCAGGAAAAGCAGTTCTGAAGTAGTTTTAGGACAGATTGAAGATGTGTTTCAGGTGATTCAAGTGATTAAGAAGAAGTGATACTTTTGAAACTTCGAGTACAGTGATTTGGTGGTGTAACTGACTGACCAAGTGTTGCAGATCTGATATAATACTGAGTTAGGAAATGTTCTTGTACTAAGTGTACAGTAGTGTGAATTTGAGAAATTAAGAAATGCTGTCTGTAGAATATGACAGAGTTTGATATTGTGAACAAATGATTAAGTGATTCAATTTAAGTGATGCTATCAGCTATACATCTTGAACTTTTTTGTCAGAATTAAATGAATTCAGAGAACATTTCATCAGACTTGCTCTAGATTTAGTGAAGTGGTAAAGTTTTGTGAAACTTGTGATGTGTTAATCAAGGAGCATCTGTAAGATTCAATACTATAGAACTATTATATAACATGGAAGTATTCAACAATAATATGATAATTCACAACTTGAAAATATTATACCTTGAAATCAGAAACTTCTTACCTTGATATCAACAGCTTCTTACCTTGATATCAGCAACTTCTTACCTTGATATCAGCAACTTCTTACCTTGATATCAACAACTTCTTACCTTGATATCAGCAACTTATTACCTTGATATCAGCCACTTCTTACCTTGATATCAACAACGTATTACCTTGATATCAGCAACTTCTTACCTTGATATCAGCAACTTATTACCTTGATATCAGCAACTTCTTACCTTGATAAAAACTTCTTACCTTGATATCCACAACTTATTACCTTGATATCAACAACTTCTTACCTTGATATCAATATCAAGAAAGCCTCCTTCGGCAACCTCAAACATTAAACTCATTTTGGTTCCTGACGTGACTTTCTCGAAGAAGCATTCCTCAGCGTGGGCATCAATGTTTAAGAAGTAGCCATCTGAAACACCGAGCAGCGTGATAAATATGACAACTAGTGAGAAACAACAAAGATTCATTGTTACAGTACGCTGTCTCTTCACAAACGAACAAACTTCTTCGTAAATGTTGCTTTCTTCCACATACAAACAATGCCACGTACAGTTACATGCTCTATGCACATGCGTCGAAATTACTACCGGTTCCGGTTGACGAAACTAAAAAATAATGGATTGGAACACAAAATGAGATTAAGAAACAATAAACTTACAAAAAAAAACTTGTACTTAGTCCTCTGTTTTGTTGCAGATTTAAATATTTCATATTTTCCTATGTTTAATAATGTACAGCATGGAAAAGTAGAAGTAGTTCTTTCACGAAATGAAGCACATCTTTACTTCTAAGACAACCTCACTAAAAGGACAGCCTCTTATTTGTTAGTATTTTATCATGTGCTAAAAACCGGCTTTGCCTTACCTATTCTTGATTTGATTTTATCAGCTGGTTTTGTTCTTCTGAGATAATTGAATCGATTTATTATGCCATTGTCTTCAATTTGAAAACGTGTTTCACTTCGGTATACTCGTTTTGATATGACCACTGTTTCTGTCTTGTTGCTGTTAGCTCTAAATTTCTTGTATTACTCTCTTCAATAATCTTATTTATGAGTGCCTGCAAACTTTTTTTTTAGTTTCTGCTGTTAAAACGATCTCATCTGCACATGTCAGAATACTGATATTATGGCCCCTTATTTTCATTCATTTCACATTCTTAATACCTCACGTGATGTTTCTATTTTATAATGTCAGTAGATCAGATAACAACACACACCTCATAATATATCCCGATATTCAGCTGTGTCATTGTTCACTCTCACTACTGCTCTTTGATTTCAGTACATATTCATAATAATTGTCATATCTTTACCGTCCATATTAAGTATCATATCTCTGTCAATAGCCTTCGTTTAAAGAATAAAGCAGAAAGAGGAATAAAGAGGAAGACCAAGGCGAAGATGGCTGCAAGACATCGTTGAAGATCTGCGAATGGACGCATCAGCAGCATGGCATCTTGCTCACAACCGAGAGGTCTACAGGAAAGCTGTTAGCGAGAAAAAGCCCCGCAAGGAACATGCAAATGACTGACTGACTGAATATTGAATTGCTTTTATGATCACATTTTCATCTGGCATCCCTTGCTTCAGAAAGTTGTTTTTGTCGCACTGTACATGTATGTCTTTTCTCTCTCTCTCTGAACCTTAAGTGCCCAGGGCACATGGGGCTTCTGCAAGGATTTTCCACAAATGCCTGTCCTTCGCCTTTTTTTCTGCTCTTGCCCAGGTGAGCCCTCTATTGCTCAACATCCTTTCTGTTGTTCTTCTCCATGTCTCTTTTGGTCTACCCTTACTTCTGCTCCCCTGTGGTGTCCATCTTAGTGCTATTTTTGGTAGTGAGATGTCAGTCATTCGGAGCACATGTCCCAACCATCGCCAGCGTCCTTTATGTGTTGATTATTGATGAGTCGTACAAAATGTGGGTATAAAGTTATGAGGATATCAGAAGTTGAGATGTTGTAAAGAATTAAAGTTCATCATCATCATCAGGTGCCGTGCCGACTGGCGTTGGCTATTATGCTTCTCCAGAGTACCCGATCCTTCATGCAGGCCATCAGTTCAGTTGGTGATCTCCTCTCATACCATCCCGTCAGTGTGTCCAGTATCATTTCTCTTGGTCTTCCTCTTGACCTTCTATAACCATAGTCTCTGTCTTTTTGATGTTCAAAGTAAGGCCTTTCTGTTCACTTTCTTTGGCGACTTTATCAAAGAGATTTTGCAGGTCTTGTTGGTTCTCAGCTATCAGTACTGTGTCGTCAGCATACCGAAGGTTGTTAATATTGTATCCTCCAATTTTTATGCCTGGTTATGTGATGATTGTTCTTAGAATATTCTCGCTGTACAGAGAAAAAAGGTCTGGAGATAGTATACATCCATGTCGCACCCCTTGTTTTATAGGCTGATATTTTCCAATTCTATTTTCAACTCGAACTGCTGCTTCTTGCTGCCAGTATAGATGTTTTACAATCCTCAGGTCTTTGCCATCTATATTGATGTCTTCAAGCATTTTAATAATTTCATTATGTTTCACCTTGTCAAATGCCTTGGTGTAATCAATGAAGCATAAGTAGAGATCTTTCTGTACTTCTAAAGCTCTTTCTGTTGGTGTTCGTAAAGCATAAATGGCATTTTGTGTTCCCTTTCCTTCAACAAATCCAAACTGTTCACCTGCTATTTTCATTTTTATCTTTTTCCTTGTTCTTCTCATAATGATTCTCAGAACTAGCTTCGTTATGTGACATGAGAGGCTGATAGTCCGGTGGTCGTCACATTCCTTTGCACCTAGTTTCTTTGGTAGTGCTATAAACGTGGATTTAAGCAAGTCATTGGGCATATAACCACTGTTGTAAATGTCATTCAGTAACTTGGTTATTATTTTTATTCCTGTCTCCTCTAGTGCCTCTATTTCTTCTATTGTTATATTATCAGGCCCAGTCGCTTTTCCTTTCTTCATGTGTTTGATGGCATCTATGATTTCATCTTCAAGTATTGGTGGTCCCTCACAGTTTTCAGTATCTTGTGTTAATTCTGGTCTTTCTCCTCCATATAGCTCACCGATATACTCAGTCCACCTGTCCACAATGTCTTCTTTTCCCATTAACATTTTACCTTCTTTCGATTTCAGGCATCCTGTGGTATATTGTGTTTCCTGCCTGTGAGTTCATTAATTCGTTTGTGCATGTTTTTGCTGTCTTATTATGAGAGTCCTCCATCTGTCTGCACTGTTCATTTAACCACGCTTCTTTTGCTTCTCTGCATTTGCGTCTTATTTCTTTATGTATCTTGCTATATTTTTCCTCGTTATTTTTACTCCTCCTCCTCTTGTCCATCAGTCCTAAGATGTCGTCTGTCATCCATTTATTTTTAGGGGCTTCTTTTTAAAGTTACCCTTAAATTAAAGTTACCCACAAGAATAGCTTGATGTTAATGTTGAGTCATGAAGATTGAATATATTAGGAAAAATGCTTTGCTGATATTTATATGTGGAGACAATGTTACACGTATTTTTTTCTCTGAATATTTGCCCGTTTTCTCTTTGTCTGTGGTTTTGGCGTTAGTGTTGTAAAACAATGTCTTCCTGGGTCACAAAAGTCAGTTTTCCGAGTAATCATTTATGCTGGTAGTATTATCTATTTTCTTTTCTGTGAGAACATTTTGATTTCCTAGGTAGGAAAAATGTGTTTTCTTTTCTACGAGAACATTTTGATTTCCTAGGTAGTAAAAATGTGTTTTCTTTTCTATGAGAACAATTTTATTTCCTAGGTAGCAAAAATGTGTTTTCTTTTCTATGAGAACAATTTGATTTTCTAGGTATTAAAAATGTGTTTTCTTTTCTATGAGAACATTTTGATTTCCTAGGTAGTAAAAATGTGTTTTCTTTTCTATGAGAACAATTTGATTTCCTAGGTATTAAAAATCATAACTGTAATGAATTATTGGTTAGCTGGGAGTTGTCTAAGTTGGAAGAGGTAAAGACCTAAGTTGGAAGAGGTAAAGATCTAAGTTGGAAGAGGTAAAGATCAATATTGAAAGAGGTAAAGATCTAAGTTAGTTAGAAGAGATACAAATCTAAGTTGGAAGAGGTAAAGATCTAAGTTGGAAGAGATAAAGACCTGAGTTGGAAGAGGTAAAGATCTAAGTTGGAAGAGGTAAAGACCTGAGTTGGAAGAGGTAAAGACCTGAGTTGGAAGAGCTAAAGATCTAAGTTAGAATAGGTAAAGACATGAGTTGGAAGAGGTAAAGATCTAAGTTGGAAGAGGTAAAGATCTAAGTTGGAAGAGGTGAAGATCTAAGTTGGAAGAGGTAAAGATCTAAATTGGAAGAGGTAAAGATCTAAATTGGAAGAGGTGAAGATCTAAGTTGGAAGAGGTAAAGATCTAAGTTGGAAGTTAAAGGAAGAAATTCGGAGTCCCATTTTTGTGCTGCTGCACTTATAAAAATGGGAGACTATATGCTAGCGACTTGTCATCCCCCTAGAATTAATCTTCCCTTGTTGGAACATACCACATGTGTAGGTGAGTTGCATTTCAATATGTAGGTCACTGATTCTTGATTTTGTTGTTGTTGTTGCTGTTGTTGTTGTTGTTGTGGGTCTCCATTCCAGCGTAGGAACAGTTGTGGACCTCTCTTTAAAAGTAAAACAATAAATATTACCCAGATGAAACTAATATTTATTTAATCAATCCAATCCATTTGCTAGCCCGAGGACCCCCAGAAAACCGTTCATGGACCCCACTGGTCTAGACGCTGGCCCCCGCTAGAGTTATGCTCTGGGTCATTCCTGTGCTTTTACTCTCAAACCTAAAAAGAGCTCGCTACGTTGGAAGCCAGCAACTCCCTCTATGTATAAGCCTCGTTGTTCCTCGTTTGCTCTTCTCTCTGACCTCATCATTATCATCCTGTGCCGGCTCTAGGAGAAGGTTGCAGTGACACTTCAGCTAGCGCTTACAGGCTTGCTATGTTTAGTGCTTGTTCTTTCCACTGTTGTCTATCTGCCGTGGATCACGTGCTCCGTCGCACCGGACGATGTCAGGTCTGTGTTACCTGCAGCAGGCGCACACTTCAGTGGCTGTTGGAAGGGAAAGCGGAGCACGTATAGGAATGCCCGGACTGCTGGGATGCCAGTTCATGATTGCAGTTACACGTTTACCAGACGACCCCTCCCTATCCAGCTCCTTCTTTGCTCGTTGTTTTCCTCCATGATGTGAACCTCTATCACTCACTCTACTGTATGCAAACCTCGTTGTTTTCTTCTACTCTGTGAGCCTATATCTCTCACTCTTCTGTACATAAACCTCGTTGTTTTCTTCTACTCTGTGAGCCTACATCTCTCACTCACTTTGCTGTACACAAACATCAATGTTTTCCTCCTCTATGCTATGAACCTGTATGCCTCACTCTGCCGTATATAAACCTTGTTGTCTTCCTGTGTGCTGTGAGTCTTGAGCCTCCTTTATGACGACATGGAGAGTGTGGCTGGAACCTGAGGCAGTGAACAAGGCTCTGTCTTGACCGGTTCTGCAGGATGATACACGCAGTGTGGTGGTGACAGGCAGGATGATACACACAGTGTGGTGGTGACAGGCAGGATGATACACACAGTGTGGTGGTGACAGGCAGGATAATACACACAGTGTGGTGGTGACAGGCAGGATGATACACACAGTGTGGTGGTGACAGGCTCTCAGTTGCTACGTCATGGATGAGTTCAGCTCTTGAGAAGATCCACTGTCACCCAGGCTGAGGTGGATATATTGCCCAGGGCATGCGGGGGTGAGAGACAGTGAGGTAGCTGGTGATGCTGCCTGTAACGCTATAGCAACAGCTGTGGTTCCTGTGGACAGGACGGATATACTGAAGTTCGTGGCCGAGGAACTGGTGCGGGAGTAAGAAGGGGCACGTGCTGATAGTACATATCTACAGAGGCTGAAAGACAGAAATGTGGGGGTGGGGGGGGCTGGCTGGTAGAAGTCGAGGTTTCCAGAACCAGCAGCTGACTGGCACAGTTAGTGTTCGAACTCTTCGGTGGTTGTTGAAACACAGAGCATGTTTGGATGTGTCCCAGGTTCCATTATGCTAATTCCTAGATTCAAGATTCAAGAAGATTCAAGTACCTTGTATCTTTCGCCAAGATCAAGTCAGGGGAAGTAACTCCATCTGCTGTTGTCATGGTTACTGTTTGCATTACCGGATTTGATCAGAAAGAGGCGATTTTCAGGCCAAAGTCATTCGCTTGTTTACTTGTGTAGGCCACAGATAGAAGGTTTGCTTCTACTTAACGCTGCTTGTTATGAAAATAATGTTTCACTCATGACGTGAGTATCCAGCAGTAATGTCTGTACGAACTGTGAGGAGATTCAGAAGTCAAGTTGCAAATAGATTCATGCACTTTCATGCAGTGCTTGAAGAAATGGCTACAGTCTGTGCCTCCAATTCTAGGTTTACTACACGGGAGTTTGAATATTGTCTGTCTTGCCAGTAGAGTTAGTTAGAACATACAACACAAGCAGCACCTGATATCACCAGCAGAGGTCAAGGACCCGATATTCAGAGTTCACAGTGACAGGCATACAGACAGACAAACGGGCAGACAGATAGACAGACAGGTGTGAAACGGTGACTTGTTTACTATATCACAGAACATGATACTCATTAGCGTCTATGTTTACACACGATCTTGCCCGAGAAAGGAGCAAACCTTACACAAAGCAGACATCAGTTGTCACATCTAACCTTGCTTGCTTGCACAAAACCAGACATCAGTTGTCACATCTAACCTTGCTTGCTTGCACAAAACCAGACATCAGTTGTCACATATAACCTAGCTTGCTTACACAAACCAAACATCAGTTCTCCATTCTTCTAACATCTAACCTAGCTTGCTTACACAAACCAAACATCAGTTCTCCATTCTTCTAACATCTAACCTAGCTTGCTTACACAAACCAAACATCAGTTCTTCAGTCTTGTAACATCTAACCTAGCTTGCTTACACAAACCAAACATCAGTTCTTTATTCTTCTATCATCTAACTTAACTTGCTTACACAAACCAGACATCAGTTCTCCATTCTTCTATCATCTAACAGCTATTATTATTTATAAAATATGAGACACTCCCAGATTTTGAGAATATTTTCACTGTTTTATTTTGTTGAGAAACTGTCAAAGAGGTAATGCTGGGAGCACTTCCAGATATTGTGCAACAATTTGACTTTATGCAACAGTATCTGTGTACAATGTCCGACAATTAAGTAAAGAGACTAATTCTATAAAAAATAAAATAAACAACAGTTGAAGATATAACTTGTATTTTATTCGAATTAAGCCCCTTATGCATTGATACAGCGAATGGCACGATCTAACAAACACTGGAACGACCTCTGGAGTTTTTCTGTTGGTATGGCTCTTAAACTCGATGTTACGGCCCTTTGAATCTCGCCAATATCGTCAAAGAAGCGTCCTTTCAGTGGTAACTTTAATTTTGGGAATAGAAAATCATCGCAGGGAGACAAATCTGGGGAACAGGGTGGATGGTTGAGAACACACACTTGTTTTTGGGCCAAAAATTCCTGTACATCTACCGCCCGGTGAGCCGGTGCATTATCATGAAGAAGTAAAAAAACTGCCAGTTTGTTGAGTACTCGGAGAATCCTTTTCAAAAGAAGTTTCAAAATACTTTGTCAGTGACAGTCTGTCCCTCTGGAATAAATTCTTTGTGAATAACTCCTTTGCTGTTGTAAAAGCACAACAACATTGTCTTCACTTTCGACTTTTGAAGACGAAATGTTTTGCCTTCTGGTAATGATGACTTCCGCTGAGCATTTTGGCGTTTAGTTGTGGGATCACAGCGGAAAATCCATATTTCATCCTCTGCAACAATCAAATTTAAGAAATGTTTATTTCTGCGACACGTTTTGGTGATGTCTTTTGTGTACTCAACACGCTGATGTTTTTGGTCATCGGGCAACTAATCTGACACAAATCGCCAAGCAACTTTTTTCTTGCCCAAATTTTCCACTAAAATTTTACGAAGGGTCTCTCGGTTAACACCAAATTCATCTGCCATCATCCTTACAGTCAAACAACGATCTTCTTGTATCTGTTCTCTGACTTTTGCAATGAGTTCCTCACTACGAACAGAAATTGGGCGTCCATGTCTAGTTGCGTTTGTAATCGTTTCCAGACCAATTTTTTAATGGCTATTCTGCTGTTTATTACAGAGTGACGTCGTTTCACCCGCTGGCTATTCCGCTGTTTATTACAGAGTGAAGTCGTTTCACCCGCTGGCTATTCCGCTGTTTATTACAGAGTGAAGTCGTTTCACCCGCTGGCTATTCCGCTGTTTATTACAGAGTGAAGTCGTTTCACCCAATGGCTATTCTGCTTTTTATTACAGAGTGACGTCGTTTCACCCGCTGGCTATTCCGTTGTTTATTACAGAGTGAAGTCGTTTCACCCAATGGCTATTCTGCTGTTTATTACAGAGTGACGTCGTTTCACCCGCTGGCTATTCCGCTGTTTATTACAGAGTGACGTCGCTTCACCCGCTGGCTATTCCACTACTTGTTACAGAATGAAGTCGCTTCACCCGCTGGCTATTCCACTATTTGTTACAGAGTGAAGTCGCTTCACCCGCTGGCTATTCCATTATTTGTTACAGAGTGAAGTCGTTTCACCCACTGGCTATTCCACTATTTATTACAGAGTGACGTCGTTTCACCCGCTGGCTATTCCACTATTTGTTACAGAGTGATGTCGTTTCACCCGCTGGCTATTCCACTATTTGTTACAGAGTGACGTCGCTTCACCCGTTAGCTAGTCCGTTGTTTATTACAAGGTGACGGCGTTTCATCAGTTAACTAGTCCGTTGTTTATTACCAGGTGACGGAGTTTCATCTGTTAGCTAGTCCGCTGTTTATTACAAGGTGACGGCGTTTCATCAGTTAACTAGTCCGTTGTTTATTACAAGGTGACGGAGTTTCATCTGTTAGCTAGTCCGCTGTTTATTACAAGGTGACGGCGTTTCATCAGTTAACTAGTCCGTTGTTTATTACAAGGTGACGGAGTTTCATCTGTTAGCTAGTCCGCTGTTTATTACAAGGTGACGGCGTTTCATCAGTTAACTAGTCCGTTGTTTATTACAAGGTGACGGAGTTTCATCTGTTAGCTAGTCCGCTGTTTATTACAGGTGACGGCGTTTCATCAGTTAACTAGTCCGTTGTTTATTACAAGGTGACGGAGTTTCATCTGTTAGCTAGTCCGCTGTTTATTACAAGGTGACGGCGTTTCATCAGTTAACTAGTCCGTTGTTTATTACAAGGTGACGGAGTTTCATCTGTTAGCTAGTCCGCTGTTTATTACAAGGTGACGGCGTTTCATCAGTTAACTAGTCCGTTGTTTATTACAAGGTGACGGAGTTTCATCAGTTAACTAGTCCGTTGTTTATTACAAGGTGACGGCGTTTCATCAGTTAACTAGTCCGCTGTTTATTACAGAGTGACGTCGTTTCACCCGTTAGCTATTCCTCTTTTTCTTACAGAGTAACGTTGTTTCACCTGTTAGCTAGTCCGCTGTTTATTACAGAGTAACGTTGTGTCACCTGTTAGCTAGTCCGCTGTTTATTACAGAGTAACGTTGTGTCACCTGTTAGCTAGTCCGCTGTTTATTACAGAGTAACATTGTTTCACCTGTTAGCTAGTCCTCTATATATTACAGATTGTTGTTGTTTCATATGTTAACTAGTCCACTGTTTATTATGGAGTGATGTTGTTTCAAGCTAGTCCACTGTTTATTATAGAGTGATGGTGTTTAAAGCTATTCCACTGTTTACTATAGAGTGATGTTGTTTAACCTGTTAGCTAGTCCACTTTTTATTATGTAGTGATACTGTTGTAAGCTAGTCCATAGTTTATTATTGATGTGCACTTGGCAAATGATGCTGAGACTGGCCAAAGAGAGCTGAGATCTTGAAGTGATACAGTTTTTACTATCAGTGTTTTTGTTTCCTGGAACTGTGCACATGAACAGATAAATAAATGCCAGGAAGTGTGAACTACCTTCAGATGTCAAGACTACAGATGTGTCATCAAGCTTGATCTTGCTTGTGTTGTTAAGGTACTAGCTGTGTGGATTTCTAGTGAAATATGCCGTTGCTTCTATCATGTAGTCTCAGCCGTTAGTGGAACTGTTCATATCACTGAGACATTTGTGTGTTGGGTGGTTGTTGATTGGAATTCTGGAGGAGTCTGCACTTAAAACAAAGAACTGGCGTCAGAGCTTGACATACAGACATCAGTCAATAGCGTGCATAAAGATGAGACTGATGACCTTCCATCATGTGACCAGGCCAAAGAGTTTTATGCCAAGTATGAGCCCAAGGAGGTTCTAGGAAGGTAGGTCAAATATAGACAGTTTTATCTCACAGACATCATCTGTGTTTTATCTCACAGACATCATCTGTGTTTTATCTCACAAACATCATCTGTGTTTTATCTCACAGACATCATCTGTATTTTATCTCACAGACATCATCTGTGTTTTATCTCACAGACATCATCTGTATTTTATCTCACAGACATCATCTGTGTTTTATCTCACAGACATCATCTGTGTTTTATCTCACAGACATCATCTGTATTTTATCTCACAGACATCATCTGTATTTTATCTCACAGACATCATCTGTGTTTTATCTCACAGACATCATCTGTGTTTTATCTCACAGACATCATCTGTGTTTTATCTCACAGACATCATCTGTGTTTTATCTCACAGACATCATCTGTATTTTATCTCACAGACATCATCTGTATTTTATCTCACAGACATCATCTGTATTTTATCTCACAGACATCATCTGTGTTTTATCTCACAGACATCATCTGTGTTTTATCTCACAGACATCATCTGTGTTTTATCTCACAGACATCATCTGTTTTATCTCACAGACATCATCTCTGTTGTATGCTGTTATCTGCTTATATCATGATTGTACTTACAGTTTTTTTGTCAGACTGGTGATGAGCTTGTCAAAGTTTGTCAAGGAGAAATGATTAAAACTGAAGATTAAGGAAAAATGTGAACACACGTGCTAAACATTCACTGACAAGAAACATTTCGTTGCTAGAGTAAACATGTATACTTTGACCAAAAAAATGAAGCTAGACAAAGTTTGTACAACATCAAGTTTATCACTTGGTTGTTGTAGATTGTTGCTAGAATACAGATATATACTTTCACAAAAAATAAAGGTAGACAAAGTTGTACAACATCAAGTTTATCACTTGGTTGTTGTTAGATTTTGACTCATCATCTTGTGAGTGACTGACATGGATGGAGCTTAAAGCAATGGATGACTTCAGATCTTTCCTACCAGTTTTCTGTTGGTCCTTGCAATTCTTCTAGATTTTCAGACATAGTGGACCATGTCTTATCTTTGGAGCTGATCAACAGATCAAGACAGGACTATTTTGTCTGTGCTGGTTGATCAGAAAAAAAAACAGGCAACGCCTGGCCAGTTGTTTTAATGTTGGGAGATTTTGCTAAGCTCAAAGATGTAAGGAATGATACAGACAGATGACATCAACACGCTTCAGGGCAGTGTTCTAAGGCGGAAAGATGGCATTACTCTGCAGTAGCTACTGTGCAGTTTAGCAGGAATTTTTGTTGTCATTATGTACACATTAATGCATGTGTTATCTGTATGTGGCAGGTGGTGTGTTGCCTGTACATGGCTGGTGGTGTGTGTTGCTGTACATGGCAGGTGGTGTGTTGCTTGTACATGGCTGGTGGTGTGTTGCCGGTAAATGGCTGGTGGTGTTTTGCTGGTACATGGAAGGTGGTGTGTTCTCGGAGCATGGCAGGTGGTGTGTTGCCTGTACATGGCAGGTGGTGTGTTGCCTGTACATGGCTGGTGGTGTGTTGCCTGTACATGGTAGGTGGCGTGTTGCCTGTACATGGCAGGTGGTGTGTTGCTGTACATGGCAGGTGGTGTGTTGCCTGTACATGGCAGGTGGTGTGTTGCCTGTACATGGCAGGTGGTGTGTTGCCTGTACATAGCTGATGGAGTTTAGCTGTTACATGGAAGGTGGTTTGTTGGTGGAGCATGGCAAGTGGTGTGTTGCCTGTACATGACAGGTGGTGTGTTGCTTGTACATGGCTGGTGGTGTGTTGCTGGTAAATGGCTGGTGGTGTTTTGCTGGTACATGGAAGGTGGTGAGTTCTCGGAGCATGGCAGGTGGTGTGTTGCCTGTACATGGCAGGTGGTGTGTTGCCTGTACATGGCTGGTGGTGTGTTGCCTGTACATGGTAGGTGGCGTGTTGCCTGTACATGGCAGGTGGTGTGTTGCCTGTACATGGCAGGTGGTGTGTTGCCTGTACATGGCAGGTGGTGTGTTGCCTGCACATGGCAGGTGGTGTGTTGCCTGTACATAGCTGGTGGAGTTTAGCTGTTACATGGAAGGTGGTTTGTTGGTGGAGCATGGCAAGTGGTGTGTTGCCTGTACATGACAGGTAGTATGTTGCCTGTACAAGG
The DNA here is from genome assembly GCA_009760885.1 of Achatina immaculata. Lineage (NCBI taxonomy): Eukaryota > Metazoa > Mollusca > Gastropoda > Stylommatophora > Achatinidae > Lissachatina > Lissachatina immaculata. The sequence continues at coordinate 15,498,675 of CM019693.1, read as the reverse complement.
CTGGTGTTTTGCCCATAATTGACTGGTGGTGTGTTGCCGGTACATGGCAGATGGTGTTTTGCTGGTACATGGAAGGTGGTGTGTTGCCTGTACATGGAAGGTGGTATGTTGTCTGTACATGGCTGATGGTATGTTGCGTGTACGTGGCAGGTGGTGTGTTGCCGCTACATAGCAGGTGGAGTTTAGCTGTTACATGGAAGGTGGTTTGTTGGTGGAGCATGGCAAGTGGTGTGTTGCTTGTACATGGTTGGTGGTGTGTTGCCTGTACATGGCTGGTGGTGTGTTTCCTGTACATTGCTGATGGTGTGTGTTGCATGTACATGGCTGGTGGTGTGTTGCTTGTACATGGCTGGTGGTGTGTTGCCTGTACATGGCTGTGGTGTGTTTCTTTTACATGGCAGGTGGTGTGTTGCCAGTACATAGCAGGTGGAGTTTAGCTGTTACATGGAATGTGGTTTGTTGGTGGAGCATGGCAAGTGATGTGTTGCCTGTACATGGCTGGTGATGTGTGTTGCCAGTACGTGGATGGTGGTGTGTTGCTTGTACATGGCTGGTGGTGTGTTTCCTTTACATGGCTGGTGGTGTGTTGCCTGTACATGGCTGGTGGTGTGTGTTGCCAGTACGTGGATGGTGGTGTGTTGCTTGTACATGGCTGGTGGTGTGTTGCCTGTACATGGCTGGTTGTGTGTTTCCTTTACATTGCTGGTGGTGTGTTGCCTGTACATGGCTGGTGGTGCGTGTTGCCAGTACGTGGATGGTGGTGTGTTGCTTGTACATGGCTGGTGGTGTGTTGCCGATACATGGCAGGTGGTGTTCTGCTGTTACATAGAAGGTGGTGTGTTGCCGGTGCATGGCAGGTGGTGTGGTGCCTGTACATGGCTCGTGGTGTTGCCTGTACATAGCAGGTGGTATGTTGCCTGTATATGACTGGTGGTGTTTTGTCTGTACATGGAAGGTGGTGTGTTTCGATACATTGCAATGGGTGTGTTGCCAGTAGATGACTGGTGGTTTGTGTTGCTAATACATGGTAGGTGTCATCTGTATATGGCAGGTGGTGTGCTGTCAGTACATGGCAGGTGGTTTGTTGTCTGTGCATGGCAGGTGGTGTGCTGTCAGTACATGGCAGGTGGTTTGTTGTCTGTACATGGCAGGTGGTGTGCTGTCTGTATATGGCAGGTGGTGTGCTGTCTGTACATGGCAGGTGGTGTGCTCTCTGTATGTGGCAGGTGGTGTGCTGTCTGTATGTGGCAGGTTGTGTGCTGTCTGTATGTGGCAGGTGGTGTGCTGTCTGTATGTGACAGGTGGTGTGCTGTCTGTATGTGGCAGGTGGTGTGCTGTCAGTACATGGCAGGTGGTGTGCTGTCTGTATGTGGCAGGTGGTGTGCTGTCTGTATGTGGCAGGTGGTGTGCTGTCAGTACATGGCAGGTGGTGTGCTGTCTGTACGTGTCAGGTGGTATGTTGTCTGTACATGGCAGGTGGTGTGCTGTCTGTATGTGGAAGGTGGTGTGCTGTCAGTACATGGCAGGTGGTGTGCTGTCTGTACATGTCAGGTGGTATGTTGTCTGTACACACCTCACAGGCCATGCTTCACTTTATTATCCCCTGTCTTGTCTATCTCTGGAGGAACTACTCATATACCATCTCAAGCATCTTTGTTTCAGGGACTATGAGATAAGAAAGGATAAGGGAAAGTAAGTATATATCTGTGGACAGAGAAACATACAAGGCTGTTGTTTCTTATACAGTTCTTTTGGTTATCTGTTGGTGATACATTTATAACATAATCCTGACTATAACCATTTATCTTTTACTGGTAGAATGATGACATAATCCTGACTATAACCAGTTATGTTATCTTGTACTGGTACATTCATGACATAATCGTAACTGTAACCAGTTATGTTATCTTTTAATGGTATATTATGACATAATCATGACCATAACCAGCTATGTTATCTTCTGCTGGTACATTTACAACATCAGCATCTTACAGTATATCTTGATCCACCTGTTTCTTGAATCAACAACTTGTATATTGATCTTCCTGTTTCAGGAAAAACAATTGTTTCTGAGTTGCTGGCTGAGAAATTGTTCACTGTCGTGCGTAGCAGAATTTTCTTGGGTGTGATCTTTATGTGAGCCCTATGTGACATTTAACGGCACGGGAAGGATGTAAGAAGAAAGATGTAAGATTCCCTGCCAGTGTAATTTAAAAGTTAACATTCTTAGGTGTTTTTTATATACTTGGGATTTGTGGGGTGGTCTATCCTAATCAGCCTTGAAGTTTATTGCTTTATCAGAGTTTGTGAGAGATGAGAAAAGTGTTGGAAAGGTTTTGAGGTGTTTTAGGATTGAGAAAAGTGTTGGCAAGGTTGGGATATTTATGAGAGATGAGAAAAGTGTTGGGAAGATAGGGATGTTTGTGACAGATGAGAAAAGTGTTGGGAAGGTTTTCATGTTTGTAAGATATGAGAAAAGTGTTGAGAAGGTTGGGAGGTTTGTGAGACATGAGAAAAGTGTTGGGAAGTTTAGGAGGTTTCTGAGAGATGAGAAAAGTGTTGGGAAGGTTGGGAAGTTTGTAAGACATGAGAAAAGTGTTTGAAAGGTTGGGAGGTTTGTGAGAGATGCAAAAAAGTGTTTCTAATGTTGAGAGGTTTGTGAAAGATGAGATAATTCTTGGCAAAGTTGGGAAGTTTGTGAGACATGAGAAAAGTGATGGGAGGTTAGGAGGTTTGTGAGAGATGAGAAAAGTATTGGGAAAGTTGGGAGGTTTATGAGAAATGAATAAAGTGTTGGGAAGGTTCGGAGTTTTATGAGAGATGAGAAAAGGATTGGGAAGGTTGGGATGTTTATGAGAGATGAGAAAAGTGTTTGAAAGGTTCAGAGGTTTTTTTTTAGAATGAAGAAAAATGTTGGGAATGTTGTGAGGTTTATGAGAGATGAGAAAAGTGTTGGGAAGGTTGGGAGGTTTGTGAGAGATAAGAAAAGTGTTTGAAAATTTGGGAGGTTTGCAAGACATGAGAAAAGTGTTTGTAAGGTTGGGAGGTTTGAGAGAGATGAGAAAAGTGTTTGGAAGGTCGAGAGGTTTATGAGAGTTGAGAAAAGTATTGGGTAGGTTGGAAGATTTGTGAGACATGAGAAAAGTGTTGAGAAGGTTTGTGAGAGATGATAAAAGTGTTTGAAAGGTTGGGAGTTTTGTGAGAGATGAGAAAAGCTTTGGGACGGTTGGGAGTTTCGTGAGAGATGAGAAAAGTGTTGGGAAGGTTGAGATGTTTGTGAGAGATTAGAAACGTTTGGGAAGGTTTGAAGGTTTTGTAGGATTGAGAAAAGTGTTTGAATGTTGGGAGGTTTGTGAGAGATGATGCAAGTGTTGGGAATTCTGGGAGGTTTTATGAGAAATGAGAAAAATGTTGGAAAGTTTGGGAGGTTTGTGAGAGATGATAAAAGTGTTTGAAATGTTGGGAGGTTTGTAAGACATGAGAAATTGTTGGGAAGGTTGGGAGGTTTGTGAGAGATAAGAAATGTGTTTGGAAGGTTGAGAGGTTCATGAAAGATGAGAAAAAGTGTTGCAAAGGTTGGGAGGTTTGTGAGACATAAGAAAACTGTTTGGAAGTTTGGGAGGTTTGTGAGGCATGAAAACAGTGTTGGAAAGGTTGGAAGGTTTGTGAGATATGAGAAAAGTGTTTTGAAGTTTGGGAGGTTTATGATAGATGGGATAAGTGTTGGGAAAGTTGTTAGGTTTGAGAGAGATAAGAAAAGTGTTAGGAACTTTGGGAGGTTTGTGAGAGATGAGAAAAGTGTTAGAAAGATTGGAAGATTTATGAGACATGAGAAAAGTGTTGGAAATATTGGGAGGTATGTGAGAGATGAGAAAAGTATTGGGAAGGTTGGGAGGTTTGTGAGAAATGAGAAAATTGTTGGGTAGTTTGGGAAGTTTGTGAGACAATGGAGAAGTGTTGGGAAGGTTTTCATGTTTGTAAGACATGAGAAAAGTGTTGGGAAGGTTGGGAGGTTTGCGAGACATGAGAAAAGTGTTTGGAAGGTTAGAAGATTTGTGAGAGATGAGAAAAGTGTTTGGAAGATTGGGAGGTTTATGAGAGATGAGAAAAGTGTAGGGACAGATGGGAGGTTTGTGGGAGATGAGAAAGATGTTTGGAAGGTTCTGAGGTTTTTTAGGACTGAGAAAATTGTTTGTAAGGTTTGTGAGAGATGAGAAAAGTGTTGGGAAGATTGGGAGGTTTGTGAGAGATACTAAAAGTGTTGGGAAGGTTGGAATGTATTTTGGACTTGAAGTTTTGCTAAGTCAGTGTGTGTCAAATGCTTGGTTAGTGTGGAGCTGCTGTCCAGCTTGTCAGTGTTAGAGGCTGTCTTCTTATCACTGGTGGATGCAGGTGGGGTCTTTATGTGTCTTGTGCATGTTTCTGTGTTATCTTGTGGATGTTTCTGTGTTATCTTGTGGATGTTTCTGTGTTATCTTGTGCATGTTTCTGTGTTATCTTGTGCATGTTTCTGTGTTATCTTGTGCATGTTTCTGTGTTATCTTGTGCATGTTTCTGTGTTATCTTGTGCATGTTTCTGTGTTATCTTGTGCATGTTTCTGTGTTATCTTGTGCATGTTTCTGTGTTATCTTGTGGATGTTTCTGTGTTATCTTGTGGATGTTTCTGTGTTATCTTGTGCATGTTTCTGTGTTATCTTGTGCATGTTTCTGTGTTATCTTGTGGATGTTTCTGTGTTATCTTGTGCATGTTTCTGTGTTATCTTGTGCATGTTTCTGTGTTATCTTGTGCATGTTTCTGTGTTATCTTGTGCATGTTTCTGTGTTATCTTGTGCATGTTTCTGTGTTATCTTGTGGATGTTTCTGTGTTATCCTGTGGATGTTTCTGTGTTATCTTGTGAATGTTTTGAGAAGTACTTCTGGACTATGTTCTTTCTGTTCCTCATCTGCCAGTATTTTGAGTTGTTTGATCTTATGTTTCATTCACCTTCTCTGAATTCACCATCATGTTCACCCAGTAAAGGAGTTTTGATTGACTGTAGCACGACACCTTGTTCAGCTGAGCGTAGTGAGATGTCAGCTGAGCGTAGTGCTGTGAGATGTCAGCTGAGCATAGTGCTGTGAGATGTCAGCTGAACATAGAGGCGTGATATGTCAGCTGAGCATAGTGGTGTGAGATGTCAGCTGAGCATAGTGGTGTGAGATGTCAGCTGAGCATAGAGGTGTGAGATGCTAGGTGAGCATAGAGGTGTGAGATGTCAGCTAAGCATAGAGGTGTGAGATGTCAGCTGAGCATAGTGCTGTGAGATGTCAGCTGATCATAGTGCTGTGAGATGTCAGCTGAGCATAGCGATGTGAGATGTCAGCTGAGCATAGAGGTGTGAGATGTTAGCTGAGCATAGAGGTGTGAGATGTCAGCTGAGCATAGAAGTGTGAGATGTCAGCTGAGTGTAGTGCTGTGAGATGTCAGCTGAGCGTAGTGCTGTGAGATGTCAGATCTGGGTCCTGTTGGGTATTTCTCAGACAGGGGAAAGTAATGTTTTGTCCATCCTTATATCCATCCTGATTATGACATTTGTGTTTCATGTAATCATCTCACAAAGCACCACTCTGTTCAGCAGACATCTAAAACAGAATCTCAGATGGTATAATAAATATTGAACATTTGTTGTACAGTTTTGATAAGTTTGTGGTTAATTCCAACTTAACAGGTAGTATTTATGTTTGTCTGCCTCAGCCATTCATTCATTCATTCATTTGCATGTTCCTTGTGGAACTTTGCCTTCCTAACAGCACTGCTGTTGACCTCTCGGTTGTGAGCAAGATGGCCTGCTGCTGATGCATTCATTTGCAGATCATAAACGATGTCTTACAGCCATCTTCACTTTGGTCTTCTCTATTTCTTTTTTCCATTATGTACCCTTCCAAGATGGTCTTCTCTAGATTATCATGACATTTAATGTGTCCAAAATATTTAAGTTTTCTCTCTTTAATCCTCAATGTTAAGTTCTTGTAGTATGGATATATTTGTTCTTTTTTGTGTCCATGATATTTGAAGAACTCTTCTGTAGCATTTATATTCAAAGGCATTTATGTGTTTCTCAGCTGTTTTGTTGAGTGTCCATGTCTCACAGGCATATGTTGCTATGGGAAAGATGCATGTTCTTAAAAATCTGATTTTTATAGTGATCTAAGATATTCAAAACTCTCCACTTTTTCCAGTTTTTCCTCACTGATGCATAGTTCACCTGCCTTGTTTGTTTTGTCAGCTGTCATCAATTTAGTTTTCTTCGCATTAAGATAAAGGTTTTGCTCTTCGCTGTTCTTACAGACTGACATAATTAGTTTTTCCATTCTTTTTTTGTTGTGTACAGTAATACTGTGTCATCAGCATATCTAATCTCTGGTATTTCATAACCTCCAATTGTTATGGCCTCATAATATTCTTTGTCTACATCTTCTCTAACATTCCTCATTATATTTTCAGTATAGAAGTTAAATAAGTAAGGCGACAATATGCACCCTGACGGACCCCTTGTTTTATGTCAAACAAAGTTGTTGTTTCACCATTTATTCTTACTGCTGCTTGTTGGTCTAGTTATAACAGTGATGTTAATTGTATCAAGTGTGTTGGAAATCCCATTATTTTTCCATTATTTCCCATAGTTTCTGGTGTTGTACACAATCAAATGCCTTTGAGTAGTCTATTAAACTCTCTGCATTTCTCTATTATTAATCTTATAATGAATATATGATCATCTCTTGATCCTCTTCCTTGCCTGAAACCAGCTTGGACTGTATTGACTTCTTCTTGTATTTTTTTATGAAGTCTACCCATTATGATTTTTAACATAATTTTACTGGCATGACTAATCAGGGCTACAGTTCTGTAGTTTGTGCATAATTTTGAGTTACCCTCTTTGGCAGTGGTATGAATACAGTTCTTTTCCATTCTTTTGGCCGAATGCCTGTCTCAGCCAGGATATGTAAATATTATGCTGTTTTATCTCACTGCTGAACTCTATCTTGCCTTGACATGCCAGTGTCACTACTTGCCATAACATACTGGTGTCACCACTTGCCATAACATACTGGTGTCACCACTTGCCATAACATACTGGTGTCACCACTTGCCATAACATACTGGTGTCACCACTTGCCATAACATGCTAGTGTCACTACTTGCCATAACATGCCGGTGTCACTACTTGCCATAACATGCCAGTGTCAATACTTGCCATAACATGCCAGTGTCAATACTTGCCATAACATGCTGGTGTCACTACATGCCATAACATGCCAGTGTCAATACTTGCCATAACATGCTGGTGTCAATGTTTGCCATAACATGCCAGTGTCATTATTTGCCATAACATGCCGGTGTCACCACTTGCCATAACATGCCAGTGTCACTACTTGCCATAACATGCTAGTGTCAATGTTTGCCATAACATACCAGTGTCATTATTTGCCATAGTTTCTGGTGTTGTACACAATCAAATGCCTTTGAGTAGTCTATTAAACTCTCTGCATTTCTCTATTATTAATCTTATAATGAATATATGATCATCTCTTGATCCTCTTCCTTGCCTGAAACCAGCTTGGACTGTATTGACTTCTTCTTGTATTTTTTTACGAAGTCTACCCATTATGATTTTTAACATAATTTTACTGGCATGACTAATCAGGGCTACAGTTCTGTAGTTTGTGCATAATTTTGAGTTACCCTCTTTGGCAGTGGTATGAATACAGTTCTTTTCCATTCTTTTGGCCGAATGCCTGTCTCAGCCAGGATATGTAAATATTATGCTGTTTTATCTCACTGCTGAACTCTATCTTGCCTTGACATGCCAGTGTCACTACTTGCCATAACATGCTGGTGTCACTACATGCCATAACATGCCAGTGTCACTATTTGCCATAACATGGTGGTGTCACTATTTGCCATAACATGCTGGTGTCACTACTTGCCGTAACATGCCGGTGTCACTACTTGCCATAACATACTGGTGTCACCACTTGCCATAACATGCCAGTGTCACTACTTGCCATAACATGCCAGTGTCACTACTTGCCATAACATGCTGGTGTCACTCCTTGCCATAACAATTTCCCAGTTTGTGTAACTCAATATCAAAATTTGTAATCATGTCTCCCATAATTTGTAAATGAAATCACATCTGCTTCCCCATAATTTGTGTGTGTAATCACATCTATTTTCCTTAATTTGTAAATTTGTTCACGTTTCTTACAGAAGGAAAAAGTAATCACATTTCTCATAATTTATAAATGTAATCATGTTAGCATTGATGACAACTGACAAAATGAATATGGCAGCTGAAATATATATCAGTGAGGAAAAATTGGAAGAGGTGGAGAGTTTTGAATAACTTAGATCATTACTAACTAATAATGGAGATACAATAAGTGAAATTAAAAGGAGAACATCCATCGCTCTTTGAAAAATAGAACAACTAAAAAAGCTGTAAAGAGGAACAGACAGAACTATAAAAATAAGATTTTTAAGGGCATGCATCTTTCCCATTGCAACATATGCCTGTGAGACCTGGACACTTAACAAAACAGCTGAGAAACACATAAATGCCTTTTAATGTAAATGCTACAGAAGAGTTCTTCAAATATCATGGACACAGAAAAGAACAAATATATCCATACATTTCAGACTAACCTGCCATGTCCCTGCCAGATGAAAGAGAAAGTAGATATGGCAACAAACTCCTCATGTTCCATGTCGCACAATGTCGCCATTAATGTTTCGTTGCCTACTGGGACTTTCAAGAGGCAGAATGTTTCTGATCATTTTAGGTCTAACTTGCCGCGACCCACTAGAGAGAGATATTCCCTTCCACCACCTCCTCCTCGTTTTGTTCCAAGGGTTCCACCATGGTTCCCGAAGGAAATCCAGCAGAGAGTGGATGCTGGGGTTCAACCCTTAGACCACTACATGGAGGTGGACGTTTCCGCATCAGCAGTTCCCATGTCGGTGGATGATCTCCAACCCCGACACAGGTGGGAGAAGAGGAAGCTGGAGATCTGTCATCAGTCTCTGAGGAACACTGCCCTCACAATGAAGATTACTTTCCTGGCGAGACTTCAACTAGGGCCGATTGTGATTCAGAGATGGATCACTTGTACCTCTCAGATCGTAAGCTGGTTGTGGCAGATAGTCCAGGGGGTGGACCCTGATCACTTTAATATGAAGTGCACCACAGGGCGCTTATGCAGGAAGTTCCCTCGAGTTGAATGAGAGGAAGCAGCATATTGAACATGTTGTGGTCAATATCATAGACCCCATTGCTCCTCCTTCCGTGTAGTTGGAAATTGTTAGTGCATTTCCAGAAGCAAGCTTAGACATTAGATAGTGTTTTCTTTGTGTAAGGAGTCCATCTTTTTTTCTCCTGTCCTATTCCTATAACAAATTCCTATAAACAAATGCCTAAGGAAAATACTCGGCATCAAGTGGAACGAATTCAAGAACATCGCAGAGATAAGACAGATGACTGAACAACAACCAGTCTCATGGGTGATCAGGAAAAGGAGATGGACATATGTTGGTCACTTGATGAGAAGAAATGATCAGAGAATCCCAAAACAAGCTATCAAGTGGAACAGACAGAACTATAAAAATAAGATTTTTAAGGGCATGCATCTTTCCCATTGCAACATATGCCTGTGAGACCTGGACACTTAACAAAACAGCTGAGAAACACATAAATGCCTTTTAATGTAAATGCTACAGAAGAGTTCTTCAAATATCATGGACACAGAAAAGAACAAATATATCCATACATTTCAGACTAACCTGCCATGTCCCTGCCAGATGAAAGAGAAAGTAGATATGGCAACAAACTCCTCATGTTCCATGTCGCACAATGTCGCCATTAATGTTTCGTTGCCTACTGGGACTTTCAAGAGGCAGAATGTTTCTGATAATTTTAGGTCTAACTTGCTGCGACCCACTAGAGAGAGATATTCCCTTCCACCACCTCCTCCTCGTTTTGTTCCAAGGGTTCCACCATGGTTCCTGAAGGAAATCCAGCAGAGAGTGGATGCTGGGGTTCAACCCTTAGACCACTACATGGAGGTGGACGTTTCCGCATCAGCAGTTCCCATGTCGGTGGATGATCTCCAACCCCGACACAGGCGGGAGAAGAGGAAGCTGGAGATCTGTCATCAGTCTCTGAGGAACACTGCCCTCACAATGAAGATTACTTTCCTGGCGAGACTTCAACTAGGGCCGATTGTGATTCAGAGACGGATCACTTGTACCTCTCAGATCGTAAGCTGGTTGTGGCAATAGGACAGATAGTCCAGGGGATGGACCCTGATCACTTTAATATGAAGTGCACCACAGGGCGCTTATGCAGGAAGTTCCCTCGAGTTGAATGAGAGGAAGCAGCATATTGAACATATTGTGGTCAATATCATAGACCCCATTGCTCCTCCTTCCGTGTAGTTGGAAATTGTTAGTGCATTTCCAGAAGCAAGCTTAGACATTAGATAGTGTTTTCTTTGTGTAAGGAGTCCATCTTTTTTTCTCCTGTCCTATTCCTATAACAAATTCCTATAAACAAATGCCTAAGGAAAATACTCGGCATCAAGTGGAACGAATTCAAGAACATCGCAGAGATAAGACAGATGACTGAACAACAACCAGTCTCATGGGTGATCAGGAAAAGGAGATGGACATATGTTGGTCACTTGATGAGAAGAAATGATCAGAGAATCCCAAAACAAGCTATCAAGTGGAACACAACAGGCCAAAGAAAAAGAGGCAGACCACGTGAAACTCTGAAGAGGACATTGTTAAGAGAGGCCAAATTAACAGGCATAAAATCCCTTGATGAGGTTGAAAGACCCGAAGACAGGAAAAATTGGCGAACTACTTTGCGAGCCCTATGCACGGGAAGGATATAAGTAAGTATTCCTATAAAGTTACAATAGTGTGAAATAGATCTCAAGATATGTATATAATGTATAGTTTGTTTTTTACCTTCACGTGATAATTGTACTATAGCGTACTATATGTGATGGCATATCGTTTTTGGTGTTTGCATTTTGTTGTTATTACAAGAGGCTTCCTAGTAATGTTTAGTTATGGACCTTTTTGGAGTGCTTCCCTCTGAAGGATTTGCAGGGAGCAAATCTGTTTGGGGGGGGGGGAGGGGAGATATTCTGTAACAGAATAACATTTTTGTGAGAAACCCTGTTTGCTGTGGTCAAACAGTTATAGACCACAACTCACTTGTTTATGCTAGCATGGGAAAAAGTATCTCCATGTTCCGATTGAGAACTCAGTCACGTGGATCTGAATGGCGGGATGTAGGAATGAGTGAGTTTTTCGTCTGAATGTTGTAGAGACAGGTGGTGTGTGAGCTTTTCTCTTGAAAGGATTTTTGTTAGGACTTGGTTTGTCATGTAAGTTTTGTAGTTGATTGTCCTTATTAGGACAAATGTGTCAGTATGTAGTTTTTAGTAGATGGATTTGTCATTTTTTTTAGGATAAAAGGTTGTAAAGTTTATTATGTAGTGTAGTAAATTTGACTGTCATTTATATGAGAAAATGTGATTCTTGGTTGGAAGGTTGTGTATGGAGTTTTTTGGTATGTATGATGTTAGTATGTTTCTTCATGTTGTATGTTCATGTGAGGGTTCCATGGCGATGCTAATCCCCCGGACCGTTTTTCTATTCTTATTGTAATAAACTTTCTATCAGTTTACATACCACATCCATCTGCAACACCCATATAACAATTGGGAATTCATCATTAAACTTTTCTTGATTTCTGTACCTGTTGAGTCCTGTGATAATTGGATTCATGTTGAGCATCAGCTGTGGTGTTGAGTGAGTTGATTACATGTGACTGCTCACGTTCGTGGACGGAAATGAGTAGTTGTCATCCTGGGCTGTCAGATGTCACGCGGTGTATAACAGTGTGACTTCTGTTGTGTCTCTTGTGTAGCAGTTAAGTAAATCTGCCCTGTAAATTGAAAATAGTGACGTTTGTAACAGTGAATGAAGAATATTCAATTCACTACTTCAAGACAGCTAAACACTCACACATACTAGCACAGTACAGTGTGTGGTGAAAACGTGTGTTCAGTGTTTAGTAGAGTACACTAATAAGTCTTCACAAGAACTTAATATTGAAGAGGACTAGCTAGTAAAGAAGATTAAACAAGAAGGCTAGCTAGTAAAGAAGATTAAACAAGAAGGCTAGCTAGTAAAGAGGATTAAACAAGAAGGCTAGCTAGTAAAGAAGATTAAACAAGAAGACTAGCTAGTAAAGAGGATTAAACAAGAAGACTAGCTAGTAAAGAAGATTAAACAAGAAGGCTAGCTAGTAAAGAAGATTAAACAAGAAGGCTAGCTAGTAAAGAAGATTAAACAAGAAGGCTAGCTAGTAAAGAAGATTAAACAAGAAGGCTAGCTAGTAAAGAAGATTAAACAAGAAGGCTAGCTAGTAAAGAAGATTAAACAAGAAGGCTAGCTAGTAAAGAGGATTAAAGTCAGTCATTTGCCTGTCCCTTGCGCGGAACTTTGCCTCCTTAACAGTTCACCTGTAGACCTCTTGGTTGTAAGCAAGATGGCCTGCTGCTGATGCATCAATTTGGAGATCATCAACAATGTCTTACAGCCATCTTCACTTTGGTCTTCCTCTTTTTCCCATTATGTACCCTTCCAAGACGGTCTTCTCTAGATTATCATGACATTTAATGTGTACAAAATATTTAAGTTTTCTCTCTTTAATCCTCTTTACTAGCCAGCCTTCTTCAATATTAAGTTCTTGTAGTATGGATATATTTGTTCTTTTTTGTGTCCATGATATTTGAAGAACTCTTCTGTAGCATTTACATTCAAAGGCATTTATGTGTTTCTCAGCTGTTTTGTTAAGTGTCCAGGTCTCACAGGTATATGTTGCAAGGATAAAGATGCATGCCATTAAAAATCTTATTTTTGTAGTTCTGTCTGTCATTTATATGAGAAAATGTGATTCTTGGTTGGAAGGTTGTGTATGGAGTTTTTTGGTATGTATGATGTTAGTATGTTTCTTCATGTTGTATGTTCATGTGAGGGTTCCATGGCGATGCTAATCCCCCGGACCGTTTTTCTATTCTTATTGTAATAAACTTTCTATCAGTTTACATACCACATCCATCTGCAACACCCATATAACAATTGGGAATTCATCATTAAACTTTTCTTGATTTCTGTACCTGTTGAGTCCTGTGATAATTGGATTCATGTTGAGCATCAGCTGTGGTGTTGAGTGAGTTGATTACATGTGACTGCTCACGTTCGTGGACGGAAATGAGTAGTTGTCATCCTGGGCTGTCAGATGTCACGCGGTGTATAACAGTGTGACTTCTGTTGTGTCTCTTGTGTAGCAGTTAAGTAAATCTGCCCTGTAAATTGAAAATAGTGACGTTTGTAACAGTGAATGAAGAATATTCAATTCACTACTTCAAGACAGCTAAACACTCACACATACTAGCACAGTACAGTGTGTGGTGAAAACGTGTGTTCAGTGTTTAGTAGAGTACACTAATAAGTCTTCACAAGAACTTAATATTGAAGAGGACTAGCTAGTAAAGAAGATTAAACAAGAAGGCTAGCTAGTAAAGAGGATTAAAGTCAGTCATTTGCCTGTCCCTTGCGCGGAACTTTGCCTCCTTAACAGTTCACCTGTAGACCTCTTGGTTGTAAGCAAGATGGCCTGCTGCTGATGCATCAATTTGGAGATCATCAACAATGTCTTACAGCCATCTTCACTTTGGTCTTCCTCTTTTTCCCATTATGTACCCTTCCAAGACGGTCTTCTCTAGATTATCATGACATTTAATGTGTACAAAATATTTAAGTTTTCTCTCTTTAATCCTCTTTACTAGCCAGCCTTCTTCAATATTAAGTTCTTGTAGTATGGATATATTTGTTCTTTTCTGTGTCCATGATATTTGAAGAACTCTTCTGTAGCATTTACATTCAAAGGCATTTATGTGTTTCTCAGCTGTTTTGTTAAGTGTCCAGGTCTCACAGGTATATGTTGCAAGGATAAAGATGCATGCCATTAAAAATCTTATTTTTGTAGTTCTGTCTGTTTCTCTCCACAGATTCTTTAGTTGTCTTACTTTCTGAAGAGCGATAGATGTCCTCTTTTTAATTTCCCTCATTGTATCTCAATTATTAGTTAGTAATTATCCAAGATATTAAAAACTCTCCACCTCTTCCAATTTTTCCTCATTGATACATAATTCAGCTGCCTTATTTTTTTTTTTTTTGGTCAGTTGTATCATGGACATAGAACAAATGTATCCATACTACAAGAACTTAATATTGAAGAAGGTTGGCTAGTAAAGAGGATTAAAAAGAGAAAACTTAAATATTTTGGATACATTAAAGGTCATGGTAATCTAGGGAAAACCGTCTTGGAAGGGTACATAATGGGAAAAAGAAAGAGAGGAAGACCAAGGCGAAGATGGCTGCAAGACATCGTTGATGATCTACAAATGGATGCATCAGCAGCAGGCCATCTTGCTCACAACCAAGAGGCCTACAGCAGTGCTGTTAGGTAGGCAAAGTTCGACAAGGAACATGCAAATGAATGAGTGAATGAATGTCATCAGTTTAGTTTTTTCTTCGCATTAATATAGAGATTTTGCTCTTCACTGATCTTACAGACTGACATAATTAGTTTCTCTACATTATTAGTTCTAGTGTGCCTGTTGTAATCCATCCATTCTTTTGTGTTATCTTTCCTGGAACCATGTCTTTTGCTGTTGTTATTAAGATATCTCTGGCCTGCATAGCCAGTTCATCCGGTGTCATCTCCTCCTGTACAACTATCAGGATTTCGGAATGGTTCTTCACTTCCATACTGTATTGTTCTGATATTTTTGTAAGATCAAAGCGGAGTGGTCTTGATCCCGTAACTGTATTTTTTATCTTTATCTTCATGTCTGCTATTAATAACTCATGGTCCGTGTCACTATCAGCACCTGGTAAAGTTTTTGCTGATGTTATACTTGATCTTCATCTTCTTTGCACTAAAATATAATCTATTTGATTCTTGGTTATACGATCAGATGATGTCCACCTGTAAAGTCTTCTTGAATATTGTCTGAAAAGTGTGTTAGCGATCATTAGCTCATTTTCCATGCAAAACGCCACTAGAGTGTCACCTGCCTCATTTCTATGTCCTATACTCATTCATTCCTTTGCATGTCCCTTGCGGAACTTTGCCTCCCAAACAGCACTCCTGTAGGCCTTTCGGTTGTGAGCAAGATGGCCTGCTGCTGCTGCATCCATTTCCAGATCATCAACGATGTCTTGCAGCCATCTTCGTTTCGGTCTTCCTCTTTTTCTTTTTCCCATTATGTATCCTTCCAATACGGTCTTCTCTAAATTATCATGACGTTTAATGTGGCCAAAATATTTAAGTTTTCTCTCTTTAATCCTCTTTACTAGCCAGCCTTCTTCAATATTAAGCTCTTGTAGTATAGATATATTTGTTCTTTTTTGTGTCCACGATATTTGGAGAACTCTTCTATAGCATTTACATTCAAAGGCATTTATGTGCTTCTCAGCTGTTTTGTTAAGTGTCCAGGTCTCACAGGCATATGTTGCGATGGGAAAGATGCATGCCCTTAAAGATGTCCTATACTAAATTTCCCCAAAACATTTCCTTCATCTTCTGCTCTTTCTGTACCAATCTGTGCATTAAAATTGCCTGTTATTAATGCAGCATCGTTTTTCCATACCTGCTCTGTCGTCGTTTGCAGTTTGTTATAAAAGTCTTCTGCTTCCTCTTCTTCTGCTGCTGATGTATGTGCATATATCTGGATGATTGTTACATTTCTAGGAGTGCCCTTAAGTCTGATAGTGAGGATTCTATCACTTACTGGATTGTAGCCTAGTAATGCTTTTGATGTTAATTTGTCCAAGTAAAAAAGCCACTCCATTCTTTCCTCCTAATTCTCCACCAGAGTATATAAAGATATTATCATTCTCTCTCTTGAAATGTCCTGATCCTTTCCATCGATGTTCGCAGATTCCCAAAATGTTTATCCCCATTCTTTTCATCTCGTCACTTATTACTTGATATTTTCCCTCATACATACTTCTTACATTCCATGTTCCTACTCTTATTTTTCTTTTTCGTTTGATGCAGGAGGTTTCCTTGGTAACACCGTCAGGATTTTGTCCGTCATCACAGTTACTAGTACTGACCTCTGCCTCACACTCTTTCCCATTGTTAAAATTAGATCTATCTGGCCTGGGGGCCTCACCACCAGATCTTTTTTTCCATCTGGCTTTCCATGTTGTTGTTTGAGTTTCTTGGTATGTTTCCAGAAGATAGTTTAACATTGCTTTCCTTCTGGGCAGTGACTGTACTAGTCAGTGATCATAGCCATTGTCCCTACATTGAGATCATCTGCCTACCATCATATAATGGTGACCATAACCAACATTATCTGTCAGCTGCTCTCCCAATCCATCCACCACCTGCTCCCATGGCTTCATGTCACTCTGATCAGGGGGGGTATATGGGTACTCCACTTTGCCCAAGGATGTCTCGTAGACTAACAGAGGTAAGGATGCGTCTTACATCTTCTTTGATATGGGATACCCCTACCCTGCTAACCGTGGATTAAACAGAGAAAACTTAAATATTTTGGACATATTAAACATCATGAGGATTTAGAGAAGACCATCTTGGAAGGGTACATAATGGGAAAAAGAGAAAGAAAGGAAGACCAAGGTGAAGATTGCTGCAAGACGTTGTTGATGATCTGCGAATGGACGAATCAGCAGCAGGGCATCTTGCTTACAACCGAGAGGCTTACAGGAGAGCTGTTAGGGAGGCAAAGTTCAGCAAGACACATGCAGATGACTGACTGAATCATGTTACCTATAATTTATAAATGTAATCACACGTGTTTCCTATAATTTGTATACTAGTATTTAATAACTTTTGCATCCCAAGTCCAAGTTCACATTAAATGGAAATCACATATTGGATAGCTTTCATTATGACATCAGTCACTTTTCTGTGTATGTGCGTGAGAGAGAGATAGAGAGAGAGAGATAGATAGACAGACAGAGAGAGAGAGAGAGAGAGAGAGAAAGAATTTTGAAGTGCGAAGTGGCACACATCTTCAGCATGGAGTTGAGATGAAAGAGCTGCAGCTTAAAGCAAGGATCTTGTAGCTGCTCCTTGCTACCAGCATAAGTCCACCTGGCAGATGTACATACATACTTGTGAGATTTGCTGAGAAGTCCCCAACTTGTGTCCTCCCTAGCCAAGCAGCTGTCACCCACTCCCTACTGACTTCTGAATTTACTTCCAGTAGTCTTCACAGCATCACTTTCAGTAGTCTTCACAGCATCACTTCTAGTAGTCTTCACAGCATCACTTTCAGTAGTCTTCACAGCATCACTTTCAGTAGTCTTTACAGCATCACTTTCAGTAGTCTTCACAGCATCACTTCTAGTAGTCTTCACAGCATCACTTTCAGTAGTCTTCACAGCATCACTTTCAGTAGTCTTCACAGCATCACTTTCAGTAGTCTTCACAGCATCACTTTCAGTAGTCTTCACAGCATCACTTCTAGTAGTCTTCACAGCATCACTTTCAGTAGTCTTCACAGCATCACTTCTAGTAGTCTTCACAGCATCACTTTCAGTAGTCTTCACAGCATCACTTTCAGTAGTCTTCACAGCATTTGAAATTTACACAGTAATCTCACAACAGCAGCCAATCTAGAAAATGGATTTTCATAGTAGACAATGTGTCAGGAGACAGTGTTTGCTGACTGTACACCTGTAACCTGCTGATAACAGCAATCTCTTATCACTGTGTGATAACAGCAATCTCTTATCACTGTGTGATAACAGCAATCTTTTATCAGTGTGTGATAACAGCAATCTCTTATCAATGTGTGATAACAGCAATCTTTTATCAGTGTGTGATAACAGCAGTCTCTTATCATTGTGTGATAACAGCAATCTTATCAATGTGCAATAACAACAATCTTTTATCATTGTGTGAAAACATGCATTTAATTTCTGGCTGTTGGATATGTTTCCAAGATGGTTTTTTTTTCCTTCTCTTTGTTCGTCAGGGGCATCAGCAGCACAGTCCGTCGAGTGGTAGAGAAATCCACGGGCAAAGAGTACGCCACCAAGATCATTGATATCAGTGGGGAGAGGGGAGAGCTAGCGCAGGTTGACCAGGTTAAGAAGGACACATTCAGGGAGATCCAGATACTGCGAGTGTGTTCAGGGCATTCAAACATCAGTAAGTCTTATATGTGTTTGATGTCTGTGGCTCATTCAAACATCAGTAAGTCTTATATGTGTTTGATGTCTGTGGCTCATTCAAACATCAGTAAGTCTTATATGTGTTTGATGTCTGTGGCTCATTCAAACATCAGTAAGTCTTATATGTGTTTGATGTCTGTGGCTCATTTAAACATCAGTAAGTCTTATATGTGTTTGATGTCTGTGGCTCATTCAAACATCAGTAAGTCTTATATGTGTTCGATGTCTGTGGGTCATTCAAACATCAGTAAGTCTTATGGAATGGCCTGTTTCTGGTGCAGTACTCTGCTGTGTTGGGTGATTGTTTCTTGTTTTATGCTTGTTTGTTTAGTTCAGAATGGTCCTACACAAGAATGTGCTCTTTGTCATACACACATACATAAATCATCACAACTAAACTAAAAACAGAAACCATGTCAACATGCCCCAGTAGTGAAATAGAAATGACAGCGAAACATATCCTACATGACTTTTTGTCGTATGAGGAGCTGAGGAGACAGCTGTGGCCCTTGACAGATCCAGGGAAAGAAACGTTGTTTGGGTGTATCATATCTCCAGAAGCAGTGGTATAGTTTATATCTGAAGCTAAAATCAGTATCTGAAAGAAGTAACGCGGGGTTTGTGTCTGTTGATCGGTTTCCTTGCTAGATCATGATTATTTTCATGTACAACTTTACTGGAACCGTTGCGTGTCATTTGACTGATCTCTTGTCATTCTCTTTTATCTCCACTTTCTTGAAGTTCTCTGCCTTGATAATTTTCACACTTTATGTTGTATGATTCATTTTCTAACTTAACTTTACATAAATTGTTTCCAACATTTCTATTTTACGTAAACCTGTTTGTACATTAACTTTAAAAAAGCCTGACTGTTTCTAATTTTGTTTTACGAAACCCTTGATATATGTAATTTTACTTTACTAAATATTTGATATTTCTTTTACTTTACTGAAGCCTCCATATTTGTGTTTACATGTGACATAAATCTCCATGTTTCTAATGTTACACAACATAAAATTGAGTATTTCAAATGATTAAACAAGCACTCATTTCGTTTTACTGCTTCTCATAATGATTTTACTGTTTCTCATAATTATTTTATTGTTTCTCATAATGATTTTACTGTTTCTCATAATGATTTTACTGTTTCTCATAATTATTTTGTTGTTTATCATAATGATTTTATTGTTTCTCATGATTTTACTGCTTCTCATAATGATTTTACTGTTTCTCATAATTATTTTATTGTTTCTCATAATGATTTTATTGTTTCTCATAATGATTTTAATGATTGTGCTGATTTTAATAATGATTGTACTGTTTCTATAACGATTGTACTGTGTCTAATAATGATTTAACATTGACCAGAATGAGTAAATGATAGATAGACAGAGCTGTACTTTAGAAAGTAACGTAGATCAGCAGGTGTAAGGTAGATAGAGGTGTATGGTGTAGTTTTATAAAGTGGCAGAGGGAGTGAGTAAAGTGAGAAAACACAAATAGAAAGTGTGGGAATGTATAAATGAAAAACATACAACATCCGATATTTCGGAGTGAGCCTTCTTCGAGGATTACATGCACAAACGAGACAAAATCAAATACAAATAACTAAACGAAGAACTTATCTTAATATGGCCTCCTCCAAAAGTAGGAAACAGAGAAATGCATGTCCACTAGAAGATGCATAGAGACCACGCGGACCACACAAAGGATAAGCCAATAGAGCCAGTTGTAAAGAAGAGGTGGAGAGAAGAAGGGAAACAAGTGGTTGGGGGGGGGGGCGAGGAGGAAAGCCAATAGAAACATTATATCCACTAGAGGAGAAGCTGTCGGGGGGGGGGGGGGAGAGGGTGAAAGGGAAAGCGGAGAGATAATGAATGAAGAACATAAACACCTGCAGGGAGAAAATGTGAAACTGGTGAATAGGACAAGACCCTATAAACACCAATATGTTGCCAGAGAAGAAAAGAGCATGGTGGTAGGGAGGGGTAGCTAGGAGAAAGAAAGTAAAAAAAATGGGGGGGGGGGTGGAAAACTGAAGAAGTTACAGAAAGCTGAAGACATTGTTAATTCCAGCTGTGGATGGAGACAGCCAGCCTGGAAAATAAGGCGCTGTTCTAGGACCCTCCGAGATCGTACATCAGCAGAACATGTGCGGACCGCACTAACAGAAATGTCCTGTTTTCCCTGTGGTTGCTAAGGCAAAAATGTTTAGCTACAGGTTTCCAGACCCTCTTAGAAATATCATTAAGATGTTGGCGAAAACGATCTCCTAAGCGTAAACCGTCTCCCCTATGTACTTCATACCACAACGTTTGCACATAATAGCATAAATAACATTGTGTGAAGTGCAGGTGAAACCCTCCTGAACTGATAACGTGGACTTAAGGAAGGAGATCTGGCTAGCCTCGACAAGAAATGGACAAGTGTTGCATCTACGGCATCCGCAACGTCTGGTACCATAAAAAGTGTAATCTGTCTTAAGGCGACTTTGAACTAAAAGGAGCCTGAGGTTCTTGTCCCGTCTGTAGGGCACCAATGGGGGTTCCCCAAAAAGTTCACGTGTATCAGGCTCGATCTGGAGGATATGGAGATGGTGAAACAGTATGTTTGTAATTGCCAAGCTATTGTAGCATGGCCTTGTAAGTTACGAATACTGTTGTTGTTGTTATTATTATTATTAATGAATATGATTATGAAAATATACTGTAAACAAGATAGTAACATCGAACAGGGACAGAGAAAAATAGAGAGAAAAGGAAGAGAAAGGTATAGAACTTCCATGACACTAGAACAAGACGCGGACAAAAGTAAACGGTGGAAACCGTGAATAGAAAAAAGACGAGACTCAGTGACGCTGATATATAGGTAATATAAAGGAATGGAGCCAGAAAGTAGGATGGTCCGGTGATAACAAAACGGTGACTGGACGTTGACACGTGTAAACAAAATAGAAAAGACGAATAGAAAATGCAGACACAATGAAAAGCGAGGACACAATAAAACCTCCGACATGAAATAGCAAGATTCACTTATGTAAATAACAATTGTATAGACGGAGTTGACACTTACACTTTAGAACTCGATTGCACACGGTTTTTAAATAAAGGCGTGACCAACTCGGCCAGCTGACCAATTAAATATTTAGAGGAGTGACCTATTGGACAATTGACTTACGACATATAAGTAACGGGGCAGTTTGAATGACGGACAATCAGAACCGCTCATGGGAACCAGTGGACATCTGAAGGGTGGAGCCAAACTACTTATTGGTTAATCCATCAAGCTGCACTTGAAGATAAAAAGGAGAGAGGAGAGACAGGAAGGGGGAAAGAGGAAGAAGAAGAGACAGAGGAGGGAGCCCGAAGACGGAAGAACAGACAATAAGAACAAGGAAGAAGAAGAGACAGAGGAGGGAGCCCGAAGATGGAAGAACAGACAAGAAGAGCAAGGAAGAAGAAGAGACAGAGGAGGGAGCCCGAAGACGGAAGAACAGACAATAAGAACAAGGAAGAAGAACCAAGAAAGAAGAAGTAGAGGAGATGAGACAGAGGAGGGAGCCCCGAAGACGGAGGAACAAGGACGGTCAGTGAACTGAGTCCGGTCCAGACAAGAGAAGAAGAGAAGGACATACAGTCAGAGAAGAACAGCAGAAGGAGAACACACACAAGAGAAGACACGAGGGAGAAAGAAGACGTAGGTAACGACAGTTGGAATAGAAGGACAATTAGAGCAATAGATCCTCAGGAAAAGCAGCCTTGCTGGAGTAGTTCTAGGACAGCCAGAAGATGTGTTTCAAGTGATTCAAGTGATATGAATGTTTGTTACTTTATAACTTCGAGTACAGTGATTTTAGACGAGAAACTAGTTGACCACGTGTTGCACACCTGATATAATACAAAGTTAGGAAATGTTCTCATATCAAGTGTAGAATAATGTGAAGTTGAGAACATTGAGAAATGCTGCATGTGGAATATTATAGTTTGATATTGATGTGCTTCAACGACGAAACAAACGAAGATTATGTCATATTGCATCTTAGTACAAGTGATGTTGTGAATTCTAAGTCGAATATCTTATTTGTCGGAATTAAATGAATTCTGTAGAGAACATTTTATCGGACTTCCTCTGATTTAATGAAGTGTAATGTTTGTGAAACCTAATCTAAAACAACAGAAATCTGGATGTGTGAGAAGATAAAGTTGGTATTAATCAAGAACATCATATTTGGTCAGAAATATATAGATCACAACTTTTCACTATTATACTATGAGGGTGGTGCGTGAGTTTAACTCTGTCCGAGCTACAGGGCGGTTTAGGAGTGAGGGCTTGCTGCCGTGATATATGGCTGATGCGGTTCCAAGATGACGAGAGAACGTGGTCTGGATAGCCGCGTTGACGGAAGAAATCTGGCATTTTATGGTCTTGATCCTGGAAATCCAAATCCTGATTACACAGAAGTCGCAACCTAAGAAGCTGGGAAAAAGGAATAGAGTCCTTACACGATCTGGGATGGAAGGAAGAGTACAAGAGATAGCTGTGAGCGTCTGTAGGTTTATAGTGGATAGAAGTAGTAAGCCCGGAAGGGCCGATAGTAACGGCAATGTCGAGAAAGTTAGCGGAAGTAGCAGAGATATGGGAGGTGACAGAAATGACAAGAATGTACTCCTTAACAAAACTGATAAAGTTGTCAAGATCTTCCTCTGGCATTGATATGACACTAATGCCGTCATCTATGTAGCGTCTATAGAAGGCGGGAAAGGGGCCTCCAAAGGCTCTCAGAACCTTGTGTTTGAAGTGGCCCATGAACAGACACGCGTAGCTGGGGCCCATCTTGGTACCCATGGCCACACCACTAATCTGGTCGAAGTAAAGGCCATTGAAGTCAAAAGAACTGAGTTGGAGGACAAGTTGTGTAAGGCGCAGAATAGTAGGCGTAGAAATAGAGGGACTGCGTCTTTTTTTTTTTTCAGAAAGTACTTGACGGCCTGAAGTCCCTAGTCATGTGGGATGGATGTGTATAAGGATTCTACATCAAGGGTGAAGATACGGTAGTTGTGACCAGGCAGGAGTATAAGGGTCTCAAAAGCAGCGAGAGCATGATTCATGTCCTTAAGATAAGTGGGCAGACTAGTGACAAGAGGTTGAAAGATGCTGCCAAGAAAGTCAGAGATTTGTTCCGTAGGGCAGGAACAAGCGGACACTATGGGGCTTCCCGGGTTGCCTGGTTTGTGAATCTTAGGAAGTAGATAAAAGGATGGCTTCCCTAAGCAGCTGTCACGGATGTGAAGATGAGTAAACGAGGGAGAAAGACCAGTCTTGTGGATGAGTTCGTTGATCGTGTTACGAACATGGTGGTTGTTGGCCAGAGTCTGATCTTGAAGGCGATAGGCATAAAATTCAGTGTTGCTCAGCTGGATCATGGCTTCTTGGATGTATAGTTCTTTCTTCCAACAAACAATGGCCCCGCCCTTGTCTGCAATTTTGATCACGATATCTCGCCTGCGCTGGAGTTGAGAAAGTGCGCGCTGCTCCCCGGGGGGTCAGGTTAGAGTGTCGTACACGGGGAAGGCGAAGCTTGCGGATTTCATAGAGAGTGTGATCAATGTAGAGGTCCAAGGCACGAGACGCTCCTGCTGGTTTTGTTTTGTCTGTGCATGTAGTCCTCGAAAAAGGCTCACGCCGAAATATTGGATATTGCATGTTTTTCATTTATACATTCTCATACTATCCATTCGTTTTTTTCTCACTTTACTCACTCCCTCTGCCACTTTGTGAAACTACACCAAACACCTCTATCTAACTTTATTATTTCAACCAGTTTTACCTCAGTCGCCATCCGTTTTATCTGCCAGCAGTTGTAAGCAATGATAAAAAAAAAACTTTGTATAATGTAAGAATGAAGTTTGTAGTTGAATGAAATGCAAAGTTATATGATGCAAGAGCGAAGTGTGTATTTTTTTTATGTAAGTATAGAACATGTAGCATATTTATATGATGTAAGAAAAGCACATGCAGCATAGTTATATGATGTATGAACAGAGCATGTAATGCAGTTATTTGATGTAAGAACAGAGCATGTAGCTTAGTTATATGATGTAAGAAAAGAACATGTAGCTTAGTTATATGATGTAAGAAAAGAACATGTAGTTTAGTTATATGATGGAAGAGGAGAACTTGCTGTATATATAAGACTGGAGAATTTTCTTCCACCAGTTGAACTGCATGATGTATTTGAGACACCAACCTTCATTTTCTTGGTCTTTGAAATGTAAGTTTTATTTCTTGTCTGTGTACATGGTTTATATCGTTAATATGTTGTCTGTATACATGGTTTATATCGTTAAAATGTTGTCTATATACATGGTTTATATAGTTAACATGTTGTCTATATACATGGTTTATATCGTTAACATGTTGTCTTTATACATAGTTTATATCGTTAAAATGTTGTCTCTATACATGTTTTAAGAAGGGAATCATTGTGAAAATACCAAAAAAGGGCAACCTTAGTGACTGTAACAACTGGAGAGGAGTAACCTTAATATCAGTTGTGTCAAAAGTATTTTGCAAGGTCATTTTGAATAGACTCAAAGATATAGTGGATACTGCAATGAGAGAAGAACAAGCAGGATTTCGAAAAGGGAGAAGCTGTCTCGACCAGATCTTTACTCTCAGAATAATACTTGAAGAACATATTGAAAAGCAGAAACCATTAATACTGAATTTCATAGATTTTAAGAAGGCATTTGATAGCATACACAGAGATTCATTATGGAGAATTTTATGTCTATATGGAATACCATCTAAAATTGTCAACATCATTAAGGACTTATACAATGGATATGGTTGTGCAGTCAAGACAGAAGAAGGGATGAGTGAATGGTTCCAGATTGAAACAGGCGTGAAACAAGGATGTATACTGTCTCCTTTACTTTTTGGGATTACAATAGACTTGATAATGAAAAAATGCTGCACAGGTAACACAGGTATTGACTGGGTACATGGGACCCAACTAGAAGATCTTGATTTTGCTGATGACATAACTCTTATCAGTAATAATGTGAATTCCATGCAAGAAAAAACAGATAGCCTATCTTCACTGGCTAGCAAAATAGGACTTGAAATTAACAAGGACAAAACAAAAATAATGAAAATTCCCATCAATCAAAATGGAAAAATACACATAGAAGGGACAGATATTGAAGAAGTCAATCAATTTGCATACCTTGGCAGCTACATAGACCAGGATGGTGACACTAGAAAGGAAGTTAGGATCAGAATTGCAAAAGCAGCATCAATCTTCAAGAATCTTGAGAACATATGGAGTTCAAAAGTTATAAGCACAAAAACCAAGTTAAGACTATTCAATTCAAATGTAATGTCCACCCTCATTTATGCATGCGAAAGCTGGAAAACAACTAAAGAAATAGAAAAGAAATTAGACTCTTTTGAAAACAAATGCCTAAGGAAAATACTCTGCATCAAGTGGAATGAATTCAAGAACAATGCAGAGATAAGACAGATGACTGAACAACAACCAGTCTCACGGGTGATCAGGAAAAGGAGATGGACATATGTTGGCCACTTGATGAGAAGAAATGAGCAGAGAATCCCAAAACAAGCTATCAAGTGGAACACAACAGGCCGAAGAAAAAGGGGCAGACCGCGTGAAACTCTGAAGAGAACATTATTAAGAGAGGCCAAGTTAACAGGCATAAAATCCTTTGATGAGGTTGAAAAACTCGCCGAAGACAGGAAAAATTGGCGAACTACTTTGCGAGCCCTATGTGACGTCTAACGGCACGGGAAGGATATAAGATATAAGATACATGTTTTATATCGTTAAAATGTTGTCTCTATACATGGTTTATATCGTTAATATATTGTCTATATACATGGTTTATATCGTTAAAATGTTGTCTATATTCATGTTTATATCGTTAAAATGTTGTCTATATACATGGTTTATATCGTTAAAATGTTGTCTCTATACATGGTTTATATCGTTAAAATGTTGTCTATATACATGGTTTATATCGTTAAAATGTTGTCTATATACATGGTTTATATCGTTAAAAGGTTGTCTATATACTTGGTTTATATCGTTAAAATGTTGTCTGTGTACATGGTTTATATCGTTAAAATGTTGTCTGTGTACATTGTTTATATCATTAAAATGTTGTCTGTGTACATCGTTTATGTCATTAAAATGTTGTCTGAGTACATTGTTTATATAATTAAAATGTTGTCTGTGTGCATGGTTTATATCGTTAAAATGTTGCCTGTGTATATTGTTTATATCATTAAAATGTTGTCTGTGTACATCGTTTATATCATTAAAGTGTTGTCTGTGTACATGGTTTATATCATTAAAATGTTGTCTGTGTACATTGTTTATATCATTAAAATGTTGTCTGTGTACATTGTTTATATCATTAAAATATTGTATGTGTACATGGTTTATACCATTAAAATGTTGTGTATACATTGCTTATATCATTAAAATGTTATGTGTGTACATCGTTTATGTCATTAAAATGTTCTCTGTTTATATGGTTTATATTATTAAACTGTTGTCTGTGAATATTGTTTAAATAATTGAAATGTTGTCTGTATATTGTTTAAATAATTAAAATGTTATCTGTGTACATGGTTTAAATAATTAAAATGTTGTCTGTGTACATGGTTTAAATAATTAAAATGTTGTCTGTGTACATGGTTTAAATAGTTACAATTCTGTCTGTGTACATGGTTTAAATAATTAAAATGTTGTCTGTGTACATGTTTTAAATAATTAAAATTCTGTGTACATTTTTTAAATAATTAAAATGTTGTCTTTGTACACGGTTTAAATAATTAAAATGTTTTTTGTGTATGTGGTTTAAATAATTAAAATGTTGTCTGTGTACATGGTTTAAATAATTAAAATGTTGGCTGAGTACATGGTTTAAATAATTAAAATGTTGTCTGTGTACATGGTTTAAATAATTAAAATGCTGTCTGTATACATGGTTAATATAATTAAAATGTTGTTTATGTTCATGGTTTAAATAATTATAATATTGTTTGTGTACATTTTTTAAATAAGTAAAATGTTGTCTTTGTACATGGTTTAAATAATTAAAATGTTGTCTGTGTACATGGTTTAAATAATTAAAATGTCTGTGTACATGATTTAAATCAGTAAGATGTACTCTGTGTACATGATTTAAATCATTGAAATGGCTTTGTTAAAATCGTGCTATTGATATTTTAGCGTTTTATTTGTGTTTGTGTGTTTGTGGTTTTTAATGTTGAACTGTGGGTTAAAGAGGATTAAAGAGAGAAAACTGAAATATTTTGGACACATTAAACGTCATGAGAATCTAGAGAAAACCGTCTTGGAAGGGTACTTTATGGGAAAAAAAAGAGAGGAAGACCAAGCCGAAGATGGCTATAATACATTGTTGATAATCTGCAGATGGATGCATCAGCAGCAGGCTATCTTGCTCACAACCGAGAGGCCTACAGGAGAGCTGTTAGAGAGGCAAAGCTCTGTAAGGGACATGCAAATGACTGACTTTGGATTATAAATCAGCTGATATTCATCTTCTTCTTCTTCGTTCGCATCTCAGCTGATAATGACCTCATGTGTTTCCGATTTATGATGTTGAAATGTGGGTTATAAATCAGCTGATAGTGACCTGAGTTGAAGTGTGGGTTATAAATCAGCTGATAGTGACCTGAGTTGAAATGTGGGTTATAAATCAGCTGATAGTGACCTGAGTTGAAGTGTGGGTTATAAATCAGTTGATAGTGACCTGAGTTGAAATGTGGGTTATAAATCAGTTGATAGTGACCTGAGTTGAAATGTGGGTTATAAATCAGTTGATAGTGACCTGAGTTGAAGTGTGGGTTATAAATCAGTTGATAGTGACCTGAGTTGAAGTGTGGGTTATAAATCAGCTGATAGTGACCTGAGTTGAAATGTGCATTATAAATCAGTTGATAGTGACCTGAGTTGAAGTGTGGGTTATAAATCAGTTGATAGTGACCTGAGTTGAAGTGTGGGTTATAAATCAGTTGTTAGTGACCTGAGTTGAAGTGTGGGTTATAAATCAGCTGATAGTGACTTGAGTTGAAGTGTGGGTTATAAATCAGCTGATAGTGACCTGAGTTGAAGTGTGGGTTATAAATCAGCTGATAGTGACCTGAGTTGAAGTGTGGGTTATAAATCAGCTGATAGTGACCTGAGTTGAAGTGTGGGTTATAAATCAGCTGATAGTGACCTGAGTTGAAGTGTGGGTTATAAATCAGCTGATAGTGACCTGAGTTGAAGTGTGGGTTATAAATCAGTTGATAGTGACCTGAGTTGAAGTGTGGGTTATAAATCAGTTGATAGTGACCTGAATTGAAGTGTGGATTATAAATCAGTTGATAGTGACCTGAGTTGAAGTATGGGTTATAAATCAGTTGATAGTGACCTGAGTTGAAGTGTGGGTTATAAATCAGCTGACAGTGACCTGAGTTGAAGTGTGGGTTATAAATCAGCTGATAGTGACCTGAATTGAAGTGTGGGTTATAAATCAGTTGATAATGACCTGAGTTGAAGTGTGGGTTATAAATCAGCTGATAGTGACCTGAGTTGAAGTGTGGGTTATAAATCAGTTGATAGTGTCCTCAGGTTTTTGTCTTCTTCTCTCCTTCATCTTCCTCCGTGTCGACCACCAAGATCGCCCCGTGATCCCACTGAATTTACTTCTGTGGTTTCAGGTGTTTGTAACATGTGATGTCTAAGTGTGGGTTATATGTATCAGGTGAGAGTGCTGTATGGTGTTTGTGATGTCTAAGTGTGGGTTATATGTATCAGGTGAGAGTGCTGTATGGTGTTTGTGATGTCTAAGTGTGGGTTATATGTATCAGGTGAGAGTGCTGTATGGTATTTGTGATGTCTAAGTGTGGGTTATACAAGGTGTAATTTATTAAGTTCGCGCCTTAAGGCACAACGGATTAGTTGTGGACAACCTTTTTTGGGTTATTTCTCAACATAGTCCCACTGCAAGTTTATGCATTTAGTCCAGCGATCCTGGAGCATACAGATCCCTTCTTTGTAAAAGTCAGCATCTTGTGCAAGTAGAAAGTGGTCTACAGTATGAATGACGTCATCATCTGAAGCAAATTTGCGACCACTGAGCTCCTTTTTGAGTTTGGTAAACAGGTAATAGTCAGAAGGGGCCAAAACTGAGGAATAAGGAGGATGTTCAAGAAGCTGGAAGCCGCATTCATGAATAGCAGCCATTGCCAACACCGACTTGTGAACTGGAGCATTGTTTTGCTGAAAGATGACTCCTCTCATCAATTTCTCTCGATGCTTTTCCTTCAGTTTGACCCGCAGTTGCTTCACAAGATTAGCGTAATAGGCCCCAGTGACCGTTCTGACCTTTTGAAGATACTCTACCAATAGCACACCTTCTGAATCCCAGATGGAAGCCATCACTTTGCCTGCAGATAGAACCACCTTTGCTTTCTTTGGAGATGGGGATCCATGATGTTTCCACTGCTTTGACTGTTCTTTGGTTTCTGGCTGAAAATGATGAACCCAAGTCTCATCCATAGTCACAAATTGCCGAAGAAACTTTTCAGGATCTGTAGAAAACACGGCCAAGATTGTCTCTGTCATGTTGAGACGCTGTCGTTTGTGATCAGCTCCAAGAAGTTTCGGGACCCATCAAGCAGAGACCATTGTCATTTGAAGATCATTGAGAATAATAACATGAACATGTTCCTAGGAGATGTCCAACTCAGTGGCAATGTACCGCTAAGTTATTCATCAATCCTCCATTATCATGTCATGGATTCTGTTGGTGGTTTCGTCGGTGGTTACCGTTATTAGTCTTCCTTGACTGGGATCATCTTCCAGACTGTCCCTTCCATGTCTGAATTGAGGTACCCATTTCTTCACTGTGCTGTAAGAAGGGGCACTCTCCTCTAGAGTCTCTACCATATCCTCATGGATCTCCTTCGATGATAAACCCTTGATGCAGAGGTAGCGAATGACTGCTCGATGAGAAATTTTATCCATTTTCTCAATTTCTGCCACCCCTTACCATTTCAGTAGCCTGTAGAAAAAATTGGTTGCAGTTAATTTCTTGAAACTTGATGTTTAATCTTACATTAAGCCGATCTACAAATGTACCTAATATCAACTGTGTGTTTCAAGTATTTGTACCTTAAGCCGCGAATTTATCAATCAACCATGGTATATCAGCTGATAGTGACCTGAGTGAAGTGTGGGTTATAAATCAGTGATAGTGACCTGAGTTGAAGTGTGGGTTATAAATCAGCTGATATTCATCTTCTTCTTCTTCGTTCGCATCTCAGCTGATAATGACCTCATGTGTTTCCGATTTATGATGTTGAAATGTGGGTTATAAATCAGCTGATAGTGACCTGAGTGAAGTGTGGGTTATATGTATCAGGTGAGAGTGCTGTATGGTATTTGTGATGTCTAAGTGTGGGTTATATGTATCAGGTGAGAGTGCTGTATGGTATTTGTGATGTCTAAGTGTGGGTTATACAAGGTGTAATTTATTAAGTTCGCGCCTTAAGGCACAACGGATTAGTTGTGGACAACCTTTTTTGGGTTATTTCTCAACATAGTCCCACTGCAAGTTTATGTATTTAGTCCAGCGATCCTGGAGCATACAGATCCCTTCTTTGTAAAAGTCAGCATCTTGTGCAAGTAGAAAGTGGTCTACAGTATGAATGACGTCATCATCTGAAGCAAATTTGCGACCACTGATCTCCTTTTTGAGTTTGGTAAACAGGTAATAGTCAGAAGGGGCCAAAACTGAGGAATAAGGAGGATGTTCAAGAAGCTGGAAGCTGCATTCATGAATAGCAGCCATTGCCAACACCGACTTGTGAACTGGAGCATTGTTTTGCTGAAAGATGACTCCTCTCATCAATTTCTCTCGATGCTTTTCCTTCAATTTGACCCGCAGTTGCTTCACAAGATTAGCGTAATAGGCCCCGGTGACCGTTCTGCCCTTTTGAAGATAGTCTACAAATAGCACACCTTCTAAATCCCAGATGGAAGCCATCACTTTGCCTGCAGATAGAACCACCTTTGCTTTCTTTGGAGATGGGGATCCATGATGTTTCCACTGCTTTGACTGTTCTTTGGTTTCTGGCTGAAAATGATGAACCCAAGTCTCATCCATAGTCACAAATTGCCGAAGAAACTTTTCAGGATCTGTAGAAAACACGGGCAAGATTGTCTCTGTCATGTTGAGACGCTGTCGTTTGTGATCAGCTCCAAGAAGTTTTGGGACCCATCAAGCAGAGACCATTGTCATTTGAAGATCATTGAGAATAATAACATGAACATGTTCCTAGGAGATGTCCAACTCAGTGGCAATGTACCGCTAAGTTATTCATCAATCCTCCATTATCATGTCATGGATTCTGTCGGTGGTTTCGTCGGTGGTTACCGTTATTAGTCTTCCTTGACTGGGATCATCTTCCAGACTGTCCCTTCCATGTCTGAATTGAGGTACCCATTTCTTCACTGTGCTGTAAGAAGGGGCACTCTCCTCTAGAGTCTCTACCATATCCTCATGGATCTCCTTCGATGATAAACCCTTGATGCAGAGGTAGCGAATGACTGCTCGATGAGAAATTTTATCCATTTTCTCAATTTCTGCCACCCCTTACCATTTCAGTAGCCTGTAGAAAAAATTGGTTGCAGTTAATTTCTTGAAACTTGATGTTTAATCTTACATTAAGCCGATCTACAAATGTACCTAATATCAACTGTGTGTTTCAAGTATTTGTACCTTAAGCCGCGAATTTATCAATCAACCATGGTATATCAGCTGATAGTGCTCTTAGGTGTTTGTGATGTTGAAGTGTGGGTTGTATAATTCATCTAATAATGCTCTCATGTGTTTGTGAATTTTTTTATGTTGAAGCATTGGTTATATATCAGCTGATTGTGCTCTCAGGTGTGTGTGTGTGTGTGTGTGTGTGTGATTTTTGATGTTGAAGTTCTCGTTGTAAATGAGCTGATAGTGCCCTCAGGTGTTTGTGATTTTTTATGTTGAAGTGAGGGTTATAAATCAGGTGTTAGTCCCATCAGGTATTTGTGATTTTTTATGATTAAGTGTGGTTATAAGTCAACTGGTTGTGCACTCCGGCGTTTGTGATTTTTGATGTTGAAGTGCGGGTGGAGATGCCCATCTCAATAGTTATGTACCGCTCAGTTAATCGTCGATCCTCCATTATCATGTCATGGATTCTGCTGGTGGTTTCAACAGTGGTTACCGTTATTGGTCTTGCTAGACTGGGATCATCTATCAGATTATCCCTTACACGTTTGAATTGAGCTGCCCATTTCTTCACTGTGCTGTAAGAAGGGCCACTTTCCCCTAGAGTCTCTACCATATCCTCGTGGATCTCCTTCGATGATAAGCCCTCGAAGCAGCGGTAGTGAATGACAGCTCGATGAAAAATTTTATCCATTTCTCAATTTCTGCCACACCTTACCGCTTCAGTAGCCTGTAAAAACAACTGGTTGTAGTTAATTTCTTGAAACTTGGTGTTTAATCTTACATTAAGCCGATCTACAAATGTACCTAATATCAACTGTGTGTTTCAAGTATTTGTACCTTAAGCCGCGAATTTATCAAATATCCATGATATGTCAGTTGATAGTGCTCTTAGGTGTTTCTGATTTTTGATGTTGAAGTGTGGGTTATATATCAGCTGATAGTGCTCTTAGGTGTTTCTGATTTTTGATTTGGAGTGTGGGTTATATATCAGTTGATAGTGCTCTCGGGTTTACTCAGCTGTAAAATCTGCTATGTGACGCACCAGAACTGGGGCAGAGTTGAGTCAGATACTTTCAAGCATAAAGTATTGCACACAAGACTGCACTATACACACAGCTTTACGTCATGATGACTGTGTAAAACTCAGGTCACTGAAAGTATGATGACTGTGTAAAACTCAGCTCACTGAAAGTATGATGACTGTGTAAAACTCAGGTCACTGAAAGTATGATGACTGTAAAACTCAGCTCACTGAAAGTATGATGACTGTAAAACTCAGGTCACTGAAAGTATGATGACTGTAAAACTCAGCTCACTGAAAGTATGATGACTGTAAAACTCAGGTCACTGAAAGTATGATGACTGTAAAACTCAGCTCACTGAAAGTATGATGACTGTAAAACTCAGCTCACTGAAAGTATGATGACTGTAAAACTCAGCTCACTGAAAGTATGATGACTGTAAAACTCAGGTCACTGAAAGTATGATGACTGTAAAACTCAGGTCACTGAAAGTATGATGACTGTAAAACTTAGGTCACTGAAAGTATGATGACTGTAAAACTCAGGTCACTGAAAGTATGATGACTGTAAAACTCAGGTCACTGAAAGTATGATGACTGTAAAACTCAGGTCACTGAAAGTATGATGACTGTAAAACTCAGGTCACTGAAAGTATGACGACTGTGCCCAAATCCTGAAAGGGGGAACCATCTTAGCTGTGACCTGGGTTAACATACAAGCTGAACTGTCTACATAATCTTATCAGTTGTCAGCTTTGTGTAGCATCTGAGAGCACTGACAGTGGTAGATGAGATTCTGGTATGGGCTGAACTGTCTACATAATCTTATCAGTTGTCAGCTTTGTGTAGCTTCTGAGAGCACTGACAGTGGTAGATGAGATTCTGGTATGGGCTGAACTGTCTACATAATCTTATCAACTTTTGCTTTTATATACATTCCTATCCACAATAAGTGAGTCAACGTACGTCCACGCCAAAGAACTCAAGCAGTCCGGGTGAAGTTTATGGCAAGGATTTTGTTATATTTTTCATTCAGCCCTTGAGATTTATGTGAAATTTTATAAGGAAAAACTTACCATGTAAAGCTCAGATGTATGTGCGCACGTATTAACATATACTTGATTTGGTGCACCAGTTGCATTCAGAATAATTCAGTAATATGATAGTTCAGCTGATGTACTCCATGTTCTGCAGCTAAACATGGTCTGGTTTAAGTTGCTTCTACCTTCATGACTTTAGACATATTTTCTCTCTCTGAACCTTAAGTGCCCAGGGCACATGGGGCTTCCGCAAGGGTTTTCCACAAATGCCTGTCGTTTGTCTTTTTTTCTGCTTTTTCCCAGGTGAGCCCTCTATTGCTCAACATCCTTTCTGTTGTTCTTCTCCATGTCTCTTTTGGTCTACCCTTACTTCTGTTCCCCTGTGGTGTCCATCTTAGTGCTATTTTTGGTAGTGAGTTGTCAGTCATTCGGAGCACATGTCCCAACCATCGCCAGCGTCTTTCTTCAATAATTGTTGTCAGTGGCTTCATCTGCATTTCTGCCAACAAGATGTTATTTCTTATGGTGTTTGGCCAAAATATTTTTCTGATTCTTCATAAACATTTAGTCTGGAAAGAATTCAACTTGTTTTCTATGGTTTTGGTGATTTTCCAGCATTCACTTCCATAGAGTAGTACACTTGGAACATTGCTCTTAAATATCCTGACTTTCATATTCATGCTTAGTTTTTTTAGATTTCCGTATAGTCTGCAGCATTGCAAAAGCCTGGTTTGCTCTAGTAAGTCTGCTGCTGATGTCCTCTATGCTGTCTCTATTTTCTACCCTCTCTACCAAGATATACATATATGTTGACCTCCTCCACTAACTTGCTATCTACTCTGAATACGTTTCTGTTGTTCACATTTTGCTTCATTAACTTTGTCTTTCCTACGTTGATCTTTAGTCCTGTGTTGTTTGCATTCTGAGTTAGCTTGTTTATTTTATCTTGCATATCTTTGTGACTGCTTGACAGTAGACAAATGTCGTCCGCAAAGTCAAGGTCCTCCAGCACTGTGGCAAGGGTCCATTGTAATCCTCTGCGTTTGTCTGATGTTGCCTCCTTCATTAACCAGTCTACTGCCAAGATAAATAATGTTGGCGATAGTACACATCCCTGCTTCACTCCTGTTTGTACCCTAAAGCAGCTGGAGGTATGCTCTCCGCATATAACTTTGCACTGTAAACCCTTGTATATGGCTCTGATTACATTCACTATCTTATGGGGGAGGCCATGCCATCTTAGAATTTTTCACAGTTCTTCTCTGTTGACACTGTCAAAGGCTTTATCAAAATCTGTACACAATGCGTATGCTATGCTATGCCACTCAATTGCCTGCTCTAATATTTGTGTAGGTACAAATATGTGGTCTATGCATGATCTTTGTTTCCTAAATCCTGCCTGCTGTTTCCGAAGTTTTCTCTCAAGTGCTGGTACAATTCTCTTGATGATTATTCTCCAAAATACTTTACTGGTGAGTAGCAGCAGGTTAATGCCTCTACAGTTCCCGCAGTCTCTGAGGTCACCCTTCTTTGGTAGTTTTACTATAAGGCCAGTTTTCCACTCCTCTGGAGCTTTTTCCAGATCCTAAATTTGTTGTAGTACCCAGCAAAGCTGTTTTTGTGTTTCTATCTTTTCTGCTTTCAACATCTCAGCAGTCACTTCATCTTCATCTGGTGCCCTGTCTAATTTTAGCTTCTTTATTGCCTCCTTTACTTCACTTATTGCTGTTGGTCCTGCGTTGATATTTAGTTCCGTTTTTTGCTTCAGGTATGTCTATTGTTTGTACTGCTTGTGTTCTGTTTAGCAGGGTGTTAAAGTGTTCCCTCCATCTTTCAATTATTTCTCTTTCTCCACTGATCAGTTGTCCCTTATGTGTTCTTATTGCACTCTCACATCTTGTTCTGATGTTACTTGTCATCTGCTTTGTGATTTTGTATATGGTTTTCATGTCATTTGCATATGCTGCTTTCTCTGCTGCATCTGCTAAGTTGTCGTAGTATCGATGTTTATCTTGACGGCATGATTCCTTCACTTCTTTGTCTTTTTGTGCATAATTACTTAAAACATGTTCTTTTAGCTGTTGTGATTTGGTGTTCCGTAATTTTTTCTTGATTTCCTTTCTTTGCTCTATCTTTTTCCATGTGGTCTTGCTTATCCATTCCTCTTTTCTCCTTTTCCAGTATCCCAGCACCTCTTTTGCTGTTTCATATAGTGTTTCTCTAGGACGGACATTTCTGCTTTATCTTGTAGGACACGGAAACGGTTCTTAAGTATTTTCGAGAATTCATTCCTTGTTTGCTGGTCTTTCATTTTTGTTGTATCAGAGCATGCCTTTCTTCTGTGTTCTCCGATTTTGGCTTTCCTTAATTTTAGTTTTATTTTTGCTACCAGAAGGTTGTGATCACTTCCTACATCTGCTCCTTTCCTTGCTCTCACATCTTGTAGTGACCGTTTTCACCTGTTGTTTATGTGATCAGTCGGGTTTTCTCTTGTTTTGTCCGGGGATCTCCAAGTCACTTTATGGATGTTTTTATGCTGAAAAATTGTCCCCCCAGTGGTCATCATGTTTTCTTCTGTGAAACTACACAGTCTTTCTCCATTTTCATTTATTTCTCTGATTCTTTCTCTTCTCATAATTTTTCTTCATATCCTCCAACTGCTTTTGCAGTGAAGTCGCCCTAGATGAGTAGCATATCATGCTTGGGTATTGTTTCTACTGTAAAACCTTTTTTATGGTTTTTAGAAGGCAGTTATCGTTATCGTATAGTGGTACTTCTCTATTGTGGAGGGTATGCAGGATGGATATGTGTATAATGATGTAATCTCAAGCTCCTAGAACATATATACATGTGCTTTACATATTCTATACACATTTATCTGTACTTGCCCCTATCCTCAGCCTGTATTTATAAGGGATCTGAGTACTATCCCTGGACATGGGCTTGCGATAACCACTTGTGTGGCCTGATGAAAATCACCATCTTCCTCTTCCTAGTTTGCACCCCATTTCCCCCAATCCCCTGTGCATACCTAAGACTTCGGAGCTCGGTTAATTGCCTGCAGTACTAGATGTTTTTTACTTCCTTCTACCCTCCCCAGCTAATTCTCCAACCCAGGAATCTTTCCTTCTTGAGCCGTTCCTCTTGTCTGTGACCACTGCCGTGATGATGTTAATAGCATCCAGTTATAACAGTGATCTTACAGATACAGTCCCGTCATTCATCTGCACCTATGTAAATGATAAGTCCAGCCAGTACATATAAAACTCCCACATAAACTATTTAATTCTCACAAGCAATCAGTATTTAATATAAGGCAGCTGCTCACAATACTGCCTTTGCTATATATATATATATATATATATATATATATATAAAATTTATACGAGATAAATTATGCTATCGTTAATATATATCTTTATATATATATATATTCCGGCCGGAGGCACCCCAGTCACCCAGCTGCAGAAATGGGTACCCGACTTCTTCTGGAGTTGGGGAAGGAAAGGCCATATCACCCTCTAGTGTGCTGACAGGTCAAGGAAAATATGGGCACTAACACCATATTAGTCATGCCTCCAAGGCATGACAGAGTCACCCTATGTGTATATATACAAAGCAGATGACAGGTAACTTCAGCACAAGATGTGAGAGCACAATAAGGACACTAAAGGGACAACTGGTCAGTGGAGAAAGAGAAAAAATTGAAAGATGGAGGGAACACTTTAACACCCTACTAAACAGAACACAAGCAGTACAAACAATAGACATACCTGAAGCAAAAACGGAACTAAACATCAATACAGGACCAATAACAATAAGTGAAGTAAAGGAGGCGATAAAGAAGCTAAAATTAGATAGGGCACCAGGTGAAGATGAAGTGACTGCTGAGATGTTGAAAGCAGAAGAAACAGAAACACCAAAACAACTTTGCCGGATACTACAATACATTTGGGATCTAGGAAAAGCCCCAGAGGAGTGGAAAACTGGCCTTATAGTAAAACTACCAAAGAAGGGTGACCTCAGAGATTGCGGGAACTGGAGAGACATTACTCTACTGCCACTCACCAGTAAAGTATTTTGCAGAATAATTATCACCAGAATTGTACCAGCACTTGAGGGAAAACTTCGGAAAGAGCAGGCAGGATTTAGGAAAGGAAGATCATGCATAGACCACATATTTGTACTTAGACAAATATTAGAACAGCCAATTGAGTGGCATAGCACAACATATGCGCTGTTTATAGATTTTGAGAAAGCCTTTGACAGTGTCAACAGAGATGCACTGTGGAAAATCCTAAGATGGCATGGCCTCCCCCATAAGATAGTGAATGTAATCAAAGCCCTATACGAGGGTTTTCAGTGCAAAGTGATCTGTGGAGAACATACCTCCAGCAGCTTTAGGGTACAAACAGGAGTGAAACAGGGATGTGTACTATCACCAACATTATTTATATTGGCAGTAGACTGGTTAATGAAGGAGGCAACATCAGACAAACGCAGAGGATTATAATGGACTCTTGACACAGTGCTGGAGGACCTTGACTTTGCGGACGACATTTGTCTACTATCAAGCAGCCACAAAGATATGCAAGATAAAATAAACAAGCTAACTCAGAATGCAAACAACATAGGACTACAGGTCAACGTAGGAAAGACAAAGTTAATGAAGCAAAATGTGAACAACAGAAATATACTCAGAGTAGATAGCAAGTTAGTGGAGGAAGTCAATGAATTTGTATACCTTGGCAGTAGAGTAGTATAAAATGGAGACAGCATAGAGGACATCAACAGCAGACTTACTAGAGCAAACCAGGCTTTTGCAGTGCTGCAGACTATATGGAAATCTAAAAAACTAAGCATGAATACGAAAATCAGGATATTTAAGAGCAATGTTCTAAGTGTACTACTCTATGGAAGTGAATGCTGGAAAATCACCAAAACCATAGAAAACAAGTTGAATTCTTTCCAGACTAAATGTTTACGAAGAATTAGAAAAATATTTTGACCAAACACCATAAGAAATAACATCTTGTTGGCAGAAATGCAGATGAAGCCACTGACAACAATTATTGAAGAAAGACGCTGGCGATGGTTGGGACATGTGCTCCGAATGACTGACAACTCACTACCAAAAATAGCACTAAGATGGACACCACAGGGGAACAGAAGTAAGGGTAGACCAAAAGAGACATGGAGAAGAACAACAGAAAGGATGTTGAGCAATAGAGGGCTCACCTGGGAAAAAGCAGAAAAAAAGACAAACGACAGGCATTTGTGGAAAACCCTTGCGGAAGCCCCATGTGCCCTGGGCACTTAAGGATCAGAGAGAGAGAGAATATATATATATATATATATATATATATATATATATATATAAAACAGTCTACATGGTCCAAATGAAGTACATTGCATCAGTGTCATACACATACATTGCATCAATATTATCTGCTAGCCACGTTACGTCAGTGTCATATACTAATTACATAGCATTAATCTCAATATTCTGGCACATTTCCTCAATGTCATATGCTAATATCCATTCCTATGAATGCTACAGGTAGTTTGCTACACATAATACTTACAACAGTGGACTGCGAATATCACGGGACGCCGCTTGACATATTACAATCACAGACAATCATGACTTAATACCAACAAACCAACAAGGTGGCTGAGCAGCGCTCTGAGATCATAGCTCACGTCACAATATACTCACGCCCCTTTTAATACTAGAAATACACAGTTTGCCCCAAAACGTTCAGACCTGTAGCTCCCTCAGAAGACAAATGTGCGTGCTCTCCATAGCCCGACGGAACAAGGAACTCTCTCTCTCTCTCTCTCTCTCTCTCACCCAACTCTCTGCACGTCTCTATTCCAGACTCCTCGGATCATGTGATATTAACCTCGTTAGTATACTCGAAGGACAGGCATTTGTGGAAAACCCTTGTGGAAGCCCCATGTGCCCTGGGCACTTAAGGTTCAGAGAGAGAGAGAGAGAGAGAGAGAGAGTATACTCGTGTAAGTGTGAGAACTTGTGATGGGGACACTGTGTCTGGTCTCCATGATTCGGCCACAATCCTGTCAACCAAGCATTTGGCCCAGTTCACACTACTGTGGTTTGGAGGCTGTTGTAAAAATCTTCTTTTAATTCCTCTTCAGTTGCTTCTGTTGGTGCATAACAAACTATAATAGACAGCTTCGTGAATCTTGAGTTGAAGCGTGCATATAATAATCTCTCATTTATAGGGGTCCATTTCAGCAATGCTCTTGATGCTTCTTTTGTTATAATCAATGCAACTCATCCTTCATGGTGATCTTCTTTACCTGACCATATTATTGTATCTTCTGTGTGCTGTGTTGTTAATTTCCTTCTGCCTTGTCCTGTCCATCTTGCTTCTTGTATTCCTAAAATGTCTAGTTTATATCTGTGGATTTCCTTGATGGTTTGTGCTAGTTTTCCAGTCTGGTTAAGTGTTCTTACATTCCAGCTGCCTATTTGCATCTTGTGTTTAGGTTCCAGGAGGTCTGCAGTCGGGCCGGGGACTTCCAGTGGCTGGCTTTCATCCACAACCTTCATGGGCTCAGTTTCCTGATAAGCATTTCTCCTTCCACCTGCATTTGTTTTTTCCCTTGCTTCTGTTTCTGTAACAGTCTGATAGTTTTTATTTTACCAGATAGGGTTGCTGGCCCTATGCCGAACCTTCTTAGTCGCCATCACTCATTGTCCACATTCATTACAGATGAGTTCTTGTCAACATTCCTTAGTAAATGAAAATTAATTATCTACATTCAGTTCTAAATGAGTTCTTGTCTACTTTAATTAGTGAAGAATGAATTATTGTGTACACTTTTTCTGAACATCGAGTTATTTTCTACATTCATTAATTAACATTGTGTTATTGTCTTTGTCCATTAATGGATGATGAGTTATTGTCTACATTCATTACTGGACAGTGAGTTAAAGTTACATAGAATGCAGTCAGATATATTTATATTATTTCATATACACATTACTGTGCACCTCATCCCTCTACCACACACATACACATGCACACACTTATCACATACATTGCACATCACACACATACACAACTTTTGACTGAGTATTAAAAATCATATATTGCTAAGACTGTGTATTTAATGGCTGAGTACTAAGAACTATAGATTGCTAGGATTGTGTGTTTATTGACAAATACAAAGAACTATGGATTGCTAGGACTGTGTATTTATTGTCTGAGTACTAGGAACCATTGATTGCTAGGACTGTCTGTTTATTGACAAAGTACTAAGAAGCATTTACTGCTAGGATGGTGTGTCTATGACTGAATACTAAGAATCAAACATTGCTAGGACTGAGTGTTTATTGACTGAGTATTAAGAATCATAGATTGCTAGGAATGTGTTTTCATTGACTGAGTACTAAGAACCATAAAGTGCTATAACTGTGTTTATTGACTGGGTATGAAGAATCATAGATTGCTAGGACTGTGTTTATTGACTGAGTGTTGAGAATCATGCTATAATTATGTATTTGTTTACTGAGTACAGATAATCATAGATTGCTAGGACTATGTGTTTATTGACTGAGTGTTGAGAATCATGCTATAATTATGTATTTGTTTACTGAGTACAGATAATCATAGATTGCTAGGACTATGTGTTTATTGACTGAGTGTTGAGAATCATGCTATAATTATGTATTTGTTTACTGAGTACAGAGAATCATAGATTGCTAGGACTATGTGTTTATTGACTGAGTACTAAAAATCATATATTGCTAGGACTGTGTTTATATTGACTTAGTACTAAGAACGAGAGATTACTGGGACTGTGTTTATTGACTGAGTTCTAAGAACCATAGATTGCTATGACTGTGTTTATTGACCGAGTGTTGAGAATCATATTATGCTATAATTATGTATTTGTTTATTGAGTACAGAGAATCATCGATTGCTAGGACTGTGTGTTTATTGACTGAGTTCTAAGAACCATAGATTGCTATGACTGTGTTTATTGACTGGGTACTAAGAATGATAGATTGCTAGGACTGTATGTTTATTGACTGA
The DNA here is from genome assembly GCA_009760885.1 of Achatina immaculata. NCBI lineage: Eukaryota > Metazoa > Mollusca > Gastropoda > Stylommatophora > Achatinidae > Lissachatina > Lissachatina immaculata. Next base: position 15,456,389 of record CM019693.1, on the reverse strand, counting down.
GTACTAAAAACAATGGATTTCTAAGACTGTGTTTATTGACTGAGTACTAAGAATTATAGATTGCTAGGACTTTGTGTTTATTGACTGAGTACTAAGAATTATAGATTGCTAGGACTGTTTGTTTATTGACTGAATACTAAAAACCATAGACTGCTAGGACTTTGTGTTTATTTTTTTTTAACCAGGAACATATTTTCTGTGACAGAGCTTCTCAAAAAAGGCCGACACTGTTGACACTGTTGACACTGTTGACACTGTTGACACTGTTGACACTGTTGACACTGTTGACACTGCTGACACTGCTGACACTGTTGACACTGTTGACACTGTTATTTGTTGGCAATAATAGACAAGGTTAAAAGTTTATTATAGTCACCCCTCCCTCCCTTCCACAAACACGTGTTCACTTAACACACCACCCACTCACCCACCCCCGGTTAGGCAGATGTTCATAGATAACCTATTTTCCCATAGGGTGGGGAGTGAGTACACAACTATGTGCATGCAAGCAAGGGCCAACAACTTGAATATGATGCTGCCACTTTCTGGCTTAAGTTCATACATTTCATGTGCTCATTCACACTCTGGCTTGTGAGTGCTGGACAGCATGTAGACTGCTCTTTAACCGTTCATTATTCCCCACAGTGAAGTAACAGGAACCATAAGACTTCCCCACACTGAAGTAACAGGAGCAACACGGCTTCCACAAACAGGAACAACAAGACTTCACCACAGTGAAGTAACATATACAACAAGACTTCACCACAGTGAAGTAACAGGAACAACTAAACTTCACCACACTGAAGTAACAGATACACCAAGACTTCCCCACTGTGAAGTGACAAAAGCAACACTGCTTCCTCACAGTGAAGTAACAGAACACAATGTTGTATTCCTAGACCTTGGTCACATTATGAACAAAGTATTTTTAGACATGGACAAAAGGAAAATGATAAGAAAATTACTTGGGACTTAAACTGCAGACTCTGGTAGGATGAGCAACCATGAGAAAACAATGCAGTAATCAACTTAGCCATCTAGCCGTGAGAAAACAGTGCATTAATCAGCTTAGCCATCTAGCCAAGGGAAATGGCCCATTAATCAACTTAGCCCTCTGGCTTTGAGATAGCAGTGCAATAACCAACTTGGTTAAACTTAGCTATCTAGACATGACAGGACAGTGCATTAATCAACTTAGCTATCTAGACATGTGATAACAGCACATGAATCAATTTAGCTATTTAGACATATGATAACAGTACATTAATCAACTTAGCTATCTAGACATAAGATAACAGTACATTAATCAACTTAGCTATCTAGACATAAGATAACAGTACATTAATCAACTTAGCTATCTAGACATAAGATAACAGTACATTAATCAACTTAGCTATCTAGACATAAGATAACAGTACATTAATCAACTTAGCTATCTAGACATAAGATAACAGTACATTAATCAACTTAGCTATCTAGACATAAGATAACAGTACATTAATCAACTTAGCTATCTAGACATAAGATAACAGTACATTAATCAACTTAGCTATCTAGACATAAGATAACAGTACATTAATCAACTTAGCTATCTGGACATAAGATAACAGTACATTAATCAACTTAGCTATCTAGACATAAGATAACAGTACATTAATCAACTTAGCTATCTGGACATAAGATAACAGTACATTAATCAACTTAGCTATCTAGACATAAGATAACAGTACATTAATCAACTTACCCCCCCCCCCCTCACCCTCCAAATAAAGGTATTTAATATCTGAGCCAGTAATGCCTGTCTGACTAAAAGTCATGATGCCCAGAGAGGAAACAAGGTTATGACACTCAGAGAGGAAAAATAGATTATGACACCCAGAGAAGAAAAAAAGGTTATGATACCCATAGAGGAAACAAGGTCATGACACCGAGAGAAGAAACAAAGTTATGACACCCAAAGTGGAAACAAGGTCATGACACCCAGAGAGGAAACAAGGTTATGACACCCAGAGAGGAAACAAGGTTATGACACCCAGAGAGGAAGCAAGGTCATGACACAGAAAGAAGAAACAAGGTTATGACACCCAGAGAGGAAACAAGGTCATGACACCCAGAGACTAAACAAGGTTATAACACAGAAATTCTGTTGCTTAGATTCAGTCTCTGGTGGGTAGCAAACTTAAGAGACAGACATACACACATGTCTTCCACTAGTGTCTAGTTATACTGGATAACAGTGATAACAAATAAACAAATACTTTTTACATAAAGCTAGTTACTTTGCTGTGTGTGATTTATGTGCCTGCTTGATTAATGTGATACTTATATCATCATATGTCATTAATGTGATACTTGTATCATCATATGTGATACTTGTATCATCATATGTGATTAATGTGTATACTTGTATAATCATATGTGATTAATGTGATACTTGTAATTATTTAATGTGATACTTGTATCATCATATGTAATTAACGTGATACATGTATCACCACATGTGATTAATTTGATACTTGTATCATCATATATAATTAATGTGATACTTGTATCATCATATGTAATCAGTGTGATACTTGTGTCATCATATGTAATCAGTGTGATACTTCTGGCATCCACAGTTGCAAGAAAGGTGAGCTCTTTGACTACCTTACCTCAGTGGTGTCACTGTCTGAGAAGAGAACAAGGTAAGTCAGTGGTGTTATTGTCTGAGAAGAGAACAAGGTAAGTCAGTGGTGTTATTGTCTGAGAAGAGAACAAGGTAAGTCAGTGGTGTTATTGTCTGAGAAGAGAACAAGGTAAGTCAATGGTGTCACAGAGAAGAGAACAAGGTAAGTTAGTGGTGTTATTGTCTGAGAAGAGAACAAGGTAAGTCAGTGGTGTCACAGAGAAGAGAACAAGGTAAGTTAGTGGTGTTATTGTCTGAGAAGAGAACAAGGTAAGTCAGTGGTGTCACAGAGAAGAGAACAAGGTAAGTTAGTGATACACGCAGATAAAAGTAGATTTGAGGTTATAGTCACACCACTCACCATCATGGACACTGTAAAAAACATCACAAGAAAGGCTGAACACTCTTAATTTTATGTAAAAGAAATTATGATATTCTGAACTTTTAACTAGTTGTGCCATAGATGGGGAAATGAGGATGATCGATCAATTGCCAAATTGATAGTAACTGTTACATTCTTATATCTTATATCTTATATCCTTCCCATGCTGTTAAACGTCACATAGGGCTGGCAAAGTAGTTCACCAATTTTTCCTGTCTTTGGCGAGTCTTTCAACCTCATTAAGGATTTTATGCCTGTTAATTTGGCCTCTCTTAACAATGTCCTCTTCAGAGTTTCACACGGTCTGCCTCTTTTTCTTTGGCCTGTTGTGTTCCACTTGATAGCTTGTTTTGGGATTCTCTGATCATTTCTTCTCATCAAGTGACCAACATATGTCTATCTCCTTTTCCTGATCACCCATGGTTGTTGTTCAGTCATCTGTCTTATCTCTGCATTGTTCTTGAATTTGTTCCACTTGATGGCGAGTATTTTCCTTATGCATTTGTTTTCAAAAGAGTCTAATTTCGTGTCTGTTTCTTTAGTTATTTTCCAGCTTTCACATGCATAAATGAGGGTGGATATTACGTTTGAATTGAATAGTCTTAACTTGGTTTTTGTGCTTATAACTTTTAAATTCCATATGTTCTCAAGATTCTTGAAGATTGATGTTGCTTTTGCAATTCTGATCTTAACTTCCTTTTTAGTGTCACCATCCTGGTCTATGTAGCCGCTAAGGTATGCAAATTGATTGACTTCTTCAATATCTGTCCCTTCTATGTGTATTTTTCCATTTTGATTGAGAGGAATTTTCATTATTTTTGTTTTGTCCTTGTTAATTTCAAGTCCTATTTTGCTAGCCAGTGAAGACAGGCTATCTGTTTTTTCTTGCATGGAATTCACACTATTACTGATAAGAGTTATGTCATCAGCAAAATCAAGATCTTCTATTTGGGTCCCATGTACCCAGTCAGTACCTGTGTTACCTGTGCAGCATTTTTTCATTATGAAGTCTATTGTAATCCCAAAAAGTAAAGGAGACAGTATACATCCTTGTTTCACACCTGTTTCAATCTGGAACCATTCACTAATCCCTTCTTCTGTCTTGACTGCACAAACATATCCAATGTATAGTCCTGATGTTGACAGTTTTAGATGGTATTCCATATAGACTTAAAATTCTCTATAATGAATCTCTGTGTATGCTATCAAATGCCTTTTTAAAATCTGTGAAGTTCAGTATTAATGGTTTCTGCTATTCAATATGTTCTTCAAGTATTATTCTGAGAGTAAATATCTGGTTGAGACAGCTTCTCCCTTTTTGAAATCCTGCTTGTTCTTCTCTCATTGCAGTATCCATTATATCTTTAAGTCTATTCAAAATGACTTTGCAAAATACTTTTGACACAACTGATATTAAGGTTACTCCTCTCCAGTTGTTACAGTCATTAACTGTTACATTGCTGGAATTTTATGTTGATATAAACTGTTGCATTGCCAGAAATTAATGCTACCAGAAACTGTTGCATTACCAGTATTTTATGTTGACAGAAACTGTTGCATTGCCAGAATTTTATTTTGGCAGAAACTGTTGCATTGCCAGAAATTTATACTGCCAGAAACTGTGTTATTGTAGGAATTTTATGTTGACAGAAACTGTTGCATTGCCGGAATTTTATTTTGGCAGAAACTGTTGCATTGCAGGAAATTAATGCTTTCAGAAACTGTTGCATTGCAGGAAATTAATGCTGCCAGAAACTGTTGCATTGCAGGAAACTAATGCTGTCATAAACTGTTGCATTGCAGGAAATTAATGCTGCCAGAAACTGTTGCATTGCAGGAAATTAATGCTGCCAGAAACTGTTGCATTGCAGGAATTTTATTTTGACAGAAACTATTACATTGCTTGAATTTAATGCTGACAGAAACTATTACATTGCCTGAATTTTATGTAGACAGAAACTGTTGCATTACCAGAATTTTATCTTGACAAAAACTGATGCATTGCTGGAATTTTATCTTGACAGAAACTGTTGCATTGCCAGAATTTTATGTAGACAGAAACTGTTCATTACCAGAATTATATACTGACGGAAACTTGCATTGCCAGAGTGAATTTTAGTTTCACAGAAACTGTTTCATTGCCAGAATTTTATGTTGACAGAACTGTTGGATTGCTGAAATTTTATGTTGACAGTAATTGTTACATTACCAAATTTGTATATTAGCAGAAATTATTTTACTGATTTCTTATAGCAATAGAAACTGTTACATAGCTGAATGATTATATCAGTAGAAACTGTTATGTTACTGAATGTAATGAATTAGTAACATGTGAATTCTGTCTTGTGCTATTTATAGAATCTTCATGCGACAACTTTTTGAGGCAGTAGTTTTCCTACATGAGAAGAACATTGTACACAGAGATCTCAAGGTAATAGCAGCTCTTGTCACATCACTTGGGGTAACACATCACGTGGAGTGACACTCCACTTGGGGTAACACATCACATGGAGTGACACTCCACTTGGGATAAAGCATCACATGGAGTAACACACCACTTAGGGTAACACATTACATGGGGTGACACATTACACTGGATGAAACATCACATGAAGTGACACATGACATGGGGTAACACACCACATGGAGTGACACATGACATGGGGTAACACATCACATGGAGTAACACATGATATGGGGTAACACATCACATGGAGTGACACATGGCATGGGGTAACACATCACATGGAGTGACACATGGCATGGGGTAACACTTCACATGGAGTAACACATGACATGGGGTAACACTTCACATGGAGTAACACATGACATGGGGTAACATATCACATGGAGTAACACATGATGTGGGGTAACACTTCACATGGAGTAACACATGACATGGGGTAACACTTCACATGGAGTAACACATGACATGGGGTAACATATCACATGAAGTGACACATGGCATGTGGTAACACATCACATGAAGTGACACATGGCATGGGGTAACACATCACATGGAGTGACACATCACATGGGGTAACACATGACATGGAGTGACACATGACATGGGGTAACACATCACATGGAGTGACACATCACATGGGGTAACACATCACATGGAGTAACACATCACATGGAGTGACACATGACATGGAGTAACACATCACATGGGGTTATACTGTTTTTAGTTTGGTGATTGCTGCTGCATATGTTCCCGTACACTAGAGATACAGTGTGACATGATCATATTATAGATTAGCAGATTATGCTGTATGAGAGGACAGGAACTGCACAACTAGTAGTTAACTGAATTCTCATGTGAAAGGAGTATCTGGTTTATTGGCTCAATAAAATGTTGTAATAGTGAGAACTTCACACACATGAGAGGGAACTGGGACTAAAATGGAAGGCTAGTTAATCTAGAGCACATTGCACAGAACTGTCAGTACATTAAAGGGAGAGAGAGAGGAAGAGAGAGAGAGAGAGAGGAAGAGAGAGAGAGAGAGAGAGAGAGAGAGAGAAACTTGGACAGTAAATAGGCAGACAGTTGAAGCATAACTGAAAGCAACAGAGAAGATGATGTGGTGATGGTTGTGGAGAAAGTTATAGTATGTATCTTGGCTGACCACACAAACAACAAAAATTGAGTTTCTGACTGACCATACAAACAACAAACATCAAGATTCTGGCTTACAGCAACAAACATTGTGGTTCTGGCTGACCACACAGACAACAAACATTGAAGTTCTAACTGACCACACAGACAAAAGAAACATTGAGGTTCTGGCTGACCACACAAACAATGAGGTTCTGGCTGATCACACAGACAACAAACAATGAGGTTCTGGCTGACCACACAAACAATGAGGTTCTGGCTGACCACACAAACCATGAGGTTCTGGCTGATCACACAGACAACAAACAATGAAGTTCTAACTGACCACACAGACAACAAACAATGAAGTTCTAACTGACCACACAGACAACAAACAATGAAGTTCTAACTGACCACACAGACAACAAACAATGAAGTTCTAACTGACCACACAGACAACAAACAATGAGGTTCTGACTGACCACACAATCAAACAATGAGGTTCTGAATGACCACAGAAATAATAAATAATGAGGTTCTGGTTGATCACACAAATGGTGAGGTTCAGAGAAAAGTTGAAGGATATCAGAAACTAATAAGAACATTTAGAAAAAAGACAGTCAGAGTTCTTCACATATCTCATGAGAAGAAAAGACGAGAGTTAGAGAACCCAACAATCACTGTACTTTTCATGACAAGACAGAGGTAAGAAAACTTGAAAATCACTTTAAACTTCAGAAAAGGAATAGATAAGAAAAGATGGAGAGAAAATTGTGTGAATGAGCAGAGTGACACTAAAACACCAAAGACAGCACAAAATAGGGAAGCATGTTTTCCATTGTCTCTTGCCATGGCAGATAATAAGAGAATTGATGAGTCTGAGAAATGTCTCTTGCCATGGCAGATAATAAGAGAATTGATGAGTCTGAGAAATGTCTCTTGGCATGGCAGATAATCAGAGAGTTGATGAGTCTGAGAAATGTCTCTTGGATGACAGATAATGAGTGAAGGAATGAATCTGAGAGATATTCTTGAAGTCTGATTAAAAGTTGAAGTTCATCTGTTTCCAGCCAGAAAACATACTGCTGGATAATGAGTTTAATATCAGAGTTTCAGACTTCGGCTTTGCCAGTTTTCTTGGACCTGGAGAGAAACTGACAGGTTTGTTGATTTCTGGAATGTTCTTAATTTGTGTTGATAGCCAGCTAGGGCTGTCTTAATTTGTGTTGATAGCCAGCTAGGGCTGTCATAAATTGTGTTGATAGCCAGCTAGGGCTGTCTTAAGTTGTGTTGATAGCCAGCTGGGGCTGTCTTAATTTGTGTTGATAGCCAGCTAGGGCTGTCATAAATTGTATTGATAGCCAGCTAGGGCTGTCTTAAGTTGTGTTGATAGCCAGCTAGGGCTGTCTTAATTTGTATTGATAGCCAGTTAGGGCTATTAAGTTGTGTGGAAGCCAGCTAGGGCTGTCATGAATTGTGTTTATAGCCAGCGAAGGCTATTTTAAGTTGTGTTGATAGTCAGCTAGAGCTGTCTTGTGCTGATAGCCAGCCAGAGCTGTATTAGTAGCTAGCTAGAAGTGGGAGTAGGAATGCTGATCATCATGAGATCCTGACTAGCTAGAAGTGGGAGTAAGAATGCTGATCATCATGAGATCCTGACTAGCTAGAAGTGGGAGTAAGAATGCTGATCATCATGAGATCCTGACTAGCTAGAAGTGGGAGTAAGAATGGTGACCATCATGAGATCCTGACTATACACATTTAACCCACCTGCAATTTTACAAATCTAAACACCAGAATGTGATAGAGAAACTGGTTACAGACAAGGTCTGTGTTATCTGGCCCAGTGTTACTCTCATTAGTTTAGCCTATAGCTATGCCAGCCTCTCACCAAATACATAAACTTTAGTTGTCAGATTCAGTCCCTGGTTTTGTTCTGCATCTTTTGATCAGTAATTTATGATAAGATATTAGTGTGTCAGTACATCTTACATCCTTCCCATGCCCTTAAATATCACATAAGGCTCACATGGTAGTTTGCCAGGTTTTCCTGTTTTTGGCGAGCTTTTCAACCTCATCAAGGGATTTTATCCCTACTGATTTGGCCTCTCTTAACAATGTCCTCTTTAGAGTTTTATGTGGTCAACTTCTTTTTCTTTGGCCTGTTGTGTGTGTCAGTACTTAAGATATGATATTTTGATGCTTATATTACTGCATATTTGGCACAATGTTTATTGATATGAGACAAAGATGTCATTATTTTGTTGTTGTTCTGAGAGTATTTGTTGATGTGAAAGATTGTTTACTGATGTGAATGAATGATTTAAGATGTGAAAGAATGCTTGTTGATGTAAAAGAATATTTACTAATGTTAAAGAATGTTTTATGATGTGGTGCAACATTTGTTAATATGATAAAATAGTTACATGATGAAATAGTTATTGGTATGACAAAATATAGTGTGAATGTATATATTCTGTATCCAGGACTAGAAGAGAGTGTAGACTGAGAGTATATATTCTGTACCCAGGACTAGAAGAGAGTGTAGACTGAGAGTATATATTCTGTACCCAGGACTAGAAGAGAGTGTAGACTGAGAGTATATATTCTGTATCCAGGACTAGAAGAGAGTGTAGACTGAGAGTATATATTCTGTACCCAGGACTAGAAGAGAGTGTAGACTGAGAGTATATATTCTGTACCCAGGACTAGAAGAGAGTGTAGACTGAGAGTATATATTCTGTACCCAGGACTAGAAGAGAGTGTAGACTGAGAGTATATATTCTGTATCTAGGACTAGAAGAGAGTGTAGACTGAGAGTATATATTCTGTATCTAGGACTAGAAGAGAGTGTAGACTGAGAGTATATATTCTGTATCTAGAACTAGAAGAGATTGTAGACTGAGAGTATATATTCTGTACCCAGGACTAGAAGAGAGTGTAGACTGAGAGTATATATTCTTTGTCAGTTTTCTTGATCTCATCCTGACAGAATTGTGTGGTACCCCAGGGTACCTAGCTCCAGAAGTGCTAGCACACTCTATGTACGAAAATGTCCCTGGCTATGGCAGAGAGGTTGATATGTAAGTTTTTAATGTTTCTTGCCCAAAGTCATCATTATGTCTTGGCCAATCATATCACTGTTTCTTGACCAAGGTCATCATTATGATGACAATCATGTCATTGTGTCTTGACCAAACATATTGTTTCTTGACCAAGGTCATCTTTATGTCTTGCCAATCATATCATTGTGTCTTGGCCAAATATTGTTTCTTGATCAAGGTCATCATTATGTCTTGCCAATCATATCATTGTGTCTTGACCAAACATTTCATTGTTTCTTGGCCAAGGTCACCATTATGTCTTGACCAAACATATCATTGTTATTTGACCAAACTCAACATTTTTTTTTCATTAAACTCATTTTTTCTTGACCATACTCATTCTTTCTTGACCAAACCCATTATTATGACTTGATCAAACATATCACTGTTTTTTACCAAAATTATCTTTTTTTTTCATTAACTTCTTCATTCCTTCATTATTTCTTGACCAAACTAATCATTATTTCTTGACCTAACTCATTTTTTCTTGACCAGACTCATCATTATTTCTTGAACTTGTATGAACTCCCTGTAACTGCAAGCTGTTGTTCTTTGCAGCTGATGCTGCAGAGATGTTGAGGCACAGCATCATATTGGTGTGGGAGCGGGTTATGGTGGCTACTTTTTCAGTCTCAGAGTACAGCTAAAAAACAGGAGTGTGCAGTGCTTCTTTAGCAGACTCCACCACCATGGGGATTATGGCATCCCTGCCCTGTTAGCCAAGCTACGCCTGTTACAGGGTGTACCGATGGAGAGGTGGGACAGGGTCTTGGTCAGCTATAGGTGGGTAAGCCTGATGCTGGCATATCAGCTATGAGTCGCTGATTACCTTATTGGGTGTCTTCACCCCATTATTTCTTGACCAGACTCATCACTGTTTCTTGACCAGACTCACCATTATTTCTTGACCAGACTCATCATTGTTTCTTGACCAGACTCATCATTATTTCTTGACCAGACTCATCATTATTTCTTGACCAGTCTCATCATTGTTTCTTGACCAGACTCATCATTGTTTCTTGACCAGACTCATCACTGTTTCTTTACCAGACTCATCATTGTTTCTTGACCAGACTCATCATTGTTTCTTGACCAGACTCATCATTGTTTCTTGACCAGATTCATCATTCTTTCTTGACCAGACTCATCATTGTTTCTTGACCAGACTCATCATTATTTCTTTATCAGACTCATCATTATTTCTTGACCAGACTCATAAGTGTTTCTTGACCAAGATCATCATTGTTTCTTGACCAAACTAGTCATTGTTTCTTGACCAGACTCATCATTGTTTCTTGACCAGACTCATCATTGTTTCTTGACCAAGATCATCATTGTTTATTGACCAGACTCATAAGTGTTTCTTGACCAAGATCATCATTGTTTCTTGACCAAACTAGTCATTGTTTCTTGACCAAACTAATTATTGTTTCTTGACCAAACTCATAATTGTTTCTTAACCAAACATATCATTGTTTTTGATCAAAATTATCATTTTTTTCATAAACTTCATCATTTTTTCTTGATCAAACTTATCATTATTTCTTGACCAAACTAATCACTGTTTCTTGACCAAACTCATTTTCTCTTGACCAAACTCGTCAGTATTTTTTAACTAATTCATCACTGTTTCTTGACCAAGCTCATCATTATTTCTGACAAACTCATCATTGTATAATAGTATGGTGAATTGAGCTTCTAAATCTTACTGTCCATTCATTCACTATACAACCCTAAGTAGTCAGTCTGATAGTGCACTGTTCTTTCATGACCAAGTATTTTGTCCTACTGCAGTCCATGGTTCATTCATTCATTTGCATGTCCCTTGCGGAACTTTGCCTCCCTAACAGCACTTCTGTATGCCTCTCGGTTGTGAGCAAGATGGCCTGCTGCTGATGCATCCATTTGCAGATCATCAACCATGTCTTGCAGCCATCTTTGCCTTGGTCTTCCACTCTTTCTTTTTCCCATTATGTACCCTTCCAAGACGGTTTTCTCTAGATTATCATGACGTTTAATGTGTCAAAAATATTTCAGTTTTCTCTCTTTAATCCTCTTTACTAGCCAGCCTTCTTCAATATTAAGTTCTTGTAGTATAGATATATTTGTTCTTTTATGTGTCCGTGATATTTGAAGAACTCTTCTGTAGCATTTACATTCAAAGGCATTTATATGTTTCTCAGCTGTTTTGTTAAGTGTCCAGGTCTCACAGGCATATGTTGCAGTGGGAAAGATCCATGCCCTTAAAAATCTTATTTTTGTGGTTCTGTCTATTCCTCTCCACAGATTCTTTATTTGTTTTACTTTCTGAAAAGTGATAGATGTCCTTCTTTTATTTTCCCTCATTGTATCTCCATTATTAGTTAGCAATGATCCAAGATATTCAAAACTCTCCACTTCTTCCAGTTTTTTCTCATTGATACATATTACAGCTGCCTTGTTTGTTTTGTCAGTTGTCATCAATTTAGTTTTCTTTGCATTAAGATAGAGGTTCTGCTCTTCGCTGTTCTTACGGACTGACATAATTAGTTTTTCCATTCCTTTTTGTGTTGTGGATAGTAATACTGTGTCATCAGCATATCTAATCTCTGGTATTTCATAACCTCCAATTGTTATGGCATTGTAATATTCTTATTTTGTAATAACAAAATATATAAACTAGGAAAAAACTCGGAACAGCTTTATTAATTAACAACACACACTTGTGATGTTTTGGTGTGAACCTTCATCATACAAAAACACACAAGATGAAGAATTAGGGAAGCAGTAGGTTTCTTAGTTAACAGGAAATTTGTTAGTTAGCACTTAATTGTTAATTAACAGTAGGTTGTTATTTAACAGTAGGTTGTAAGTTAACAGTAAATTTGTTAGTTAACATTAGATTTGTTAGTTAACAGTAAATTTGTTAGGTAACAGTAGATTTGTTGGTTAACAGTAAATTTGTTAATTAACAGTCGATTTCTTAGTTACTAGTAGGTTTCTTAGTTAACAGTATTTTGTTAATTCAGTAGATTTGTTAGTTAACACTTGATTGTTAGTTAACTGTAGATTTTTAGTTGACAGTAGGTTGTTAGTTCAGTAGATTTATTAGTTAACACTTGATTGTAAGTTAACTGTAGATTTTTAGTTCACAGTAAGCTGTTAGTTCAGTTGATTTGTTCATTAACACTTTATTGTTAGTTAACAGTAGGTAGTTAGTCTAGTAGATTTTTTAGTTAACACCTGATTGTTAGTAAACAGTAGGTTGTTAGTTCAGTAGATTTATTAGTTAACAGAAGGTTTTCAGTCTAATAGATTTTTTAGTTAACACCTGATTGTTAGTAAACAGTAGGTTGTTAGTTCAGTAGATTTGTTAGTTAACAGAAGGTAGTTAGTCTAGTAGATTTTTTAGTTAACACCTGATTGTTAGTAAACAGTAGGTTGTTAGTTCAGTAGATTTGTTAGTTAACAGTAGGTTGTTAGTTCAGTAGATTTGGTAGTTAACACTTGATTGTTAGTTAACAGTAGTTTTCTAGTTCAGTAGATTTGTTAGTTAACACTTGATTTTTAGTTAACATTAGGTTGTTAGTCTAATAGATTTGTTAGTTAAAACCTGATTGTTAGTCAACAGTAGTTTGTTAGTTCAGTAGATTTGTTAGTTAACAGTAGGTTGTTAGTTAACAGTCTTTTGTTAGTTCAGTAGATTTGTTAGTTAACAGTAGGTTGTTAGTTAACAGTCTTTTGTTAGTTCAGTAGATTTGTTAGTTAACAGTAGGTTGTTAGTTAACAGTAGTTTGTTAGTTCGGTAGATTTGTTAGTTAACACTTGATTGTTCATTAACTGTAAATTTTTAGTTGACAGTAAATTGTTAGTTCAGTAGATTTGTTTGTTAACACTTGATTGTTAGTTAACAGAAGGTAGTTAGTCTAGTAGATTTGTTAGTTAACACCTGATTGTTAGTTAACAGTAGGTTGTTAGTTCAGTAGATTTCTTAGTTAATGCTTGATTGTTAATTAGCAGTAGATTTCTTAGTTAACAGTAGGTTGTTAGTTCAGTAGATTTGTTAATTAACACTTGATTGTTAGTTAACAGTAGGTTGTTATTTCAGTAGATTTGTTAGTTAACACTTGATTGTTAGTAAACAGTAGGTTGTTACTTCAGTAGATTTGTTAGTTAACACATGATTGTTAGTTAAAAATAGGTTGTTACTTCACTTGAATTGTTAGTTAACACTTGATTGTTAGTTAACAGTAGGTTGTTAGTTCAGTAGAACTGTTAGTTAACACTTGATTGTTAGTTAAGAGAAATGGTTTTAGTTAACAGTAGGTTGTTAGTTAACAGAAGGTTGTTTGTTAACTCTTGTTTTGTTTTTTTTTAATGTTAAGTTGTTAGAGAGGCATGGAGTTGGATGGAAAGTGAGTTACAGAGACATTGAAGGCTGCACAAAAATCATTGGAAGCAGCAGAAATGTGGTTTATTAGAAGAATGTTGCGAATCCCCTGGACAGCAAAAATAACTAATGAAGAATGTAGGAGAAGAGCTGGAGAGACAAAAAACCTTGTCAAAAAGATAAGAGAGAGACAGTGTACTTTCATAGGACATGCAATGAGAAGAGGGGGCATTGAAAATATTATAACAACAGGAAAAATAGAAGGAAGAAGATCAAGAGGAAGACCAAGAGAAATGATACTGGACAGTCTGACGGGATGGTGTGAGAGGAGATCATCAGCTGAGCTGATGGCCTGCATGAAGGATCGGGTACTCTGGAGAAGCATAATAGCCAACGCCAGTCGGCATGCACCTGATGATGATGATGATGATGAAGTTGTTAGTTAATAGCAGGTTGTCTGTGATGACAGAGATATTTTACTTGTAGTTTCAGTGTTTTAATACTTGCCTAAATTCTTATATTTAGTACTTTGTTAAATTTAGCTGTGGTTAATAGCTGAAGGAGCACTAGTTCTGGCTTACATTTATCATGAACAAGTAGCTCTGTTTTAAAGTTTTTAACCTCCAAAAAATATATGTGCTTAGGTAATGTCACAAAAATGTATTTAAAACTATCACAATAAAGTAATTGTGTGTAAAAGTTGTGTCAGGGTTATAATTTTATATAAAAATTGTGTAAGAGTTATAATTTTATATAAAAGTAGTGTCAGAGTTATAATTTTATATAACATTTGTGTCAAAGTTATAATTTTATATGAAAGCTGTGTAAGAGTTATACATGTATATAATAGTTGTGTAAGAGTTATAAATGTATATAATAGTTGTGTAAGAGTTATAAATGTATATAATAGTTGTGTAAGAGTTATACATATATATATAATAGTTGTATAAGAGTTATACATGTATATAATAGTTGTGTAAGAGTTATACATGTATATAATAGTTGTATGAGTTATACATGTATATAATAGTTGTGTAAGAGTTATACATGTATATAATAGTTATATAAGAGTTATACATGTATATAATAGTTGTGTAAGAGTTATACATGTATATAATAGTTGTATAAGAGTTATACATGTATATAATAGTTGTGTAAGAGCTATAAATGTATATAATCATCATGATGTAATGAGACATTGTTCTCTTTCCTGGACAGGTGGGCTTGTGGTGTCATTATGTATACCTTGTAAGTACTGTACAGTGTTGTGAAGTAGACATCTCATACTTGTTGTATCTCAGGTCAGACACGGCAGAAAGTCCAGGCAGACTGATGCATGACAACCTGTCCAACTTTCTGCATGTCAGAGATATCTTGTCATGACAGGTGGCTTAGGTGATCATGTCCTTCCACAGGTCTCAGTCTCTCAAGTTATTGTAGTAGTTTCATCATGAATAGGAAGCTTGAATACTTTGGTGCTGGAGCATGAAGATCATGGGGCAGAGGCATGGAGTTGGATGGAGAGTTACAGAGGCATGGAGTTGGATGGAGAGTTGCAGAGGCATGGAGTTGGATGGAGAATGGAGCCTGGGAGTACATCTGAATAAACTCAACCACCATCAAGTCTGCTACATTTTAAAATTTGAGACACAAGTCTGTTATGTAGTGTATATATAGCCTTGTCATGTTATGTACTAGTGATCTTGTTATGTGATGTATGCATGGTCTTGTTATGTGATTTATGTATGATTTTGTTATGTGATGGACAAGTTATCTCATCATGTAATGTATGTATGGTCTTGTTATGTGATGTACTAGTGATCTCATTATGTGATGTATGTATGGTCTGTTATCTGATGTACTAGTGGTGTATATATATATATATCCTTGTTATGTGATGTACTAATGATCATGTTATGTGATGTATATATGGCCTTGTTATGTGATATACTAGTGATCTGTAATGTTATGTATGTATGGTTTTGTTATGTGATGTATGAATGGTCTTGTTATGTGATGTAGTAGTGGTCTTGTTTTGTGATGTATGTATGGTAGTGTTATATGATGTACTAGTGATCTTGTTATATGATATATATATGGTCTTGTTATGTGATGTACTAGTGATCTTGTTATGTGATATATATATGGTCTTGTTATGTGATGTACTAGTGATCTTGTTATATGATATATATATGGTCTTGTTATGTGATGTACTAGTGATCTTGTTATATGATATATATATATGGTCTTGTTATGTGATGTACTAGTGATCTTGTTATGTGATGTATATATGATGTGATGTAATAGTGATCTTGTTATGTTATGTATGTATGGTCTTGTTATGTGATGTATTAGTGATCTTGTTATGTTATGTATGTATGGTCTTGTTATGTGATGTATTAGTGATCTTGTTATGTGATGTATGTATGGTCTTGTTATGTGATGTACTAGTGATCTTGTTATGTGATGTATGTATGATCTTGTATATGATGTACTAGTGATCATTTTATGTGATGAATGTATGATCTTGTTATGTAATGTACTAATGATCTTATCATGTGATGTACCCTAGTGATCTTGTTATGTGATGTATGTGTGGTCTCATCATATGATATACTAATGATCTCCTTATGTGGTGTATGAATGGCCTTGTCATGTGATGTACTAAGATCTTGTTATGTATGACCATGTCATATGATGTACTCTGATCTTGCTATGTATGGCCTTGTCATGTGATGTACTAAGATCTTGTTATGTATGTCTTTGTCATGGTATATACTAATGATCTTCTTAGGTGATGTCTGTATGGTCTTGTCATGTGATGTACTATTTCTGTAACAGTTCTGTAATCTTCACAATCCTTGGATCGTGGATTTTTGTCTTGTCTTATCTTGTCTTGTGCTGTCTCCCTGTGACTACGAGCTGGTGTTCTTTGCAGCCGATGCTGTGGAGATTTTGGGCTACAACATCATTTAGATGTGGGAGCGGGTTATCATCATCATCATCATCATCAGGTGCCGTGCCGACTGGCGTTGGCTATTATGCTTCTCCAGAGTACCCGATCCTTCATGCAGGCCATCAGTTCAGTTGGTGATCTCCTCTCACACCATCCCGTCAGACTGTCCAGTATCATTTCTCTTGGTCTTCCTCTTGATCTTCTTCCTTCTATTTTTCCTGTTGTTATAATATTTTCAATGCCCCCTCTTCTCATTGCATGTCCTATGAAAGTACATTGTCTCTCTCTTATCTTTTTGACAAGATTTTTTGTCTCTCCAGCTCTTCTCATACATTCTTCATTAGTTATTTTTGCTGTCCAGGGGATTCGCAACATTCTTCTAATAAACCACATTTCTGCTGCTTCCAATGATTTTTGTGCAGACTTGCGGGTTATGGCAGCTACTTTTTCAGTCCCAGAGTACAGCTAAAAAGCAAGGGGTATGTAATGCTTCTTTAGCAGACTCCACTGCCATGGGGACAATGGCGATCCCTGCTCTGTTAGTGAGGCTAGGCCTGTTACTAGGGGTACCAATGGAGAGGTGGGACAGGGTCTTCATCAGCTATGGTTCACTAACCCTGATGCTAGCATATCAGCTATGGGTCACTACATATCAGCTATGGTTCACTAACCCTGATGCTAGCATATCAGCTATGGGTCACTACATATCAGCTATGGTTCACTAACCCTGATGCTAGCATATCAGCTATGGGTCACTACATATCAGCTATGGTTCACTAACCCTGATGCTAGCATATCAGCTATGGGTCACTGACCCTGATGCTAGCATATCAGCTACAGGTCACTGACCCTAATGCTAGCGTATCAGCTATAGGTCACTGATTGCTTTATCAGACAGTCTTCACCCCCTGTCCTGTTTCTTTCAGGAAGAAAGTATAAATATTGATTTGATCATATCATCAGATATTTCTCCACTTTTGTATACGTCGTTTAGCATTTTAGTGATTATTGTTTATAGCAAAGTCATAGAGAGCTTCTATTTCTTCAGTTCTTATATTATCAGGGCCAGCTGCCTTACCTTTCTTCATCCTTACAGTTGCATGCACAATCTATTCTTCATCCTCACAGTTGCATGCACAATCTATTCTTCATCCTTACAGTTGCATGCACAATCTATTCTTCATCCTCACAGTTGCATGCACAATCTCTTCTTCATGCTCTCAGTTGCATGCACAATCTCTTCTTCATGCTCTCAGTTGCATGCACAATCTCTTCTTCATGCTCTCAGTTGCATGCACAATCTCTTCTTCATGCTCTCAGTTGCATGCACATTCTATTCTTCATGCTCTCAGTTGCATGCACAATCTTTTCTTCATGCTCTCAGTTGCATGCACAATCTCTTCTTCATGCTCTCAGTTGCATGCACAATCTATTCTTCATGCTCTCAGTTGCATGCACAATCTTTTCTTCATTCTTTCAGTTGCATGCACAATCTCTTCTTCGTGCTCTCAGTTGCATGCACAATCTATTCTTCATGCTCTCAGTTGCATGCACAATCTCTTCTTCATGCTCTCAGTTGCATGCACAATCTATTCTTCATGCTCTCAGTTGCATGCACAATCTTTTCTTCATGCTCTCAGTTGCATGCACAATCTTTTCTTCATGCTCTCAGTTGCATGCACAATCTCTTCTTCAGGTAATAGTGGGCCTTCTAGCTCAGTGCTACTAATTAGTTCAGACCTTTCCCCTCCATACACTTCAGAAATATATTCAGTCCATCTTTCCACTACCTACACTTCAGAAATATATTCAGTCCATCTTTCCACTACATACACTTCAGAAATATATTCAGTCCATCTTTCCACTACATACACTTCAGAAATATATTCAGTCCATCTTTCCACTACATACACATCAGAAATATATTCAGTCCATCTTTCCACTACATACACTTCAGAAATATATTCAGTCCATCTTTCCACTACATACACTTCAGAAATATATTCAGTCCATCTTTCCACTACATACACATCAGAAATATATTCAGTCCATCTTTCCACTACATACACTTCAGAAATATATTCAGTCCATCTTTCCCCTCCATACAGATCAGAAAATGTATTCAGTCCATCTTTCCACTCCATACACATCAGAAATATATTTATTCCATCTTTTACATTCATACCCTCATTTATGCATGCGAAAGCTGGAAAACAACTAAAGAAATAGAAAAGAAATTAGACTCTTTTGAAAACAAATGCCTAAGGAAAATACTTGGCATCAAGTGGAATGAATTCAAGAACAATGCAGAGATAAGACAGATGACTGAACAACAACCAGTCTCACAGGTGATTAGGAAAAGGAGATGGACATATGTTGGTCACTTGATGAGAAGAAATGATCAGAGAATCCCAAAACAAGCTATCAAGTGGAACACAACAGGCCGAAGAAAAAGGGGCAGACCGCGTGAAACTCTGAAGAGGACATTATTAAGAGAGGCCAAGTTAACAGGCATAAAATCCTTTGTTGAGGTTGAAAGACTCGCCGAAGACAGGAAAAATTGGCGAACTACTTTGCGAGCCC
This sequence comes from Achatina immaculata, assembly GCA_009760885.1. Taxonomy (NCBI): domain Eukaryota; kingdom Metazoa; phylum Mollusca; class Gastropoda; order Stylommatophora; family Achatinidae; genus Lissachatina; species Lissachatina immaculata. Next base: position 15,436,729 of record CM019693.1, on the reverse strand, counting down.
TATGTGACGTCTAACGGCACGGGAAGGATATAAGATATAAGATATAAGATCTTTTACATTCCTTACAGATTAGAAAAGATATCTGTTGTCATCCACTTCCTTTTCTTCCATTATCCTACCATATAATTGCCTGTTCAATCTGTTCGATGGAGTCCTGGATTGCTACTACTTAAGTTTATTCTATTCAGGCATACACAGATTTCTGCTACTACTTTAAGTTTATTCTATTCAGGCATGCACAGATTGCTGCTACTACTTAAGTTTATTCTATCCAGGCATGCAACATATGTTGGTCACTTGATGAGAAGAAATGTTCAGAGAATCCCAAAACAAGCTATCAAGTGGAACACAACAGGCCAAAGAAAAAGAGGCAGACCACATAAAACTCTGAAGAGGACATTGTTAAGGGCCAAATTAACAGGTATAAAATCCCTTGATGAGATTGAAAGACTCGCTGAAGACAGGAAAAATTGGCAAACTACTTTGCGAGCCCTATGTGACATTTAATGGCACGGGAAGGATATAAGATATAAGATACATGGATTGCTGCTACTATTTAAGTTTATTCTGTCCAGGTATGCCTGAATAGAATAACCCAAGCCGGGCACTCATATAATGCCACATGTTTCGTTTCAATAAAGACAGTGTAACTTTTAAACATTTTATTTGCGCATATACGATGACCCTTCATAGGTCATTCCAAAGCATTGTTTGCAAAAAGAGTGAAATGAATGTTTTTATTGAGAATTTTCAATACTGTTTGTGATTTCGGAGGCATACGGACATGCCCTATGACCAGACCACTGTTCTAGAATGTACCCCAAGTATATCTAGACCTAAAAAACAGACTGGAGAAGTAGTTAGATGGTTATTTCAGATATTATTATCACAAGACGAGATTGTATAATCTACAAGAAGATCTAGACATCGCCAATGGTAAGTAGTGAAGATCTAGACCTAGCTGATGGTAAGTAAGACAGGGTTATCAGCTAAAATCATCAAACAACTACTTTTTTCCTAAAAAAACTCTGCATTTATGGAATCTTCATACATTTACAGTTATTTTGATGCATAATAAATATACTTTTAATGTGGAAATACTTTGTTACATTCATTTTTTCAACTATATCCACTATACATATCAAGACCCGAGCTTTTAATCTGGCAAAAATGGAATGTCCATGTTTTTGCCTGCAGCATGGAAAGAGTTTTAATTTTATTCTGTCCAGGCATGCATGGATTGCTGGTGCTTAAGTTTATTCTTTCCATGAATGTAACATAACCCAGAAGTTTTAGGTCAGGAAAAAATTCTCACACGAAGAACTAATTCTTTAGGTTATGTGGGGCACCACCGTTCTGGAATCGACGACAGATGATGATGCTGCGGGCAATCATGGCGGCTGATTACACCTTCAACACTCCAGAGTGGGATGATATCAGCGAAGCACCAAAAAACCTGGTAACTGCTGATTTGATTACTTACTAAATATGACTGTGTTTGATATATCTTGTAGCTGCTGCTTTATTACTTATTAATTGTGGGTGTGTTTGATATCTCTGGTAATCACTGGTTTGATTACTTATCAAATGTGTGTTGTGTTTGACATCTCTGGTAATCACTGGTTTGATTACTTATCAAATGTGTGTTGTGTTTGATATCTCTGGTAATCACTGGTTTGATTGCTTATCAAATGTGTGTTGTGTTTGACATCTCTGGTAATCACTGGTTTGATTACTTATCAAATGTGTGTTGTGTTTGATATCTCTGGTAATCACTGGTTTGATTACTTATCAAATGTGTGTTGTGTTTGACATCTCTGGTAATCACTATTTGATTACTTACTACTTGTGTTCTGTGTTTGATATCTCTGGTAATCACTATTTGATTACTTACTACTTGTGTTCTGTGTTTGACATCTCTGGTAATCACTATTTGATTACTTACTACTTGTGTTCTGTGTTTGATATCTCTGGTAATCACTATTTGATTACTTACTACTTGTGTTCTGTGTTTGATATCTCTGGTAACTGCTGCTTTATTACTTACTAATTGTAGCTGATTTTGAGAAAGCCTTTGACAGTGTCAACAGAGATGCACTGTGGAAAATCCTAAGATGGCATGGCCTCCCCCATAAGATAGTGAATGTAATCAAAGCCCTATACGAAGGTTTTCAGTGCAAAGTGATCTGTGGAGAACATACCTCCAACAGCCTTAGGGTACAAACAGGAGGGAAGCAAGGATGTTTACTATCACCAACATTATTTATATTGGCAGTAGACTGGTTAACATCAGACAAATGCAGAGGATTACAATGGACCCTTAACACAGTGCTGGAGGACCTTGACTTTGTGGATGACATGTGTCTACTATCAAGCAGCCACAAAGATATGCAAGATAAAATAAACAAGAAAACGCAGAATGTAAACAACATAAGACTAAAGATCAACGTAGGAAAGACAAAGTTAATGAAGCAAAATGTGAACAACAGAAATGTACTCAGAGTAGATAGCAAATTAGTGGAGGAAGTCAATGAATTTGTATACACTGGCAGTAGAGTAGTAGAAAATGGAGACAGCACAGAGGACATCAACAGCAGACTTACTAGAGCAAACCAGGCTTTTGCAATGCTGCAGAATATATGGAAATCAAAAAAATGAGCATGAATATGAAAATCAGGATATTTAAGAGCAATGTTCCAAGTGTACTACTCTATGGAAGTGAATGCTGGAAAATCACCAAAACCATAGAAAACAAGTTGAATTCTTTCTAGACTAAATGTTTACGAAGAATTAGAAAAATATTTAGGCCAAACACCATAAGAAATAACATCTTGTTGACAGAAACACAGATGAAGCCACTGACAGCAATTATTGAGGAAAGACGCTGGCGATGGTTGGGACATGTGCTCTGAATGACTGACAACTCACTACCAAAAACAGCACTAAGATGGACACCACAGGGGAATAGAAGTAAGGGTAGACCAAAAGAGACACGGAGAAGAATAACAGAAAGGATGTTGAGCAACAGAGGGCTCACCTGGGCAAGAGCAGAAAAAAAGGCGAAGGACAGGCATTTGTGGAAAACCCTTGTGGAAGCCCCATGTGCCCTGGGCACTTAAGGTTCAGAGAGAGAGAGAATTGTAGCTGTGTATAATTTCTCTGATAACTGGTGCTTTATTACTTACTAATTGTGGCTGTGTTTGATATCTCTGGTAACTTTTGCTTTATTACTTAGTAATTGTGGCTGTTTTTGATATCTCTGGTAACTTTTGCTTTATTACTTACTAATTGTGGCTGTTTTTGATATCTCTGGTAATCACTGGTTTGATTACTTACTAATTGTGGCTGTGTTTGATATCTCTGGTAATCACTGGTTTGATTACTTACTAATTGTGGCTGTGTTTGATATCTCTGGTAATCACTGGTCTGATTACTTACTAATTGTGGCTGTGTTTGATATCTCTGGTAATCACTGGTCTGATTACTTACTAATTGTGGCTGTGTTTGATATCTCTGGTAATCACTGGTCTGATTACTTACTAATTGTGGCTGTGTTTGATATCTCAACTTCTGCTCTTCTCTTGGTGATCATCCTAACAATGCAACATCTAGTTTTATCTGTTCAGCAGCAACAACAAAAGCCATTGATCATAAAAAAAAAAAGAAATTCGAACAAGTGACAAACAACTACCTAGGGCATATACTAACTGAGAATAGGAGATTGGAGTACCTAGGGCATATACTAACTGAGAATAGGAGATTGGAGTACCTAGGGCATATACTAACTGAGAATAGGAGATTGGAGTACCTAGGGCATATACTAACTGAGAATAGGATCTTGGAGTACCTAGGGCATATAATAACTTAGGATGGGAGATGTGAATAAATAGGGCATATACAAACTGAGGATGGGAGATATTAGTACCTAAGTCATATATTAACTGAAGATGGGAGATATTAGTACCTAAGTCATATATTAACTGAAGATGGGAGATATTAGTACCTAAGTCATATATTAACTGAAGATGGGAGATATTAGTACCTAAGTCATATATTAACTGAAGATGGGAGATATTAGTACCTAAGTCATATATTAACTGAAGATGGGAGATATTAGTACCTAAGTCATATATTAACTGAATATGGGAGATATTAGTACCTAAGTCATATATTAACTGAAGATGGTAGATATTAGTACCTAAGTCATATATTAACTGAAGATGGGAGATATTAGTACCTAAGTCATATATTAACTGAAGATGGGAGATATTAGTACCTAAGTCATATATTAACTGAAGATGGGAGATATTAGTACCTAAGTCATATATTAACTGAAGATGGGAGATATTAGTACCTAAGTCATATATAACTGAAGATGGGAGATATTAGTACCTAAGTCATATATTAACTGAAGATGGGAGATATTAGTACCTAAGGCATATATTAACTGAAGATGGTAGATATTAGTACCTAAGGCATATACTAACTGAAGATGGTAGATGTGAGATAGAAATAAAGAAAATAATAGACACCAGTACAAACATCCAAAGCCATGATGATAATGCATTGTCCAGGATTCTGACTATAAGAACAGAGATGAGATATGTAAAATGTCATATCTGTTCTCTACCACTGTATGGAGCAGAAACATGGACTCTGAGCAAAAATGTCAGAAAGGGATAAATGCAGCAGAAATGTGGATCTACAGAAAATTAGGTCACAAGTTTTAGAACACTTAAGTGAAATGTGAACTTCTCACAGAAATAAGTATCAAGAAAACAAAACACTAATTACAATATACTGAAGACCATACCAGAAGGAAAGGTGAATGGAAAAAGGGTGAGAGATAGCTGAAGATGAGAAACTGTGAGAGAGGACACAATCTAACTGAACACACCATCAAAGGGAGATGGCAAGGATATTGCAGATTCATTACTGCCAGCCTTTGCTGTCAGACAGCACATGGTGATGAGTTCTATCAGTGTGATATATACATGCAGCTTGTTGTTCTATATCAGCTATACAACTTATAGTTGTATCAGTATGATATATACATGTTGCTTGTTGTTCTGTATCTGATATAAAACTTGTGGCTATATCTATGAGATTTATCTTTGCAGCTGTTGTTCTATATCTGATATAAAACTTGTGGCTATATCTATGAGATTTATCTTTGCAGCTGTTGTTCTATATCTGATATAAAACTTGTGGCTATATCTATGAGATTTATCTTTGCAGCTGTTGTTCTATATCTGATATAAAACTTGTGGCTATATCTATGAGATTTATCTTTGCAGCTGTTGTTCTATGTCTGATATATAACTTGTAGTTGTATTTGGGTAATGTATCTATGCAGCTGTTGTTCTATGTCTGATATAAAACTTGTAGTTGTGTCAATGTGATACATCTATGCAGCTCATTCTTCTGTATATGATATACAAGTTGTAGTTGTATCTGTGTGATACATCTATGCAGCTTGTTGTTCTGTATGTGAAATACAACTTGTAGTTGTATCAGTGTAATATATCTATGTACATTGTTGTTCTGTCTCTGATATACAATTTATGGTTCCATCTGTGTAATATATCTTTGCAGGTTATTGTTCTATCTCTGATATACAACATGTGGTTCAATCTGTGTAATATATCTTTGCAGATTATTGTTCTATATATATGATATACAAGTTGTAGTTGTATCTATGCAGCTTGTTGTTTTGTCTCTGATATACAATTTGTGGTCCCATCTGTGTAATATATCTTTGCAGATTATTGTTCTATATAAATGATATACAAGTTGTAGTTGTATCTGTGTAATATATCTATGCAGCTTGTTGTTCTGTCTCTGATATACAACTTGTGGTCCCATCTGTGTAATATATCTTTGCAGGCTATAGTTCTGTCTCTGATATGCAGCTTGTGGTCCCATTTGTGTAATATATCTTTGCAGATTATTGTTCTATATATATGATATACAGCTGGTAGTTGTATCTGAGTAATATATCTATGCAGCATGTTCTATATCTGATATACAACTTGTAGTTCTATATGTGTAATATATCTTTGCAGCTTGTTGTTCTATATGTATGATATACAACATGTAGTTCTATCTTTGTAATATATCTATGCAGCTTGTTGTTCTGTATCTTGTATACAACTTGTGGTTCTACAGAACAGGTGATAGATTATTTGATGAAACAGAATATGTGACAGAACAGATGATGGAACAATCTACAAATTGTTTTCTCTCAGTGGTCAGCGATGCTATACGTCTTTTCTCAGTGATCACTGGTGCCATATGTTTTCTCTCAGTGTTCAGCGCAGTCATTTGTTTTTTTCTTAGTGGTCAGCATTCCCATATGTTTGTTCTCAATGGTCAGTGGTGCCCTCTTTTTTTCTCAGTGATCACTGGTGCTATCTGTTTTCTCTTAGTGGTCAGTGTTACAGTCTGTTTTCTCTCAGTGGTCAACGTTGCCATATGGTTTCTCTCAGTGGTCAGTATTGCCATCTGTTTTCTCTCAGTGGTCAGCAGTGCCTTATATTTTCTCTCAGTGGTCAGTGTTGCCATCTGTTTTCTCTCAGTGGTCAGCAGTGCCTTATATTTTCTCTCAGTGGTCAGTGTTGCCATCTGTTTTCTTTCAGTGGTCAGCAGTGCCTTATATTTTCTCTCAGTGGTCAGTGTTTAAACCTGTTTTCTCTCAGTGGTCAGCAGTGCCTTATATTTTCTCTCAGTGGTCAGTGTTGCCATCTGTTTTCTCTCACTGTTCATGGATGATATCTGTTTTCTCTTTGTGGTCAGTGTTGCCATCTGTTTTCTCTCAGTGGTCAGTGGTGCTATCTGCTTTATCTCAGTCGTCAGCAGTGCTATCTGTTTTATACAGTGATCAGAAGTGCCATCTGTTTTCTATCACTAGTCTGAAGTGTTATCTGTTTTCTCTCAGTAGTCTGTAGTGCTGTTTTATCTCACTGGTCAGTTGTGCTATCTGTTTTCTCTCAGTAATAAGCGGTGCTATTCATTTTCTGTTAGTGGTCAGTGGTGCCATCCGTTTTCTCTTAGTGGTCAGCATTTCTATCTGTTTTCTCTCAGAGGTCAGCGGTGCTATCCGTTTTCTCTTAGTGGTCAGCATTTCTATCTGTTTTCTCTCAGAGGTCAGTGGTGCCATCCGTTTTCTCTTAGTGGTCAGCATTTCTATCTGTTTTCTCTCAGAGGTCAGCGGTGCTATCCGTTTTCTCTCAGAGGTCAGGGTTGCTATCTGTTTTCTCTCAGAGGTCAGTGGTGTTATCTGTTTTCTCTCAGAGGTCAGTGGTGCTATCCATTTTCTCTGAGAAGTCAGTGGTGTTATCTGTTTTCTCTCAGAGGTCAGTGGTGCTATCTGTTTTCTCTCAGAGGTCAGCGGTGTTATCTGTTTTCTCTCAGAGGTCAGTGGTACTATCTGTTTTCTCTGAGAGGTCAGCGGTGTTATCTGTTTTCTCTCAGAGGTCAGCGGTGTTATCTGTTTTCTCTGAGAGGTCAGTGGTGCTATCTGTTTTCTCTCAGAGGTCAGCGGTGTTATCTGTTTTCTCTGAGAGGTCAGTGGTGCTATCTGTTTTCTCTGAGAGGTCAGTGGTGCTATCTGTTTTCTCTCAGAGGTCAGCGGTGTTATCTGTTTTCTCTCAGAGGAAAATGGTGCTATCTGTTTTCTCTCATAGGTCAGTGGTGCTATCTGTTTTCTCTCAGAGGTCAGCGGTGCTATCTGTTTTCTCTGAGAGGTCAGCAGTGTTATCTGTTTTCTCTCGGTGGTTGGCGATGCCATCTGTTTTCTCTCAGAGGTTAGCAGTGCTATCTATTTTCTCTCGAGGGTCAGTGGTGCTATCTGTTTTCTCTCAGAGGTCAGCAGTGCTATCTGTTTCTCCCAATGCTCAGTGGTACCATAAGTTTTCTTTAAATGATTAGTGTCACAATCTGTTTTCTCTCAGTATTCAGCACTACTATCTGTTTTTTTTTTCTGAGTGGTCAGCAGTGCCATCAGTTTTCTATCAGTAGTCACAAGTGGTATATGTTTCCTCTCAGTGGTCAGTGGTGCTGTTTTCTCTCGTTGGTCAGTGGTTTCATCTATTTTCTCTTAGCAGTCAGGGGTGTTATCTGTTTTCATTTATTGGTCAGCGGTGCTATCTATTTTGTCTCAATAGTCAGTGGTGCTATCTGTTTTTAATCAGTGGTTGGTGGTGCTATCTATTTTAATCAGTGGTTGGTGGTGCTATCTGTTTTTAATCAGTGGTCGGTGGTGTTATTTATTTTGTCTTGATGGTCAGTGGTGCTATCTGTTTTCAATCAGTGGTTGGTGGCGCTATCTGTTTTTAATCAGTGGTTGGTGGTGCTATCTGTTTTTAATCAGTGGTCGGTGGTGCTATTTATTTTGTTTCAATGGTCAGTGGTTCTATCTGTTTTCAATCAGTGGTCGGTGGTGCTATCTATTTTGTCTCAGTGGTCAGTGGTGCTATCTGATTTCAATCAGTAGTTTGTGGTGCTATCTGTTTTCTCGCAGTGATCAGAGGGGCTGTCTGTTTTCTCCCAGTGGTCAGTGGTTCTATCTGTTTTCTCTTGGTGATCAGCAGTGTTATCGGTTTTCTATTATTAGTAGTGATGCTGTCTGTTTTCTTTTAATGGTGAGCAATATGGAGGAGAAAGACCAAAATTAACAGCAGATACTGAAAACTGTGATGGACCACCAATACTTGAAGATGAAATCATAGATGCCATCAAACACATGAAGAAAGGAAAAGCGACTGGGTCTGATAATATAACAATAGAAGAAATAGAGGCACTAGAGGAGACAGGAATAAAAATAATAACTAAGTTACTGAATGACATTTACAACAATGGTTATATTCCCAGTGACCTGCTTAAATACACGTTTATAGCACTACCAAAGAAACCAGGTGCAAAGGAATGTGATGACCACCGGACTATCAGTCTCTCATCTCACATAACGAAGCTAATTCTGAGAATCATTATGAGAAGAACAAGGAAAAAGATAAAAATGGAAATAGCAGATGAACAGTTTGGATTTGTTGAAGGAAAGGGAACACACAGTGCCATTTATGCTTTATGAACACTAACAGAAAGAGCTTTAGAAGTACAGAAGGATATCTACTTATGCTTCATTGATTACACCAAGGCAGTCAACAAGGTGAAAAGTGGTGATATACACAATATAAACAAAATAGATAACACCAATGACCAAGGCAGTCGACATAATGAAATTATAAAAATGCTTGAAGATATCAATATAGATGGCAAAGACCTGAGGATTGTAAAACATCTATACTGGCAGCAAGAAGCAGCAGTTCGAGTTGAAAATAGAATTGGAAAATATCAACCTATAAAACAAGGGGTGCGACAAGGATGTGTACTATCTCCAGACCTTTTTTCTCTGTACAGCGAGAATATTCTAAAAACGATCATCACAGAACCAGGCATAACAATTGGAGGATACAATATTAACAACTTTCGGTATGCTGACGACACAGTACTGATAGCTGAGAACCAACAAGACCTGCAAAATCTCTTGGATAAAGTCGTCAAAGAAAGTGAACAGAAAGGCCTTACTTTGAACATCAAAAAGACACAGACTATGGTTATATCTAAGAAACAGAATCCACCAACATGCAGTATTAAATTAAATGGAACTATTCTAAAGCAGGTGCAGAAGTACAAATACCTTGGAGCAGTAATAACTTCACATGGGAAATGCAGAACAGAAATTAGGAACAGAATAGGCCAAGCAAAGACTGCATTTCAGAGAATGAGAAACATATTATCCAACACATCCTTATCAATGAATGTTAGAAAACGAGGCCGAAAATACTGTATTGAACCTATCTTGTTATATGGAAGTGAATCATGGACAATAGGCAAGTCTGCACACAAATCATTGGAAGCAGCAGAAATGTGGTTTATTGTTGTGGATCCCCTGGACAGCAAAAATAACTAATGAAGAATGTATGAGAAGAGCTGGAGAGACAAAAAACTTTGTCAAAAAAAATAAGAGAGAGACAATGTACTTTCATAGGACATGCAATGAGAAGAGGGGGTATTGAAAATATTATAACAACAAGAAAAATAGAAGGAATAAGATCAAGAGGAAGACCAAGAGAAATGATACTGGACAGTCTGACGGGATGGTGTGAGAGGAGATCACCAACTGAACTGATGGCCTGCATGAAGGATCGGGTACTCTGGAGAAGCATAACAGTCAACGCCAATCATCACGGCACCTGATGATGATGATGATGATGATGGTGATGATGATGATGATGATGATGGTGCTGTCTGTGTTCTATCAGTTGTTAGGGATGCTATTTATTTTCTCTCAGTGGTCAGTGGTGCTATGTGCTTTCTCTCATTGTTTCTCTTAATGATCAGCAGTGCTATATGTTTTCTCTTGGTGATCAACACTTCTATCTGATTTCTCTTAGTGATAAGTAGTGCCGTGTATTTTCTCTTAGTGATCAGCCGTGCTCTTTTTTCTCTCAGTGGTCAACAATTCCATCTGTTTTTTCTAAGTTGTCAGAGGTGTTATCTGTTTTCTCTTAGTGGTCAGCAGTGTCTTCTGTTTTATCTTAGTGGTCAGCAGTGTCTTCTGTTTTATCTTAGTGGTCAGCAGTGTCTTCTGTTTTATCTTAGTGGTCATTGATGACTTCTGTTTTATCTTAGTGGTCAGTGATGCCTTCTATTTTATCTTAGTGGTCAGTGATGCCTTCTGTTTTATCTTAGTGGTCATTGATGACTTCTGTTTTATCTTAGTGGTCATTGATGACTTCTGTTTTATCTTAGTGGTCATTGATGACTTCTGTTTTATCTTAGTGGTCATTGATGACTTCTGTTTTATCTTAGTGGTCAGTGATGCCTTCTATTTTATCATAGTGGTCAGTGATGCCTTCTGTTTTATCTTAGTGGTCAGTGATGCCTTCTGTTTTATCTTAGTGGTCAGTGATGCCTTCTGTTTTATCTTAGTGTCAGTGATGCCTTCTGTTTTATCTTAGTGGTCAGTGATGCCTTCTGTTTTATCTTAGTGGTCAGTGATGCCTTCTGTTTTATCTTAGTGGTCAGTGATGCCTTCTGTTTTATCTTAGTGGTCAGTGATGCCTTCTGTTTTATCTTAGTGGTCATTTATGACTTCTGTTTTATCTTAGTGGTCAGTGATGCCTTCTGTTTTATCTTAGTGGTCAGTGATGCCTTCTGTTTTATCTTAGTGGTCAGTGATGACTTCTGTTTTATCTTAGTGGTCAGTGATGCCTTCTATTTTATCTTAGTGGTCAGTGATGCCTTCTGTTTTATCTTAGTGGTCAGTGATGACTTCTGTTTTATCTTAGTGGTCAGTGATGCCTTCTGTTTTATCTTAGTGGTCATTGATGTCTTCTGTTTTATCTTAGTTGTCAGTGATGCCCTCTTTTTTATCTTAGTGGTCAGTGATGCCTTCTGTTTTATCTTAGTGGTCAGTGATGCCTTCTATTTTATCTTAGTGGTCAGTGATGCCTTCTGTTTTATCTTAGTGGTCAGTGATGACTTCTGTTTTATCTTAGTGGTCAGTGATGCCTTCTGTTTTATCTTAGTGGTCAGTGATGCCTTCTGTTTTATCTTAGTGGTCATTGATGTCTTCTGTTTTATCTTAGTTGTCAGTGATGCCCTCTTTTTTATCTTAGTGGTCAGTGATGCATTCTGTTTTATCTTAGTAGTCATTGATGCCCTCTTTTTTATCTTAGTGGTCATTGATGCCTTCTGTTTTATCTTAGTGGTCATTGATGTCTTCTGTTTTATCTTAGTGGTCAGTGATGCCCTCTTTTTTATCTTAGTGTTTTATCTTAGTGGTCAGTGATGACTTCTGTTTTATCTTAGTGGTCATTGATGTCTTCTGTTTTATCTTAGTGGTCAGTGATGCCTTCTGTTTTATCTTAGTGGTCAGTGATGCCTTCTGTTTTATCTTAGTGGTCAGTGATGACTTCTGTTTTATCTTAGTGGTCAGTGATGCCTTCTGTTTTATCTTAGTGGTCAGTGATGACTTCTGTTTTATCTTAGTTGTCAGTGATGCCTTCTGTTTTATCTTAGTGGTCAGTGATGCCTTCTGTTTTATCTTAGTGGTCAGTGATGACTTCTTTTTTATCTTAGTGGTCAGTGATGCCTTCTGTTTTATCTTAGTGGTCAGTGATGACTTCTGTTTTATCTTAGTGGTCAGTGATGCCTTCTGTTTTATCTTAGTGGTCAGTGATGCCTTCTATTTTATCTTAGTCGTCAGTGATGCCCTCTTTTTTTGTCTTAGTGTTTTATCTTAGTGGTCAGTGATGACTTCTGTTTTATCTTAGTGGTCATTAATGTCTTCTGTTTTATCTTAGTGGTCATTGATGCCTTCTATTTTATTTTAGTGGTCAGTGATGTCTTCTATTTTATCTTAGTGGTCAGTGATGCCTTCTATTTTATCTTAGTGGTCAGTGATGCCTTCTATTTTATCTTAGTGGTCAGTGATGCCTTCTATTTTATCTTAGTGGTCAGTGATGCCTTCTATTTTATCTTAGTGGTCAGTGATGCCTTCTATTTTATCTTAGTGGTCAGTGATGTCTTGTGTTTTATCTTAGTGGTCAGTGATGCCTTCTGTTTTATCTTAGTGGTCAGTGATGCCTTCTTTTTTATCTTAGTGGTCAGTGTCCCCTTCTATTTTCTGTTAGTGGTCAGTGTCCCCTTCTATTTTCTCTTTGTGGTCAGTGTCCCCTTCTATTTTCTCTTAGTGGTTAGTGGTGCTATCTATGCTCTCTTAGTGGTATGTGATGCTTTATGTTTTCTCTTAATGGTCAGTGGTGTCTTCTGTTTTCTCTTAGTGCTCAGTGTCCCCTTCTATTTTCTCTTAGTGGTCAGCAGTGCTGTCTATGCTCTCTTAGTGGTATGCGAGACTTTATGTTTTCTCTTAGTGGTCAGCAGTGTCTTCTGTTTTATGTCAGTGGTTTGCAGTGCTATATGTTTTCTCTCAGTGGTGCTATCTGTTTTATCTCAGTAGTCAGTGGTGCTATCTGATTTCTCTCAGTGGTTTGCAGTGCTATCTGAGTACCATCTACTTCCAACCACCAACCAGTATTTTTTATGATATTTGAAATGAGCAAGATGAAACCAGCCAAAAAATGTTTTTTTTAAAGTTCATAAAAACCTAAATGTGTGTGTGCATGTGTGTGTATGAGCACATATTTGAATTTATTTCTATTCACAAGTTTGTATTGCTTGTACTCACATATGTCTGACTTTGTTTGTATTTGCTTATACTCACACATGTTTGTATTTGTTGTACTCACACATGTTTGTGTTTGCTTGTACTCACACATGTTTGTATTTACTTGTACTCACACATATTTGTATTTGCTTGTAGTCAAACATGTTTGTATTTGCTTGTACTCACACATGTTTGTATTTGCTTATACTCACACATGTTTGTATTTGCTTGTACTCACACATGTTTGTATTTGTTTGTACTCACACATGTTTGTATTTGCTTATACTCACACATGTTTGTATTTGCTTGTACTCACACATGTGTTTATTTGCTTGTAGTCACACATGTTTGTATTTGTTTGTACTCACACATGTTTGTATTTACTTATACTCACACATATTTGTATTTACTTATACTCAAACATATTTGTATTTACTTATACTCACACATGTCTGTATTTACTTATACTCACAGTCTGTATTTGCTTATACTCACACATGTTTGTATTTGCTTATACTCATACATGTTTGTATTTACTTATACTCACACATGTCTGTATTTACTTATACTCACAGTCTGTATTTGCTTATACTCACACATGTCTGTATTTGCTTATACTCACACATGTCTGTATTTACTTATACTCACACATGTTTGTATTTGCTTATACTCACACATGTTTGTATTTACTTATACTCACACATGTCTGTATTTACTTATACTCACACATGTCTGTATTTACTTATACTCACACATGTCTGTATTTACTTATACTCACAGTCTGTATTTACTTATACTCACACATGTCTGTATTTACTTATACTCACAGTCTGTATTTGCTTATACTCACACATGTCTGTATTTACTTATACTCACACATGTCTGTATTTACTTATACTCACACATGTCTGTATTTACTTATACTCACACATGTCTGTATTTACTTATACTCACACATGTCTGTATTTACTTATACTCACAGTCTGTATTTGCTTATACTCACACATGTCTGTATTTACTTATACTCACATATGTCTGTATTTACTTATACTCACACATGTCTGTATTTACTTATACTCACAGTCTGTATTTGCTTATACTCACACATGTCTGTATTTGCTTATACTCACACATGTCTGTATTTACTTATACTCACACATGTCTGTATTTACTTATACTCACACATGTTTGTATTTACTTATACTCACACATGTTTGTATTTGCTTATACTCACACATGTCTGTATTTACTTATACTCACACATGTTTGTATTTACTTATACTCACACATGTCTGTATTTGCTTATACTCACACATGTTTGTATTTGTTTGTACTCACACATGTTTGTATTTACTTATACTCACAGTCTGTATTTGCTTATACTCACACATGTCTGTATTTGCTTATACTCACACATGTCTGTATTTACTTATACTCACACATGTTTGTATTTGCTTATACTCACACATGTTTGTATTTACTTATACTCACATGTCTGTATTTACTTATACTCACACATGTCTGTATTTACTTATACTCACACATGTCTGTATTTACTTATACTCACAGTCTGTATTTACTTATACTCACACATGTCTGTATTTACTTATACTCACAGTCTGTATTTGCTTATACTCACACATGTCTGTATTTACTTATACTCACACATGTCTGTATTTACTTATACTCACACATGTCTGTATTTACTTATACTCACACATGTCTGTATTTACTTATACTCACACATGTCTGTATTTACTTATACTCACAGTCTGTATTTGCTTATACTCACACATGTCTGTATTTACTTATACTCACATATGTCTGTATTTACTTATACTCACACATGTCTGTATTTACTTATACTCACAGTCTGTATTTGCTTATACTCACACATGTCTGTATTTGCTTATACTCACACATGTCTGTATTTACTTATACTCACACATGTCTGTATTTACTTATACTCACACATGTTTGTATTTACTTATACTCACACTGTCTGTATTTACTTATACTCACACATGTCTGTATTTACTTATACTCACACATGTTTGTATTTACTTATACTCACACATGTCTGTATTTGCTTATACTCACACATGTTTGTATTTGTTTGTACTCACACATGTTTGTATTTACTTATACTCACACGTTTTTTGCTTGTACTCAGTCATGCATGTTTATGCGCAGATCAAGAAACTCCTTGTAATCAACCCACAAGAAAGACTGACAGCCCTAGATGCCCTGGAACATCCTTTCTTCGTCAGCGTGGTACATGAAGCAGTCATTGTGTTTGTACTCTAGTGTTTCTGTTTTCTATTGAATGGAGACAAAGAAAACTTCTTTCACAGTTGGGGGTTGGGTTGTAATGTTTTCTTGTACAATCATTGTTTTTCTCATGTACAGTTCTTTCTTGAGATAAACATTATGTCCTTAGACCAAAAAAAAAAACTGTTCTAAAGTTAGCTGCAACCTTCTGAAACCTGTCAAAAATGATGAGAAAAGAAATGAAAATTGTTAGTGTCATTTCCGTTAACTTCATGAAATATGTGGCTAAATTAAATATCAGATTCTCCATTTTCTGTACATTCTGGAGCTGCTTAACACAGAAGTGCTGCTTATTCATGGGTTAGCATCTTCTGCATGTGATGTGTCCTTTCTTTTTTGTCCCTCTCACAGCCTCCCTGAAAGCAGTCTTGCATGAGTTGGCCGGCTTCTCACAACAACACATTCAGACTTTCTTTGATGTCCTGAGTCTATCTGCAGTGAGGTCATCCCTTTTCTCTTGTGCCAGGCACTCTGCCTTCTACTATCAGCCTCACCAAAATGCTTTGTCTCATGATGTGGCTGAAGTATCTTAGATTTCTAATGTTGATAGTGTGTACGGGCCAATTTTCTGTGACATCTAATCCCATCAACATCTGCTTATTTGATTTTCTTTCTATCCATGGTATTCTAAGCACCCTTCTGTAACATATTCTTCTTCTTTTTCTTCGTTCGCTTCTACCACCAAGACCGTCCTGTGATCCTACTGAATAACCTGTGGTCCTCGATAGGTCTCGTGGTCTCCAAAAGACCACATGAGATCCCCGAGAGGACCACAAGAGGTTCAGGGTATCGCAGGGTTTGAGCCTGTAAGTTCAGTCTAGAGTTGGACTTTCTCACCGGAAAACCTCGACGTGTTTTGGATATCAGTATATCCCCGCTGGGTGAGAGGTAGTAGCCCACCCAGGCCAGAGTTGGACTTTCTCACCGGAAAACCTCCACGTGTTTTGAGATACCCGTGTATCACCGCCGGGTGAGAGTTGGTTACCCATCCAGACCAGTGTTGGACTTTCTCACCGGAAAACTTCAGCGTAATTAGGACACGCAAACATCCCCGCCGGGTGAGAGGTGATTGCCTATCTAGACTTCCCTGGTCCAGTGTCTCCGACTTCAGCATTTTGTGGTCGTGGCCGCTACCCTTCCTAGTTGTGACCAGGATGGAGCTTTTGTCCAGGAGGACGAATCCTCGCCACTAGTGACTTCCGCCCCTGGGTTGACCCGGTTTAGGCATATTATCCCAGTATGGGCGTGTTTAGGACGTGAATGACCTCTAGAGCAGAGGTACCGTGACATGCCTAGCCATCAAGTTTCACCTTTGGTGTATGCCGGTTTAGGCATATTTCACCAGTATAGGTGTATTTCGGACGTGGCTCGGCCTCTAGAGCAGAGGCGCCGTGGTATGTATAGCTCTCGTAGTGATACTACTAGACACACCAATTAAACTTCTCTTTATCCTTTGCTTCACCTTTTCACATCGGCGCCGCACAGCAACCGTTATTTCTTTTCTGCAGTTTCTTCCTTGACCGGGAGGAGCTTCACTCCACGCGCGGCATTCGAAGAGTCTCGCCAGCAGTGTCTTAACCTCTAGGTTAAGCCAGATATTTCACACGATATGAGTGCACTTAGGACGTGGCCGACCTCAAGGCCAGAGGTGCCGTGATATGACTGTTTGTTTTGCTTTATCCTTTCTTCCACCTTTTCCGCACGGCAACCCTATTTTCACCTTTCTTCATTGGCCGGGAGGAGCACCGCTCCACGCACGGCAGCTGAAGAATCTAGCCAGCAGCGGTAGATGAGCTACCAAACGTGCTTCTCATCTACCCTAAATGTCTGGTTTTCAGGCGCCAGATATTCGCCTTCGCTCCTTCTCCTGTCAGTTTGAACAGTTCTGCCACGAGAAGGCCAGGAGCTGGACTTGACTGCCAGAGACTATTTCAGACGCACACCGCTGAAGCAGAGAGCGAAATCTCCACCCCACCTCCAGCAATAACAGTCCTTAGAACCTGTAACATATTCATTTCAAATGCTTCTGTTCTATTTTCTAGTGTTTTGTTCTCATCGAGAATATGTAAGCTCTTAGCAAATATAATTGTTGCTTTCATGTTGGTACCTTGCCTCATGTTCTTCATCTGTGCTAGTTTCTGTGATGCAGCTGCTAGTCTTGTTTTCTTCTGCTGCACAGTCGCCATTTGTGGTGATGACTGAACCTAGATATTCAGTGTTACTGATGTTTTCCAGCTCTTCATGGTCCAGTAAAATAATAAAACACAAAATTATTGTTTATCAAAACTTACTTCTTCTTACATCCTTCCCATGCCATTAAACGTCACACAGGGCTCACACAGTTGTTTGCCAAGTTTTCCTATTTTGGCGAGTTTCTCAACTTCATCAAGGGATGTTATGCCCACTAAACTGGCTTCTCTTAACAGTGTCCTCTTTAGAGTTTCACGTGGTCGACCTCTTTTTCTTCGACCTGTTGTGCACCACTTGATAGCTTGTTTTGATATTCTCTGATTGTTTCTTCTCATCACATGGCCTATATATGTCCATCTCCTTTTCTGATCACCCATGGGACAGGTTGTTGTTTGCTCATCTGTCTTACCTCTGCGTTGTTCTTAAATTCATTCCATTTTATACCAGGTATTTTCCTGAGGCATTTCTTTCCAACAGAGTCTAATTTCTGGCCTGTTTCTCTTTTTGATTTCCAGCTTTCGGATGCATAAATGAGGGTGGATATCACATTTGAATTGAATAATTTTAACTTGGTATTTGTGCTTATAACTTCTGAATTCCATATATTCTCAAGATTTTTAAAGTCAATGCTGCTTTTGCAATTCTAACTTCCTTCACCAAAACTAGGAACAACTTAATTAAAAAGCACACAGCTGTGACATTTTGCCTTACACCTTCATCAAAAACAAACATACAGGACAAAAGAATAGAGAAAGAAGATAAAATGTAAACATTTTATAAAACTCGTTCACATGAGTGATATACAACAAATAGGAAGTGAGAAAAAATTAGACAAAAAGGGAGCACTTAGCTGTGACTTGTAAGAAGCTCTCCTGGATCTTGCAGGTTTTATAATGTATGTATACAAGATAATATATAGACAAGAAAGATGAGACTGATCTAGATCTGAGTCAGCCAGTGATATAAATGTGACAAGAAAGATGATACAGATGTAGAACTGAGTCAGCCAGTGATATCTTCTTTTTCTTCGTTCGTTTCTACCACCAAGACCGCCCCGTGATCCTACTGAATTAACTTCTGTGGTCCTCGATAGGTCCCGTGGTCCCACGAGATCCCCTAGAGGACCACAAAAGGTTCAGAGTATCACAGGGCTTGGGCCTGTATTCTTGGTGGGTCTCAAAAGTGGAAGTGCGTTGCACCGTGGTTTTCGTTGCACCAGTTTAATCTAGAGTTGGACTTTCTCACCGGAAAACCTCGACGTATTTTGGGATACTCGTGTATCCCCGCCGGGTGAGAGGTGGTTGCCCGTCCAGTCTAGCGTTGGACTTTTTCACCAGAAACCCTCAGTGTGATTAGGATAATCATACATCCCCGCCGGGTGAAAGGTGGTTGCCTATCTAGACTGCACTGGTCCAGTGTCTCCGATTTCAGCATTTTTCCTATTTGTGACGACGACGGAGCTTTTGTCCAGGAGGACGAATCCTCGCCATTAGTGACTTCCACCCCTGGGTTGACCCGATTTAGGCATATTATCCCAGTATGGGCGTGTTTAGGACGTGACCGACCTCTAGAGCGGAGGTACTGTGACATGAGTAGCCATCAAGTTTCACCCCTGGTTTAAGCCAGTTTAACCATATTTCACCAGTATGGGTGTATATCGGATGTGGCCGGCCTCTAGAGCAGAGGTGCCGTGGTATGAGTAGTTCGCGCCGGGATACTACTGGACATACCGATTAAGCTTCATTTTATCCTTTCCATCACCTTTTCACATCGGCGCCGCACGGCAACCTTAGTTGCTTTTTCACATTTTCTTCACTGGCCGGGATGAGTTTCACTCCTCACGCGGCTTCCGAAGAATCTCGCCAGCAGTGTCTTAACTCCTGGGTTAAGCAGGTTCAAGCAATTCGCCTGGTATGTTCACATAGGCAGAGTTGCCGTGATTTGAGCAGTCCTGACCTCGAGACTACTCATTACTTCACTTAATCCTTTCTTCCATCTTTTGTACGGTGGCTCCGCGCTGCAACCCCATTCACACTTTTCTTCACTGGCCTGGAGGAGCCCCACTCCATGCATGGCAGCTGAAGATTCTCCCCAGCAGCGGTAGATGAGCTACCAGACAAGACTTTCATCTGCCCGAAGCGACTGGTTTTCGGGCGCCAGATATTCGCCTTCGCCCCTTCTCCTGTCAGTTTGAACAGTTCTGCCACGAGAAGGCCAAGGGCTGGAGTTGATATTTGAGACGCACGCCTTGGAGACATTTCATTGGAGTGGAGATCGTATCCCCCACCCCACCTCCGGCTTTAACAGTCTTTAGAACCAGCCAGTGATAAAAATGTGATATGAAAGATGAGACTGATGTAGAACTGAGTCACCCAGTGATATAAATGTGACATGAAAGATGATACAGATGTAGAACTGAGTCAGCCAGTGATATCTTCTTTTTCTTCGTTCGTTTCTACCACCAAGACCGCCCCGTGATCCTACTGAATTAACTTCTGTGGTCCTCGATAGGTCCCGTGGTCCCACGAGATCCCCTAGAGGACCACAAAAGGTTCAGAGTATCACAGGGCTTGGGCCTGTATTCTTGGTGGGTCTCAAAAGTGGAAGTGCGTTGCACCGTGGTTTTCGTTGCACCAGTTTAATCTAGAGTTGGACTTTCTCACCGGAAAACCTCGACGTATTTTGGGATACTCGTGTATCCCCGCCGGGTGAGAGGTGGTTGCCCGTCCAGTCTAGCGTTGGACTTTTTCACCAGAAACCCTCAGTGTGATTAGGATAATCATACATCCCCGCCGGGTGAAAGGTGGTTGCCTATCTAGACTGCACTGGTCCAGTGTCTCCGATTTCAGCATTTTTCCTATTTGTGACGACGACGGAGCTTTTGTCCAGGAGGACGAATCCTCGCCATTAGTGACTTCCACCCCTGGGTTGACCCGATTTAGGCATATTATCCCAGTATGGGCGTGTTTAGGACGTGACCGACCTCTAGAGCGGAGGTACTGTGACATGAGTAGCCATCAAGTTTCACCCCTGGTTTAAGCCAGTTTAACCATATTTCACCAGTATGGGTGTATATCGGATGTGGCCGGCCTCTAGAGCAGAGGTGCCGTGGTATGAGTAGTTCGCGCCGGGATACTACTGGACATACCGATTAAGCTTCATTTTATCCTTTCCATCACCTTTTCACATCGGCGCCGCACGGCAACCTTAGTTGCTTTTTCACATTTTCTTCACTGGCCGGGATGAGTTTCACTCCTCACGCGGCTTCCGAAGAATCTCGCCAGCAGTGTCTTAACTCCTGGGTTAAGCAGGTTCAAGCAATTCGCCTGGTATGTTCACATAGGCAGAGTTGCCGTGATTTGAGCAGTCCTGACCTCGAGACTACTCATTACTTCACTTAATCCTTTCTTCCATCTTTTGTACGGTGGCTCCGCGCTGCAACCCCATTCACACTTTTCTTCACTGGCCTGGAGGAGCCCCACTCCATGCATGGCAGCTGAAGATTCTCCCCAGCAGCGGTAGATGAGCTACCAGACAAGACTTTCATCTGCCCGAAGCGACTGGTTTTCGGGCGCCAGATATTCGCCTTCGCCCCTTCTCCTGTCAGTTTGAACAGTTCTGCCACGAGAAGGCCAAGGGCTGGAGTTGATATTTGAGACGCACGCCTTGGAGACATTTCATTGGAGTGGAGATCGTATCCCCCACCCCACCTCCGGCTTTAACAGTCTTTAGAACCAGCCAGTGATAAAAATGTGATATGAAAGATGAGACTGATGTAGAACTGAGTCACCCAGTGATATAAATGTGACATGAAAGAGAAAGAAGACATAGACTGGGTTAATGATAAAAAGTTTATAAAGTACAAGTCTACAACTAAATGAAAAGTACTTGCTAGTAAATACCGCAATGAACTCTTTCTTCCTGTAGGAAGCTGAAAACTACAAGAAATATGAGAAGATCCGCAGAATGTCCCAGAAGTTCATGGTCACTCGTGTGGTATAAATTTCATGTTACAAAAGTTCATGTTCACATTGTTACATTGGTCTCTTTGACCCAAGTTCGTTTTGAAAATGTCATTATATTCAGTTTTATTGTATATGAATTTTGTTACTTCACTGAACTTTGATAACCGTTTGTTCTTTGCCATTACACTTTATATTTGTTATTTGCTTTACATCTTACTTTTTCTTATTTGCCCTTACACTTTACTTTTGTTATATGCCCTTAAACCTTATTTTTATTATTTGCCCTTACACTTTACTTTTGTTATATGCCCTTAAACCTTATTTTTATTATTTGCCCTTACACCATTTTTAAAATGTATTTTTACACCTTACTTTTTATTTTTCTCCTGTGCATTGTTATTATCTCCTAAACCTTACTTTTGTTATTATTTCCTGTACATTACTTTTGTTATTATCTTTTGTTCCTTATGTTTGTCAATGTAAAAGATATGAAAACCTTTAAGAGACAAGTGGATGTTTCGATTATCCTCTGACCAGTAGAGGGCGGACGGAAGTCTTGACCTGCTCTGTGACTAGTAGGGGTCGGGTGGAAGTCTCGACCAGTCCTGTGTCTAGTAGGGGGCGAGTGGAAGTCTCGACCAGTCCTGTGTCTAGTAGGGGGCGAATGGAAGTCTCGACCAGTTCTGTGTCTAGTAGGGGACGGGAGGAAGTCTCGACCAGTTCTGTGTCTAGTAGGGGACGGGTGGAAGTCTCGATAGGTCCCGTGGTCCCACGAGATCCCCTAGAGGACCACAAAAGGTTCAGAGTATCACAGGGCTTGGGCCTGTATTCTTGGTGGGTCTCAAAAGTGGAAGTGCGTTGCACCGTGGTTTTCGTTGCACCAGTTTAATCTAGAGTTGGACTTTCTCACCGGAAAACCTCGACGTATTTTGGGATACTCGTGTATCCCCGCCGGGTGAGGTGGTTGCCCGTCCAGTCTAGCGTTGGACTTTTTCACCAGAAACCCTCAGTGTGATTAGGATAATCATACATCCCCGCCGGGTGAAAGGTGGTTGCCTATCTAGACTGCACTGGTCCAGTGTCTCCGATTTCAGCATTTTTCCTATTTGTGACGACGACGGAGCTTTTGTCCAGGAGGACGAATCCTCGCCATTAGTGACTTCCACCCCTGGGTTGACCCGATTTAGGCATATTATCCCAGTATGGGCGTGTTTAGGACGTGACCGACCTCTAGAGCGGAGGTACTGTGACATGAGTAGCCATCAAGTTTCACCCTGGTTTAAGCCAGTTTAACCATATTTCACCAGTATGGGTGTATATCGGATGTGGCCGGCCTCTAGAGCAGAGGTGCCGTGGTATGAGTAGTTCGCGCCGGGATACTACTGGACATACCGATTAAGCTTCATTTTATCCTTTCCATCACCTTTTCACATCGGCGCCGCACGGCAACCTTAGTTGCTTTTTCACATTTTCTTCACTGGCCGGGATGAGTTTCACTCCTCACGCGGCTTCCGAAGAATCTCGCCAGCAGTGTCTTAACTCCTGGGTTAAGCAGGTTCAAGCAATTCGCCTGGTATGTTCACATAGGCAGAGTTGCCGTGATTTGAGCAGTCCTGACCTCGAGACTACTCATTACTTCACTTAATCCTTTCTTCCATCTTTTGTACGGTGGCTCCGCGCTGCAACCCCATTCACACTTTTCTTCACTGGCCTGGAGGAGCCCCACTCCATGCATGGCAGCTGAAGATTCTCCCCAGCAGCGGTAGATGAGCTACCAGACAAGACTTTCATCTGCCCGAAGCGACTGGTTTTCGGGCGCCAGATATTCGCCTTCGCCCCTTCTCCTGTCAGTTTGAACAGTTCTGCCACGAGAAGGCCAAGGGCTGGAGTTGATATTTGAGACGCACGCCTTGGAGACATTCATTGGAGTGGAGATCGTATCCCCCACCCCACCTCCGGCTTTAACAGTCTTTAGAACCAGCCAGTGAAAAATGTGATATGAAAGATGAGACTGATGTAGAACTGAGTCACCCAGTGATATAAATGTGACATGAAAGAGAAAGAAGACATAGACTGGGTTAATGATAAAAAGTTTATAAAGTACAAGTCTACAACTAAATGAAAAGTACTTGCTAGTAAATACCGCAATGAACTCTTTCTTCCTGTAGGAAGCTGAAAACTACAAGAAATATGAGAAGATCCGCAGAATGTCCCAGAAGTTCATGGTCACTCGTGTGGTATAAATTTCATGTTACAAAAGTTCATGTTCACATTGTTACATTGGTCTCTTTGACCCAAGTTCGTTTTGAAAATGTCATTATATTCAGTTTTATTGTATATGAATTTTGTTACTTCACTGAACTTTGATAACCGTTTGTTCTTTGCCATTACACTTTATATTTGTTATTTGCTTTACATCTTACTTTTTCTTATTTGCCCTTACACTTTACTTTTGTTATATGCCCTTAAACCTTTTTTTATTATTTGCCCTTACACTTTACTTTTGTTATATGCCCTTAAACCTTATTTTTATTATTTGCCCTTACACCATTTTTAAAATGTATTTTTACACCTTACTTTTTATTTTTCTCCTGTGCATTGTTATTATCTCCTAAACCTTACTTTTGTTATTATTTCCTGTACATTACTTTTGTTATTATCTTTTGTTCCTTATGTTTGTCAATGTAAAAGATATGAAAACCTTTAAGAGACAAGTGGATGTTTCGATTATCCTCTGACCAGTAGAGGGCGGACGGAAGTCTTGACCTGCTCTGTGACTAGTAGGGGTCGGGTGGAAGTCTCGACCAGTCCTGTGTCTAGTAGGGGACGGGTGGAAGTCTCGACCAGTCCTGTGTCTAGCACTAGATCTGTGGAAGTCTCGACCAGTCCTGTGTCTAGTAGGAGGCAGGTGTAAGTCTCGACCAGTCCTGTGTCTAGTAGGGGTCGGGTGGAAGTCTCGACCAGTCCTGTGTCTAGTAGGGGTCGGGTGGAAGTCTCGACCAGTCCTGTGTCTAGTAGGGGGGGGGGGTGAAAGTCTCGACCAGTTCTGTGTCTAGTAGGGGTCGGGTGGAAGTCTCGACCAGTCCGTGTTTAGTAGGGGCGGGTGGAAGTCTCGACCAGTCCTGTGTCTAGTAGGGGTCGGGTGGAAGTCTCGACCAGTCCTGTGTCTAGTAGGGGTCGGGTGGAAGTCTCGACCAGTCCTGTGACTAGTGGGGGGGGGGGGTGAAAGTCTCGACCAGTCCTATGTCTAGTAGGGGTCGGGTGGAAGTCTCGACCAGTCCTGTGTCTAGTAGGGGTCGGGTGGAAGTCTCGACCAGTCCTGTGACTAGTGGGGGGGGGGGGGGTGAAAGTCTCGACCAGTCCTATGTCTAGTAGGGGTCGGGTGGAAGTCTCGACCAGTCCCGTGTTAGTAGGGGCGGGTGGAAGTCTCGACCAGTCCTGTGTCTAGTAGGGGTCGGGGGAAGTCTCGACCAGTCCCGTGTTTAGTAGGGGCGGGTGGAAGTCTCGACCAGTCCCGTATTTAGTAGGGGCGGGTGGAAGTCTCGACCAGTCCCGTATTTAGTAGGGGACGGGTGGAAGTCTCGACCAGTCCTGTGACCAGCAATAGATCTGTGGAAGTTTCGACCAGTAATGTGACGAGCAGTAGATCTGTGGAAGTCTCGACCAGTCCTGTGTCTAGTAGGAGGCAGGTGGAAGTCTCTACCAGTCCCGTGTCTATTAGGAGGCGGGCGGAAGTCTCGACCAGTTCTGTGACTAGTAGTAGATTTGAGGAAATCTCGACCAGTCCTGTGTCTAGTAGGGGACGGGTGAAAGTCTTGACCAGTCCTGTGTCTAGTAGGGGTCAGGTGGAAGTCTCGACCAGTCCTGTGTCTAGTAGGTGGCGGGTGGAAGTCTTGACCTGTCCTGTGACCAATGGTAGACGGGTGGAAGTCTCGATCAGTCTTGTGACCAGCATTAGATCTATGGAGGTATCGACCAGTCCTGTGACTAGTAGGAGGTGGGTGGAAGTCTCGACCAGTCCTGTGGCCAGTAGTGGGCGGGTGGAAATATAGTCCTGTGACTAGTGGTAGACAGGTGGAAGTCTCGACCAGTCCTGTGACCAATGGTCAACAAGTGGAGTCTCGACCAGTCTTGTGACCAATGGTAGACGGGTGGAAGTTTTCACCAGTAGGGGGCGGGTGGAAGTCTCGATCAACCCTGTGACCTGTAGTAGATGGGTGAAAGTTCCGGCCAGCCCTTAACACACAATAATTAGTGTATAAGGATATAATTATACACGAAGCACTGCAGTAAAGCTGTGATACCAGAATGTATAAACTAGGAAAAATGTAGGAGCAGGTTTTTTACTTAACTACTACAAAGTTGTAACGTTTCGGCGTGAG
Organism: Achatina immaculata; assembly: GCA_009760885.1. Lineage (NCBI taxonomy): Eukaryota > Metazoa > Mollusca > Gastropoda > Stylommatophora > Achatinidae > Lissachatina > Lissachatina immaculata. The sequence continues at coordinate 15,410,630 of CM019693.1, read as the reverse complement.
CCTTAATCACACAAAAACATACAGGACGAAGAAATAGAGATAGGAGATAAAGTATAGATTCTCATAAATACTATTTTTTTTTCATTGAAAAATTAAATAGAGTACTTAGCTGTAAATTGTAAGGTGTGGCTTGTCCGGCGGTGTGTGTCAGGAATGCATTTAGTAGAACGTGAAGAGTGATATGTGGTCGGTGGGTTGTAACTGGGGATGGTGGATGGGGAACCGGGGAGGGGAGAGAGAGTGATACAATGTTGACCTACCCAGGAGAAGTTGAAATAGATGATTGTGGAAGAGGGGTTGCAAAGTGATGCTGTGAGGAGGTTTGACAAGTAAGAACGGGTGGAGCTTGGTGGAGAGGTACTATAATGATTGAACATAATGTTATGTGTAGTTAAATAGCGAGTTTAACCCATGTGGCTCCAGCGTTCCATAATTTTGAATGCAGCGGTTCTCAAGCGCCAGGCGGTTTGTGTCATCTGCGTGACATTGTTTGATGGCTGTTACCAGAAAATCAGATTTGCCTCCGTGGTTGGGGGCCATTGAAATGATTTGGGACTGGTTTCGAAGCATGCTGGGCGATGTCGTACAGATGTTTTTGCATGCGGTCCCCTAATCTGATGGCAGTCTCACTAATGTACTTTATGCATCTTTTGCAAACGATGACATATATCACATTATGGGACTCGCATGTGAATCCCTCATGAAGAGTGAGGATAGTTTTGGGAAAGGTGATTGTTTTCGTTTCCCAAACTACCGGGCAGGTAACGCAGCGGGGGCGGTTACATTTTCTGGTGCCAACATATGTAAGGCTGTGCTTCAAGTGGCTGTGGACGAGGATGTCCTTAAGGTTTGGCTCAAGTTTGTATGCTAACAGGGGGTGGATCAGAGAAAATGTCGATTGTGTCGAGGTAGAGTTGGATTACCGGCAGATGACGATAAAGAATTTTCTTAACCGTCTAACCATGCGGGTGGAAAGGCAGTACTAACTTAACTCTGTCAGATGGAGTAACAGGTTTTTTCCTGAATACTTCTTTGCGGCTCACTAGTTGGATACGGTTGAAGGCTTCACGAAGGACCTTTTCTGGGTAGTGGCGATGACGGAAAAATTCTAATAACTTGTTGGGCTTTTCTATAAAGTCCAAATTATCCTGACATATGCGGCGAAGACGGAGGAGTTGGGAGTATGGGATGGAGTTCTTACAGGCTTCAGGATGGGAAGAGATGTAAAGCAAATAGGTGTGGCTGTCGGTGGGCTTGTAAAATACAGAGGTGACAAGCCTGTTTGTGCCAATAGAAATTTTAATGTCTAAAAAGTTAACAGACTTGTCAGAAATTTCATAAGTGAATTTTATGTTGTTATTATTGAGTGAGTTGGCGAATTAGTAAATTTTTTAGTTCTTCCTGTGGCATACTTGTGATTCCAATGCCATCATCGATGTAACTTTTATAGAATTCTGGAAGTCTGCCAGTGTAGATTTCCCGTAATTTGACTTCCAGAAAGCCCATAAATAGACATGCATAACTGGGACTCATTTTTGTTCCCATGGCAACGCCACTGATTTGCTCGAAGTATTCGCTGTTGAATTCGAAGTAATTTAGGTTTAGTACTAGCTGTGTAAGTCTGATTATGGTGTCAGTGTTAGCTGTGGGGTGAGGGTCTTTGTCGAGAATATAGCTGAGTGCTAAGAGTCCATCCTCATGGGGGACAGAAGTGTATATGGAACAGACATCAAGGAGAAAGATGTGATAGGTGTGGTATTGAGAGAGTTTGATCGTATCACAAGTTGTTAAGGCGTGGTTGGTATCTTTCAAAAAGGAGGGTAGTTTGTGTACTAGCGGCTGGAAAATGCTGTCCAAAAAGTCAGAAATGTGCTCAGTGGGGCGTGAACACGCTGATACAATGGGACGTCCAGGGTTACCTGGTTTGTGGATTTTAGGAAGAAGATAGAAGGTAGGTGTGCTTAAACAGCTGTCCTTAATGTGAAGAGAAACAGCTTGGGGTGGGATGCCACCTTCTGTAATCAAGTCTTTAATGGTTGCTTCCACTATGTCATTATTTGAACTGGTAATATCGTTTTTTACGTGGGGCATAGGATTTTATATTGCTGAGTTGGGACATTCCTTCCACGATATATAAATCTTTTTTTTTCCAAACTACGAGATTCGATGTTTTATCTGCTGGTTTGATCACAATGTTGCTTCGACGCCGGAGTTTGGACAATGCTCATGACTCTCCCTTATTTAGGTTAAAATGTCTAAGTGTTGGTGGACGGAGGTTAAGGATCTCACGCCACGTCGTATCAATATACAGATCCAAAGCTTGGGAAGCCCCGGGGAAGGTGTCCAGCTTGGTCGTAACGTGCAAATGGGTTGTCGGGGTCTTGTGTGAGTTGGTTGGACTCTTTGTTAGAAAGTGATATTTAAGTCATAGTTGACGGTGGAACTGTTTAACATCACGGAGTAGAAAATATCGATCACACTGATGGCGAAAAGCAATAAATTTAAGGCCTTTGGCAAGAACTAGTTTTTCATCATCAGTCGGGGGGGATGCAGACTACATTAGAAGCTGGAGGAGGATGAGAAGGAGAGGGGGTATCATCTACGGGTGGGGGTGCGAGTACTTGAATATGCTGTGTAATCTGGGAAGGTTGGTCAGGAGATGTTAAAGGAGTCTGATGGTCAAGTTAGATAGAAGTCTGTTAGTCAGGTGTAGCAGAAGAGGGGGACTGATTGGAAGGTGGTTAACTTCTAGAAAAAGAAGAGACCGGCTTTGGTAGAAGTCGGTTAAGTTTATGTTCTTTGCCAGAGAAATAGAACTGGTAAAGCTGGCGATTTGTGACGTGTATAATGTGTTTGATAAGAAGGAGAACAAGGTTTTCTGGTGTGTAGGAGTGAAGGCGGCGTTCAAGGCTATCTTTGACCCGATCGAGGTTGGACAACAGGCGTCTGTGATTCTGAATGATACAGCTCATTCTGAACCGCGAGCTATCTTTCTCGATCTTATCCAGAAGTCTTTGTTCAACCACGTGGAGTGTGCCGGCCGCAGGGTGAAAAGATGACGAGAAACCTTTAGGAATTATTTTGTGGCGGAGACTGTAATTCAGAAAGTTGAGGTTGGAGGCGAATCTCGTCTGCTTGTACATTGTGAAAGCCAATTCTGTGGCTGTGCTAGATATATGTGGCGGAAGAAGCCAGAAAGAAAAGCGAATGAAAGATTTGAGGGATTTAAGATATTCCTTAGCGAATGGATGGTGAAGTGTGAAGACGGGAAGAAAGAAGACTACTGATGGTGACAAAGGATTAGTAAGTTACAACTAGGATGCTTTGGATATGGTGAGGAGAGGTGACTAAAGTGCTGAGACCAGCCTTGTGACCAGTAGCTGGCGGTGGAAGTCTCGACCAGCTCTGTGACCAGTAGCTGGCGGTGGAAGTCTTGACCAGCTCTGTGACCAGTAGCTGGCGGTGGAAGTCTTGACCAGCTCTGTGACCAGTAGCTGGCGGTGGAAGTCTTGACCAGCTCTGTGACCAGTAGCTGGTGGTGGAAGTCTTGACCAGCTCTGTGACCAGTAGCTGGCAGTGGAAGTCTTGACCAGCCCTGTGACCAGCAGCTGGCGGTGGAAGTCTTGACCAGCTCTGTGACCAGTAGCTGGCGGTGGAAGTCTTGACCAGCTCTGTGACCAGTAGGGGGGCGGGTCGGAGTTTTTACTAGTCTTGTAACACAGGAATAATTAATTAGTGTAAAAGTATACGGAACTAAATATATAACTATACATGAAGCCACTGCTGTAAAGCTGTGATAACAAAGTGTATAAACTAGGGAAAAAATAGGAAGAGCGTTATTACTTCAGGAGCACACAGTTGTGAGGTTTTGTTGTCAACCTTAATCATGCAAAAACACACAGGATGAGGAAATAGAGAAAAAAGATAAAATATAAATTCACTGAATGCCATGTAAAAAGTAGGAATTGAGAAAAATAGATAAAAATATGTAGAGCACTTGTCTGTGGCTTGTAAGAGGCAGTGTCCAGAAATGCGCATGGTGGAGTGTAGAGAATATTTAAATGGAGATTAGTAATGTGTTATAGGTGGGCTCTAGAGGGGAACCACAGAAATGAGAGAAAATGGCATAATGGTAATCTAGTCAGGAGAAGGTGATTACATTTGAGGTAGAGGGGTTGTAATCTGATGCCATGAGGAGGTTTCCAAATATGTGTAGGAAGTGAGGAAGGAACTTGATGCAGAGGGAGTATGTTTGTTGGAGAGGGAAATGATTTTCTGAAAACAGCCATCAAACAATGCCACACTGATGACAACAATCATCAAACAAAACCACACTGATGATAACAATCATCAAACAATACCACACTGATGACAACAATCATCAAACAATGCCACACTAATGACAACAATCATCAAACAAAACCACACTGATGATAACAATCATCAAACAATACCACACTGATGACAACAATCATCAAACAAAGCACACTGATGACAACAATCATCAAACAATGCCACACTGATGACAACAATCATCAAACAATGCCACACTGATGACAACAATCATCAAACAATGCCACACTGATGACAAAAATCATCAAACAATGCCACACTGATGACAACAATCATCAAACAATGCCACACTGATGACAACAATCATCAAACAATGCCACACTGATGACAACAATCATCAAACAATGCCACACTGATGACAACAATCATCAAACAATGCCACACTGATGACAACAATCATCAAACAATGCCACACTAATGATAACAGCATTAAAACAATGTCACACTGATGATAACAGCATTCAAACAATGTCACACTGATGATAACAGCATTCAAACAATGCCACACTGATGATAACAGCATTCAAACAGTGCCACACTGATGATAACAGCATTCAAACAATGCCACACTGATGATAACAGCATTCAAACAATGCCACACTGATGATAACAGCATTCAAACAATGCCACACTGATGGTAACAGCATTCAAACAATGCCACACTGATGATAACAGCATTCAAAGAATGCCACACTGATGATAACAGCATTCAAACAATGCCACACTGATGATAACAGCATTCAAACAATGTCACACTGATGATAACAGCATTCAAACAATGCCACACCGATGACAGAAGCTGGCTAGTGTTTGAAAACAGCTACATTCAGGAATATGAGATGCAGGAACCACATGGTTTGAACTTGCAATTCATTTACACCTAACATTCCTGTTATTATGTAACTCTGAATTCGTTAAGTAATAAAGCTGTTCCTACTTTTTTCCTAGTTTATACATTCTGGTATCACAGCTTTACTGCAGTAGCTCCATGTATAGTTATATACTCATACACTAATTATTGTGACCAGCAGGAGTTGAGTGAAAGTCTTGACTAGTCTTGGGCATTTGGCAAAGCTGTGTTCTTGTACTTACATCTGTCTGTTAAATGTTTTAAACAGTTGTATTGAAGGAAAGAAAGTGTAATGTTCTGTGCATGCTTTAACTTTCCTAATAGTTTCCCTTTTTTAAATCTCAGGCTGAAGTTCATGTAGTGACTGTTTATATTCCCTTTGAAACTGATGTTGTTTGTTGTCATGGTTGCTTATGTTCTTTTTGAAGCTTATATTCTCTCTGAAACTGAGGTTGATGGTTAGAAATAAGGGTTCTCACTCTTTTGATATAGTGGTTTTCACTCGGTGTTTATTTCATCTCTGCAGTTATCAGAAGAACTAGGCTTCAACGCTCACAGAAAGTTCCGAGTAAGTATTTCATTGTAGGGTTTTTCATGTTTAGAGCTGAGAAATCTGCTCAAGATTTGACCTAATTTGATCAGTATTTAACAGCAGGTTCAGTCATTCTATACTTTTCTTTATTTGACTGAAAGGTACACACTTTTATCTGGATAATATGATGGTCCTGTATGATGTGTGATGTAATTTCCAAGCAGAATACAATATTGTCATGTGTTGTGTGATGTATTATGTTTGTGGTGTAGAACAGGTTTTATATGTTTTGTGTTTGATGGTGTACGACACTGGCTAGTGACAGGATCAGTGTTGAGGACCAGACATGTATGATGTCATATGACATTGGCTAGTGACAGGACCAGACATGTATGATGTCATGTGACACTGGCTAGTGACAGGACCAGACATGTATGATGGCATGTGACACTGGCTAGTGACAGGACCAGACATGTATGATGGTGTGTGACACTGGCTAGTGACAAGACCAGATATGTATGATGGTGTGTGACACTGGCTAGGACCAGACATGTATGATGGTGTGTGACACTGGCTAGGACCAGACATGTATGATGGTGTGTGACACTGGCTAGGACCAGATATGTATGATGGCGTGTGACACTGGCTAGGACCAGACATGTATGATGGTGTGTGACACTGGCTAGTGACAGGACCAGACATGTATGATGGTGTGTGACACTGGCTAGTGACAGGACCAGACATGTATGATGGTGTGTGACACTGGCTAGTGACAGGACCAGACATGTATGATAGTGTGTGACACTGGCTAGTGACAGGACCAGACATGTATGATGGTGTGTGACACTGGCTAGTGACAGGACCAGACATGTATGATGGTGTGTGACACTGGCTAGGACCAGACATGTATGATGGTGTGTGACATGGCTAGTGACAGGACCAGACATGTGATGGTGTGTGACACTGGCTAGGACCAGACATGTATGATGGTGTGTGACACTGGCTAGTGACAGGACCAGACATGTATGATGGTGTGTGACACTGGCTAGGACCAGACATGTATGATGGTGTGTGACACTGGCTAGTGACAGGACCAGACATGTATGATGGTGTGTGACACTGGCTAGTGACAGGACCAGACATGTATGATGGTGTGTGACACTGGCTAGTGACAGGACCAGACATGTATGATGGTGTGTGACACTGGCTAGTGACAGGACCAGATATGTATGATAGTGTGTGACACTGGCTAGTGACAGGACCAGACATGTATGATGGTGTGTGACACTGGCTAGTGACAGGACCAGACATGTATGATGGCATGTGACACTGGCTAGTGACAGGACCAGACATGTATGATGGTGTGTGACACTGGCTAGTGACAGGACCAGATATGTATGATGGTGTGTGACACTGGCTAGTGACAGGACCAGACATGTATGATGGCATGTGACACTGGCTAGTGACAGGACCAGACTGTATGATGGTGTGTGACACTGGCTAGTGACAGGACCAGACATGTATGATGTGTGTGACACTGGCTAGTGACAGGACCAGACATGTATGATGGTGTGTGACACTGGCTAGGACCAGACATGTATGATGGTGTGTGACACTGGCTAGTGACAGGACCAGACATGTATGATGGTGTGTGACACTGGCTAAGACCAGACATGTATGATAGCATGTGACACTGGCTAGGACCGACATGTATGATGGTGTGTGACACTGGCTAGGACCAGACAGTATGATGGTGTGTGACACTGGCTAGTGACAGGACCAGACATGTATGATGGTGTGTGACACTGGCTAAGACCAGACATGTATGATAGCATGTGACACTGGCTAGGACCAGACATGTATGATGGTGTGTGACACTGGCTAGGACCAGACATGTATGATAGTGTGTGACACTGGCTAGTGACAGGACCAGACATGTATGATGGTGTGTGACACTGGCTAGGACCAGACATGTATGATGGTGTGTGACACTGGCTAGGACCAGACATGTATGATAGTGTGTGACACTGGCTAGGACCAGACATGTATGATGGTGTGTGACACTGGCTAGGACCAGACATGTATGATAGTGTGTGACACTGGCTAGTGACAGGACCAGACATGTATGATGGTGTGTGACACTGGCTAAGACCAGACATGTATGATGGTGTGTGACACTGGCTAGGACCAGACATGTATGATAGTGTGTGACACTGGCTAGTGACAAGTGCAATGTTGTTGACCACATGCTACCCTTTGCTATTGCCTCTTTTCCTTATTTCTCACTGTTTCTAATATGTACTGACCCATCAGTTCTGCCACAAATCACTGTTTGCTGTGATTCATTGTTTGTAATCTGTTTTTATTTAGTTTTGGTTAACTCAGTGATATTTCATGTTTGTGTAAACTGTAAACATTGCTATGAAGTTTATTATAACTGTTTATATAAACCCCGAGTTTTTAGTTGCTATCAACAGAAACCTCATATCTAATCTTTCTTATCTGTGTTTTCAAATTTGGAGAAATTCTGTATAATCCAGTTGTAAAAATAAATGTTTTATTCATCATTTCTCACCCCCATATGTTCTTTGTGTTGCACTTTGAAACATATAGTTTTATTAAAACTTATACTATTAATAGAAGAAATGAATTCATGTACGATTTTAAACGTATTTCATGGAATGTAAATTGTTCATCTAAGAGGCCTTTGTTGACAGACGAAAGATACAGTGCACAGAAAGCCAGCTGTTACTATCATTAGTGACATTGTTCCACTGGTGTCTTCTCTTTCTCTAGGCTGGTGTCAAGAGTGTCATGTTTAGTCACCGAATGATTTTCTTCTCCAAGCACCCGACCCAAATCACGGTGGACATGTTGCGCAACAACCCGTATGCTATTAAGATTATGCGCAAGGTCATAGATACGTGCGCTTTTGGAACGTACAAGCACTGGGTGAAACGAGCCGACAATCAGAACCGCGCTGCGCTGTTTGAGCATAAGCTGAGAGATGACTGGAAATATACTCTTATGTCATTGGATTCTATACGTGCATGATGCAGGACAGACAAAACGTTATCTTATTTGGAAGTTTTAGCAGTTATCAGTTTTTTTATCCAGTGCCTTGAGACTGATGATGTGAGTTGACTTGCAGGATGATCATGTCGGTGACTTTATTTGAAGACTCGTCAGTCACGTGGTTGTCTTGAAGACTGATCAGTCATGTGTTGTCTTGACTTGAAGACTGATCAGTCACGTGGTTGTCTTGAAGACTGATCAGTCCTGTGGTTGTCTTGACTTGAAGACTGATCAGTCATGTGGTTGTCTTGAAGACTGATCAGTCCTGTGGTTGTCTTGACTTGAAGACTGATCAGTCATGTGGTTGTCTTGACTTGAAGACTGATCAGTCATGTGGTTGTCTTGAAGACTGATCAGTCCTGTGGTTGTCTTGACTTGAAGACTGATCAGTCATGTGGTTGTCTTGAAGACTGATCAGTCATGTGGTTGTCTTGACTTGAAAACTGATCAGTCATGTGGTTGTCTTGAAGACTGATCAGTCCTGTGGTTGTCTTGACTTGAAGACTGATCAGTCATGTGGTTGTCTTGACTTGAAGACTGATCAATCATGTGGTTGTCTTGACTTGAAGATTGATCAGTCATGTGGCTGGTTTGATGTGAAGGATGATCATGTGATTGGTTTGACAAGGATGATCATGTGATGGGTTTGATGTTAAGGATGATTATGTGATTGGTTTGATGTTAAGGATGATTATGTGATTGGTTTGATGTTAAGGATGATTATGTGATTGGTTTGATGTTAAGGATGATTATGTGATTGGTTTGATGTTAAGGATGATTATATGGTTGGAACATGAAATCTTCAAATCTGTGACAGTGCGTGTGTGTGGACCGTATTTTCTGTAACTTTCGTGTAAAGGTAAAAACTACTGAGTTTTGTGTGAAGAGAAGCAAAATGTTGACATAAATAACATAACCTCCCTCAGCTTCTGGTCTATAACATACTGTAGCAACAGTAACACATGACAGAAACACTCACAATGTGTCACTGATAAAACTTGAGTGAACTCTTATAAAGTCTCAAAAAGTCTGAGGTGACTGTGATATATGTGAAATATGTTGACAGAATAACTTTCCTTTGAAATACACATTACATCACGTAACTGTGATCAAGCTTGTGTCCATGTTTCAGTTATCACCCATTCTCATTGTAAAATACTACCAAATTTATCACTTAGTGTAAAATTCTACCAAACTTATCACTTAGTGTTAAACAGTACCAAACTCATGACTTGGTGTAAAATATTACCAAACTTATCACTTAGTGTAAAATACTACAAAACTCATGACTTGGTGTAAAATATTACCAAACTTATCACTTAGTGTAAAATACTACAAAACTCGTGACTTAGTGTAAAATACTACCAAACTCATGGCTTAATGTAAAATACTACCAACCGTATCACTTAGTTTGAATATACTACTAAACGTATCACATAGCATAAAATATTACTAAACTTATCACATAGTATAAAATACTACTACTGTCCAGCTGTCAAACATTTCCAGAAGAGATATCAGATACAAGGCTGTTGCATTACATGACATCTTGTATTGGAATGTCTGCATATTTCCTCTCAGTCTGTGTATTTGTTTTGTTTATAATTTTCTCATATTGTGTATGTTGTATGTGTATATTGTGTATATTGTATATATATTGTTATATTGTGTATACTGTTTTATTGTGTATATTGTATATCATGTGTATATTGTTATATTGTTATATTGTGTATGTTGTATATATTCATTATGAGTGATTGTTCCAAATTTTGGAAATTCAACATTTCAATTTTGTTGTTGAATTTTTTTAAAGCTGATTTTTGGTTGGTACAGCTCCAATTTTTACTTGAATTTAATACTTTGACATACACAGACTTTAACATATAGGTTTAGTAAGTGTATGTTAGAGACACCACAGTGTGGTTTGACTGTTTGTATTTTAGAATTATCACATCATAGGTTAAGTGTTTATATGTTAGTCAGCACATATGTTTAATATGTTAGAGCTGTGACATCACAGTTATGATGTTTTAGATGTACCATTTTCTTATAAGCCCCCCACATTCTGCATGTTGTGATGGCAGATATATAAATTTATCCTGATTCTGCATGTTGTGATGGCAGATATATAAAATTATCCTGATTCTGCATGTTGTGATGGCAGATATATAACATTATCCTGATTCTGCATGTTGTGATGGCAGATATATAAAATTATCCTGATTCTGCATGTTTTGATGGCAGATATATAACATTATCCTGATTCTGCATGTTGTGATGGCAGATATATAACATTATCCTGATTCTGCATGTTGTGATGGCAGATATATAACACTATCCTGATTCTGCATGTTGTGATGGCAGATATATAACATTATCCTGATTCTGCATGTTGTGATGGCAGATATATAACATTATCCTGATTCTGCACATTGTGATGTCACGTTGTGATGGCAGATATATAAAGTTATGCTGTTACTACTGAACCAGTTTTAGTGTGAGTTTTTCTCCATCAATTTTCTGGTTAGATTTTTTAAAACTGATATTTAATAAATTGTTATTTGGAACAAATTGCACTGTGTTCTTGATAGGTTCTTGTACTGGTGATTTCACAAATATTGTACAATGCCTGTGATGTGTTCTTATATTGTGATTTCACCAGTACTGTACCATGTCTGTGATGTGTTCTTGTACTGGTGATATCATAAAAATACTGTACCATGTCTGTGATATGTTCTTGTACTGGTGATATCATAAAAATACTGTACCATGTCTGTGATGTGTTCTTGTATTGGTGATTTAATCAGTACTGTACCTTGTCTGTAATGTGTTCTTGTATTGGTGATGTACCCTACCATGTTGCTACCAGCAACGCTAGCAACATCTGAATGTGCTATAACAGTCAGATAAAAGAGATGGCGACTACAGTAAAACTGGTTTAAATAATAAAGGTAGAGAGAGATGTATGGTGTAGTTTTACAAAGTGGCAGAGGGAGTGAGTAAAGTGAGAAAAAAACGAATAGAACGTATGAGAATGTATAAATAAAAAACATACAACATCCGATATTTCAGCGTGAACCTTTTTCGAGGACTACATGCACAAACAAGATAAAAACAAATAACTAAACGAAGAACTTATCTTAATATGGCCTCTTCCAGAAGTAGGAAGCAGAGAAATGCGTGTGCACTAGAAGATGCATAGAGACCACGCGGGCCACACAAAGGATAAGCCGATAGAGCCAATCGTAAAGAAGAGGCGGAGAGAGAGGAGGAAAGCATGTGGTAGGGCGGGAGGAAAGGCAATAGAAACATGATAGCCGCTAGAGGAGAAGGTGTCGGGAGGGGAGGGGGAGCAGAGAGATAATGAATGAAGAACATAAACACCTGCAGGGAGAAAATGTGAAACTGGTGAATAGGACAAGACCCTATAAACACCAATATGTTGCCAGAGAAGAAAAGAGGGTGGCAGTAGGGAGGGGTAGCTAGGAGAAAGAAAGCAGAGTAAAAGAAAGGGAAGGAGTGGAAAAACTAAAGAAGTTACAGAAAGCTGAAGACATTGTTATTAATTCCAGCTGTGGATGGAGACAGCCAGCCTGGAAAATAAGGCACTGTTCTAGGACCCTCCGAGATCGTACATCAGCAGAACAAAAGCGGATCGCACTAACAGAAATGTCCTGTTTTCCCCTGTGGTTGCTAAAGCAAAAATGTTTAGCCAACAGGTGTCCAGGCCCTCTTAGAAATGTCACTGAGATGATGGCAAAAACGATCTCCTAAGCGTAAAGCGGTCTCCTCTGTGTACTTCATACCACAAGATTTGCACATAATAGCATAAATAACAATGCGTGAAGTGCAGGTGAAACCCTCCTGAACTGATAACGTGGACTTAGAGAAGGAGATCTGGCTAGCCTCGACAACAAACGGACAAGTGTTGCATCTACGGCGTCCGCAACGTCTGGTACCATAAAAGTGTCATCTATCTTAAGATGACTACGAATTAAAAGGTCCCTAAGGTTCTTGTCCTGTCTGTAGGCCACCAATGGGGGGTTCCCCAAAAGTTCACGTGTATCAGGCTCGGTCTGGAGGATATGGAGATGGCGAAACAGTATGTTTTTAACTGCCAAGCTACGAGGGTGGTGCGTGAGTACCAGTTTCACTCTGTCCGAGCTACAGTGCGGTTTAGGGGTGAGGGCTTGTTGCAGCGATATATGGCTGATGTGGTTCCAAGATGACGAAAGAACATGTTCTGGATAGTCGCGTTGACGGAAGAAATCTAGCATTTTATGGCCTTGATCCTGGAAATCCAAATCCTGATTACACAAACGTCACAACCTAAGAAACTGGGAAAAAAGAATAGAGTCCTTACACGATCTGGGATGAAAGGAAGAGTACAGGAGATAGCTGTGAGAGTCTGTAGGTTTATAGTGGATAGAAGTAGTAACCCCGCAAGGGCCGATAGTAACGCCAATGTCAAGAAAGTTAGCGGAAGTAGCAGAGATATGGGAGGTGACAGAAATGACAGGATTGTACTCCTTAACAAAACTAATAAAGTTGTCACGATCTTCCTCATGCATTGATGTGACCCCAATGCCGTCATCTATGTAGCGTCTATAGAAGGCGGAAAAGGGGCCTCTAAAAGCTCTCAGAACCTTGTGTTCGAAGTGGCCCATGAACAGACATACATGGCTGGGGCCCATTTTGGTACCCATGGCCACACCACTAATCTGGTCGAAGTAAAGGCCGTTGAATTCAAAAGAATTAAGTTGGAGGACAAGTCGTGTAAGGTGCAGAATAGCAGATGTAGGAATAGAGGGATTGCGTCTTTTGTTCAGAAAGAACTTGACGGCCTGAAGTCCCTGATCATGCGGGATGGATGTGTATAAGGACACTACATCAAGGGTGAAGATACGGTAGGTGTGACCAGGCAGGAGTGTAAGGGTCTCAAAAGTAATGAGAGCATGATTGGTGTCCTTGAGATAAGTGGGCAGACTAGTGACCAGAGGTTGAAAGATGCTGTCAAGAAAGTCAGAGATTTGTTCCGTAGTGCAGGAACAAGCGGACACTATGGGGCTTCCGGGTTGCCTGGTTTGTGAATCTTAGGGAGTAGATAAAAGGATGGCTTCCTTAAGCAGCTGTCACGGATGTGAAGATGAGTAGCCGATGGAGAAAGACCAGTCTTGTGGATAAGTTCGTTGATCGTGTCACGAACATGGTGGTTGTTGGCCAGAGTCGGATCTTGAGGGCGATAGGCATAAAGTGCGATCCGCTCTTGTTCTGCTGATGTACGATCTCGGAGGGTCCTAGAACAGCACCTTATTTTCCAGGCTGGCTGTCTCCACTCAGCTGGAATTAACAGTCTTCAGCTTTCTGTAACTTCTTCAGTTTTCCACCCCAAGCCTTTTTTTGTACTCTTTCTTTCTTTCTCCTAGCTCCCCCTCCTTACACCCGCTTTTCTTCTCTGGCAACATATTGGATGTTGATAGGGTCTTGTCCTATTCACCAGTTTCACATTTTCTCCCTGCAGGTATTTATGTTCTTCATTCATTATCTCTCTGCTTCCCCTTTCCCCCTCCACCCATCCCCCCGCGACACCTCCTTTAGCGGCTATCATGTTTCTATACCCGTCCCTCCTCCTTTGTTTTCCTTCTCTCTCCCCACATCTTATTTACGATTGACTCTATCGGCATATCCTTTGTGCGGCCAACGTGGTCTCTATGCATCTTCTAGTCTACACGCATTTCTCTGTTTCCTACTTCTGGAGGAGGCCATATTAAGATAAGTTCTTCGTTTAGTTATTTGTTTTTTGACTCGTTTGTCTACGTAATCCTCGAAAAAGGCTCACGTCGAAATATCGGATGTTGTATGTATTTCATTTATACATTCTCATACTTTCTATTCGTTTTTTCTCACTTTACTCACTCCCTATGCCACTTTGTAAAACTACACCATACACCTCTATCTACTTTTAGTATAACAGTCACAGCTACCAACATCTAAATGTAGTATAACAGTCACAGCAGCAACATCTGAATGTAACATAACAGTAACAGCTAACAGCAACATCTGAATGTAACATAACAGTAACAGCTAACAGCAACATCTGAATGTAACATAACAGTAACAGCTAACAGCAACATATGAATGTAACATAACAGTCACAGCAACATATGAATGTAACATAACAGTAACAGCTAACAGCAACATCTGAATGTAACATAACAGTCACAGCAACATATGAATGTAACATAACAGTCACAGCAACATCTGAATGTAACATAACAGTCACAGGTACCAGCAACATCTGAATGTAACATAACAGTAACAGCAACATATGAATGTAACATAACAGTAACAGCAACATCTAAATGTAACATAACAGTAACAGCTAACAGCAACATCTGAATGTAACATAACAGTCACAGCTACCAGCAACATCTGAATGTAACATAACAGCCACAGCTACCAGCAACATCTGAATGTAACATAACAGCCACAGCTACCAGCAACATCTGAATGTAACATAGCAGTAACAGCTACCAGCAACATCTGAATGTAACATAACAGCCACAGCTACCAGCAACATCTGAATGTAACATAACAGCCACAGCTACCAGCATCATCTGAATGTAACATAACAGTCACACCTAACAGTAACATCTGAATGTAACATAACAGCCACAGCTACCAGCAACATCTGAATGTAACATAACAGCCACAGCTACCAGCAACATCTGAATGTAACATAACAGCCACAGCTACCAGCAACATCTGAATGTAACATAACAGCCACACCTAACAGCAACATCTGAATGTAACATAACAGCCACAGCTACCAGCAACATCTGAATGTAACATAACAGCCACAGCTACCAGCATCATCTGAATGTAACATAACAGTCACACCTAACAGCAACATCTGAATGTAACATAACAGCCACAGCTACCAGCAACATCTGAATGTAACATAACAGTCACACCTAACAGCAACATCTGAATGTAACATAACAGCCACAGCTACCAGCAACATCTGAATGTAACATAACAGTCACAGCTACCAGCAACATCTGAATGTAACATAACAGCCACAGCTACCAGCAACATCTGAATGTAACAAATAAAAGATAGAAACATTGTCAGAAAAACTCTGGATGCTATTTTCATATTTCAATGAATAAATGGCTACAAAGTTCTATTTAGATATCAAAACAACCTGATAATCAGCAAGAAAAGTTAAATATCAAAAAACAATCTGATAAACAGCAAGAAAAGTTAAATATCAAAACAACCTGATAATCAGCAAGAAATCTTGATGTTACATAGTTATCAATGATCACTGGTCTCTTCCTTTGGAATGTGAGACTTTCATTCACATGTAGCTGATGTTGTGGAAATATTTTTGTCTAAAACCTAGGTCTGAAACATGTATCACTGTTTACTGAGGACATTTTTATAAGCACCCCTATTATAGAAAAATGTATATGCAAAATTGGATTTGTAACATTTATTAGCATTTACTGAAGTATTCACATGCAAACTTAGCTCTCTGGCAAGATATGCCACCAGTTTTTAATGTAGCAATATTTCTTTGTCAGCCTGGCTTCATGATTAAAACTGTTAGTGTCTATGCAAACCCAGATTTGTGACAAGATATGGCAGTGTTTGTTATGCAAACCTCAGCTCTGACAAACTGTCATTGTTTACTGTGGAAATGTGTGTCTGCAAACCTAGATCTGTGATTTTTCCAAAAATATGTTTACTGTTGAATGATTTCTATACAAACTGAGTTGTGACAGAAAAGATAAGTGTTTATTGCAAAATATTTATCTGCAAACCATGTTTTAAGACAATTATCAGCATCTGTGGTTGAAATGATTAATTTCAAAAGCAGATTTGTGACAACAAAAGTCAGTGCATATTCTTTGTAAACAGTTATTTGAGAACTTAGATTTCTAGCCATTATTAACATATACTGCTCATGCTTTTATATATTTACCAATATTTATGACCAGAAATATCAGTGTTCATTGTTACATTAATTTTATGCTCATCTAAATTTGTGAAAGGCAGGAGAAAGATCGGTGGAAAACTGTAACATTCAGGCAGAGACAATGGGAAACACCAGGAGGGGGTAGGTATTATTATGTCAAATGTAGCAGCAAAAAACCTTGTAGAATATGAACAAGTGAACAGTTTTATAATAAGAGAATGATACAACCTAAGGCATGGAAGAATGATAATCATACAGTGTTATGCACCCACAAACGATGCAGTTGATGAGGTAAAAGATGATTTCTATTATCAGTTACAACAAATCATTAACAAAGTCCCTAAACACCACATCCTACTTGGTATGGGGGACTTCATCACTAAGGTAGGGAAAGAAAACACTGACGTTGAAAAAGTAATGGAGAAAGAAGGAACTGACACAGTCAATCAGAATGGAGAAAGATTAACTGAAATATGTCTAACAGAGGGATTGGCCATTGGAGGCACAATATTTCTACAACAAAGAGATACATAAAACAATTCTATCATCTCCAGATGATAGAACTAGAAACTGGATAGATCATTTTTATATTATAAAGCAATACTGAACATCTCTGACAGATGTAAGGGCATATAGGGGTGCAGATGTTAACAGTGATCAGAACCTGTGTATAGGGAAAATAAAACTAAAACTGAAAAGCCAACACAAGAAATCAATACCCAGAAAGATAAACAACCACAGCCTACAAGAAGAAAATACTAACAGGAATTTCAATCAGGAACTTGCCAATCATTCCACAACACTCAATGAAGTTGAGGAGATAGGTATAGATTAATTATGGAACTCTTACAGCACAGCCATTATCACAGCAGCAAAAGCAAGCGCTGGATTGCAAACATGCCAAATAACAAAAGCATGGATATCAGAAAATATATGGAAGTACATACATGAAAGATGAGCAGCCAAATTAGATATGTTGAATGTAAAAACAGATCTTGGAAAAGATCTGGCGAAAGTAACATGCTAAGAAATAGACAAGAAAGTAAAAAGTTCAGCTAGAAGGGATAAAAGAGAATACATAGACAATATGGCGAAAGAGGTAGAGATAGCAGCAAAAACAGGAAACAGCAAAACTTTAGATAACATAAAAAAGAGGCTAACATGTATTATTACATCTAAATAAAGACCAATCCTTAGCAAAACTGGAACACTATTAACATCAAGTAAAGACCAAAAGCAAAGATGAGCAGAACACCTCCAAGAAATACTTAACCACACCCAAAAGAATTGATAAACCTTGAAACTGACTTACCAGTCCCACAAATAAATGTCGACCTAGATGAAATTACATTGCATGAAATTGAAACAGCAGTGAATTTAATGGCTAACAACAAATCTGTAGGTTAAGATGAAATAACACCCAAAATGTTAAAAGCTATTAATAGTGACAACATGAAACAACTACAGAGAATATTTAACAAGATTTATAAAGAAGAAAAGGTCTCTTCTAAATGGAAAAAAAGGAATCATTGTTAAAATATAAAAAAAAGCCCATCTTAGTGATTGAAACAACTGGAGAAGAGTAACATTAATATCAATTGTGTCAAAAGTATTTTGCAAGGTCATTTTGAATAGACTTAAAGATATAGCAATGAAAGAAGAAAAACCAGGATTTTGAAAAGGGTGAAGATGTCTCGACCAGATCTTTACTCTAAGAATAATACTTGAAGAACATATTGAAAAGCAGAAACCATTAATACTGAACTTCATAGACTTTAAAAAAGCATTCGATAGCATACACAGAGATTCATTATGGAGAATTTTAATAATATATAGAATACCATCTAAAATTGTCAACATCATAAAGAACTCTACAATATATATGTTTGTGCAGTCGAAACAGAAGAAGGGATGAGCGAATGGTTCTAGATTGAAACAGGCGTGAAACAAGGATGTATACTATCTCCTTTGCTTTTTGGAATTGCAATAGACTTCATAATGAAAAAATGCTGGGCAGGTAACACAGGTATTGATTGGGTACATGGGACCTAACTAGAAGCTCTTGATTTTGCTGATGACATAACTCTTATCAGTAACAAAGTGAATTATATGCAAGGAAAAAAACAGATATCCTGTCTTCACTGGCTAGCAAAATAGGACTTGAAATTAACAAGGACAAAACAAAAATAATGAAACTTCCCATTAATCAAAATGGAAAAATACATATAGAAGGGACAGCTGTTGAAGAAGTCAATCAATTTGCATACCTCGGCAGCTAAATAGACCAGGATGGTGACACCAGAAAGTAGGTAAGAATTAGAATTGCAAAAGCAGCATCGATCTTCAAGAATCTTGAGAACATATGGCATTCAAAAGTTATAAGCACAAAAACCAAATTAAGACTATTCAATTCAAATGTAATATCCACCTTCATTTATACATGCAAAAGCTGGAAAACAACTAAAGAAACAGACATGAAATTAGACTCTTTTGAAAACAAATGCATAAGGAAAATACTTGCATCAAGTGGAATGAATTTAAGAACAATGCAGAGATAAGACAGATGACTGAACAACAACCAGTCTCATGGGTGATCAGGAAAAGGAGATGGACATATATTGGTCACGTGATGGGAAGAAACGATCAGAGAATCCCAAAACAAGCTATCAAGTGGAACACAACAGGCTGAAGAAAAAGAGGTCGACCACGTGAAACTCTAATGAGGACATTGTTAAGAGTGGCCAAATTAACAGGCATAAAATCCTTTGATGAGGTTGAAAGACTCGCCGAAGACAGGAAAATTCGCGAACGACTTTGCGAGTCCTATGTGACGTTTATGAGCACGGGAAGGATATAAGTAAATTTGTGATATGAACTGTCAGTGTTTACAGAAAACTAGACTTGCTACAAGAAAATGCGGAGATGTTGATATACTAGCTTAGATTTGCGACAATAAATGTGTGTTTTTGTTATGGAAATGTGCAAACTTAAGATTTATGACAAGCAATACGAATATTTGTGGAAGAAATATTTACATGCAAGCCTAAATTTGTGACAAGTATGGGCATTTAATCTAGAAATATTCCTATAAAATCTAGACTTACAGCACAAATGTCAATGTCAATAGCTACGGACTCTCTCTCTCTCTCTCTGAACTTTTAGTGCCCAAGGCACATGGGGCTTCGCAAGGGTTTTCCACAAACGTCTGTCCTTTGCCTTTTTTCCGCTCTTGACCAGGTGAGCCCTCTATTGCTCAACATCCTTTCTGTTGTTCTTCTCCATGTCTCCTGTGGTGTACCCTTACCTCTGTTCCCCTGTCGTGTTCATCTTTGTGTTGTTTTTGGTAGTGAGTATAGAGGCTATACCTTTTGTTGAAATCTCACGTAACCCACAAATTAATACTAGAAGAATCAAATGATATACAAGAAATAAAAGCAATCATGAGATGGAAACACGTGCTGTGTACATGCACACATGGACAGATATCAGCTGCTAGAAGTCTGGCTTGATACTAGCACATCCAACAATCTCTGCTTCCAGCAACACAGGCACAACTTACACAAGATTATACATATACAAATAATTGTGATTTCCAAAATGTGGACTACAAGCTAAACTCTTGTTTAAAAGTTTATAGAAGGTAGCCAATAAGAAAAACCTGATCTGAACTTTATTTCTTGGCACAGACGCACTCGTCCTCGTAGCCGTCTGGCAAAGCGTTCATCTTGCAGTTATGAAACAGGGAATGGTTGCCATCTCCCCACGGAAAAGGCTGGAAAAATTGATCAAACAATAGGGAGACATTTACATTATACATAAAAGAAGATGGTGAAGTTTGGAATATACATCAGGCTACTTCATATCAAATATAATCTGATGCTTGAAAATAAACACGTTCATGCCTACACCAATGGTTCTCAACCCGTGGGCCGTGATAGGGAGTATTGTGGCCCTCGCTGAATTCTCAAAACAGCATACACACACACAGACACACACATACACACACACAAGAGAAAAAAGTAGATACAACAACAAATTATTCCGCATTTTTCACGCAATGCATAGGCGCTATGGGCAGACTGTCCGGATGCAAACCGCAGAATTGTAAGTCGCTTTATTAGTATGCCCGCAGTGCGGCTGTTGGAGAAAGGGTGGTCCAGACAGCGTTTCTTCCAGCATCAAATAGAAAGGATGGTCCAGACAGCGTTTCTTCCAGCATCAAACAGAAAGGATGGTCCAGACAGCGTTTCTTCCAGCATCAAACAGAAAGGGTGGTCCAGACAGCGTTTCTTCCAGCATCAAACAGAAAGGATGGTCCAGACAGCGTTTCTTCCAGCATCAAATAGAAATGTGACGTACATAAAAAGACGGCATCGCTTTTGAAGTGCGACACCGGCGTATTTCTGACCGGGTTACTGACACCTGCAGTTTTACCATGTAGTTTTAGAGAACAGTCGGCGTAGATTCCGCGAGGGAGCAGAAGTGAAATACAATTCTCAGCAATTGTGTTTCAGTTTTAAAATCATATTTCGTTGGCTTGAGAGCCGCTTTTCGGTCTTGGTGCTATGTGTAATTCGTATTGGATTAATCAACGGATTCCAGTGATTGTGGAGACATTTCGGATAGCCTTTTTTATTGTTTAAACTTTAAAACTTTAGGCGCTAAAATGGATCGATCTGTGAAACGTAAGTCTTCGACTTCGCGAAAACAAATTGATATTAGTGGCAGCAAAAATTGTGACCGAGAAAAGACCATAACCTGTCACAGTGTGTTGTTTGTTTGCACATCCTCTCTAATGAGGCAATGAAGCCGACGAAATTGAGTCGTCATCTAACTACAAGACGTCCAGATCTACAGAACAAAACCAAAGAATATTTCGAACGTAAAGCCGAGGAATATAACAAACAGAAGACAGTCTTACAAACAAGAGACAGTCTTACAAACAGAAGACAGTCTTACAAACAAGAGCCAGTCTCAAAGAAAAAGCTCTTAAATCATCCTACCCGACTGCCAGAGAAACGCAAACTCAAAGAAACCGCACACGTTGGAGAAGATCTTATCATGTCAACCGCTGTTGAGATTTGTGACGTATTGTTCGGCTCAGAATAAGCTACAAAACTGAAAAAGCATTCCCATTCGAACGATACTGTCCGCAGAAAAATATCTGAAATGTCCGAGGACATTGTCCCTCAGCTTACTGAACGATTACAATCTACTATGTTTGCTATTCAGTTAGACGAATCAACTGACATCGCTGGTGAGTCACAGCTGCTTGTTTATGTTCGCTATTGTTGGAAAAATAGTATGCAAGAGGAATTTCTTTTTTGCAAGTCACTGCCAGCGCGTCACAGGTGACGGATGGTGAAAGTCCTCCAGATATGGAGGATCCCTGTGAATAAAGATTTACCCAAATAAGCAGGCGCGGACCAACTGGCGGTAGACTCAGAGAGCGAGGTGGGGTAGTAGGTGACTCTGCTACTCCTATAAAGTGCTGCAGGTGCTCAGTGAAGGGAATACCAGACGGGTAAGAGGCGTCTTAAAACCTCTCGCTCCCGTTGCCTAGCGAGTAGGACAGGGAGTCCAAAGGCTAGCGGAGAGTCCGTATACAAACCGGCAGAAGGCAACGGGAAACCACTGTTGTAGCTCTCAAGAATAATTATGCTTATTCAGAGTAATAGATTTGTCATGAACGACGTTAATGGATGTTCCTGTGGAACAGCCTCGTCCGGTAAGGCAGCTCACGAGCCACACATGAGGCCAGATCGTCATCAAGCTACTGGTGGCAAAACTAACAAGTTCAAAATAGCAACATAGAATGTTAGAACTTTATTCTAGGCTGGAAAATTTGAAAATGTAAAGAGGGAAATGGAAAGGATTAAGATCAACATATTAGGAATGAGTGACGTTAGATGGACAGGTGCAGGGAAGATAAACTCTGATAAATATACAATAATATATTCAGGAAGTGAGAAACATGAACGAAGAGTAGGAATAATATTTGACGAACAAACAGCAAGGACAATTGTAGGATATTTGAACATCTCGGACCGAGTCCTGCTAGCCCAACTGAAAAGACACCCAATAAACATAAATATTATACAAGTGTACGCTCCAACATCTAAAAGTTCTGAAAAAGATGCACAGCTATTTTATAGTGACATAGAGACAGCCCTAAAGCACACAAAGTCACATGTAAAGTAAGAGAACAAATATTGTAGGATTAAACCTCGAAAAAATCGTAGACAAAGCACTTTAGTGAGACGTGAGAGAAAGAAAAATCACAAGAGAATTACCTGGGATTCGAACACGGACTCCGGTAGGACGAGCAGCCGTCTAGCCACGAGAGAACAGCGTACTATCGACTTAGCCAACTAGCACCCCCAAAAAGGTGTTTTGCTGACATAGTCTTTAGTAACTGCTCAGCAGATATGAGAGATCGTGACACCCGGAAAGAAACGAGGTCGTGACACACAGAAATTCCTTAGCTTAGTTTCATTCTCTCCAGCAGGTACCAACTAGACAAACATACACACGGTCTCCTGCCATGTCTGGTGCAAACTTGAACAACAATAACAAACGAACGAATACTTATTACATGAAGTTAATAACGAGGAAAAATATAGCAAGATAAATAAAGAAATAAGACGCAAATGCAGAGAAGCAAAAGAAGTATGGTTAAATGAACAGTGCAGACAGATAGAGGACTCTCATAGAGGGCACCAAAAACATGCACAAACGAATTAGTGAACTCACAGGCAGGAAAACAAAATATACAACAGGATGCCTGAAATCGAAAGAAGGTAAAATGTTAATGAGAAAAGAAGACATTGCAGACAGGTGGAGAGAGTATATCGGTGAGCAGTATGGAGGAGAAAGACCAGAATTAACACCAGATACTGAAATCATAGATGGTATCAAACACATGAAGAAAGGAAAAGCGACTGGGTCTGATAATATAACAATAGAAGAAATAGAGGCACTAGAGGAGACAGGAATAAAAATAATAACCAAGTTAATGAATGACATTTACAACAGTGGTTATATGCCCAATGACTTGCTTAAATCCACGTTTATAGCACTACCAAAGAAACTAGGTGCAAAGGAATGTGATGACCACCGGACTATCAGCCTCTCATGTCACATAACGAAGCTACTTCTGAGAATCATTATGAGAAGAACAAGGAAAAAGATAAAAATAGAAATAGCAGATGAACAGTCTGGATTTGTTGAAGGAAAGGGAACACACAATGCCATTTATGCTTTACTAACGCTAACAGAAAGAGCTTTAGAAGTACAGAAAGATCTCTACTTATGCTTCATTGATTACACCAAGACATTCAACAAGGTGAAACATAATGAAATTATTAAAATGCTTGAAGACATCAGTACAGACGGCAAAGACCTGAGGACTGTAAAACATCTATACTGGCACCAACAAGCACCAATTCACGTTGAAAATAGAACTGGAAAATATCAACCTATAAAACAAGGGGTGCAACAAGGATGTGTACTATCTCCAGACCTTTTTTCTCTGTACAGCGAGAATATTCTAAGAACGATCATCACAAAACCAGGCATGAAAACTGGAGGATACAATATTAACAACATTCGGTGTGCTGGCGATACAGATAGCTGAGTACCAACAAGACCTGCAAAATCTCTTGGATAAAGTCGCCAAAGAAAGTGAACAGAAAGCCCTTACTTTAAACATCAAAAAGACAGAGACTATGGTTATATCTAAGAAAGAGAATCCACCAAAATGTATAAAATTAAATGGAACTATTCTAAAGCAGGTGCAGAAATTCAAATACCTTGGAGCAGTAACAACTTCAGATGGGAAATGCAGAACAGAAATTAGGAACAGAATAGGCCAAGCAAAGACTGCATTTCAGAGAATAATAAACATATTAGCCAATACATCCTTATCAATGAATGTTAGAAAACGAGTCCTAAAATGCTATATTAAACCTATCTTGTTATGTGGAAGTGAATCATGGACAATAGGCAAGTCTGCACAAAAATCATTGGAAGCAGCAGAAATGTGGTTTATTAGAAGAATGTTGCGAATCCCCTGGACAGCAAAAATAACCAATGAAGAATGTATGAGAAGAGCTGGAGAGACAAAAAAATTTTGTTAAAAAATAAGAGAGACAATGTACTTTCATAGGACATGCAATGAGAAGAGGGGGCATTGAAAATATTATAACAGGAAAAATAGAAGGAAGAAGATCAAGAGGAAGACCAAGAGAAATGATACTGAACAGTCTGACGGGACCGTGTGAGAGGAGATCACCAACTGACCTGATGGCCTGCAAACGACGGCCAATGAAATATTCCGTGTTTTAAACGATTTTTTCACAACTTCTGGACTACAGTGGACGAAGTGAACTGGTGTTTGTACCGACGGTGCTGCCACAATGACTGGCCGCAACAGTGGTGATGTAACTCACATAAAGCAAGTGTCACCCGAGATTGTAGGCACCCACTGCATGATCTATCATGAGGCATCCGCTTCAAAGAAGTTGAATGAAACTCTGGGATCTGTACTCGAAGACTGTGTTTGGATTGTAAACTTCATAAAAACTAGAACAGTGGACAGTCGATTATTTGCTCAGCTTTGTATTAAGTCAGATGCAGAACACAAGCATCTCCTATTGCACTCGACTGTGTGTTGGCTGTTTCCAGAGGAAAAGTTCTTGCAAGGGTGTTTGAGCGTCGTTTAGAATTGTTGCAGATTTTGACAGAACACAATCTTGACCTGGCAGGTAAGTCGCTGATGTTGCGTGGCTTGCCATGCTGGCATGGCTTGCCGACATTTTAGCTTTTTGAACAGTTTGAACACATCACTGCAGGTTAAAGATGCCAGTATACTCAAGACATACGACAAAGTTGCAATATTTAAGAAGAAACTACGACTTTGGCGCATGCGACTTGAGAACATATCACAAGACATGTTTCACTTGTTTTGAGAATTTATTGAGAGCAATGAAGTTTAATCAGACAGTGTTATGCACCCACGAACGATGCAGATGATGAGGTAAAATACGATTCTATCACCAGTTACAACAAATCATCAACAAAGTCCCTAAACACCACATCCTACTTGCTATGGGGGACTTCAACACTAAGGTAGGGAAAGATAACAACGACGTTGAAAAAGTAATGGAGAACGAAGGAATTGGCATGGTAAATCAGAACGGAGAAAGATTAATTGAAATATGTCTAACAGAAGGCATGGTCATTGGAGGCACAATATTTCTACACAAAGTGATACATAAAACAATTCTATCATCTCCAGATGAAATTACACTGCATGAAATTGAAATAACGGTGAATCTAATGGCTAACAACAAAGCTGTAGGTTAAGATGAAATAACACCCGAAATGTTAAAAGCTATCAATAGTTACAACATGAGACAACTACAGAGAATGTTTAACAAGATTTACAAAGAAGAAAAGGTTCTTTCTAAATGGAAAAAAGGAATCATTGTTAAAATATAAAAAAAGCCAATCTTAGCGATTGAAACAACTGGAGAAGAGTAACCTTAATATCAGCTGTGTCAAAAGTATTTTGCAAGGTCATTTTGAATAGACTTAAAGATATAGTGGATACAGCAATGAGAGAAGAACAACCAGGATTTCAAAAAGGGAGAAGCTGTCTCGACCAGATCTTTACTCTAAGAATAATACTTGAAGAACATATTGAAAAGCAGAAACCATTAACACTGAACTTCATAGACTTTAAAAAAGCATTTGATAGCATACACAGAGACTCATTATGGAGAATTTTAATACTATATAGAATACCATCTAAAACTGTCAACATCATTAAGGACTTATACAATGGATATGTTTGTGCAGTCAAAACAGAAGAAGGGATGAGTGAATGGTTCTAGATTGAAACAGGTGTGAAACAATTATGTATACTATCTCCTTTGCTTTTTGGAATTCCAATAGACTTCATAATGAAAAAATGCTGGGCAGGTAACACATATACTGACTGGGTACATGGGAAGATCTTGATTTTGCTGATGATATAACTCTTATCAGTAACAATGCGAATTCTATACAAGAAAAAAACAGATATCCTGTCCTCACTGGCTAGCAAAACAGGATTTGAAATTAACAAGTATAAAACAAAAGTAATGAAACCTCCCACTAATCAAAATGAAGAATACATGTAGAAGTGACAGCTGTTGAAGAAGTCAATCAATTTGCATACCTTGCCAACTACATAGACCAGGATGGTCACACCAGAAAAGAAGTGACATCAGAAAGGAAGTTAGAATTAGAATTGCAAAAGCAGCATCGATCTTCAAGAATCTTGAGAACATATGGCATTCACAAGTTATATGCACAAAAACCAAATTAAGATTATTCAATTCAAATGTAATATCCACACTCATTTATGCATGCGAAAACTGGAAAACAACTAAAGTAAAACGAGGGATGATTGATAAGTTCGCGGCCTAAAGTACACATTCTTAAAACACACAGTTGATATTATGTGCTTTTATTGATCAGGTTAATGGAAGATTAAATACCAAGTTTCAAGAAATTAACCGCAACCAATTTTTTTTTTACAGGATACTGAAGTGGTAATGGGTTTCAGAAACTGAGAAATTGATAAAATTTCTCATCGCTACCTCTGCATCAAGGGCTTATCATCGAAGTAGATCCATGAGAATATGGTAGAGACTCTAGGGGAAAGTGCCCATTCTTACAGCACACTGAAGAAATGGGCAGCTCAATTCAAACATGGAAGGGGGAGTCTGATAGATGATCCCAGTCCAGAAGACCAAGAACGGTAAGCACAGATGAAATCACCGGCAGAATCCATGACATGATAATGGAGGATCGACGACTAACTGAGCGGTACATTGCTACTGATTTTTGCATCTCCCAGGTACGTGTTCATGCCATTATTCACAATGATCATCAAATGACCAAGTTCTCTGCTCGATGGGTCCCGAAACTTCTTGGAGCTGATCACAAATGACAGCGTCTCAACATGTCAAGAGACAATCTTGGCCATTTTTCTGCACATCCTGAAAAGTTTCTTCAGCAATTTGTGACTATGGGTGAGACTTAGGTTCATCATTTTCAACCAGAAACCAAAGAATAGTCAAAGCAGTGGAAACATCATGAATCCCCACCTCCAAAGAAAGCAAGGGTGGTTCTGTCTGCAGGCAAAGTGATGGTTTCAATCTTTTGGGATTCAGAAGGTGTGCTATTGGTAGACTATCTTCAAAAGGGTAGAACGGTCACCGGGACCTATTGCGCTAATCTTGTGAAGCAACTGCGGTCAAATTGAAGGAAAAGCATCAAAGGAAATTGATGAGAGGAGTCATCTTTCAGCAAGACAATGCTCCAGTTTACAAGTCGGCGGTGGGAACGGCTGCCATTCATGAATGCGGCTTCCAGTTTCTTAAACATCCTCCTTATTCCCCAGATTTGGCCCCTTGGGATATTTCCTATTTACCAAACTCAAAAAGGAACTCAGTAGTTGCAAATTTGCTTCAGATGATGACGGCATCCACGCTGTAGATCACTTTCTACTGGTACAAGATGCCGACATTTACAAAGAAGGGATATGTATGCTCCAGGATCGCTGGACTAAGTGCATAAACTTGCATGGGGACTATGTTGAGAAATAACCCAAAAAAAGCTGTCCACAAATAATCAGTTGTACCTTAGGCCGCGAACTTATCAATTAACCCTCGTAGACAATAAATTAGACTCTTTTGAAAACAAATGCCTAGGTAAAATACTCGGCATCAAGTGGAACAAATTCAAGAACAATCCAGACATAAAACAGATGAATGAACAACAATTAGTCTCATGGGAGATCAGAAAAAGGAGATGAACATATGTTGGTCACGTGAAGAGAAGAAACAGTCAGAGAATCCAAAAAAACAAGCTAGAAAGTGGAGCACAACAGGCCGAAGAAAAAGGGGCCGACCACGGGAAACTCTAAAGAGGACACTGTTAAGAGAGGCCAACTTAATAGGCATAAAATCCATTGATGAGGTTTAAAAGCTCGCCGAAAACAGGAAAAATTGGAAAACTACCATGCGAGCCCTATGTGACGTTTAAGGGCACGGTAAGGATATAAGATAAGAATGAAGTTAATGGCTAAATTCTGGAAGGGGTCACTTGTGTAATAAAAGAGGATCTGACATCTGTTATTGAATATTATGACAAATACTTCAAGCGCGAAGCGGTCGTACACAAGAAGAATTAGCGGAACTGTCTAGCTATCGCACACTACAAATCAAATGTAACGACCCCGCTGTGGATATCTCTTCCTTTTGGTGAACTGTTTCGCTGGAATACCCGTTGTTGTCAGCCCTGGCGATGAAAGTTCTACATTTTTCAACAACTTATTTATGCGAAGTTTCATTTTCTGCACTGACTGCCATTAAAACGAAATATCGTTCAAGAATGAAAGTGGAGGATGATCTTCGAGTGTGTTCACAAATTCCAGCCAGAATAGACATACTGTCCAACCGGAAACAGTGTCATCTTTAAGGTAAATGAAAAGAACTTTTGTGTAGCAATGAATTTGCAGTTAATATGTAGAGAACATATTACATAATACTTTATAAAATTAGTTTTATACCTTGCAAATATAAAGCACTTTATTAGTGGGCCGCAAAAATGTTTGACTTGTAAATGTGGGCCGTGCAGCAGAAAGGTCTGATAATCACTGCTCTAGACCACCCGCCCTGATTTTGAAAATAATTATGTCATATCAAATATACATGATTAATGTTCTCAGCTTCGTCTGGCCCCGACACCATCGCAGTCAGAGAAGCAACAACCTGAAGCTTGAGCTTACTAAAGAGTTGAAGAGAAAACTTCAGTCCACAGTCTGACATGATTAGTGCCATGTAAGAGAAGTTCCATGAAAGAGACTAGTATTTATAATATTAGCGTTCAAAATCCTGGCTGATATTTTGTGAATGAGTTACTCATGTTTGATCTCAAGTAAAACATTATTCGTTTACCGTAGTGCTTCTCCACTGTTATCGATACATTCAGGATGTCAAACTCTGCCTAAAAATAGTAACGGCGCATCTAGATGTTTACAGTATCTAAAAATTATAACGGCATATCCAGATGCTAACACTATGTAAAAATGTTAATGGCACATCTAGATGTTTACAGTATCTAAAAATTATAACGGCATATCCAGATGTTAACACTATGTAAAAATGTTAATGGCACATCTAGATGTTTACAGTATCTAAAAATTATAACGGCATATCCAGATGTTAACACTATGTAAAAATGTTAATGGCACATCTAGATGTTTACAGTATCTAAAAATTATAACGGCATATCCAGATGTTAACACTATGTAAAAATGTTAACAGCACATCCATAAGTTTACAGTATCAAAAAATGTTCACGGTGAGCATAGATGTTAGCACTATATAAAATTGTTAACGGCACATCTAGATAAAGTACCTCCGTCATGCCTTAGTGGCACATAGAGATACGGTGTTAGTGCAGTATTTTTCTTGACCTGTTGACACAACATCTTGATGACATGTATAAAAGTGTTAACGGCATATCTTGATGACATGTATAAAAGTGTTAACGGCATATCTTGATGACATATATAAAAGTGGTAACGGCATATCTTGATGACATATATAAAAGTGGTAACGGCATATCTTGATGACATGTCTAAAAATGTTAACGGCATATTTTGATGATATGTATAAAAGTGTTAACGGCATATCTTGATGACGTGTATAAAAGTGTTAACGGCATATCTTGATGACGTGTTAATGGATCATCTAGATCTTAAACGTGTCTAAAAATGTTAGCACATCCAGATATTTAATGTTAACGACAGATCCCGTATTTAACGTATAATAAAAAGTATTAACAGCATATCCAGATGTTAGCGTATCTAAAAATGTTAACGGCACATGCAGGTGTTTAAAGTATCTAAAATGTTAACGGTAGCTCTCGATAATGTCTACAAATGTTAACGGTATCTGCACATCTTGATAGCATGTCTACAAATGTTAACGGTATCTGCACATCTTGATAGCATGTCTACAAATGTTAACGTGTGTGTATACATACATACATATACACACACACACATACATACATACATATAATCTAAAAATCTTAACGGCACATAGAGATGTTTAACGTGGCTAAAATAATATTAACGACACATTCAGATGTTGTCACATGTAAAGTAGAAAAGTTATGAATTATTAAAATACAAGTGTTCTCCCCTGAGTTTCCAGTGGTATTGATAGTTTTTGTTTTTTTATGATCGGTAGGTTGTCTTTCTCTCACTTCTATTTTAGGCTGTGACCACCACAACTAAGGCACTTTCATACAGCATTGTTAACACGTTGTGATTGCGACAACTAGGGCACTTTCATACAGCATTGTTAACACGTTGTGACCGCGACAACTAAGACACTTTCATACAGCAAACACGTTGTGACAACGACAACTAGGGGACTTTCATACAGCATTGTTAACAAGTCGTGACAACGACAACTAGGGCACTTTCATACAGCATTGTTAACACGTTGTGATTGCGACAACTACTGCACTTTCATACAGCAATGTTAACACGTTGTGACCGCGACAACTAGGGCACTTTCATACAACATTGTTAACACGTTGTGACCGCGACAACTAAGGCACTTTCATACACCATTTTTAACATGTTGTGACCGCGACAATTAAGGCACTTTGATACACCATTAATTTGTTAACACGTTCTGTCCGCGACATATTCAGCACTTTCATACAACCATTGTTAATATGCTGTGACCGCGACAACTAAGACACTTTCATACAACCATTGTTAATATGCTGTGACCGCGACAACTAAGACACTTTCATACAGCATTGTTAACACGTTGTGACTGCGACAACTAAGACACTTTCATACAGCATTGTTAACACGTTGTGACCGCGACAACTAAGACACTTTCATACAGCATTGTTAACACGTTGTGACCGCGACAACTAAGACACTTTCATACAGCATTGTTAACACCTTGTGACCGCGACAACTGAGACACTTTCATACAGCATTGTTAACACCTTGTGACCGCGACAACTGAGACACTTTCATACAGCATTGTTAACACCTTGTGACCGCGACAACTGAGACACTTTCATACAGCATTGTTAACACCTTGTGACCGCGACAACTGAGACACTTTCATACAGCATTGTTAACACCTTGTGACCGCGACAACTGAGACACTTTCATACAGCATTGTTAACACCTTGTGACCGCGACGATATTATCTTTCTCTATTGTCATTTTTTTATTTGGTGAATGCACGTTACTAGTTCTTCTTTTTGTTCACTTCTACATTTCAGAAAGTCTCTATATGTGATACTATATGTGATACTATATGTGATACTATATGTTACTATATGTGATACTATATGTGATACTATATGTGATATTATATGTGATACTATATGGTTCACCACAAGACTCAAATCTTAACACACATAGTCACTATAAAATGCAGCTGGTTCGTTGCTGAATCCAATTATAGTTCACTTGTAATACTCATCAAACAAAACTCACAAGTGAGACATCTCTGAAAGCATTTTACACGAAGTTTAAAAATATCAAATCTTCTGAATTTCTTACTCAGTACTATTAATAAATTTTCATCTTGAAATGTTATCTTCTGTCTGTCCTAAACTACTTCTAGTTCTAAACTACTTCTCTAGAAAATCAGTTTGCAGTCAGTATTCTTGTGTACATAATCTTGTACACTGACATGTACTGCCCCGTTTTTTACTTAGGCCAACTATAATATTTTAAAGTTTTTTGTGTTGGATTTTAAATAGCTACTTACATGTTACATCCTTCCTGTGCCGCTAAACGTCACATAGGGCCCGCAAGCTAGTACGCCAAGATTTTCTGTCTTCGGCGAGGCGAGTTTTTCGATCTCATCAAGGGATGTTATACCCACTGAACTGGCCTCTCTTAAAGTCTTAAGAGTTTCACGTAGTCGACCTCTTTTTCTTCGGTCTGTTGTGTTCCACTTGATAGATTGTTTGGGGATCCTCTGTTTCTTCTCATCACATTACCAACATATTCCGACCTACTTTTTCTGATCACCTATGAGACAGGTTGTTGTTTGCTCATCTGTTTCATCTCTGCGTTGTTTTGAATTCGTTCCACTTTATACCGAGTATTTTTCTTACACATTTGTTTTCGAAAGAGTCTAATTTCTTGTCTATTTTAAATTATTTATTTTAAATAATTAATTATTTTAAATACTGACACACAGAAACTTCTTGCACAAGTACTGTGATTCATTCGTCCGTGACGAGAATGACAGTTTATTTACACCAGTTGACTCTTATAAAAATTGTTGTAGAATTTCCAACAGTTCAATAGAAAAGGCGTTTACAACAGAAAACTTATTCTTTAAGTGCATATCAACTGGACTACACGAGCATTTATATATATGCTCTCTCTCTCTCTGTAGATACTCTCTCTCTCTCTCTCATGAACCTTTGGCTAAATATAAGTAGAGATCTTTCTATTCTCTACACATGACCTCGATATCTGTTCACTAGCTCTCCTACGTGTCTGCATGTCAGTCTAGCTCATAGTTTCATTACATCAGTATTACTATCTGATTCTAGATGTCTCTGTCTATTTCGCAAGGTGCACTTCAACTAAATCTATCTCTCTAAATCTCATACAATATCTATCTGTAGCTGTCTGTCTGTTTCTATCTGCACATCTCTCCTGGTCTCCATCTATCTATCTGAGTCTCTTTCTGAGTGTGCGAGTTTCTTCTGAGTATCTTCACAGTATCTTGTTATCTTCGTATGTTCGTCTCTGAGTATCTTGTTATCTTCATATGTTCGTCTCTGAGTATCTTGTTATCTTCATATGTTCGTCTCTGAGTATCTTGTTATCTTCATATGTTCGTCTCTGAGTATCTTGTTATCTTCATATGTTCGTCTCTGAGTATCTTGTTATCTTCGTATGTTCGTCTCTGAGTATCTTGTTATCTTCGTATGTTCGTCTCTGAGTATCTTTATGAAAGAGTTATAGTTCTACCTCCGAGTCTGTGTGCGAACGTCTGCATGTACCTCTGTGCGAACGTCTGCATGTACCTCTGTGCGTACATCTGCATGTATCTCTGTGCGTACATCTGCATGTATCTCTGTGCGCACGTCTGTGCGTACCTCTGTGTGCGTATCTCTCTGTGTGTATCTCCCCTGTCTCTCTCGGTCCCTCGTTTTATCTTGAAGTCCGGTTTGATGAACTGACCAATCGGCATTTCTGCTCCGCCTTTAACTGGCCCACTGGTTTCATTATGCGTACTGATTGGCTCCCGAGTCATAACCTGCCAGTTTAGTGCTGCCGAATGTCCACTCCTTGCCCTTTTTACTTGTACTTATTGGCTGATTACTAGTCCAGTTTCTTTATTTGTCGTGTCCACTTCGTAGACTATCAGTCGCAAACAAGACTTCTGGGTTTTATTAAATCCTTCTAACGTCACTCTCCAGTTATTACACCTTGGACAAGTTCTTCTCGAGCGCTTGGGGTCTCTCTGGCAGTTAACTGTCTGTCTTCTTATTCTTAGCGTTCCTTGCGTCGATGTTTGTCGTCGCCAGTTTCTTCACTTGTGGGATGGCACTGCCAGATGGTATTGCCAGATGGTACTGCCGGAGGGTACTGTCAGATGGTACCGCCGGAGGGTACTGCCGGAGGGTACTGTCAGATGGTACCGCCAGATGGTATTGCCGACCTATGGTACTTATGACTGTCTTTCTCTAGCCTCTCTCTTCCTCGGCGTCATTGTGTCTGTCCTTTCTATTCGTTTGTTTCTTCTGTTTACACTTGTCAGTGTCTTTCACTAGTATCGCGGGAAATAGTTTTCTACCTTGTTCCCTAAATTTCGGATCTAGGAGTAACTTTTCTCTTCTTATTTAATATTAATCCTTATACTATAATAGGTTCATAATTATAATCATAATTCTAGGTTACGAGTGACTATGCTGTACTATATAATACTGTTTTTTCATTTACATAGGACTGTATATATGCGTGTGCGTGTGCTTGCGTGCGTGTATGTATGTATGTGTGTGGAAATAAAATGTATTTAAAGGGCAAGAACTAAACAGGCATGTTCCTGCTAGTACATGAATGTCAGGCAGTCACAAGTGCCACACAACAAGACAGTTACTCTGGTTCTAAGCCTCAGGTGTGGGTAGGCGACGAACTCGGGACGCTCCCGGTGTCTGTCTGCAATAGTAAACAACCAGAAAGCTTGTAGGAAAACAACGCTTGCTGCAGCACAGAAGATCCACTTCCATTTCTCAGATGTACCTGTATGATATGATCAGTCAGTTTTTTCATCAGTGAGTTTTACGTCACCATTCATTCATTTTATCAGTTGTATACGACGAATAGTCAGTTTTATGTCACCAGGAGGGACAGCCAGATAGTTTTATATCACCAGTCAGTTTTACACGAGGGACAGACAATTATATATCACCTATCAGTTTTACACGAAGGACAGACAATTATATATCACCAGTCAGTTTTACACGAAGGACAGACAATTATATATCACCAGTCAGTTTTACACGAAGGACAGACAATTATATATCACCAGTCAGTTTTACACGAAGGACAGGCAATTATATATCACCAGTCAGTTTTACACGAGGGATAGTCATTTTTATATCACCAGTCAATTCTACACTGGTTATCACGAACACAAAAAAAATAGTTGGTAAGACCTATAACACTGTTATCTTGTGTGGACTGTTGGTAGGACCTATAACATTGTTATCTTGTGTCGACTGTTCGCAGGACCTATAACATTGTTATCTTGTGTCAACTTTTAGCAGGACCTATAACACTGTTATCTTGTGTGGACTATTGGTAGGACCTATAACATTGTTATCTTGTGTCGACTGTTCGCAGGACCTATAACATTGTTATCTTGTGTCAACTGTTAGCAGGACCTATAACACTGTTATCTTGTGTCAACTGTTAGCAGGACCTATAAAAGTGCTATCTTGTGTTGGCTGTTGGTAGGACCTATAAAACTGTCATCTTGTGTCGACTATTGGCAAGGACCTATAACATTGTTATCCTGTG
Organism: Achatina immaculata; assembly: GCA_009760885.1. NCBI lineage: Eukaryota > Metazoa > Mollusca > Gastropoda > Stylommatophora > Achatinidae > Lissachatina > Lissachatina immaculata. Next base: position 15,374,686 of record CM019693.1, on the reverse strand, counting down.
TCAACTGTTGGTAGGACCTATAAAATTGTTATCTTGTTTCAACTGTTGGTAGGACCTATAAAATTGTTATCTTGTTTCAACTGTTGGTAGGACCTATAAAACTGTTATCTTGTGTCAACTATTGGTAGGACCTATCACACTGTTATCTTGTGTCAACTATTGGTAGGACCTATCATATTGTTAACTTGTGTCAACTGTTGGTAATACATATCACACTGTTATCTTGTGTCAGCTGTTGGTAGGACCTTTCACATTGTTATTTTGTGTCAGCTGTTGGTAGCACCTATAACACTGTTATCTTGTGTCAACTGTTGGTAGGACATATCACACTGTTATCTTGTGTCAACTGTTGGTAGGACATATCACACTGTTATCTTGTGTCAACTATTGGTAGGACCTATCACACTGTTATCTTGTGTCAGCTGTTGGTAGGACCTATCACACTGTTATCTTATGTCAACTGTTGGTAGGACCTATCACACTGTTATCTTGTGTCAACTATTGGTAGGACCTATCACATTGTTATCTTGTGTCAACTATTGGTAGGACCTATCACATTATCTTGTGTCAACTATTGGTAGGACCTATCACACTGTTATCTTGTGTCAACTGTTGGTAGGACCTATCACATTGTTATCTTATGTCAACTGTTAGAGCCATTTAAAATCTTGGCTTACTCATCTGTTGGCAGCAGTTTTTCTCCTTGAGACCGTACGGAGAAGACGGAAACTCAAAACTGCCACATTCTTCCTTCAGTTTGACCCTTCTGACCGCGGTGACTGAGTAATTCCGAATCTCTTGAACAAGCCTGACCAGGAATTCGGGTTTTATAGCCAGCATTTTGTACATTCTGCCAGCTAAACTGTTACAACAGCGTCAGCTCAACACACAAAATAATGACGTCATGGAAGTCCTCTATTCACTATTTGTGCACACTGACGCTCATCAGAGAGAGCACTAAATATATTTCTCATTAGAACATATATCATGGTCACTAACAGAAACATGGTCACTAACAGGCAAAAACATGGTCACTAACAGAAACATGGTCACTAACAGGCAAAAACATGGTCACTAACAGGGAAAAACATGGTCACTAACAGGCAAAAATATGATCAGTAACAGCAAAAAACATGGTCACTAACAGCCAAAAACATGGTCACTAACAGGCAAAAACCAAACCAGACATGAAGTAAACTATGAACTTGTCACCAGACATGAAGTAAACTCTGAACCTGTCACCAGACATGAAATAAACTCTGAAATTGTCACCAGAGATGAAGTAAACTCTGAACTTGTCACCAGACATGAAGTAAACTCTGAAATTGTCACCAGCCATGAAGTAAACTCTGAACTTGTTACCAGAGATGAAGTAAAATATGAACTTGTCACCTGATATGAAGCAAAATGTGTGATATGAACTTCAGGGTTACCATGACCTAAAATATCAGTTCAAGAGGAATAAGAAGTTTATTTATGTGCCGTACTTAACATTATCAAGGATACATGTACTGTGAGTTATGCGCACTTTTATCAAAGATACAAGTACTGTGAGTTATGTGCACTTTTATCAAAGATACAAGTACTGTGAGTTATGTGCACTTTTATTAAGGATACATGTACTGTGAGTTGTGTGCACTTTTATCAAGGATACATGTACTGTGAGTTATGTGCACCTTTATCAAGGATACATGTACTGTGAGTTATGTGCACTTTTATCAAGGATACATGTACTGTGAGTTATGTACACTTTTATCAAGGATACATGTACTTTGAGTTATGTGCACCTTTAGTGACTTACTCATAGGCTCCTTCTCGTCCAGTGGAGGGTATCTGGAAAAGCGTTGCCTGTCGCATGGGTTCTTGCAGTCGCTAGTGAATTGTTTTTGATTCATCTCGACGAGTCTAGCAAGTCTCACGGCAAATATTGATCTGAAGCTCATTTTGGGCAAGATCCTGGAATCGATGCTCAGGATTCCCTCGAGTCCAAAAAACTGTGAATATCGCCATAAATAATATTCTGTGTGTCAGAGTAATCATTTATCATGGATATCGTACAGATTTATAACGCGGATAGTAGCTTACTCGGGTCACCAAACATCAAGATTTTATTTACCTAGGTCACCAAAAAATCAAGATTGTATTTACCTAGGTCACCAAACATCAAAATTGTGTTTACCTAGGTCACCAAACATCAAGATTTTATTTACGCCATTGTTGATTTCATTTTTCTTCTCCTTCTCCTCCACCACAAAGAAAGAAAACTACAATGTAGTGTGCCACACAAAATTTACATACTTTCATTTATTTGCTCAACAACAAATTTCTTTAAACGATTAAAAAAAATATTCGCTTTTATCTTAAATTAAACATATTATTTATTGTACAATGATATAAATAATTCTCACGCACTCATACACGCACACAAAATCACAAGCATGCTTTACACAGACATACGCACCATATATCAACATGCACATATAAGCGCACACATATATCCACACACACGTTCCACATGCACACATATCCACACATACACTCGCACATATACGTACAGTTATCCTCAGACACATACACAAATCCACGTAAACACATATGTAAACAAGGAAACTCTTGTCGCCGTATTTAACCTTGAACCAGAAAAAGGTGAGACCTTTGTGAATATGTAAGACATGTTTACCAGAACAAACACGGAAAGTTGACATACTTCCTGGATATGTCAAACAAAGCAGCATGAACTAAATTATGAACTGACATTTTGATAAATCCGCCCATTCTACAACTTGGCATAACAATACTATGAAGGGCACGGTCCTACACATAAACACAAACAGTTGGGTACGAGAATGTTGAGATAAAGCTACATAAAACACAAACAGTTGGGTACGAGAATGTTGAGATAAAGCTACATAAAACACAAACAGTTAGGTACGAGAATGTTAAGATAAAGCTACATAAACCACAAACAGTTAGGTACGAGAATGTTAAGATAAAGCTACATAAAACACAGACAGTTGGGTACGAGAATGTTAAGATAAAGCTACATAAACCACAGACAGTTAGGTAAGAGAATGTTAAGATAAAGCTACATAAACCACAAACAGTTAGGTACGAGAATGTTAAGATAAAGCTACATAAACCACAGACAGTTAGGTACGAGAATGTTGAGAAGAAGCTACATAAACCACAAACAGTTAGGTAGGAGAATGTTGAGAAGAAGTTACATAAACCACAGACAGTTAGGTACGAGAATGTTGAGAAGAAGCTACATAAACACAGACAGTTAGGTACGAGAATGTTGAGAAGAAGCTACATAAACCACAAACAGTTAGGTACGAGAATGTTAAGATAAAGCTACATAAACCACAAACAGTTGGGTACGAGAATGTTAAGATAAAGCTACATAAACCACAGACAATTGGGTACGAGAATGTTAAGATAAAGCTACATAAACCACAAACAGTTGGGTACGAGAATGTTAAGATAAAGCTACATAAACCACAGACAGTTAGGTAAGAGAATGTTAAGATAAAGCTACATAAACCACAGCTGTTAGGTACGAGAATGTTAAGATAAAGCTACATAAACCACAGACAGTTAGGTAAGAGAATGTTAAGATAAAGCTACATAAACCACAGACAGTTAGGTACGAGAATGTTGAGAAGAAGCTACATAAACCAGAGACAGCTGGATACGAGAATGTTAAGATAAAGCTACATAAACCACAGACAGTTAGGTAAGAGAATGTTAAGATAAAGCTACATAAACCACAGACAGTTAGGTACGAGAATGTTGAGAAGAAGCTACATAAACCAGAGACAGCTGGATACGAGAGTGTTAAGATAAAGCTATATAAATCACAGAGATTAGGTACGAGAATGTTGAAATGAAGCTACATAAACTACAGTTAGGTACGAGAATGTTCAAATGAGGGTACATAAACTACAAACAGTTGGGTACGAAGATGCTGAGATTGAGGGTACATACACCACAGACAGTTAGGTACGAGGATGCTGAGATTGAGGGTACATAAACCACAGACAGTTGGGTAAGAGGATGCTGAGATTGAGGGTACATAAACCACAGACAGTTGGGTACGAGGATGCTGAGATTGAGGGTACATAAACCACAGACAGTTGGGTACGAGGATGCTGAGATTGAGGGTACATAAACCACAGACAGTTAGGTACGAGAATGCTGAGATGAGGGTACATAAACCACAGACAGTTAGGTACGAGAATGCTGAGATTGAGGGTACATAAACCACAGACAGTTAGGTACGTGAATGCTGAGATGAGGGTACATAAACCACAGACAGTTAGGTACGAGAATGTTGAGATTGAGGGTACATAAACCACAGACAGGTAGGTACGAGAATGATGAGATTGAGGGTACATAAACCACAGACAGTTGGGTACGAGGATGCTGAGATGAGGGTACATAAACCACAGACAGTTAGGTACGAGAATGCTGAGATGAGGGTACATAAACCACAGACAGTTAGGTACGAGAATGCTGAGATTGAGGGTACATAACCACAGACAGTTAGGTACGTGAATGCTGAGATGAGGGTACATAAACCACAGACAGTTAGGTACGAGAATGTTGAGATTGAGGGTACATAAACCACAGACAGGTAGGTACGAGAATGATGAGATTGAGGGTACATAAACCACAGACTGGTAGGTACGAGAATGCTGAGATGAGGGTACATAAACCACAGATAGTTAGGTACGAGAATGCTGAGATGAGGGTACATAAACCACAGACTGGTAGGTACGAGAATGTTGAGATGAGGGTACATAAACCACAGACTGGTAGGTACGAGAATGATGAGATTGAGGGTACATAAACCACAGACAGTTAGGTACGAGAATGATGAGATTGAGGGTACATAAAACACAGACTGGTAGGTACGAGAATGTTGAGATGAGGGTACATAAACCACAGACTGGTAGGTACGAGAATGATGAGATTGAGGGTACATAAACCACAGACAGTTAGGTACGAGAATGATGAGATGAGGGTACATAAATCACAGACTGGTAGGTACGAGAATGATGAGATTGAGGGTACATAAACCACAGACAGTTAGGTACGAGAATGTTGAGATGAGGGTACATAAACCACAGACAGTTAGGTACGAGAATGTTGAGATTAGGGTACATAAACCATAGACAGTTAGATACGAGAATGCTGAGATAGGGTACATAAACTAGTACCTGGGCATATAACAACCAGGGGCAGGTGGCTGAGCAGAACATGTCAATCATCACACAAAACTAATAGTTGGACATATAACAGCAGAGGCAGATAACATAAAGCAGTGCATGCACACATAACAACATGCTGAGACAGGAGCTGGTTGTGCAACAACAGACTCATAGTTACAACAGACTCATAGTTACAACAGACCCATAGTTACAACAGACTCATAGTTACAACAGACCCATAGTTACAACAGACTCATAGTTACAACAGACCCATAGTTACAACAGACTCATAGTTACAACAGACCCATAGTTACAACAGACTCATAGTTACAGCAGACTCATAGTTACAACCGAGCATGTAGCATGAAGAGCGACTGAACTTGTCACGTGATTATAAAAGGATGACAGGAAATGTTGATATCTTTGTAAACGTTTTGATTGTCTCTCATTGATAGTTGGGACCTGTAGCTAATATCTGCTCAATCCATGCTTTATATAAATAATAATAATAATAATAACTATTATTATTATTATTAGTTCACGAACAAACATGAACAAAATACTTTCCCCTCACCTTAACTTGACCAGATGATGTAAACACCTGTGCAAATCTTTGTTCAGGATGCATAGTTTGGAGTATATTTCCGTTCGGGATTAGTTGGTGTGCATCAGTTTGGCTCAAGCATTGTCTTTATTGATGCAGCTGCTGCAGGCCATCTTGCTCACAGCCTACAGGAGTGCTGTTAGGGAGGCTAAGTTCCGCAAGGGACATGCAAATGAATGAATGAATGAACTGCCTTTATTATCATTTAATGTTTCAAAATGGATAAAATCTTTCTTGTAGCAAGACTGCACGCACACTTTCTGGCACTATTTTCATGCAACAAGGAAACAATTGGCAAGCATATGTGTCATTCTTTGATTTCCTCAGATTTGAAATAATTTAATGTTATTTATTTTCTAGTATCTGGATTACATTTAAGCACGTATATTTACCATTTACAGCCACGAATTTAGCTTGTTGATGGACATGGAGTAGTTTACAGAGATGACATCTTAAGTCTTAGACTATAAATCTCTCTCTCTCTCTCTCTCTCTCTCTCTCTCTCTCTGAACCTTAAGTGCCCAGGGCACATGGGGCTTCCGCAAGGGTTTTCCACAAATGCCTGTCCTTCGCCTTTTTTTCTGCTCTCGCCCAGGTGAGCCCTCTATTGCTCAACATCCTTTCTGTTGTTCTTCTCCATGTCTCTGTTGGTCTACCCTTACTTCTGTTCCCCTGTGGTGTCCATCTTAGTGCTATTTTTGGTAATGTTTGTCAGTCATTCGGAGCACATGTCCCAACCATCGCCAGCGTCTTTCCTCAATAATTGTTGTCAGTGGTTTCATCTGCATTTCTGCTAATAAAATGTTATTTCTTATGGTGTTTGGCCAAAATATTTTTTTAATTCTTCGTAAACATTTAGTCTGGAAAGAATTCAACTTGTTTTCTATGGTTTTGGTGATTTTCCATAGACTATAAATATCCAAGATAAAAAGAACATATCCTTTTCCTTAAAAAAAAAGTAACTTGTAGGACTTTCTGGGGCAGGAGAGGGTTTTTTTAATTTAATTGTAAAACTTTGTGAATAAACAGAAATGAAATGCGCTGTTTTTATTCGTTTAGTTGCGTTTATTTTTTTAAATTTGACTAAAGCTACTTAGTGTTTACATCTGGGGTCACACTAAAAACTCATTCTCCACTTTTTTCAGTCATTATTTCAACTTCTTTCACTTACCTTTTTTTCTCCCATTCTATGTCTCACAATCTATCTTCTCTTCTCCTTTTCTCTTCTCTTCTCTACTCTTCTCTCCTCTCTTCTCAACTATTCTCCTCTCTTCTCTTTTCTTCTTCTTCTCTTCTCCTCTTCTTCCCTCTTATCTTCCCTCTTCTTTTCTCTACTCTTCTCCTCTCTTCTCTTTTCTTCCTCTTCTCTTCTCCTCTTCTTCCCTCTCATCTTCTCTCCTCATTTCTCCCCTCTTCTCTTCTCTTCCTCTTCTCTTCTCCTCTTCTTCCCTCTCATTTTCTCTCCTCCTCTCTTCTCTCCTCTCCCTTTCTCATCTCTTCTATCCTCTCCTCTATTTTTTTCACTTCTCTTCTATCCTCTCCTCTGTTTTCTTCTCTTCTCTAGATCACATAAATGTAGCTCATCCAGAAAACATTATACAATGTAAAGTCCCTCACATATCACTGAGTGATCACTAACCGGTCTGTTGCACATGGACACAAAATGGATTGAAAGTTCTCAAAAACAAACACACCAGCATTAGATTTAAACGTTTTAACAAATTCAATTTAGAGTAATTTCTAAAAGAGTTACAAGCAGCATCTCTAGATTATCTGTACCAACTAACTGACCCAGATAAAGCCCTGGAATAATGGATAAAGATCTTTCAGAATATATTTTACAAACATTTTCCATTAAGGAGGTGAGAGTTAAACATAATGTGAAGACCCCCCTGGATTGCATCTGAGGTATTGTAAGTCATGAGGGAAAAAAGATCAAGTCCACAAAAATAAAGAATTAACTAGCTACTGATTACTTTGAAACCCTTTCTTTCAATCTTTGGGATCGCATTTGATTATTCCTTGTCCTTTGCACACCAGGTGGGCCATGCAACACAGAAATCCAGGAAAGCGTTGCGAGCTGTTAAGTTAATGGCCGTAGCGGGCTTTCCAGGGGACACTCTCTTCTTGCTGATGCTTGGGCTGTTATTGTCATCACTGGAATATGGGCTTGGTATAAAACTTGTTTGGTGCAAGTTTAGATTTATAATTATTAGGAGAAATACATTTTCTCTTCCCATACCGGAAGCCCATATATTCCCATTCCCGGGGGGGGGGGGGAGGGAGTAGTTCCATGCCGGACACCCACATAATGCCACATGTTTTGTATCTATAAAAACGGTGTAACGTTTTCATTGTAAACGTTTTATTTCCGCATGTCCGGTGACCCTTCATAGGTCAATCCAAGCGTGGTTAGCAACGAGAGTGAAATGGATATTTGTATCGAGATTTTGCATTGTTTTTGTGATTTCGGAGGCATACAGACATGTCCTATGACGAGACCACTGTTCTAGAATGTACCTCAAGTAGATCTATACCTATAAAACGGACTGGAGAAGTAGTTAGAAGTTTATATTAGACATTATTTTAGTGAGTATGCCACATATCATCGCACGACGAGATCTGATAGGTCTACAAGTAGATCTAGACCTAGCCGATGGTAAGTAGTGTAGATCTAGACCTAGCTGATGGTAAATAGTACACAATTATCAATTAAAATCACCACATTACTTATTTTTTCCCTAAAAATAACTCTTCATTTATGAAATCTTCATACATTTACAGCTATTTTGATGCATAATACGTATACTTTTAATGTGGAAATTCTTTGTTACACTACATAATTTACACCACATGAGATGGGCACGGGCAGAATATAGCCAACGATCACCATATTACACAGCCATTTACAGCACATCCATAGGCATAACTAAACAAGACACAGCCAGGCCATTGCCTCTATCTACACTGATTGCAAGTCATTGTTTGTATATATATATATATATATATATATATATATATATATATTATATATATATATATATATATATATATATATATCCCGAAACCGACTACCAATCACATGGACGATGACGCTTCAGTCAAGGCCGTACACCCTTCGATCTAAGCGTGCCTTGTCCACATTGGCTTGCTCACCTTGTCCAATGCACAGCTGAATAAATTAGAGCTTGTACAGAACGAGGCAATGAGAGTGGTCTTGGATTGCACGAGAGATACTCCAGTGGTGACCATGCGCTTTCTGCTTGATTTGCTGAGTGTGAGGTCTAAACACAAGAATGCTCAGGTAAAGACATACATCAGGGTTGCTGGAATGAAGGACCATCTTCTCTATAAGGAGTTTGATTGATAAAGGAAAGACGCATCAAACGAGGCAGATTCTGGGTGGCTGAGGCGGAGGATACAATAAAGCCAGTCTGCAGTCTAGATGAAGTGCCTAAAGGTGATGACTGGTTACGGGTACACATGACCGACCTCAGCTAACAAAGGTTATTATACAGAAGGGCCGTGAATGTCGAGATTGGGCACAAGGAGCAGATGAACTTTGAGTTCAAGATCTCATCTAGCATCGCTGTGGGTCTTCTGATGTGGTAATATATACAAATGGCTCAGTGACTCGGAACAGCAGAAGTGGTTTGGGTTTTGTTGCCTACCTAAATGGAAGAGTAGTGGGAACCTCTGAAGTCACCACATCAAGCATGAGAATGGAGATTGAGTCTGTGTCGGCGGCAATGGAATGGTTGGTTGCTCATGCTGTGGTTAATGGCGTCATTGTGACGGATTCACAGAGTATGCTTCGTAAGATTGAGAAGAATTTCTTCGAAAAGAATGATTTCATCTGTTAAGCCAGTCAGCTGTGACAAGCCTAACGTGGCTTTACTGCACAGTGCATGTGGGAATACACGGCAGTGATGTGGCAGACAGACTTGCTGGACAGGCTAAAATAAGTGGCAGACTAACAATGGACAAGGGGGACATTGCTTAGGGTGTATTGGACAGACCTCGGGAAAATGAAGAGCGGGAATTGAAGAAAAATGTGGTTGCGAAGAGACTGCTAGAGCCAGGACAAATTAAAAGTGCTGGCAGGAAATAGAAACTGTGTGGCAGAAAACGAGTCGTAAACAACCAACATTTGACAGGAATTCTTAGCATCTTGGCTGGATGCTGCGACATGCGGCGGGGCATATATGAGGTTGTCCCGAATACAGTGAAGCCGGAGTTTGAACTTTGAACTTTGAATCTTTCTTTCAATATTTCTAGGCAGGAGAAGAAAAATTACTTCAGAAACATAGTTCAGAAGAAATCAAACAGTAAGTCTGTCTGGAAAACAATTAACATTGCAGCAAACAAGAGAAAACAGTCTGACTTGCAGAATTATAAATCACGTGCCTACTTGTGAAGAGTTCAGCAATCACTTCAGAGAAGAAGTCAATATTTTTAAATATTCACTACCGAGCTCTACTTGTGACCTAAGTGAATTAAACAAATGCATAGGTAGAAAATGTGCACATCTAAAGCAACCCAGTATTCCTTTCATGTCAGTTGGTGAAGTCTATAATTATCTTTTATCATTAAAGAACAATAACACAGCAGGGCTTGATGAAATTAGCAACAAGATATTACGCTATTCAACCCCAGTAATTACAGATACACTAACATACATTTACAATCAGTACATTGCACATTGTCATTTTCATTAGGCTTTTAAAATTGCAAAAATATATGCCCTTTTCAAATCTGGTTTAGAGAAAATTCCTTCAAGCTATTGGCCAATGTCCATTCTATCGACTTTGTCAAAACCCCTATAAAAACACACATACAAAACAACCGTACAACACATGCAAGACAACGATTTGATTGTTGACTGTCACTTAGGTTTTAGGCCGAAACATTCCTGCCATACAACTTTCACAAAGATGACAGAATGTTGGTTATCTAATATAAACAATGATAAATTATGTGGTGCTGTCTTTGTTGAATTTAAAAAAAAGGTATTTGACATGACTGATCATGAAATTCTAGTTATAAAGCTTGAGACGTATAAATTACACCCAGATTAAACAAAATTTATTATATAGTTTACACTAGTGACAATGACTGTATTAACTTTGAGTTATCTCTTCAATTTGAAATAAAGAGTCTAATTAACTGGAGCAACACCAGCAGACTGCTCATAAATACCAGTAAAACAAAATCCATGCTCATTACAAGGCAGAAATCGATATATTCACCAACAACAACGCCACAGCTCCATGCTGGGATTTCAAATACAGAGAATGTTAGTGAAAATAAAACTCTAAGACTCACGATTGATCACCACCTCAGCTGGAATCGTCATATAGACAGTCTAACCAAACTCATCGCACAAAAAATTTACAAATTTGCCAAAATTAAACACTTTCTTGACACATCTTACATCCTTCCGGTACCGTAAAATGTCACGTATGGGCTCTCATGGTAGTTCGCCAAGTTTTCCTGTTTTTTGGCAAGCTTTCAACCTCATCAATGGATTTTATGCCTACTAATTTGACCTCTTATAACATTGAACTCTTTCATGTGGTCGACCTCTTTTTCTTTAGCCTGTTGTATTCCACTTGATAGCTTGTTTTTGGATTATCTGATTGTTTCTTCTCATCGCATGACCAATATATGTTCATCTCCTTTTTTTCTGATCACTCATGAGAAAGGTTGTTGTTCGCTCATCTGCCTTATCTCTGCGTTGTTCTTGAATTCGTTCCATTTTATACCGAGTATTTTCCTCAAGCATTTGTTTTCAAAAGAATCTAATTTGTTATTTGTTTCTTTAGTTGTTTTCCAACTTTCACATGAGAGTGGTTATTACATTTGAATTGAATAATCTTAACTTGGTTTTTGTGCTTAGAGCTTTTAATGCCGTATATTCTCAAGATTCTTGAAGGTCGATGCTGCGTTTGCAATTCTAACTTCCTTTCTGGTGTCACCATCCTGGTCTATGTAGCTTGCTGAGGTATGCAAATTGGTTTACTTCTTTCACAGCTGTTCCTTCTACGTATAATTTTCCTTCTTGATTAATGGGAAGTTTCATTATTTTTGTTTTTTCCTAATTAATTTCAAGTCCTATTTTGCTAGCCAGTGAAGACAGGGTATATGTTTTTTTTGTATTGATTTCACATTGTCACTGATAAGAGTTATGTCCTCCTGTAGGCCTCTCGGTTGTAAGCAAGATGCCCTGCTGCTGATGCATCCATTTGCAAATAATCAACGATGTCTTGCAGCCGTCTTTGTCTTGGTCTTCTCTTTCTTTTTCCTATTATGTATCCTTCCAAGACGGTTTTCTCTAAATTCTCATGACGATTAATGTGTCCAAAATATTTAAGTTTTCTTCTTTAATCCTCTTTACTAGCCAACCTTCTTCAATATTAGATGCCTGTAATATGGACATATTTGTTCTATGTTGTCTCCATGGTCTTTGAAGAACTCTTCTGTAGCATTTACATTTCAAAGGTATTTATAGATTTCTCAGCTGTTTCGTTAAGTGTCCAGGTCTCACAGGCATATGTTGCGATGGAAAAGATGCATGCCCTTAAAAATCTTACTTTTGTAATTCTATCTGTTCCTCTCCACAGATTCTTTAGTTGTTTTAATTTTTGAAGAGCGACAGATGTCCTCCTTTTAATTTCCCTCATTGTATCTTCATTATTAATTAGTAGTGATCCAAGATGTTCAAAACTCTCCTTCTCTGGGAACAACTGTGTTAAGAGCACACTTATCTTAACATAGTCTTTGTGAAACATGAAACATTAGATCTGGCTGCTTAAAAAACTACCTACTCCTGTAGTCTATAAACCTGTAGCAACCAACACTATTTGTTATTCCTCCTGTAAGGAAAGAAGGAATATGATCATCAGCGAAGTGAGGAGTTCAGAGGACGATAAGCGAGTCCAGAAGGCAGTCCAACAGGTACAGCAAGGTCAGTGGACAACATGGGAGGAAGTCCTGCAGAGATCACTAACATGGGAGGAAGTCCTGCAGAGATCACTAACATGGAATGACATTTGGAAAATGGCACCCTTGAGGCTCAGCTTCATCATCAGAGCTACTTATGACCTTCTGCCTACAGGCTCCAACTTATATAAATGAGGTTTATCAGAAGACGCAAATTGCCCTCTCTGCAACGAAAGGCAAACATTAGAACATGTGCTGTCAGCATGCAGAGTATCATTAGGTCAAGGACGCTACACCTCGCGGCACAACAGAGTGCTGCAGGAACTAGTAGCTATTGTAGACAGGGCAAAAGATAAAGCAAATAACAGCAAAAGAGTTGAGGTCCCACCTAAATACTTCATAGGCGCTGGTACGACATCGAATATTGAAATAAGGGACATTCCCTTACTATCACTGCTAGATAGTGGAAATGACTGGGATGTGATGGCGGACCTACCAGGAAGAAGAGAATACCCGACTGCCATTAAGAACACAGGAATGCGTCCAGACATTGTAGTGTACTCCATAAAAAACATGAACTAATAATGATTGAGCTTACGATTCCGTACGAAACAAGAACAGAGGAGCAACATCTGTTCAAATGTGAGAAGTACAATGACCTGGTCAAGCAACTGAGGCAGGGGGCAGGAGTCAGGGCAAAAGTGATAGCTGTAGAAGTGGGAGAGAGAGGATTCATAGCAACATCGGCATACGACCTGTGTAAGCAATTGGGCATAAAGGGACAAGCAAGAGCAAGGGCATTGAAAAGCCTTTCAGAAACAGCAGAAAAGGCTTCATGCTGGCTGTGGAGTATGCGAAACAAGCATTGACAACATAAATAATTTCGCTTGTCGCGGCCAACACTAGTCCTTCGTGGCTAAAATAGCTAAAGACGCACTTCAAAAGTGCAGTGCCAACTCAATCCCGGGACAAACAAAAAAAAAAGCAACAACTCACAAGACCTCTGGGAGTCATGACCCAGAGGGGCCCACCCCCTTAGACTGTCAGGAGTTTAATAGGGCCGAAACACTTATCTGAGGAGGGGGGGGGGTGGTAATTCCTCTGATGATATGAAGGAGTTGTGTTGTTGTTCCGCTCTCGATAGTAGAGAGTTTCCTGCATGCATCTTATTGTTATAAAAATAATGTCACCCTCTTAATAAGACAGAATTGTTAGGGAATAGAAAATTTTCTGTAAAGAAAGAAGGAACATAGAACTGATAAATCTGCTAGTAGCCTCTTGTTTGTTATAGGAGTGTCAGATAACTCAGACAAAATGCTATGCACGCTAAGAAAACCCACTCGTCTGTGGGAAAATTGACAAGCACAGATATCCCTCCTAGCATAGAAGGCGCCCCCCCCTCCTAGGATAGAAGGCCCTCCCCTCCTAGGATAGAAGGCCCCCCTTCTAGGATAGAAGGCCCCCCTCCTAGGATAGAAGGCCCTCCTCCTAGGATAGAAGGCCCCCCTCCTAGGATAGAAGGCCCCCCTCCTAGGATAGAAGGCCCCCCTCCTAGGATAGAAGGCCCCCCTCCTAGGATAGAAGGCCCCCCTCCTAGGATAGAAGGCCCTCCAGCTTTTGACATTGCACACCTGTCATAGGTGGAGCTGAGATCTTGGCCTGGGGCCACGCTTGGCTGTTCGGGATGGTGGATGGATGGGGACACAGAGATCACCTGCAGGGAATGGGGAAAGTCTGATGGAAATCGACGAGTCCAGGAGGTGACAAGCCTATGGGTCTCTACAAAAATATCTATCAGAGTGAGGCGAACAAAGCAGCCAGCAGACTATAGGTGGCGGGGAATGGACATCGTTGAGGCAGCACCAGATCCCTCACCCCAGAGTCAGAGTGTCTCTGTGAAACTGTCTCAAAGCCGTCGGACGGACCGGTGCTGCACTCGGGACCTGATCTCAGCTTCTCACTGGAAAGACCTCCTGGGTATAAAAGAAAGACTTAGGACAAAAACCCCAATGTGAAAATGTCAGAAACAAAAAGAAAACCATTCGAGCCCGGACGTCAACTCGTGAAAGGTCCGCGCCAAGTGGTTCGCCCCCTCCCCCCCCCCCCCCCCCAGCTACCCTGAGCGAAAAATTCAGCTACGGGGGGTACACTAAACATTCTTCAAATCAACATTTCCGGACTTAAGCCAAAGGCCTCAGAATTAAACAGATAAAAGGGATGGCGACTGCAGTAAAACTGGTTTAAATAAATAAGGTAGATAGAGGTGTATGGTGAGAAAAAAAACGAATAGAAAGTATGAAATATATAAATGAAAAACATACAACATCCGATATTTCGGCGTGAGCCTTATTCGAGGATACATACAGAACGAAATACAAACATATATAACTTATCTGAAGCGTCTTGCTCCGGGTGAGAAGCAGAAATTTGCGTGGAAGAAGGAGGAAAAAAAAGAGGGAAAAAAAAACACCACGCTGCCTACAGACAAAAGATTCACGATAGGGCCAATCATAACGAAGAAGCAGAGAGAGCGGAGGAGAACAAGTGGGAGAAAGGGGTGGGGGGAAGGCAATAGAAACATGATAGCCTCTAGAGGTGTCGGGGGGGGGGGGGGAGGGGGAAAGGGGAGGGAAAAGGGGACGCGGAGAGGTAATGAATGAAGAACTTAAACACCTACCGGGAGAAAATGGGAAACTGGTGGATAGGACAAGACCAATATGTTGGCAGAGAAGGAAATAGGATGGTGGTAGGGAGGGGTAGCATAGAGAAAGAAAGTAGAGTATAAAAAGGCCAGTGGAAAAATAAACATTAACAAATACATAGTAACAACCTTCGGTACCTGACGACACAGTACTGATAGCGGAGAACCAACAAGACCTGCAAAATCTCTTGGATAAAGTCGCTAAAGAAAGTGAACAGAAAGGCCTTACTTTGAACATCAAAAAGACAGAGACAGTGGTTATATCTAAGAAACAGAATCCACCAGCATGCAGTATAAAATTAAACGGAACTATTCTAAAGCAGGTGCAGAAATTCAAATACCTTGGAGCAGTAATAACTTCAGATGGGAAATGCAAAACAGAAATTAGGAACAGAATAGGCCAAGCAAAGACTGCATTTCAGAGAATGAGAAACATATTAGCTAACACATCTTTATCAATGAATGTTAGAAAACGAGTCCTAAAATGCTATATTGAACCTATCTTGTTATATGGAAGTGAATCATTGACAATAGGCAAGTCTGCACAAAAATCATTGGAAGCAGCAGAAATGTGGTTTATTAGAAGAATGTTGCAAATCCCCTGGACAGCAAAAATAACTAATGAAGAATGTATGAGAAGAGCTGGAGAGACAAAAAAATTTTGTTAAAAAATAAGAGAGACAATGTACTTTCATAGACATGCAATGAGAAGAGGGGGCATTGAAAATATTATAATAACAGGAAAAATAGAAGGAAGAAGATCAAGAGGAAGACCAAGAGAAATGATACTGGACAGTCTGATGGGTTGGTGTGAGAGGAGATCACCAACTGAACTGATGGCCTGCATGAAGGATCGTGTACTCTGGAGAAGCATAATAGCCAACGCTAGTCGCCACGGCACCTGATGATGATGGAAAAATAAAGAAGTTACAGAAAGCTGAAGACATTGTTAATTCCAGCTGGGTGGAGACAGCCAGTCTGGAAAATAAAGTGCTGTTCTAGGACCCTCCGAGATCGTACATCTGCGGAACAAGAGCGGATCGCATTAACCGAAATGTCCTGTTTGCCCCTGTGGTTACCAAGGCAAAAATGTTTAGCCACAGGTGTCCAGGCCCTCTTAGAAATATCATTGAGATGCTGGCGAAATCGATCTCCTAACCGTAAGCCAGTTTCCCCTATGTACTTCAAACCGCAACGTTTGCACATGATAACATAAATGACATTTCGTGAAGTACAGGTGAAACCCTCCTGTACTGATAACGTGGATTTAGGGAAGGAGATCTGGCTGGCCTCGACAACAAACGGACAAGTGTTGCATCTACGGCATCCACAACGTCTGGTACCATAAAAAGTGTCATCTGTCTTAAGATGACTACGAATTAAAAGGTCCCTGAGGTTCTTGTCCCGTCTGTAGGCCACCAATGGGTTCCCCAAAAAGTTCACGTGTCTCAGGCTCGGTCTGGAGGAGGTGGAGATGGCGAAACAGTATGTTTTTAACTGCCAAGCTATGAGGGTGATACGTGAGTACTAGTTTCACTCTGTTCGAGCTACAGTGCGGTTTAGGGGTGAGGGCTTGTTGCAGCGATATATGGCTAATGCGGATCCAAGATGACGAGAGAACGTGGTCTGGATAGCCGCGTTGACGGAAGAAATCTAGCAATTTGTGGCCTTGATCCTGGATCTCAGAATTAAGCAGACAGCTGAAAAAAGTCAACATCCATATTGTAATCATACAAGAAACCCTTCAATATGGAAAAGATCACTCAGTGCCTGGATACACCATATAACCAAATGTGAATGTGGTAAATGCAGGGGTATTGCCACACTCTTGAGAAATGACATCCAAGGAGAAGTTAAAAACAGAAAGTGCAATGAGAATGATATCAAAGAGATTATGGCGTGATGGACTGGGGTACACTCTGTATAATGTTTATTGTCCCCCAAATTCTAAAAGTCATATCAACATACACAGCACAGACATGGAGAAAACTATCATTGCAGGAGATTTTAATGCACATCTACCATCACTAGGATACAAAGACCGAAACACTATAGGAAACACTGAAGACAACACCAGCAACATGATAATATTGCAAGACTCCTCCTCTCCACCAATACTCCTCTACAGAGCCACTGGATGCACATACAGACCTGACCTCATCATTGTCTCAGCAGACATCCACAACGATTGTACTCTGAGAGTGCTTGATGACATAGGAAGCGACCATTGCTCCATTCTTCTACAAATTTCTCGCACACGAAGCCAAAGACCACACAAATCCCCTCGCTGGAATTATAGAAAAGCAGACTGGGAAAAATTCAGAACACAAACAGATGAAAACTTGTCAAAATTAAATGACAACACAAACATTGACACACTCTACAACAACATAAGCCAAGTCATACTTGGAGTAGCCTACGAAACAATCCCCCAGTGATGAAGAAAGAAATATACCCCCTTCTGGACAAAATCTCTGGAAGACTAAGTAAAAACAAAGAAGAGCAGCCAGGAAGAATACAGAGAAAAATCCTACTCCAGAAAACAGAAAAGAGTACATTAAACTAACAGCTAAGGTAAGACTGGAAACTAAAAAACCAAAGAAAGAGAACTGGTTAAGCACATGCAGCAATCTCAACCTCAGAACTGAAGGAAAGAAGGCTTGGAAACTCTTAGATAACATGTCAAGAAGAAACAAACAAACTAACCCTAACCCAATGTGAATCTCTGATCGAGTCCTCTCAAGTGACTCAGACAAAGCCAGTACTTTTAACAAATTCTTTGCTGCCACCAACAAATCCTCCAACAGGAAAGTACTTGACAAGGCGCTGGGAAAAGTTCTGAGAAATAAAGAGAGATCTAGCTTGGCAGATATTCCACTTTTTGAGGAAAACTTTAGCATCCATGAACTCCAGAGTGCTATGGTAAGCTAAAGCTAAAAAAAGCACCAGAACCAGACAAAGTATCAAATGAATGATCCTTCATCTAGGCCCTGTAGGAAAGTCCAAATTGCTGAACAAGACCTGGTAAAGTGGAGTACTACCAAAATCTTGGAAGTCAGCCATAGTTAGACCTATCCTGAAAAAAGGAAAGCCAGAAGATGACCTAAAAAGCTTTAGACCAATCTCACTGACTTCCAACATCGGAAAGCTAGAAGAATTAATGCTTAACAAGAGACTGTTCTGGTGGTTGGAATCCTTAGGGTCTCTCAGTAACTTTCAAGCAGGCTTATGCAAAGGATCAAGAAATGAAGACCAGCTATTTCTCCTCACTCAAAGCATAAAAGACAGTTTCATACACAAGAGAAACTGGTAGTTGTCTTTGTAGACTTCCAGCAGGCATATGACAGGGTCTGGCAAAAGGCCTATTGAGATGCAAAACATGGGCATACATGGGAAAATGTACCAATGGGTTAAAAACTACCTGAATAACAGGACCATACAAACTCAGGTCAATAACATACTGTCAAACAAATGCACCCTTGAGGAAGGTCTGTCACAAGATTCTGCTCGTAGCTGCACCTTGTTCCTAATCTTTATAAATGACCTCCCTGACCTGTTGAACACCCATAAAGCCATGTTTGCCGATGACCTTGTCATATGGACTAATGGAACAGACCTGTAGCTGGCTGCTGAGAGACTTAATAGAGCCCCCCCTCACCATATCAGCCTATTGCAATGTCTGGAAGTTGAAGGTCAGTGTTAGTAAAACTACATATACAGTCTTCACTCTTAGCAACAAACTAGCAAAGACTGAACTGAAAATAACTCTTGACTGTGCTCAAATCATGAAAGAAAAAAATCCAGCATACCTTGGTGTGAAACTAGACAGAAAATTGAACTTTAAAGAGTTTATGGATGGACTAGCAGAAAAAGCATCCAAAAGACTAAACTTACTCAAGTGACTTGCAAGTACATCCTGGGGAGCTGACGAAGCAACTCTCAGACAACTGTATGCAGGATATGTTAGGTCTATAATTGATTACAACCTCTCCCTACAGGTCACATCATCAAAGAGCTTTCGTACACAAGTAGACAGAATCTAGAACCAAGCTGTTCATTTCATTTGTGGCCCATTGAGATCAACACCCTCAGCTGCATGTGAAATTCATGCAAACATAGAGCCATTAGATATAAGACATGAAAAATCAACTATTGAGGCAGTAGAAAGATATAAACGCATGCCCCCAGACCATCCTAACAGAACAGTGGTTGATAAATGGAAGCATAATAATAGACTGAAACTGAAAACTCCAGTGCACATAGCAGAACAGTTAAACATAAGACACAAACTTCCTGAAGACAGAGAAGAACTTACAAAAGTACCAGACATCCCACCAAACACAAACTACACACTTCCTCAAACTAACTCCAGACTCAAGAACAAATTAGTGAATAAATTATCAGGTCCAAATACTCTAAGCTGTGTGAACTGGAGACCATAGAATCCTACCCCAAGGACTGGATCCATGCATACACTGATGGGTCAGCATTCAAGGATACAGACAATGCAGGATATGGGGTACTCATAATGTCTCCAGACAAGACAACAAGCCACATTTCTGCTCCTTGTATATCTTGCTGCTCCAGTTATGATGCAGAGATGCAGGCAATATTAGCAGCCCTGGCAGCCACCACCACCAAATACAAAAACACTGCATCCCACTCAAAAAAACCTTGTTATTTTCTCAGACTCCCAGTCTGCTCTCCAGGCCCTTGAAAACTAGATACCATCAGCTGATCACATTTCAACTGACATACTTAGTGCAATAAACCAACTCGCCTCCTATGACATCAAGACCACTCTACAGTGGATACCAGGGCACACAGATATCAGAGGAAATGAACGTGCTGACAGACAGGCAAAGAGTGGAGCCACCATGTCACAGCCCCACATCTCCACCAACATGAGAACAGCTAAACACATTATACACAACAACTGCAAGCAGCAGTGGATAGACAGCTGGGCCAGTAATCCAACTGGAAGATCCCTATATACACACTAGCCAAAGCCTAACCCTGGAGACCACATCAACAGCTTATGTCGTAGAGACCAGTGCACAATTTTCGGGTTGCGAACAGGACACATCACCCTCAATAAGCACTTTACAGAGTGACCGCTGACCAAACACACCATTCTGCATGCACTGCAACAGACAAGAAGAAGAAACTGTTAAACACCATCTGATGGACTGTAGATAATTGAAGGACATTCAGAAGAACCTGATGCCACCAAATTACTCAGTCACCAACATTCTGTATGGAGATGTAGAACAGCTGAAGAGGACCAGTACATTTCATTATCTGACATAAGGGAAAAAGAGTGAAAACTTGTAAATCTGGGGATCGGAAAAGTCAAAGTTGTTCAAAACTCTCCACTTCTTCAAATTTTCCCTCTGAACTTATTTGTTTTGTGAGTTGTCATCAATTTAGTTTCCTTCGCAATAAGATAGACGTTTTGCTCTTCACTGTTCATATGGACTGACATAATTAGTTTTTCCATTCCTTTTTGTGTTGTGGACAAAAATACTGTGTCATCAGCATATCTAATCTCTGGTATTTCATAACCTCCAATTGTTATGGCATTATATTCTTTGTCTACATCATCTCTAACGTTCCGTATTATATTTTCAGTCAATGTTAAATAAGTGACAGTATGCAACCCTAATAGACAGGTTGTTTTATGTCAAACCAAGTTGTTTTTTCACTATTTATTCTTACAGTGATATTAATTGTGTCACATGTGTTGGAAATCCATTTTTTTCCATTATTCCCCAAAATGTTTGGTGTTGTACATAATCAAATGCCTTTGAATAGGCTATAGAAGATAAATATAGATTCACATTAAATTCTCTGCACTTCTGTATTATTAATCTTGTGTTTAAAATGTGATCTCTTGTTCCTCTTCCTTGTCTATAACCAGCTTGGACCATATTGATTTCTTCTTCTATTTTCTTTCGAAGCCTACCTGTTATGATTTTTAATACAAGTAGAATTTGCTGGCATGACTAATCAGGACAATGGATCTGTAGTTTGTTCACAATTTCAAATTACCCTTTTTTTGGCAGTGGTATGAATACAGTTCTTTTCCATTCTTTTGGCCAAATACCTGAATGCCATATCTTTTTGCACAGTGCATGATAGGTTGATGCACATTCCTTTCCTCCTGCTTTAATAAATTCAGCTGTTATCTCATCACGTCCTGGTGATTTACCATTTTTCAGACTCTTTATTGCCCATAAAACTTCTTCTATTGTTGGTTTGGGTTCTTTCTCCTGCAATAATAATTCACACTGTTGATTTCTGCTTTCACAGTCAGTTGTTTCATACATTTCTCTGCAATATTCCTTCTATCTTTCTAGAATTTCCTCTGTCTCTGTCAAGGTATTCCCCATCTCGTCACAAATTACATTTAGTTAGGTGTGGCACTTCTTGTCAATGTTTTCATTTCTTTAAACATTTCGCTGTCTCTTCTACACTTCTGATGTCCTTCTATTCTTTCACAACAAATCCTGTATGTTTTTTTGTATCTTCTTATGTTTCTTCTTATTTTTTTATTGTTAAAGATTTATATCCCTCCCTGTTATTTGTCACTTTCCATTGCATCTTCATTTCTCTACATTGTTTTAACAGTTGTAATGCACCTGCTGTAATATATTCATTCTTTTGTGTTTTCTTTACTAGATGTGCTTCATATAATGATTCTGTACTTTCCTTTCTTCATCTCCTGTGAGGGCGGCCTCTTTCTCTGTCACCTACAAATCTTAGTGTGAATGTTGTCTGTGACATATTATCTGGTTGTAACCATGTAACATGGCCAAAATATTTGACGCTGTTTCTGGGTATAGTTTAATACTGGTCTTAATCCAACCTTTGTGCTGTTGGTGTCATTTCTTATTTGGTCTCTTCTTGTCATATTTAGTATTCTCCTTAGACATCTCATTTCTGTCATGATGATTTTTCTTTTGTTTTTGGATGTTAGTGTCCATGTTTGACATTGATAGCACAGAGTTGGGAGGAAAATTGTGTTGTGCAGTGCCCTTTTTGTTTCAGTTGTGATGTATTTGTTTTTCGGTAAAGGAGTCATTTGTCCAATGACCTGGTTTGCTTTATTGCATCTGTTCTCAGTCTTGGCATCAGTCATCCCTGAAGATGATATTATGCCAGCTAGATATTTGAAATGTTACACTTGTTTCAATGGCTGGTTGTTTAGGAAGATCTTTGGAATTATTCTCTCACTATGGTCATGACTTCCATTTTTTCAACACTGATCTTCATGTTGTGGCTTTTACTTGCCCTTGCTACATTATCCATATTCTGCTGTAGGCTTTTTCTGATGTGGCTATAAGTGCTTGGTCGTCAGCAAAAAAAGGAGTTCATTTATGGACCTCCCATTGGGTATGTCTTCCGGAGGGTGTTGTGGGTTTATCAGCATTGTTTCTAGGGTTGGACTGTTGGGCAGCTTTGTTGTGGAGTTTTTACTATGTATTTAACTTCTTTGCAGATGTTATCAGTGTATGTTATGAATAGTAAGGGAGATTGTACACAGCCTTGCCTCACTCCAGATTTTATGATGAATGGTTCAGAGTGTCCCGCATTTGTTCTAACTGTACACTGAGTGTTTTTGTATAGGTTTTTGCACAGGTTGTAAAATGTGTACTAACTTCATAAATGCTGTAAGATTTCCCACAGTTTATATATATCTGCGCTAT
The DNA here is from genome assembly GCA_009760885.1 of Achatina immaculata. Taxonomy (NCBI): domain Eukaryota; kingdom Metazoa; phylum Mollusca; class Gastropoda; order Stylommatophora; family Achatinidae; genus Lissachatina; species Lissachatina immaculata. Next base: position 15,351,517 of record CM019693.1, on the reverse strand, counting down.
CAAATGCTTTTTCTTGATCTACGTAATCTATGTGCAGTATCTGATTATGTTTAACTGATTTTTCTGTCTGTTATCCTAAGGAAAAGATGTCATCTGTACAGCTTCTATTTTTTTTTCTAAATTCCGTCTGAGTTTCATTTAACTGTGGTTCAATCACTGGTCACAGTTTGTTTTCTAGGATCTTGCAAAACATTTTTCCAGTATGGAACAGCAGTGAGATGCCTCTATAATGGTTGCAGTCCCATTTACTGATTTTTTTTTTTATCCATATTGGAAGACAGAGGTTATGGTGCAGTTTTACAAGGCGGCAAAGGGAGTGAGTAAGTGAGAAAAAACGAATAGAAAGTATGAGAGTAAGATGAGAATGTATAAATTTAAAACATACAACATTCAATATTTCGGCGTGAGCCTTATTCGAGGATTACATGTACAAAGAAGACAAAATATATAACTAAACGAAAAACTTGTCATATTGGCATTCTCCAAAAATAACAAACACAAGAATGCTAATTACAACGTTTCTCCAGTTCTGCGGTGTTTCTAGTTTTTCCCATACCAAGTTATGAAGTCTGTGAGGCTAAGTTATTCCAACCTCTTTTGTACATTTGATTAACTCATTGGGCATTCCATCAAATCCTGGGGCTTTCTTCATTATGGTGTTAATTAAGGAATAAAATATTCGCTATATTTTATCCAGTCCAGCATTTTGTTGTTGACCGGAAGTTCCCATCTTTTGATCAGTTGTACGAAGCAAACGACAGCGCCTCAATAACAGAGCAGATACGCAGGGGAAATTGTATGTAGATTTCTGCCTTAAAACTCTGGATTAATTTGTCAAATCATCATGCCTCAAGTCAGAGGACATCGACGCAAGCACAGCAGGTATAAATAGAGAGCTCGTTTTGCGTTTCATATAGTTTTAATTGGAACCCCCCCCCCCCCCCCTCTTGTCGGGCTAGTCGCCCAAAGATGCCACCTTCTGTAAATCTAGACCTTTGTCCAAACGTTCTGTCCCCGTTTTTAACATTTAGTCAAAGTGATATAATTACTCCAAGAAGTCATGAAGATCGATGTTTAATCTATTAACTTCGATTTCCCACATGTTTTTTTGTTGATAGGTGCACATTGCCATGGTATTTATTATGCGGAAGAGACAGGCAAGATATACCAGCGAAAATGATGCTGGATTTTTTTTTTCTCCAGTTGTTTTATTGCAGTATATTAGTAAATATAGCTAGTAAGATGTGAAGAATGTCCGAAGGAAAGTTTTTATTCACTGAATGCCATGTATGTGAAGCATGCAAATTTGTTGATGTTCAGAGTGTACATTGCAAAAGTGAAAGGTAAAGGAACAAGATGATGACAGCAACAGTGGCATAGATGAGACAACAGCATCAAGTGATGAGACATAAAGTAATGAGATGACAATATCAACTGATGAGATGACAACAGTGGCATAGATGAGACAGCAGCATCAAGTGATGAGATGACAACATCAGATTATGAGACAGCATCAGGTGATGAGATGACAGCATCAAGTAATGAGACAGCAACATCAAATGATGACACAGCAGCATCATGTGATGAGACAGATGCATCAAATGATGACACAGCAGCATCATGTGATGAGACAGATGCATCAAATGATGACACAGCAGCATCAAGTGATGAAAAAGAAGCAGCATGGTTAGTGTTATCATGACAACAAGGGACAGGTCGAGTAGTAAATCTGATGTGGCCAACCTTAATAGTGTTGGTGGCACAGAAGTGTGCACAGTTGTTCATTTAAGTATGTTTATTCTGTTTTGATTGCTTCAGTATAAGGTATGTGTTATGTATGAAGAAACATTTGGTACTTAACCATTTATTTTAATGAGGTCCTTGTCACCACTGGATAGCAAGCATAAGCGTAGCTGGCAGAATTCATCTGGTGACAGGTTTGGTGGTGACAGAGGAGGAGGTCACCCTTCACCACCGCGACATCATTCACTATCACCTGTGAGGGGCAACAAGAAAGATTTTCGACCTCCGCCAAAATTCAGTGGCCGAAGAGACTACTCAAGTGGCAGCGGTGCCGTACGTAAAAGTTTATCACCTCATGGCCAGAAGAGACCTAGAACCCGATCCCCTGTTACAGGTAAGAGCAGACATACATATACATATAAGTATTTTGTCATGGACAAATTAAAAGTGAGAGCAAACATAAGTAAGAGTTCCTCCATGCATGATCCTACAAGTTGTTCCTTCATATAAGATCATTATATATCTTATATCCTTCCCATGCCATTAAAAATCACATAGGGCTCGCAAGGTAGTTCACTAATTTTTCCTGTCTTCAGCGAGCCTTTCAACCTCATCAACAATGTCCTCTTTAGAGTTTCACGTGGTCTGCCTCTTTTTCTTCGGCCTATTGTGTTCCACTTGATAGCTTGTTTTGGGATTCTCTGACTATTTCTTCTCATCACGTGACCAACATGTCCATCTCCTTTTCCTGATCACCCATGATGAGGCTGGTTGTTGTTCAGTCATCTGTCTTATCTCTGCGTCATTCTTGAATTTGTTCCACTTGATGCCGAATATTTTCCTTAGGCATTTGTTTTCAAAAGAGTCTAATTTCTTTTCTATTTCTTTAGTTGTTTTCCAGCTTTCGCATGCATAAATGAGGGTGGATATTACATTTGAATTGAATAGTCTTAATTTGGTTTTTGTACTTATAACTTTTGAATGCCATATGTTCTCAAGATTCTTGAAGATCAATGCTGCTTTTGCAATTCTAATTCTAACTTCCTTTCTGATGTCACTATCCTGGTCATGTAGCTGCCAAGGTATGCAGTTTGATTGACTTCTTCAATATTTGTCCTTTCTATGTGTTTTTATTCCATTTTGATTAATGGGAATTTTCTTTTTTTTTTGTTTTGTCCTTGTTAATTTTAAGTCCCATTTTGCTAGCCAGTGAAGACAGGCTATCTGTTTTTTCTTGCATGGAATTTACATTGTTACTGATAAGAGTTATGTCATCAGCAAAATCAAGATCTTCTAGTTGGGTCCCATGGACCGAATCAATATCTGTGTTCCCTGTGCAGCATTTTTTCATTATGAAGTCTGTTGTAATCCCAAAAAGTAAAGGAGACAGTATACATCCTTGTTTCACACCTGTTTAAATCTGGAACCATTCACTCATCCCTTCTTCTGTTTTGACTGCACAAACTTATCCATTGTATAGTCTTTAATGATGTTGACAATTTTAGGTGGTATTCCATATAGACTTAAAATTCTCCATAATGAATCTCTGTGTATGCTATCAAATGCCTTTTTAAAGTCTATAAAGTTCAGTATTAATGGTTTCTGCTTTTCAATATGTTCTTCAGTTATTATTCTTAGAGTAAAGATCTGGTCGAGATAGATTCTAACATTTCAAAATCCTGCTTGTTCTTCTCTCATTGCAGTATCCACTATATCTTTAAGTCTATTCAAAATGACCTTGCAAAATGCTTTGACACAACTGATATTAAGGTTACTCCTCTCCAATTGTTACAGTCACTAAGGTTGCCTTGTTTTTGGTATTTTAAGAATGATTCCTTTTTTTCCTTTTGAAGGGACCTTTTCTTCCTTCCAAATCTTATTAAACATTCTCTGTAGTTGTCTCATATTATCACTATTGATAGCTTTTTACATTTCGGGTGTTATTTCATTTTCACCTAGCTTTGTTTTTAGCCATTAGATTCACTGCTGTTTCAATTTCATGCAATTTAATTTCTTCTAGATTGACATTTAGTTGTGGGGCTGGTAAGTCGGTTTCAAGGTTTAACAATTCTTTTGGGTGTGGTTGATTAAGTATTCCTTTGAAGTATTCCGCCTAACTTTGCTTTTGGTCTTTACTTGATGTTAATAGGGTTCCAGTTTTGCTAAAGATTGGTCTTTCTTTAGATGTAATAGTACATGTTAGCCTCTTTTGTATGTTATATATAGTTTTGCCTGTTTTTGCTGCTTTCTCTGCCTCTTTTGCCATATTGTCTATGTATTCTCATTTATTGGTCTTCCAGCAAGGGTCCATTGTAATCCTCTGCGTTTGTCTGATGTTGCCTCCTTCATTAACCAGTCTACTGCCAAGATAAATAATGTTGGTGATAGTACACATCCCTGCTTCACTCCTGTTTGTACCCTAAAACTGCTGGAGGTATGTTCTCCACAGATAACTTTGCACTGAAAACCCTCGTATAGGGCTTTGATTACATTAACTATTTTATGGGGGAGGCCATGCCATCTTAGGATTTTCCACAGTGCATCTCTGTTGACACTGTCAAAGGCTTTCTCAAAATCTATGAATAATGCATATGTTGTGCTGTGCCACTCATTTGCCTGTTCTAATATTTGTCTAAGTACAAATATGTGGTCTATGCATGATCTTCCTTTCCTAAATCCTGCCTGCTCTTTCCGAAGTTTTTCCTCAAGTGTTGGTACAATTCTGTTGATGATTATTCTGCAAAATACTTTACTGGTGAGTGGCAGTAGGGTAATGCCTCTCCAGTTCCCGCAATCTCTGAGGTCACCCTTCTTTGGTAGTTTTACTATAAGCCCAGTTTTCCACTCCTCTGGGGCTTTTCCTAGATCCCAAATTTGTTGTAATATCTGGCAAAGTTGTTTTGGTGTTTCTGTTTCTTCTGCTTTCAACATCTCAGCAGTCACTTCATCTTCAGAGAGAGAGAGAGAGAGCTGAACTTTTTACTTTCTTGTCTATTTCTTTGTATGTTGCTTTTGCCAGATCTTTTCCAAGATCTGTTTTTACATTCAACATATCTAATTTGGCTGCTCATCTTTCATGTATGCACTTCCATGTGTTTTCTGATGTCCATGCTTTTCTATTTGTTTTTTTCAGTCCAACACTTGCTTTTACTGCTGTGATTATGGCTGTGCTGTAAGAATTCCATAATTCGTCTATCTCCTCTACTTCACTGGGTGTTGTGGAATGATTGGCAAGTTCCTGATTGAAATTACTGTTGGTATTCTCTTCTTGTAGGCTGTGTATTGATTTCTTGTGTTGGCTTTTCAGTTTATTTTCCTTATACACAGGTTGTGATCACTGTTAACATCTGCACCCCTATAAACCCTTACATCTGTCAGAGATGTTCTGTATTGGTTTATAATACAAAAATGATCTATCTGGTTTCTAGTTCTATCATCTGGAGATATTCACGTTGTTTTATGTATCTCTTTGTGTGGAAATATTATGCCTCCAATGACCATGCCCTCTGCTAGACATAGTTCAGTTAATCTTTCTCCGTTCTGATTAACCATGTCAGTTCCTTCTTTCCCCATTACTTTTTCAACGTCGGAATTATCTTTCCCTACCTTAGCGTTGAAGTCGCTCATAGCAATTAGGATGTGGTGTTTAGGGACTTGTTGACGATTTGTTGTAATTGGTGATAGAAATCATCTTTCACCTCATCTGCTTCGTTCGTGGGTGCATAACACTGTATTATTGTCATTCTTCTGCATCTTAGGTTGTATTGTGCTCTTATTATACGACTGTTCACTGGTTCCCATTCTACAAGGCTCTTTGCTGCTGCATTTGACGTAATAATACCTACCCTCTCTCGATGTTTATCCTCGTCATCATATCATTATAAGCTTTATTATATTAGCTGGGATTCCATAATGTTCCAGTAGTTTCCATAGCATCCTCCAATCTGAACTACCAAATGCCTTGTCATAATCAGTGAATGTAAGTAACAGTGAAGAAGAATTCCACACTGTTGATTGTTGTACTGTAATTCATATTGTAGCAATGTGATCAATATAGGATGTTCTGTTCCTGAAATTTGCTTTCTCATCTCTTAGTTTACAGTTTTCTGATGTTTTGATTGTGTTTAATAAAATCCTGCTGAAAATCTTACTAGGTATTCAAGGCAGTTCTTACATTCTGAGGTGTCTGTTCTTTGGGAATTTTATAAGATGGCTAAATAGTAAGAATAGTATCTGTCTTGTTATTTCTGTGCTCTCTAAGAGAGCTTCTATTGTGATTCCATCTGGATGTGATACCATATGTCTCTTCAACTCTGATGTGGTTTGTTTGATTTCAGTTTCAGCTTTGCTTGGAGGTTCTACATTGATGATGAGAATATTCTCTGCTGTTGGTATCTCCTCTTTTTCTGTCAGTGCTGATCTGTTTAGAATTCCACTGAAACATTCCATCCATCTTTTCGTCTGCCTTTTTGCTGGCGTTAGTACTTTACATTCTTTTTGTTTTTGATGGACTTCTCAGTTCTACATGGTCAGTGTGCTAGCTTCTTGAAGATGTCATACAGGGCTCTCATATTGTTTTTGATGAGTTTCTGAATCCTACATTATCTGTTTGACGTTATTCATCATCATCACCTTTCACTCCCTTGAGAGCATAGGCCACAGATAAAGGCTCTCCAGTCATCCCTGTTCTTGGAATTATTCTCTGCTTCCTTCCATGTGTATCACTTGTCTCTGAGCACTGTCATAATTCCTCTTCTCTGAGTAAGTCTAATTCTTCCTTGTTTTCTATTTCTTTGAGGATTCCATGTCAGTGCCTATCTTGCTATGCTGGTGTCAGGTTTCCTCAGAGTGTGGCCAATCCATCTCCATTTCCTAGACATGATTTGTAGGTTCATAGGTTCTTGTCTTACCCTTTCCCAGATCTCCTCATTCCTGATCATGTCCTGCCATTTAATGTTTAAAATCTTCCTTAAGCAGTAGTTCATGATGTTTATATCCTCTGTTTTATAGTCTTGGTCATAACCCATGTCTCCGAACAATATAGCAGGACATTCTTTACGTTTGTATTGAAAAGCCTAAGTTTGGTTCTTGTTTTGATGTTCTTAGATGACAATAATTGAGGGAAGAAGAGACAGAGGAAGACAGAGAGAGAAATTACTGGATGGGCTGTCAGTGTGGCTAGGAAGAAAGTCACCGGCGGATCTCATAATCAAGTCTAAAGACAAGGAATTGTGGAGAGAAATGGTTGCCTACGCCATGCGGCACGGCACTTGATTGATTGAGATGACCGTATTTTTTAAGCTGGATAAAAGCTATCCTGGCCATGGTTATTCTAGCTTTAACATCCTTTTCCATTCCCCCGTATTTATCCACTATACTGCCTAAATATGTGAAATGCTCTACTTCCTCTGTTGGCACTCCCTCAATTACCATGATGCTGTTGCTTGCAGTATTACTTTTCATTATCTATGTTATTTTGTCTGTTAACATGTAGTCCCAGTTTAGCTGAATGCTTGCTTAACTCTTCCCAGGCCCAGAAAAAAAATGCGGGCGTTCTTGTCAGTGCCACACAAAAAGCGCGGGTCTTTATATGTATAGGCGGTATAGTTGTAAAAGTGAATATACAAAGTATTTCCAAAGTATACATATTATGCATGAAAATAGTTGTAAATGTAAGATTTCATAAATGAAGAGTTTTTTTTAGGAAAAAAGAAGTAGTGTGATGATTTTAGCTGATAATTGTGTAGTGCTCACCATCGGTGATGCCTAGATGTACAGTGTTTACCATCGGCAATGCCTAGGTGTACAGTGTTTACCATCTGCAATTTCCAGATCTACTTAAATTTTCGTCTGATCTCGTCATGTGGTAGCATTCTCACTAAAATAATGTCTGAAATAACCATCTAACTACTTCTCCAGTCTATTTAGTAGGTCTAGATGTACTTGGGGTACATTCAGGAACAGTGGTCGGGTCATAGGACATGTCCTTATGTCTTCGAAGTCACAATAAAGATACTGAAATTTCTCTGTTAACACATCGATTTCGCTCGGCTGTTAGTCACGCTTTGATTTGAACTATGAAAGGTCACCAGACATGGGCAGATAAATCGTGTACAATAAAAAGTTTTACAATAGTTTTACATTGCAGCGAAACAAAATCGCTCTAACGACCATCGCAGTCACTAGACTAACAGGAAGTTATCACCTTATCAACTATGGCAGTCGAAGAGTTAAGATCTGATGTATTTCTTGCATTTGTGTGTGGCTGTGTGCTGATGTTATACAGGGCTCTCATAATGTTTTTAATGGGTTTCTGAACCCTACATTGTCTGTTTAGTGTTATACAGGGCTCTCACATTGTTTTTAATGGGTTTCTGAACCTTGCGTTATCTGTTTGATGTTATAGAGGGCTCTCATATTGTTTTTAATGGGTTTCTGAACCCTACATTATCTGTTTGATGTTATACAGAGCTCTCATATTGTTTTTAATGGGTTTCTGAACCCTACATTATCTGTTTAGTGTTATACAGGGCTCCCATATTGTTTTTAATGGGTTTCTGAACCCTATGTTCTCTGTTTAATGTTATAGAGGGCTCTCATATTGTTTTTAATGGGTTTCTGAACCCTACATTATCTGTTTAATGTTATACAGGACTCTCATATTGTTTTTAATGTGTTTCTGAACCCTACATTATCTGTTTAATATTATACAGGACTCTCATATTGTTTTTAAAAGCTTTCTGAACCCTACATTATCTGTTTGATGTTATACAGGGCTCTCATATTGCTTTTAATGGGTTTCTGAACCCTACATTATCTGTTTAATGTTATGCATGGCACTCATTGTTTTTAATGGGTTTCTGAACCCTACATTATCTGTTTATCATTATACATGGGTCTCATATTGTTTTTAATGGGTTTCTGAACACTACATTATCTGTTTAACATTATACAGAACTCTCATATTGTTTTTAATGGGTTTCTGAACACTACATTATCTGTTTAACATTATATAGAACTCTCATATTGTTTTTAATGGGTTTCTGAACACTACATTATCTGTTTAACATTATACATGGCTCTCATATTGTTTTTAATGGGTTTCTGAACCCTACATTATCTGTTTAATGTTATACAGAACTCTCATATTGTTTTTTGATGGCTGCTGCTTCTTCCTGTCTCACCAAATTATCAAAATAGTCCTGTCTGTCTTTCTTGACATTTTTCCTCACCTCTTTAGTGTCAAATTATGTTATGTCAGTACTGAAGCCTTTGCTACTCTTGTTTTACTGTTATTTATTTGTGATTTCATTCTTTCTTCATTGTTTCCAGTGTAACCCACTCCTTGTGCTGAAGTTTCTTAAATCCCATTTCTCCTTCCCCCCCCCCCCCCCCCCCCACATGATTTGCTCCACATTGCTTTAGCACTGTTCCACATTCTGTTCACATCTAGTGTATCTGCCTTTTACAACTCTTTGCAGAACCCCAGATCTGTTGCTCAATATCAGCTTGACATTCTGTGCAGTTTCTGGATCTTCCAACAATACTGTAGTGTATCTTTTTATTGTCATGTTTGTTTTGTGGTGCTTTTTGAGTTTTCATCCTCATTTTATTGTAAGTAGAGAACCACTACATTCAGGAATATGGGACTCTGGAACCACATGGTTTGAACTTGTTATTCGGCTACACCTAACATTCTCCTCTTCCACAATCATAATCCCTCTCCACTAAGTTCCACTCCCTTCTCACTTGTTACACATAATTCAGAACCTCTTCACAGCATCACATTGTAACCCCTCTACCCCCAACTATAATCTAGTCTCCTGAACCCATTGTATCACTCTCTCTCCCCTCCACAGTTTCCCCACCCACCACCCTCAGTTACGACCCACCTATCACACATCCCAAGTCTCCATTTAAATACTCTCTACACTCCACCATGTGCATTTCTGACACACAGCATTGGAGAAGCCACAGCTTCTTACAAGTTACAACTAAGTGCTCTATTGGTTTTATCTCCTGTCTCTATTTCTTCATCCTGTATGTTTTTGTATGATTAAGGCTCACATTGAAACTTCACAACTGTGTACTCGTTAAGTAATAAAGCTGTTCCTAATTTTTTTCCTAGTTTATACATTTTGGTATCAAAGCTTTACTGCAGTGGCTCCATGTATAGTTATATATACTCATACACTAATTATTGTGTCTTACAACATATTTGATCCTGTTCTTTTCTGTCCTTACAACATATGTGGTCCTATTCTTTTCTGTCCAACACTTGCTTTTACTGCTGTGATTATGGCTGTGCTGTAAGAATTCCATAATTCGTCTATCTCCTCTACTTCACTGGGTGTTGTGGAATGATTGGCAAGTTCCTGATTGAAATTACTGTTGGTATTCTCTTCTTGTAGGCTGTGTATTGATTTCTTGTGTTGGCTTTTCAGTTTATTTTCCTTATACACAGGTTGTGATCACTGTTAACATCTGCACCCCTATAAACCCTTACATCTGTCAGAGATGTTCTGTATTGGTTTATAATACAAAAATGATCTATCTGGTTTCTAGTTCTATCATCTGGAGATATTCACGTTGTTTTATGTATCTCTTTGTGTGGAAATATTATGCCTCCAATGACCATGCCCTCTGCTAGACATAGTTCAGTTAATCTTTCTCCGTTCTGATTAACCATGTCAGTTCCTTCTTTCCCCATTACTTTTTCAACGTCGGAATTATCTTTCCCTACCTTAGCGTTGAAGTCGCTCATAGCAATTAGGATGTGGTGTTTAGGGACTTGTTGACGATTTGTTGTAATTGGTGATAGAAATCATCTTTCACCTCATCTGCTTCGTTCGTGGGTGCATAACACTGTATTATTGTCATTCTTCTGCATCTTAGGTTGTATTGTGCTCTTATTATACGACTGTTCACTGGTTCCCATTCTACAAGGCTCTTTGCTGCTGCATTTGACGTAATAATACCTACCCTCTCTCGATGTTTATCCTCGTCATCATATCATTATAAGCTTTATTATATTAGCTGGGATTCCATAATGTTCCAGTAGTTTCCATAGCATCCTCCAATCTGAACTACCAAATGCCTTGTCATAATCAGTGAATGTAAGTAACAGTGAAGAAGAATTCCACACTGTTGATTGTTGTACTGTAATTCATATTGTAGCAATGTGATCAATATAGGATGTTCTGTTCCTGAAATTTGCTTTCTCATCTCTTAGTTTACAGTTTTCTGATGTTTTGATTGTGTTTAATAAAATCCTGCTGAAAATCTTACTAGGTATTCAAGGCAGTTCTTACATTCTGAGGTGTCTGTTCTTTGGGAATTTTATAAGATGGCTAAATAGTAAGAATAGTATCTGTCTTGTTATTTCTGTGCTCTCTAAGAGAGCTTCTATTGTGATTCCATCTGGATGTGATACCATATGTCTCTTCAACTCTGATGTGGTTTGTTTGATTTCAGTTTCAGCTTTGCTTGGAGGTTCTACATTGATGATGAGAATATTCTCTGCTGTTGGTATCTCCTCTTTTTCTGTCAGTGCTGATCTGTTTAGAATTCCACTGAAACATTCCATCCATCTTTTCGTCTGCCTTTTTGCTGGCGTTAGTACTTTACATTCTTTTTGTTTTTGATGGACTTCTCAGTTCTACATGGTCAGTGTGCTAGCTTCTTGAAGATGTCATACAGGGCTCTCATATTGTTTTTAATGGGTTTCTGAACCCTACATTATCTGTTTGATGTTATACAGGGCTCTCATATTGTTTTTAATGGGTTTCTGAACCCTACATTATCTGTTTGATGTTATACAGGGCTCTCATATTGTTTTTAATGGGTTTCTGAACCCTACATTATCTGTTTGATGTTATACAGGGCTCTCATATTGTTTTTAATGGGTTTCTGAACCCTACATTATCTGTTTGATGTTATACAGGGCTCTCATATTGTTTTTAATGGGTTTCTGAACCCTACATTATCTGTTTGATGTTATACAGGGCTCTCATATTGTTTTCTGTCCTTACAATATATGTGGTCCTATCTTTTCTGTCCTACAACATGTGTGGTCCTATTCTTTTCTGTCCTTACAATATGTGTGGTCCTATTCTTTTCTGTCCTTACAATATGTGTGGTCTATTCTTTTCTGTCCTTACAATATGTGGTCCTATTCTTTTCTGTCCTTACAATATATGTGGTCTATTCTTTTCTGTCCTTACAACATGTGTGGTCTATTCTTTTCTGTCCTTACAATATGTGGTCCTATTCTTTTCTGTCCTTACAATATGTGGTCCTATTTTTTCTGTCCTTACAATATGTGGTCCTATTCTTTTCTGTCCTTACAATATATGTGGTCCTATTCTTTTCTGTCCTTACAATATGTGGTCCTATTCTTTTCTGTCCTTACAATATATGTGGTCCTATTTTTTCTGTCCTTACAATATATGTGGTCCTATTCTTTTCTGTCCTTACAATGTGGTCCTATTCTTTTCTGTCCTTACAATATATGTGGTCCTATTCTTTTCTGTCCTTACAATATATGTGGTCCTATTCTTTTCTGTCCTTACAATATGTGGTCCTATTCTTTTCTGTCCTACAATATATGTGGTCATATTCTTTTCTGTCCTTACAATATATGTGGTCATATTCTTTTCTGTCCTTACAATATATGTGGTCCTATTCTTTTCTGTCCTTACAATATATGTGGTCATATTCTTTTCTGTCCTTACAATATGTGGTCCTATTCTTTTCTGTCCTTACAATATGTGGTCATATTCTTTTCTGTCCTTACATATGTGGTCCTATTTTTCTGTCCTTACATATATGTGGTCCTATCTTTTCTGTCCTTACAATATATGTGGTCATATCTTTTCTGTCCTTACAATATATGTGGTCTATTCTTTTCTGTCCTTACAATATGTGGTCATATTCTTTTCTGTCCTTACAATATGTGGTCCTATTCTTTTCTGTCCTTACAATATATGTGGTCATATCTTTTCTGTCCTTACAATATAGTGGTCCTATTCTTTTCTGTCCTTACAATATATGTGGTCATATTCTTTTCTGTCCTTACATATATGTGGTCATATTCTTTTCTGTCCTTACAATATATGTGGTCATATTCTTTTCTGTCCTTACAATAATGTGGTCATATTCTTTTCTGTCCTTACATGTGGTCCTATTCTTTTCTGTCCTTACAACATGTGTGGTCCTATTCTTTTCTGTCCTTACAACATGTGTGGCCTATTCTTTTCTGTCCTTACAACATGTGTGGCCCTATTCTTTTCTGTCCTTACAACATGTGTGGTCCTATTCTTTTCTGTCCTTACACATGTGTGGTCCTATTTTTTCTGTCCTTACAATATATGTGGTCATTCTTTTCTGTCCTTAAACATGTGTGGTCCTATCTTTTCTGTCCTACAACATGTGTGGCCTATTCTTTTCTGTCCTACAACATGTGTGGTATTCTTTTCTGTCCTACAACATGTGTGGCCTATTCTTTTCTGTCCTTAAACATGTGTGGTCATATCTTTTCTGTCCTTAAACATGTGTGGTCTATTCTTTTCTGTCCTTACATATATGTGGTCATTCTTTTCTGTCCTTAAACATGTGTGGTCCTATTTTTCTGTCCTTAAACATGTGTGGTCATTCTTTTCTGTCCTTAAACATGTGTGGTCATATTCTTTTCTGTCCTTACATATATGTGGTCATTCTTTTCTGTCCTACAACATGTGTGGTCATTCTTTTCTGTCCTACAACATGTGTGTCCTATTCTTTTCTGTCCTTAAACATGTGTGGTCATATCTTTTCTGTCCTTAAATATATGTGGTCATTCTTTTCTGTCCTTACATGTGTGGTCCTATCTTTTCTGTCCTACAACATGTGTGGCCTATTCTTTTCTGTCCTTACAAATGTGTGGTCCTATTTTTCTGTCCTTAAACATGTGTGGTCATTCTTTTCTGTCCTTAAACATGTGTGGTCCTATCTTTTCTGTCCTTACAATATATGTGGTCATATTCTTTTCTGTCCTTACAAATGTGTGGTCCTATTTTTCTGTCCTTAAATATATGTGGTCATTCTTTTCTGTCCTTACATGTGTGGTCCTATCTTTTCTGTCCTTACAACATGTGGTCCTATTCTTTTCTGTCCTTACAATGTGTGGTCATATCTTTTCTGTCCTTACAAATGTGTGGTCATATCTTTTCTGTCCTTACAATATGTGGTCCTATTCTTTTCTGTCCTTACAACATGTGTGGTCATATCTTTTCTGTCCTTACAATATGTGTGGTCATATCTTTTCTGTCCTTACAAATGTGTGGTCCTATTTTTCTGTCCTTACAATATAGTGGTCCTATTCTTTTCTGTCCTTACAAATGTGTGGTCATATTCTTTTCTGTCCTTACAAATGTGTGGTCATATCTTTTCTGTCCTTACATGTGTGGTCCTATTTTTTCTGTCCTTACAAATGTGTGGTCCTATTCTTTTCTGTCCTTACAATATGTGTGGTCCTATTCTTTTCTGTCCTTACAAATGTGTGGTCCTATTTTTTCTGTCCTTACAACATGTGGTCATATTCTTTTCTGTCCTACAACATGTGTGGTCTATTCTTTTCTGTCCTTAAACATGTGTGGTCATATTCTTTTCTGTCCTTACAATATGTGGTCTATTCTTTTCTGTCCTTACATGTGTGGTCCTATTTTTCTGTCCTTACACATGTGTGGTCATATTCTTTTCTGTCCTTACAATATGTGGTCATATTCTTTTCTGTCCTTACAATGTGTGGTCATATCTTTTCTGTCCTTAAATATATGTGGTCATTCTTTTCTGTCCTACAACATGTGTGGCCTATTCTTTTCTGTCCTTACAAATGTGTGGTCCTATTTTTTCTGTCCTTACAATATATGTGGTCCTATTCTTTTCTGTCCTTACAATATATGTGGTCCTATTCTTTTCTGTCCTTACATATATGTGGTCATATTCTTTTCTGTCCTTACAATGTGTGGTCCTATTTTTTCTGTCCTTACAATATGTGTGGTCATATTCTTTTCTGTCCTTACAAATGTGTGGTCATATTCTTTTCTGTCCTTACACATGTGTGGTCCTATTTTTCTGTCCTTACAATATGTGGTCCTATTCTTTTCTGTCCTTACATGTGTGGTCCTATCTTTTCTGTCCTTACAATGTGTGGTCATATCTTTTCTGTCCTTAAATATATGTGGTCCTATTCTTTTCTGTCCTTACATGTGTGGTCCTATTCTTTTCTGTCCTTACACATGTGTGGTCATATTCTTTTCTGTCCTTACAAATGTGT
The DNA here is from genome assembly GCA_009760885.1 of Achatina immaculata. Lineage (NCBI taxonomy): Eukaryota > Metazoa > Mollusca > Gastropoda > Stylommatophora > Achatinidae > Lissachatina > Lissachatina immaculata. Next base: position 15,336,459 of record CM019693.1, on the reverse strand, counting down.
GGTCATATCTTTTCTGTCCTACAACATGTGTGGTCATTCTTTTCTGTCCTACAACATGTGTGGCCTATTCTTTTCTGTCCTTACATGTGTGGTCCTATTTTTCTGTCCTTACATGTGTGGTCCTATTTTTCTGTCCTTACAACATGTGTGGTCCTATCTTTTCTGTCCTTAAACATGTGTGGTCATATCTTTTCTGTCCTTACAATATGTGGTCCTATTCTTTTCTGTCCTTACAAATGTGTGGTCCTATTTTTTCTGTCCTTAAACATGTGTGGTCCTATCTTTTCTGTCCTTACAATATATGTGGTCATATTCTTTTCTGTCCTTACAATATATGTGGTCCTATTCTTTTCTGTCCTTACAATATGTGTGGTCCTATTCTTTTCTGTCCTTACAACATGTGTGGTCCTATTCTTTTCTGTCCTTACAACATGTGTGGTCCTATTCTTTTCTGTCCTTACAACATGTGTGGTCCTATTCTTTTCTGTCCTTACAACATGTGTGGTCCTATTCTTTTCTGTCCTTACAACATGTGTGGTCCTATTCTTTTCTGTCCTTACAACATGTGTGTCCTATTCTTTTCTGTCCTTACAATATATGTGGTCCTATTCTTTTCTGTCCTTACAACATGTGGTCCTATTCTTTTCTGTCCTTACAACATGTGTGGTCCTATTCTTTTCTGTCCTTACAACATGTGTGGTCCTATTCTTTTCTGTCCTTACAACATGTGTGGTCCTATTCTTTTCTGTCCTTACAATGTGTGGTCCTATCTTTTCTGTCCTTACAACATGTGTGGTCCTATTCTTTTCTGTCCTTACAACATGTGTGGTCATATTCTTTTCTGTCCTTACAACATGTGTGGTCATATTCTTTTCTGTCCTTACAATATATGTGGTCCTATTCTTTTCTGTCCTTACAACATGTGTGGTCCTATTCTTTTCTGTCCTTACAACATGTGTGGTCCTATTCTTTTCTGTCCTTACAATATGTGTGGTCATATTCTTTTCTGTCCTTACAATATGTGTGGTCCTATTCTTTTCTGTCCTTACAACATGTGTGGTCCTATTCTTTTCTGTCCTTACAACATGTGTGGTCTATTCTTTTCTGTCCTTACAACATGTGTGTCCTATTCTTTTCTGTCCTTACAACATGTTGGTCCTATTCTTTTCTGTCCTTACAACATGTGGTCCTATTCTTTTCTGTCCTTACACATGTGTGGTCCTATTCTTTTCTGTCCTTACAATATATGTGGTCCTATTCTTTTCTGTCCTTACAATATATGTGGTCCTATTCTTTTCTGTCCTTACAACATGTGTGGTCCTATTCTTTTCTGTCCTTACAATATATGTGGTCCTATTCTTTTCTGTCCTTACAATATATGTGGTCCTATTCTTTTCTGTCCTTACAATATATGTGGTCCTATTCTTTTCTGTCCTTACAATATATGTGGTCCTATTCTTTTCTGTCCTTACAATATATGTGGTCATATTCTTTTCTGTCCTTACAATATATGTGGTCCTATTCTTTTCTGTCCTTAAACATGTGTGGTCATATTCTTTTCTGTCCTTACAATATATGTGGTCCTATCTTTTCTGTCCTTACAATATGTGGTCATATTCTTTTCTGTCCTTACAATATATGTGGTCATATTCTTTTCTGTCCTTACAATATATGTGGTCATATTCTTTTCTGTCCTTACAATATATGTGGTCATATTCTTTTCTGTCCTTACAATATATGTGGTCATATTCTTTTCTGTCCTTACAATATATGTGGTCATATTCTTTTCTGTCCTTACAATATATGTGGTCTATTCTTTTCTGTCCTTACAATATATGTGGTCTATTCTTTTCTGTCCTTACAATATATGTGGTCCTATTCTTTTCTGTCCTTACAATATATGTGGTCATATTCTTTTCTGTCCTTACAATATATGTGGTCCTATTCTTTTCTGTCCTTACAATATATGTGGTCCTATTCTTTTCTGTCCTTACAATATATGTGGTCATATTCTTTTCTGTCCTTACAATATATGTGGTCCTATTCTTTTCTGTCCTTACAACATGTGTGGTCATATTCTTTTCTGTCCTTACAATATATGTGGTCATATTCTTTTCTGTCCTTACAATATGTGGTCCTATTCTTTTCTGTCCTTACAACATGTGTGGTCCTATTCTTTTCTGTCCTTACAACATGTGTGGCCCTATTCTTTTCTGTCCTTACAACATGTGTGGTCCTATTCTTTTCTCTCTAAACTTAGACCTGGGCCCTTGTGTCCACACAGGTTTTATGCTGATCATGATAAAATACACAGTAAACTGGTTATCGCGTGATATAAGCATTGTAACCACTAGTTCGTGTATGGTATGAGCATTGTAGCCACTAGTTCTTGTATCTTATCATGAGAGAATTGTAACCACTAGTTCTTGTATCATATAAGTATTATAACCACTGGTCCTTGTATGAATGATCATTGTAACCACAAATTCTTGTATCATATAAGGATTGTAACCACTGGTTCTTGTATGTTATGAGCAGTGTAACCACTGTTTCATGTCTGGTATGAGTTTTCTAACTAGTGGTTCTTATATTACATGAGTATTGTAACCACTGGCTCTTGTATGAAATGAGTATTGTAAGCACTGGGCTGTAAACATTGTGTGATCTGATATGATTACAATACAGAGATGTTTTATAAATGTTTTATAAGGAGGACGTCGATCACCATCTTATCACAGACAGCCTAAAGTGCCAGTGCTTAGGAGCAGAGACAAACTTGGATCAGGATCAGGATATCCAAGTGATGAGAGATCATGGTCACATCGTAATGATGAAAAGTCAGGATCTAAGTCAAGACAAAGGTCTCCCTCTAGGAGACCTCAGACAAATGTTCGAGAAGAAAGGTACAGAATTTTCACGTTTTTTTGGTATATAAAGTGTTAATCTTGTATAATAGTTTCCAGTACTTGTTAGCCAAGGTGTGCATTTTGTCTGTACTCTTTTGGCACATTTTATATGTCATACACATTGTGCTCTTGCATTCATAGACTGTGTTCATGGATGGTTTAATTTCTTTTCACTTTGTGTAGTTTATTTTCACTTTGTGTAATATTCACTAAGTGAAACTTTGAATGAGAGTGATTGAGTGTAAATAACTGTATGTCATTTTGTGCAGTCTTGGCCCAGTAAACCTTGAAAGTGATTTGATTAGTTCATGGACAAGATATGGATGTGTCTCCTCATTCAGTTCACAGTTATATTACTATTATAACCACTGGTCCTTGTATGAATGATCATTGTAACCACAAATTCTTGTATCATATAAGGATTGTAACCACTGGTTCTTGTATGTTATGAGCAGTGTAACCACTGTTTCATGTCTGGTATGAGTTTTCTAACTAGTGGTTCTTATATTACATGAGTATTGTAACCACTGGCTCTTGTATGAAATGAGTATTGTAAGCACTGGGCTGTAAACATTGTGTGATCTGATATGATTACAATACAGAGATGTTTTATAAATGTTTTATAAGGAGGACGTCGATCACCATCTTATCACAGACAGCCTAAAGTGCCAGTGCTTAGGAGCAGAGACAAACTTGGATCAGGATCAGGATATCCAAGTGATGAGAGATCATGGTCACATCGTAATGATGAAAAGTCAGGATCTAAGTCAAGACAAAGGTCTCCCTCTAGGAGACCTCAGACAAATGTTCGAGAAGAAAGGTACAGAATTTTCACGTTTTTTTGGTATATAAAGTGTTAATCTTGTATAATAGTTTCCAGTACTTGTTAGCCAAGGTGTGCATTTTGTCTGTACTCTTTTGGCACATTTTATATGTCATACACATTGTGCTCTTGCATTCATAGACTGTGTTCATGGATGGTTTAATTTCTTTTCACTTTGTGTAGTTTATTTTCACTTTGTGTAATATTCACTAAGTGAAACTTTGAATGAGAGTGATTGAGTGTAAATAACTGTATGTCATTTTGTGCAGTCTTGGCCCAGTAAACCTTGAAAGTGATTTGATTAGTTCATGGACAAGATATGGATGTGTCTCCTCATTCAGTTCACAGTTATATTACTATTATATTCCTGGGATAATCAGAAAAGTCTTCAGGACAATGTTATTTATTATGATAAGTTGGCCACAGCAAATGAAAGTTGCTTGGACAGTGGCCACAAAGCCCTGTATATCATTAGATGGATCAGTTCATGTCTGTGTGATAGCATTCGGGCTGTATGTTACTAAGCTTTGCATGAGATGCTGCACTGCAGGCACTGGCAGACTACATCCCACAAATTCATTGTATACAACCTGCTTGTGTGCCTAGCCCTGGTGGCCGTGGCTGTGTGCTGGCTTGACAGGAGTGTTTGTTTGACAGCTTTTCATCACTAGCTTGTAAACTAAGAGCCACAAACTATTCTTTATTCACAGACAAAGGTTATTTAATATTTTCTAAAGTGCCGAACACAGATGCCAGAAAGAAAATATTTGTTTGTACAGAATAGTTATTTATGTTTTGTTTGTTTGTGCAGAATTGTTATTTATGGAAATGTTTTGTTTGTTTGTGCAGAATAGTTATTTATGGAAATTTTTTGTTTGTTTGTGCAGAATAGTTATTTATAGAAATTTTTAAAAAATGTATTGTCTGTGACGGTGTCATCTTTTGTTTATAGAAAATGAAACCATTTGTGTATAGGATACTGTGACATATTAAATATCAAATTACAAATTAATTATACTGTTGTGTGTAGTATACTGTAGTGCATTACATATAAAATTACAGATTAATTATATTGTTGTATGTAGCATACTGTAGTACATTAAGTATCAAATTACAGATTAATTATACTGTTGTGTGTAGCATACTGTAGTACATTAAGTAGTAGTAACAGGCTGTTTAATGTGTTCATGTGAGAGGAGTTTAACCTTGTGTTTGTGTTGTAGAGCCAAGCGTGATGCCAAGAGCAGCCAACTCTCACCCTCTCCAGGCCTGGGGCCATCCATGAAGAAGAAGACACGGCACTCTTCAGCTTCCCCATGTCCAACTTTAAAACGCCCCAGGAGTAGGTCATATGACACAGCACAAGTTTCCTCGTCACAAGCCAAGAGTGATTTACCATTATCATCACGCCACAGTGGAACCTCAGTCCCTCAACGAAGAGTTAGCACAGCCGTCAAGAAGAAGACTTCACGTATTACACTTCACAAGCGATTCACATTGGATGACCAGGAACCTTTTGAACTGGAGGAGAATGTGACTATTGCAATCTTACGAAAGGCAGATGCCCAGCCATCGGAGGATGTCACAGTCAAGGTAATTTATCTGTCATTATTATTATCTCGTACTTTCAACCACGCGATGTTGGCCTCCAGACTGGACTCTCGCAGGTGCAGGAGTAGGAGATTTGCTTCACAAAGTTGGGGATGCACTATAAGGCCAGCTGACCCCTGCATGCACACAATATCTGTTTCTAAGGCAAGGCACACCAGAAAATGCTCCTGATATGGCTGTTAGTATATTAAGGTGAAAAAAAAATGAGGTGGTCTAAAAAAAAAAAAATTTGTCTCTTGTACATGGCTGACATCAAAACTAAAATTATGAGAGGATTGGTCAGATGTGATGAATGTTGAGACAAGGCTGTCACATTCATAGTTTATGTTTCCTGTGTCATCATTTTCATCATCCTTTCTCATTTATACAAAGATTGGCAGGCACAGAAAATGGCTTGTCTCTCCTTATGATCTTGTCTTTCTTGGACCTTAGAGTTTCATCTGAAAGATTTGTCTATAAAGCCAGCAGGTCTATCTTGTTCTTTTATTCTCACAGTGTCTGGTTTGTTGCTTGTCGTGGTCATATGTGCAGCATACATCCAGTATTTCACCAAAAACATATGCTTTTGTTTTAATATATAGTATCCTATCCTGACATTGACTGAGCCAGTTTCTCTGTCCTTCTCTTTCTGAAAGTGAGCCAAAAAAAACCTGAAAGGCTTTTTTCTCTGTTCTCAGAGAGTGTTTGATGCATCCCAGTTTAAAATGATTCACAAGAAATCAGAAGGTCGGAGGCCAATCTTTGACCGGGAAGAGATTAAAGTTTGGCGTCACGATGAGAATTTATCAGATGATCCAGATTTTGAGCGTCGTCTGGTCAGAGTAAAGTCTACATCAGTCACATCAAAGTCTTCATCTGACAACATTTCGCGGATGTCCCCAGATGTGGTAAGGTAAGTTTGAGTACGTACTATACAAGGTCTTACACAAAAACAAAAAAAACAAGACTGACCAAGACATGTTCCTGGTTGGTCAGAAAATGGTGGAGTGCAAGACTGAACTGCAAGTTAACATCAAGTTTCTTGTGAAGCTGATGAAATCCATGGCAGAAACTTCAGTTATTGGGTGATGACGGCTTGTCTCATGCATGCGTTTTTAAATGGCACAAATGATTTTCAGAGGCATTAAAGATGATGACCACCAGTTGGGATTTTCTCCAAGACTTAGCGCTTTGTCTGTGAGGCAGTTTTTAGCAGCTTCACCATATTCACAAAACCTGGGTCCTCTGTGACTTCCATCTGTCCCCAGAATGCACACAATATCTGTTTCTAAGGCAAGGCACACCAGAAAATGCTCCTGATATGGCTGTTAGTATATTAAGGTGAAAAAAAAATGAGGTGGTCTAAAAAAAAAAAAATTTGTCTCTTGTACATGGCTGACATCAAAACTAAAATTATGAGAGGATTGGTCAGATGTGATGAATGTTGAGACAAGGCTGTCACATTCATAGTTTATGTTTCCTGTGTCATCATTTTCATCATCCTTTCTCATTTATACAAAGATTGGCAGGCACAGAAAATGGCTTGTCTCTCCTTATGATCTTGTCTTTCTTGGACCTTAGAGTTTCATCTGAAAGATTTGTCTATAAAGCCAGCAGGTCTATCTTGTTCTTTTATTCTCACAGTGTCTGGTTTGTTGCTTGTCGTGGTCATATGTGCAGCATACATCCAGTATTTCACCAAAAACATATGCTTTTGTTTTAATATATAGTATCCTATCCTGACATTGACTGAGCCAGTTTCTCTGTCCTTCTCTTTCTGAAAGTGAGCCAAAAAAAACCTGAAAGGCTTTTTTCTCTGTTCTCAGAGAGTGTTTGATGCATCCCAGTTTAAAATGATTCACAAGAAATCAGAAGGTCGGAGGCCAATCTTTGACCGGGAAGAGATTAAAGTTTGGCGTCACGATGAGAATTTATCAGATGATCCAGATTTTGAGCGTCGTCTGGTCAGAGTAAAGTCTACATCAGTCACATCAAAGTCTTCATCTGACAACATTTCGCGGATGTCCCCAGATGTGGTAAGGTAAGTTTGAGTACGTACTATACAAGGTCTTACACAAAAACAAAAAAAACAAGACTGACCAAGACATGTTCCTGGTTGGTCAGAAAATGGTGGAGTGCAAGACTGAACTGCAAGTTAACATCAAGTTTCTTGTGAAGCTGATGAAATCCATGGCAGAAACTTCAGTTATTGGGTGATGACGGCTTGTCTCATGCATGCGTTTTTAAATGGCACAAATGATTTTCAGAGGCATTAAAGATGATGACCACCAGTTGGGATTTTCTCCAAGACTTAGCGCTTTGTCTGTGAGGCAGTTTTTAGCAGCTTCACCATATTCACAAAACCTGGGTCCTCTGTGACTTCCATCTGTCCCCAGAAACCAAGTTGGTGCTCAGAGGAACCCATTTTTTTGTCAGTAGAAGATGTGAAAGCAAAAATGATGGAGGTTCTCAACAAAAAAATGATCTGCAAAATTGCTTAGAACATTGGCAGCATCAGATGCAGCTTTGTGTCAACTCAAAAGGAAACTAGTTTGAGGGAAATTGAATTTGATTTTCTCACCTTGCTCAGTAAAATGAAATACAGGCACAGTCTCGGTTTTTTTGTTTGTTTGTTGTGTTGGACCTCCTGTTATGTGGACAGTTCAAGTTATCATGCAGCGGTGAAGTGCTAGGTCGTGCTCAGTCTGGACAGTTCAAGTTATTGTGCAGCGGTGAAGTGCTAGGTCGTGCTCAGTCTGGACAGTTCAAGTTATCATGCAGCGGTGAAGTGCTAGGTCGTGCTCAGTCTAGACAGTTCAAGTTATTGTGCAGCGGTGAAGTGCTAGGTCATGCTCAGTCTGGACAGTTCAAGTTATCATGCAGCGGTGAAGTGCTAGGTCATGCTCAGTCTGGACAGTTCAAGTTATCATGCAGCGGTGAAGTGCTAGGTCATGCTCAGTCTGGACAGTTCAAGTTATTGTGCAGCGGTGAAGTGCTAGGTCATGCTCAGTCTGGACAGTTCAAGTTATCATGCAGCGGTGAAGTGCTAGGTCGTGCTCAGTCTGGACAGTTCAAGTTATTGTGCAGCGGTGAAGTGCTAGGTCATGCTCAATCTAGACAGTTCAAGTTATTGTGCAGCGGTGAAGTGCTAGGTCATGCTCAGTCTGGACAGTTCAAGTTATTGTGCAGCGGTGAAGTGCTAGGTCATGCTCAGTCTGGACAGTTCAAGTTATTGTGCAGCGGTGAAGTGCTAGGTCGTGCTCAGTCTGGACAGTTCAAGTTATCATGCAGCGGTGAAGTGCTAGGTCGTGCTCAGTCTAGACAGTTCAAGTTATCATGCAGCGGTGAAGTGCTAGGTCGTGCTCAATCTGGACAGTTCAAGTTATCGTGAAGTGCTAGGTCGTGCTCAGTCTGGGAACCTAATCTGCAGTTTGTTTTGTCAGCATTGAGATGACAGTCTAGAACTGGTCATGTGCTCTGCTGTTGTAGTCCTGTGCCACTGATCAGCCTTCCTCTCAGCTGTCAGGTAGCAGAGGCACTGCTTAGTTGGACAGAGGCTCTAGTGCCACTCCTTCCCAGTGGAAGCAGATAAGAACTAAACAGACCAGCACTTGCTCCCCCATCTCTCAATCCTGACTTTTTGTGGGTACAGCACTGTAATTGATACATCTCATCTTTGTTTCTGATTGTTTGACATTTCTATCCACAACTTTCTGAGATGTGATTGAGTTACCTCGGCATTTGACTGCGCTCACAGTGTGTGCTTATAGCGTACTGTATTATTTAATTGTGTTATCGCACAACTACAATATATTTCATTTTTGGTTTACTTGTTTTTTTTTTTGTTTTGTAAATTAGCATTTACTGTAAATAACTGTACTATAATAAGTGTATAGTAATTAACTGTGTGTTCTGTAGTAAGCGTATAGTAAATAGCTGTGTGTTCTATATTAAGTGTATAGTAAATAGCTGTGTGTTCTATATTAAGTGTATAGTAAATAGCTGTGTGTTATGTAGTAAGTGTATAGTAAATAGCTGTGTGTTCTGTAGTAAGTGTATAGTAAATAGCTGTGTGTTCTGTAGTAAGTGTATAGTAAATGTGTGTTCTGTAGTAAGTGTATAGTAAATAAATGTTTTCTATAGTAAGTGTATAGTGCACTGTGTGTTCTACAGTAAGTGTATAGTAAATAACTGTGTGATCTGTAATAAGTATACAGTAAATAACTGTGTGTTTGGTAATAAGTATACAATAAATAACTGTTGGAAATCTAAAAAACTAAGCATGAAGACGAAAATCAGGATATTTAAGAGTAATGTTCTAAGTGTACTACTCTATGAAAGTGAATGCTGTAAAATCACCAGAACAATAGAAAACAAGTTGAATTCTTTCGAGACTAAATGTTTATGAAGAATTAGAAAAATATTTTGGCCAAACACCATAAGAAATAACATCTTGTTGGCAGAAATGCAGATGAAGCCACTGACAGCAGTTATTGAGGAAAGATGCTGGCGGTGGTTGGGACATGTGCTCCGAATGACTGACAACTCACTACCAAAAATAGCACTAAGATGGACACCACAGGGGAACAGAAGTAAGGGTAGACCAAAAGAGACATGGAGAAGAACAACAGAAAGGATGTTGAGCAATAGAGGGCTCACCTGGGCAAGAGCAAAAAAAAAAAAGGCAAAGGACAGGCATTTGTGGAAAACCCTTGCAGAAGCCCCATGTGCCCTGGGAACCTAAGGTTTAGAGAGAGAGAGAGAGAGAAATAACTGTGTGTTCGGTAATAAGTATACAGTAAATAACTGTGTGTTCTGTAATAAGTGTACAGTAAATAACTGTGTGTTCTGTAATAAGTGTACAGTAAATAACTGTGTGTTCTGTAATAAGTGTACAGTAAATAACTGTGTGTTCTGTAATAAGTGTACAGTAAATAACTGTGTGTTCTGTAATAAGTGTACAGTAAATGTGTGTTCTGTAGTAAGTGTATAGTAAATAAATGTTTTCTATAGTAAGTGTATAGTGCACTGTGTGTTCTACAGTAAGTGTATAGTAAATAACTGTGTGATCTGTAATAAGTATACAGTAAATAACTGTGTGTTTGGTAATAAGTATACAATAAATAACTGTTGGAAATCTAAAAAACTAAGCATGAAGACGAAAATCAGGATATTTAAGAGTAATGTTCTAAGTGTACTACTCTATGAAAGTGAATGCTGTAAAATCACCAGAACAATAGAAAACAAGTTGAATTCTTTCGAGACTAAATGTTTATGAAGAATTAGAAAAATATTTTGGCCAAACACCATAAGAAATAACATCTTGTTGGCAGAAATGCAGATGAAGCCACTGACAGCAGTTATTGAGGAAAGATGCTGGCGGTGGTTGGGACATGTGCTCCGAATGACTGACAACTCACTACCAAAAATAGCACTAAGATGGACACCACAGGGGAACAGAAGTAAGGGTAGACCAAAAGAGACATGGAGAAGAACAACAGAAAGGATGTTGAGCAATAGAGGGCTCACCTGGGCAAGAGCAAAAAAAAAAAAGGCAAAGGACAGGCATTTGTGGAAAACCCTTGCAGAAGCCCCATGTGCCCTGGGAACCTAAGGTTTAGAGAGAGAGAGAGAGAAATAACTGTGTGTTCGGTAATAAGTATACAGTAAATAACTGTGTGTTCTGTAATAAGTGTACAGTAAATAACTGTGTGTTCTGTAATAAGTGTACAGTAAATAACTGTGTGTTCTGTAATAAGTGTACAGTAAATAACTGTGTGTTCTGTAATAAGTGTACAGTAAATAACTGTGTGTTCTGTAATAAGTGTACAGTAAATAACTGTGTGTTCTGTAATATGTATACAGTAAATAACTGAGTGTTCTGTAATAAGTGTACAGTAAATAACTGTGTCTTCTGTAATAAGTATACAGTAAATAACTGAGTGTTCTGTAATAAGGGTAGGGGTATCCCCTATCAAAGGAGAAGTAAGACGCCTCCTTACCTCCGTCAGTATACAGGACACCCTTGGGCAAGGTGGAGTACCCGTATAGCTCCCCGATTGGGGTGACGTGAAGCCATGGGAGCAGGTGGTGGGTGGAATGGGAGAGCAGCCGACAAATAATGTTGGTTATGGTTACCACTCTATGATGGTAGGCAGATGATCTCAATGTAGGGACAATGGCTATGATCACTGACTAGTACAGTCATTGCCCGGAAGGAAAGCAATGATAAACTATCTTCTGGAAGTATACCAAGAAACCCAAACAGCAACATGGAAGGTCAAATAGGAAAAAGATCTGGTGGTGAGTCCCCCGGGCCAGATAGATCTAATTTTAACCCTGGGGAAGAGTGTGAGACAGAGGTCAGTACTAGTAATTGTGATGACGGACAAAATCCTGACAGTGTTACCAAGGAAAACCCCTGCGTCAAACTAAAAAGAAAAATAAGAGTAGGAACATGGAGTGTAAGAAGTATGTATGAGGGGAAATATCAAGTAATAAGTGACGAGATGAAAAAAACGGGGATACACATTTTAGGAATCTGCGAACATCGATAGAAAGAATCAGGTCACTTTAAGAGCCAGAATGATAATATTTTTATATACTCTGGTGGAGAATTAGGAGGAAAGAATGGAATGGCTTTTTATTTGGACAAATCAACATCAGAAGCATTACTAGGTTACAATCCAGTAAGTGATAGAATCCTCGCAGTCAGACTTAAGAGCATTCCTAGAAATGTAACAATCATCCAGATATATGCACCTACATCAGCAGCAGAAGAAGAGGAAGTAGAAGACTTTTATAACACACTGCAAACGACAACAGACCAGGTATGGAAAAATTATATTGTATAATAGTGGATGATTTTAATGCAAAAATTGGTACAGGAAGAGCAGAAGATGAAGGACATGTTGTAGGGAAATTTAGCATAGGACATAGAAATGAGGCAGGTGACAATCTAATGTTCTTTTGCATGGAAAATGAGCTAATGATCGCTAACACACTTTTTAAACAACATCCAAGAAGACTTTACACATGGACATCACCTGATGGGAAAACCAAGAATCAAATAGATTACATTTTAGTGCAAAGAAGGTGGAGGTCAAGTATAACATCAGCAAAAACTTTACCAGGTGCTGATTGTGACACGGACCATGAGTTATTAATAGCAGACATGAAGATAAAGATAAAAAAGACAGTTACGGGATCAAGACCACTCCGCTTTGATCTTACAAAAATACCAGAACAATACGGTATAGAAGTGAAGAACCGTTTCGAAATTCTGATGGCTGCACAAGAGGAGATGACACAAGATGAATTGGCTACGCAGGCCAGAGATATCTTAATACCAACAGCTAAAGACATGGTTCCAGTAAAGAAAACACAAAAGAATGGATGGATTACAACAGGCACATTAGAACTGATAAAACAACGTAGAGAAATGAAGACACAGTGGAAAGTGACAAACAACAACAAAGAGAAATATAAAACTTTAACAACAGAAGTATGAAGAAACATAAGAAAAGACAAAAAACAATACATACAAGATTGTTGTGAAAGAATAGAAGAACATCAGAAGTGTGGAAGAGATAGTGAAATGTTTAAAGAAATGAAGACGTTGATGAGAAATGTCACACCTAAGCTAAATGTAATTTGTGATGAGATGGGGAATACCTTGACAGAGACAGAGGAAATTGTAGAAAGATGGAAGGAATATTGCAAAAGAATGTATGAAACAGCCGACTGTGGAAGCAGGAATCAACAGTGTGAATTATTATTGGAGGAGAAAGAGCCCAAACCGACAATAGAAGTTTTATGGGCAATAAAGATTCTGAAAAATGGTAAATCACCAGGATGTAATGAGATAACAGCTGAATTTATTAAAGCAGGAGGAAATGAGTGTGCAACAATCTATCATGCACTATGTAAAAAGATATGGCATTCAGGTATTTGGCCAAAAGAACGAGAAAAAAAAAACTGCATTCATACCACTGCCAAAAAAAAGGTAACCTGAAATTATGCACAAACTACAGAACTGTTGCCCTGATTAGTCATGCTAGTAAAATTCTGTTTAAAATCATAATGGGTGGACTTCGAAAGAAAATAGAAGAAGAGTCAATATGGTCCAAGCTGGTTTCAGGCAAGGAAGAGGATCAAGAGATCATATATTCAGTATAAGATTAATAATAGAGAAATGCAGAGAGTTTAATGTGAATCTATATTTATTCATTATAGACTACTCAAAGGCATTTGATTGTGTACAACACCAGAAACTTTGGGAAATAATGGAAAAAATGGGATTTCCAACACATTTGATACAATTAACATCACTACTGTATTTAGACCAACAAGCAGCAGTAAGAATAAATGGTGAAACAGCAACTTGGTTTGACATAAAACAAGGGGTCTGTCAGGGGTGCATATTGTCACCTTACTTATTTAACTTGTATACTGAAAATATAATGAGGAATGTTAAAGAAGATGTAGACAAAGAATATTACAATGCCATACAATTGGAGGTTATGAAATACCAGAGATTAGATATGCTGATGACACAGTATTACTATCCACAACACAAAAAGGAATGGAAAAACTAATTATGTCAGTCTGTAAGAACAGTGAATAGCAGAACCTCTATCTTAATGCAAAGAAAACTAAATTGATGACAATTGACAGAACAAATAAGGCAGCTGAATTATGTATCAGTGAGGAAAAACTGGAAGAAGTGGAGAGTTTTGAATATCTTGGATCACTATTATCTAATAATGGAGATACAATGAGGGAAATTAAAAGGAGGACATCTATCGCTCTTCAGAAATTAAAACAAATAAAGAATCTGTGGAGAGGAGCAGACAGAACTACAAAAATAAGATTTTTAAGGGCATGCATCTTTCCCATGGCAACATATGCCTGTGAGATCTGGACACTTAGCAAAACAGCTGAAAAACACATAAATGCCTTTGAATGTAAATGCTACAGAAGAGTTCTTCAGATATTATGGACACAAAAAAGAACAAATATATCCATACAACAAGAACTTAATATTAAAGAAGGCTGGCTAGTAAAGAGGATTAAAGAGAGAAAACTTAAATACTTTGGACACATTAAACGTCATGATAATCTAGAGAAAACTATCTTGGTAGGGTACATAATGCGAAAAAGAAAGAGAGGAAGTCCAAGGCGAAGATGGTTGCAAGACATTTTTGATGATCTGCAAATGCAGGCCATCTTGATCACAACCGAGAGGCTTACAAGAGTGCTGTTAGGGAGTGAACAGTAAATAAATATGTGTGTTCTGTGGTAAGTGTACAGTAAATAAATATGTGTGTTCTGTGGTAAGTGTACAGTAAATAAATGTGTGTGTTCTGTGGTAAGTGTACAGTAAATAAATGTGTGTGTTCTGTGGTAAGTGTACAGTAAATAAAAGTGTGTGTTCTGTGGTAAGTGTACAGTAAATAAATGTGTGTGTTCTGTGGTAAGTGTACAGTAAATAAATATGTGTGTTCTGTGGTAAGTGTACAGTAAATAAATGTGTGTGTTCTGTGGTAAGTGTACAGTAAATAAATGTGTGTGTTCTGTGGTAAGTGTACAGTAAATAAATGTGTGTGTTCTGTGGTAAGTGTACAGTAAATAAATGTGTGTGTTCTGTGGTAAGTGTACAGTAAATAAATGTGTGTGTTCTGTGGTAAGTGTACAGTAAATAAATGTGTGTGTTCTGTGGTAAGTGTACAGTAAATAAATATGTGTTCTGTGGTAAGTGTACAGTAAATAAATGTGTGTGTTCTAACAAGTGCTCTTGTGATAATAGCTGTTTTCTCCTGACACTGTAGGAAAGCCATTGGACTTGAGGTTGGTGGAAGATCAAGTAGGTCCTCACGTATGGAACCACAGATCAGGTAATTGTCATAATTAAGTTTACAGCTGTGCAGGAACTGGTGTCCCAGCAACTGTCTGAACAACAAGCTCAAGACAATATCTGGAGGAGGAAGGTCGCAGTGATGAAGTTAGTTGATGAGAAAGATTAGATTTGCTTAATTGTTAGTCCAGAACTCAGGCAAGTGACATTAGCCTGCTCCAGGGTGGATGTCAACATAGGTGTAACAGCTGTACAGTATATCAGGTGTAAATACTGTAGCACATTTGTACAAGCACTGATGCATAATATGCTGTGGTACAGCCAGGAAACTGTCAGATATAGCATACTGTGGTACAGCCAAGAAACTGTCAGACATAGTGTACTGTGGTACAGCGAGGAAGCTGTCAGGCATAGCATACTGTAGTACAGCCAAGAAACTGTCAGACATAGCATACTGTGTTACAGCCAGGAAGCTGTCAGGCATAGCATACTGTGTTACAGCCAGGAAGCTGTCAGGCATAGCATACTGTGTTACAGCCAGGAAGGTGTCAGGCATAGCATACTGTGGTACAGCCAAGAAACTGTCAGACATAGCATACTGTAGTACAGCCAGGAAGCTGTCAGGCATAGCATACTGTAGTACAGCCAGGAAGCTGTCAGACATAGCATACTGTGGTACAGCCAAGAAACTGTCAGACATAATGTACTGTGGTACAGCCAAGAAGCTGTCAGGCATAGCATACTGTAGTACAGCCAAGAAACTGTCAGACATAGCATACTGTGTTACAGCCAGGAAGCTGTCAGGCATAGCATACTGTGTTACAGCCAGGAAGCTGTCAGGCATAGCATACTGTGTTACAGCCAGGAAGCTGTCAGGCATAGCATCCAAGAAACTGTCAGACATAGCATACTGTAGTACAGCCAGGAAGCTGTCAGGCATAGCATACTGTGTTACAGCCAGGAAGCTGTCAGGCATAGCATACTGTGTTACAGCCAGGAAGCTGTCAGGCATAGCATACTGTGGAACAGCTAGGAAGCTGTCAGGCATAGCATACTGTGTTACAGCCAAGAAGCTGTCAGACATAGCATACTGTGTTAAGCCAGGAAACTGTCAGATGTAGCATACTGTGATACAGCTAGAAAGCTGTCAGATGTAGCATACTGTGGTACAGCTAGAAAGCTGTCAGACATAGCATACTGTGGTACAGCTAGAAAGCTGTCAATTGTAACAAAGTGCAGTTTAAAAAGCTGTTGGATATATATATATATATATATATATATATATATATATATATATATATATATCTATATCTATATATATAGTTGTGGTAGAGGTGAGAAAAAACCTAAATTTATGTTGGAAGGCAGTGTAACCATGTGAAACATGAGCCTGAAGAAGGCAGTGTAACCATGTGAAACATGAGACTGAAGGAAGCAGTGTGTAACCATGTGAAACATGAGACTGAAGGAGGCAGTGTAACCATGTGAAACGTGAGACTGAAGAAGGCAGTGTAACCGTGTGAAACATGAGACTGAAGGAGGCAGTGTAACCATGTGAAACATGAGACTGAAGGAGGCAGTGTAACCATGTGAAACATGAGACTGAAGAAGGCAGTGTAAGCATGTGAAACATGAGACTGAAGAAGGCAGTGTAAGCATGTGAAACATGAGACTGAAGGAGGCAGTGTAACCATGTGAAACATGAGACTGAAGAAGGCAGTGTAACCATGTGAAACATAAGACTGAAGGAGGCAGTGTAACCATGTGAAACATGAGACTGGAGGCGGCAGTGTAACCATGTGAAACATGAGACTGAAGGAGGCAGTGTAACCATGTGAAACATGAGACTGAAGGAGGCAGTGTAACCATGTGAAACATGAGACTGAAGAAGGCAGTGTAACCATGTGAAACATGAGACTGAAGAAGGCAGTGTAACCATGTGAAACATGAGACTGAAGAAGGCAGTGTAAGCATGTGAAACATGAGCCTGAAGGAAGCAGTGTGTAACCATGTGAAACATGAGACTGAAGAAGGCAGTGTAACCATGTGAAAGTGTTAAAATTGAGACTGATGGAGGCAGTGTAACCATGTGAAACATGAGACTGAAGGAAGCAGTGTAACCATGTGAAACATGAGACTGAAGGAGGCAGTGTAACCATGTGAAACATGAGACTGGAGGCGGCAGTGTAACCATGTGAAACATGAGACTGAAGAAGGCAGTGTAACCATGTGAAACATAAGACTGAAGGAGGCAGTGTAACCATGTGAAACATGAGACTGGAGGCGGCAGTGTAACCATGTGAAACATGAGACTGAAGGAGGCAGTGTAACCATGTGAAACATGAGACTGAAGGAGGCAGTGTAACCATGTGAAACATGAGACTGAAGAAGGCAGTGTAACCATGTGAAACATGAGACTGAAGAAGGCAGTGTAACCATGTGAAACATGAGACTGAAGAAGGCAGTGTAAGCATGTGAAACATGAGACTGAAGAAGGCAGTGTAACCATGTGAAACATGAGACTGAAGAAGGCAGTGTAACCATGTGAAAGTGTTAAAATTGAGACTGATGGAGGCAGTGTAACCATGTGAAACATGAGACTGAAGGAAGCAGTGTAACCATGTGAAACATGAGACTGAAGGAGGCAGTGTAACCATGTGAAACATGAGACTGGAGGCGGCAGTGTAACCATGTGAAAGTGTTAAAATTGAGACTGATGGAGGCAGTGTAACCATGTGAAACATGAGACTGAAGGAGGCAGTGTAACCATGTGAAAGTGTTAAAATTGAGACTGATGGAGGCAGTGTAGACATGTTAAACTGTTAAACATGAGATTGAGGGAGGCAGTGTAACCATGTGAAAGTGTTAAAATTGAGACTGATGGAGGCAGTGTAGACATGTTAAACTGTTAAACATGAGATTGAGGGAGGCAGTGTAACCACTGAAACTGTTAAACATGAGACTGAAAGAGGCAGTATAACCAAATGAAGGTGTGTTAAACAGGAAGTAAGACACAGTAAGGTGTGAGTAACTATGTGAAAATACATGGGTGTCTTCACAGCACTTGTCAGTTTTATGTTCTCATGTGGTGCTGAGTCTGAAGATGATAATGATGGTAAGACTGACTGATAGAACACTGTTTTTTACAAGGGCAAGTTACTAAACAAATCCATACAGACTGAAAACAACTGAAAAGTTTTTACACATTTTTTGGGTGGTATGTAGCACAATAACTGCCACAAAATTAGAAGCAAAGCCCTGATTATTTGACAGCAACTGCTGTAATATGAGAAGTATGTTACATGTGTGTGCCCAGGAAGAACAGTGTGGGCTTGTGAAAGGACTGAGCATAGAGGAAGTGCATAAAGAAGTGCTTGAAGTGTACAGTGAAATGTGTATGTTAGTGCCATTGGTACTGCTGTTTATGTTAGTGCCATTGGTACTGCTGTTTATGTTAGTGCCATCGGTACTGCTGTTTATGTTAGTGCCATCGGTACTGCTGTTTATGTTAGTGCCATCGGTACTGCTGTTTATGTTAGTGCCATCGGTACTGCTGTTTACGTTAGTGCCATCGGTACTGCTGTTTACGTTAGTGCCATCGGTACTGCTGTTTACGTTAGTGCCATCGGTACTGCTGTTTACGTTAGTGCCATCGGTACTGCTGTTTACGTTAGTGCCATCGGTACTGCTGTTTACGTTAGTGCCATCGGTACTGCTGTTTACGTTAGTGCCATCGGTACTGCTGTTTACGTTAGTGCCATCGGTACTGCTGTGTCACCCTGAACAAACTGGCAGTCCATTCACCAACAACATCCTGGTCTCCTGAGTGCTGGCATGGTTCTCCTGGATCACAGTGTCCACCCTCACATTGGCAGAGCAATGAGGGAGCTGTGAGAACCTTTGCTGGGAACCCTTGGAGTGTCCACCTTATGGCCAAGACTTTGCCCCCAGTGATTTTCATTTTTGGGTCACTGAAAAAATCAACTGGGTGGCCACCATTTCTGAGGCTACCAAGTCTTTACAGCAGAACACTTTCAAGGACTTGTGAATGTATGGAATATGTATCTGAATGTACAGGGGGATCATTTTGAAAAATAAACAAAATGTAGGCAAGTAGTTTTTTTTTTCTCCAGCTCATAACTTGCAACTTATTTATTAACTTGCCATCATATGCACTTTCATGTGCCGAAGGTCATGGAAATTACGGGCATAACACCATATTCCCCAATATGCCTTAATGGCATGGAAACGGGAATTTGACCTTTTACCGTCATATATGTGATCAGACATTGAAGTATTTGTTTCATGCTAGCATTGATAGACTTGGATGATGACATGAGAATCTTACATTACAATCTGTGTACTTGTAAATGATAACTGAAGACAAAATATCAAGCTTTTGGCTACTGTCTTAGAGGTGTATAAACACTGAGGACAAGATGTCAACCATTTGGCTACCTCTTTAAGTAAATCATGATTAAGGACAAGATGCCAACTATTTGTCTACTTGTCTTTAGGGAACATATAATAACTGAGGACAAGATGCCAATTTTGTGGCTACTGCCTTCAAGGAATGGTTGTTGAAGAAGTAGGAGAGTCATGTACAAGAGACTTGTCAGTGATGATAGAACAGTCTTCAGGCAGTCAGCAACATTCAGCCTGCTTTGGTTAGAATTCTTTCCAATTTGATAGTGGTTTGCCTAGTGTAATCTTCTCTACTCAATGATTATTAAGATAGAGCTTATCTGTGTGTCAGATTTTGTTGTTTGTTTTTGTCTTCCTCCTGTTTACCTAGTCTGATTGCTAGACTTGACCACAAGCTAGGCTCTCTTCTAAGAAGACTGTAACATGCTGAGAGTAGGAAACCTTGGCATCAGGAAACACTGTAGCTCAGATTTGATTTTGATTTATTGAAAAAAACAGAGAAGGTCTTGGGATTCTTTGTTGGAGCACTCTTGTGATGTAAATGTTATTGAGAGAAGAGAAGCATTGTACATGGAGCAATAGGAGCAGTAGAGTTTGTGCGTATGCTTATGGTGGTGTGTTTAACGTGGAAGGAATGCAGAACAAACGGCTTCATCTTACATAGACCATATAATGTTACTAGCACAATGCTCTACACATCATTTATAGTCTATACTGCTTTCATTTAACATTTGGAGCATGGGAAGGAGGAAAAAGAAACTCAAGCATAGAATGCTGCATACAGAAACATGGGATGAAGCTTTCAAATCATGCAACAACATGGAATGAAGTTTATACCTGGTAGTGTTAAGATCAGGCAACAACATGGAATGAAGTTTATACCTGGTAGTGTTAAGATCAGGCAACAACATGGAATGAAGTTTATATCTGACAGTGTTAAGTTCAGGCAGCAACATGGGATAAAGTTTATATCTGACAGTGTTAAGTTCAGGCAGCAACATGGGATGAAGTTTATATCTGACAGTGTTAAGTTCAGGCAACAACATGGGATGAAGTTTATACCTGACATTGTTAAGATCAGGCAGCAACATGGGATGAAGTTTATATCTGACAGTGTTAAGATCAGGCAGCAACATGGGATGAAGTTTATGAAGAATCTGAAAAATGGTAAATCACCAGGATGTGATAAGATAACAGCTGAACTTATTAAAGCAGGAGGAAAGGAATGTGCAACAATCTGTCATGCACTATGTAAAAAGATATGGCATTCAGGTATTTGGCCAAAAGAATAAAAAAAAAAAACTGTATTCATACCACTGCCAAAAAAGGGTAACCTGAAATTATGCACAAGCTACAGAACTGTTGCCCTGATTAGTCATGCCAATAAAATTCTGTTAAAAATCATAATGGGTAGACTTTGTAAGAAAACAGAAGTCAATATGGTCCAAGCTGGTTTCAGGCAAGGAAGAGGATCAAGAGATCATATATTCAGTATAAGATTAATAATAGAGAAATACAGAGAGTTTAATGTGAATCTATATTTATTCTTTATAGACTACTCAAAGGCATTTGATTGTGTACAACACCAGAAACTTTGGGAAATAATGGAAAAAATGGGATTTCCAACACATTTGATACAGTTAACATCACTGCTGTATCTAGACCAACAAGCAGCAGTAAAAATAAATGGTGAAACAGCAACTTGGGTTGACATAAAACAAGAGGTCCATCAGGGGTGCATATTGTCACCTTACTTATTTAACTTGTATACTGAAAATATAATGAGGAATGTTAGAGAAGATGTAGACAAAGAATAGTACGATGCCATAACAATTGGACCTTTTGCTATGCTGCACACTATATGGAAATCTGAAAAACTAAGCGTGAAGATAAAAATCAGGATATTTAAGAGTAATGTTCTAAGTGTACTACTCTATGGAGATGAATGGTGGAAAATCATGAAAACAATAGAAAACAAGTTGAATTCTTTGCAGACTAAATGTTTACAAAGAATTAGAAAAATATTTTGGCCAAACACCATAAGAAATAACATCTTATTGGCAGAAATGCAGATGAAGCCACTGATAGCAATTATTGAGGAAAGACGCTGGCGATGGTTGGGACATGTGCTCCGAATGACTGACAACTCACTACCAAAAAAAAGCACTAAGATGGACACCACAGGGGAACAGAAGTAAAGGTAGACCAAAAGAGACATGGAGAAGAACAACAGAAAGGATGTTGAACAATAGAGGGCTCACCTGGGCAAGAGCAGAAAAAAAAAGGCAAAGGACAAGCATTTGTGGAAAACCCTTGCGGAAGCCCCATGTGCCCTGGGCACTTAAAGTTCAGAGAGAGAGAGATAACAATTGGAGGTTATGAAATACCAGAGATTAGATATGCTGATGACACAGTACTATTACTGTCCACAACACAAAAAGGAATGGAAAAAATAATTATGTCAGTCTGTAAGAATATTGAAGAGCAAAACCTCCATCTTAATGCAAAGAAAATTAAATTGATGACAACTGACAAAACAAACAAGGCAACTGATATATGTATCAATGAAGAAAAACTAGAAGAAGTGGATAATTTTGAATATCTTAGATCGCTGCTAACTAATTAAGGAGGTGCAATGAGGGAAATTAAAAGGAGGACATCTGTCGCTCTTCAGAAAGTAAAACAACTAAAGAATCTGTGGAGAAGAACAGACAGAACTGCAAAAATAAGATTTCCCATCACAACATATGCCTGTGAGATCTGGACACTTAACAAAACAGCTGAGAAACACATAAATGCCTTCAAATGTAAATGCTACAGAAGAGTTCTTCAGATATCATGGACACAAAAAAGAACAAATATATCCATACTACAAGAACTTAATATTGAAGAAGGCTGGCTAGTAAAGAGGATTAAAGAGAGAAAACTGAAATATTTTTGACACATTAAACGTCATGATAATCTAGAGATAACTGTCTTGGTAGGGTACATAATGAGAAAAAGAAAGAGAGGAAGACCAAGGCGAAGATGGCTGCAAGACATTGTTGATGATCTGCAAATGGACGCAGAAGCAGCAGGCCATCTTGCTCACAACCGAGAGGCCTACAGGAGTGCTGTTAGGGAGGCAAAGTTCTGCAAGGGACATGCAGATGAATGAATGAATGACTGAAAATATAATGAGGAATGTTAGAGAAGATGTAGACATAGAATATTACAATGCCATAAAAATTGGAGGTTATGGATTACCAGAGATTAGATATGCTGATGACACAGTATTACTGTCCACAACACAAAAAAGGAGTGGAAAAATTAATTGTCAGTCCGTAAGAATAGTAAAGAGCAGAACCTCTATCTTAATGCGAAGAAAACTTAATTAATGACAACTGACAAAACAAATAAAGCAGCTGAAATATGTATCAGTGAGGAAAAATTGGAAGAGGTGGATAGTTTTGAATATCTTTGGTCATTACTAAATAATAATGGAGATTTTACATTTACATCCTTCAGGTGCCTCTAAACATCACAAAAGGCCCGCATGGTAGCTTGCCAAGATTTCCTGTTTTCGGCAAGTTTTTCAACCTCATCAAGGGATGTTATTCCTACTAAACCAGCCTCTCTTAACAACCTCCTCTTTTAGAGTTTCACATGGTGGACCTCTTTTTCTTTGACCTAGTTGTGTTCCACTTGATAGCTTGTTTTGAGATTCTCTGGTTGTTTCTTCTCATCACATGACCGACACATGTCCATCATCTTTTTCTGATCACCCATGAGACAGGTTGTTGTTTGCTCATCTGTCTGATCTCTGCATTGTTCTTGAATTCGTTCCCCTTTATACCGAGTATTTTTCTGAGGCATTTGTTTTTGAAAGAGTCTATTTCTTTAGTTGTTTTCCAGCTTTCGCATGCATAAATGAGGGTGATATTACATTTGAATTAAATAATCTTAACTTGGTTTTTGTGTTTATAACTTTTGTATGCCATGTGTTCTCAAGATACTTGAATGTCAATGCTGCTTTTGCAGATCAAATTGTAACTTCCTTTTTAGTGTTATCATCCTGGTCTATATAGCTGCTGAGATATGCAAATTGGTTTACTTCTTCAACAGCTGTTCCTTCCATGTATATTTTTCCTTCATGGTTAATGAGAAGTTTCATTATTTTTGTTTTCTCCTTATTAATTTCAAGTTCTATTTTCCTAGCCAGTAAAGTCAGGGTACCTGTTTTTTCTTGCATATTAAGAATTATGTCATCTGCAAAATCAAGATCTTCCAGTTGTGTTTCCTGTACCCAGTCAATGCCCGTTTTACCTGTGCAGCATTTTTTCATTATGAAGTCTATGAACACAAAGAAAATTACGATGCCATAAAAATTGGAGGTTATGAAATACCAGAGATTAGATATACTGATGACACAGTGTTATTGTCCACAACACATAAAGGAATGGAAAAACTAATTATGTCAGTCTGTAAGAATAGTAAAGAACAAAACCTCTATCTTATTGCAAAGAAAACTAAATTGATGACAACTGACAAAACAAATAAGGCAGCTGAAGTATATGTCAATAAGGACAAATTGGAAGAAGTGGAGAGTTTTGAATATCTTGGATCATTACTAACTGATAAAGGAGATACAATGAGGGAAATTAAAAGGAGGACAGCTATCGCTCTACAAAAAAAAAAAACAACAAAAAAAACTAAAGAACCTGTGGAGATTGATCTTTATTTCAAAAGGGTTAAGAGAGGAACAGACAGAATGACAAAAATAAAATTTTTAAGGGCACAGATCTTTCCCATCGCAACATATGCCTATGAGACCTGGACACTTAGTAAAACAGCTGAGAAACACATAAATGCCTTTGAATGTAAATGCTATAGAAGAGTCCTTCAAGTATCATGGACACAAAAAAGAACAAATATATCCATATTACAAGAACTTAATATTGAAGAAGGCTGGCTAGTACGGGAGGTTAAACAGAGTAAACTTAAATATTTTGGACATATTAAACATCATGATAATTTAGAGAAGACTGTCTTAGAAGAGTACATAATGGGAAAAAGAAAGAGAGGAAGACCAAGGCGAAGATGGCTGCAAGACATCGTTGATGATCTGCAGATGAACGCACCAGCAGCAGGCCATCTTGCTCACAACTGAGAGGCCTACAAGAGTGCTGTTAGGGAGGCAAAGTTCTGCAAGGGACATGCAAATGAATGACTGACAGCATCTTTGGTGTTGTTCTGTCAAGGAAATGTTTTTGTTGTACAGCTTTTGTTTTAAGTAACAACACAGGGATGTACATCATACAGCAAGTGTGAGAGAAGAAAACAGAGGTGAATGATACTTTTGAAAATTGTGGTTAACAAAAATGAATTCACCCAAGAGATGTGAGACAGCAGAACCAAGTTGGAGTGAGTGATATTTAGTATCACTCAAGAGATGTGAGACAACAAAATAAAGTTGAAGTGATGTTTAGTATCACTTTAGACATGTGGCAGCAAAACAGTTGGAGTGAGTGATGTTTATTATCACTCAAGAGATGTGAGACAACAAAATAAAGTTAAAGTGATGTTTAGTATCACTTTAGACACGTGGCAGCAAAACAAAGTTGGAGTGAGTGATGTTTAGTATCGCTCAAGAGATGTGAAACAAAAAAAAAAAAAGATGAATGTGATACAAGAAGCGTGGGATGTTTGGTATCAAACAAAAGATGTGAGAGAACAAAGCAAGATGAGTATTGTGTAAATGTACAGAGAAGTGAGTTGAGATTATTGTCATTCAGGAGTGATGGACAAAGAAATCAGCTGGTTATAAGTGAACTTGACAGCCCTTTCTGTGACACAAGTACATCATTCTCATACTCCTGGCACAAGCAGACTCTCTTGTGAAAAACAAAAATACACAGCATTGAGAGAAGCAATGAGACACTGAGTTTGTCAGAGTCTACATACATGTGCTAGACATCAGCAAGCCATGACTGTCAGCATGGGCCAGGCTTTCACACCAAACAGACATAGCATGAAGAAGAAGGAGGCCACAAATGTTTATGATGTAGATAAACAGTAGTCTGCAGCATGTATTGTGATGTGATGAGGGTTAGATCAAAGCTGATGTGTCCATCAGACTCAGCATGCACTGAACAAGTAAGTGTTTTTATCTCTGGTAAGCTTGGTTTTGTCTGAGTGCTTTTCTTTTCTTTTATGACTGGATGTGAGTGAGGAGAAAGTAGAACACATTTCAAATATGTCTAGACTGGTTGGTCTACTCTTGGCTTCTCTGTCAGTGGCTTTTATTCTTTCTGTGTCCTTCTATTGTCAGCTTGATTCATTTAGTCTTTCTGTGAGGGAGTGTTTCAACCAAATCTGTCAAAAACTGGGTATCTGAAATGTTGAGGAAGCTGCCTGTGAAGATGGAAGATTGCCCGCAGAATGAGACTTTTTAGATTATGCTTCACAGATAACTGCTAGTACATGAAGAGATAAGTGGAATGTGACATAGTCAGTCAACATCACACCCAAGTCAACATGGAAAGTGTCTCAGTCATGTTTGACTGTATGATGTTGTCTTCTATAATAGCACAGTGTAGCTGTGTGCTTTGTTCTTCAAATACCCAAGCTTGCATTTCCTGTCTCACTTCAGTCCACATGCCAGTTTACACTAGTTCACTGTGTGAAATGAAGTCGGGTGGTGGGAAAAGTACATTTATTATAGGGTTCAGTCTTGGAAAAGTAGATATATAATGGGGAGTGTGATATTACTGCATGCTGAAAAAGTAGATATGTAATGGAGAGAGTGAGATTATTGCATGTTGAAAATGTAGTAATAGTGTGGGTGGTGTGAGATTGTTGCATTCTGAAAAAGTAGATATGTAGTGGGGGGTGTGAGATTGTTTTTTTTTTTTTGAAAAATTATATGTATATATATATATATAATAGGGGATGTGAGATGGTTTTCAGTTTGTAAAGTGGATATTTTGTATTGTAGTTACAAAAAAGGAGTGTCATTTTGCAAGTATTTGTCTTCTAGTTGCACAAAAGAGTGTCATTATGTGAAGTAGATATTTGTCATTTAGTTATAAGAGTTTATGAGATAGATATTTTTCTTGTAGTACAGTGAGTATTGTCAGTTTGTGAAAGAAAGTTTTTAGAAAGCTGTTAAATGTAGAATACAGTGTAGGTAGGTTTGTGTAGGAAATTGCTGATCCTTTTATGCAGGAGTGTTGAGGTGTGAGAGAAGAGTTTGCTTTCTTCTATCTCTGTCTTTGTGTCTCACACCTTCCTAGGCTGGACCCCAGGCCTGACCCGCGCTATGAGTCAAGGTTTCGGAAACAGCTGGAGAAAGAGGAGGAACTGGCAAGAAGAAGGAAGAAAAGTGATGATAAACGAAGAGAGGATGACAGAGGGAGTGCTGACAACAGAGGGAGCAGAGGGGATGATGTCAGACAAGGGAATAGTGACAACAAAGGGAGCAAGGGAAATTTTAGAAACAGAAGATGGGAGAGTGACACAAGAGGAAAAGAGGAAACATATGATTTGAGGCAGGCCTTAGAGAGGCGACGTAGTGACAGAGAGGAGTAAGTATCTTTATCATTATCATGTATGCATGTGATCATTTTATTTCCTGGCTTGATCTACACACCCTCAGCTTTCTGTTCTGTTTTCTCATGTAACATAGTGTGTTTCTGCACCACCAAGGATTCTACAGTATAGAAGTAGACAGCTTCACTTACTGTGTAGTTTTCTCATGTAACATCTGTGTTTCTGCACCACCAAGGATTCTACAGTATAGAAGTAGACAGCTTGTTTCTGTGTAGTTTGTTTGGAGTTAAGGGTGTGTGTTATTTTGTTCCAGATATACTTGGCTGCCTGTATTCTCATTTCAGTTTCACTTTCATCATTGTCTGTCATGTCATGCTCATTTTATCATTTCCTGTCATGTCAGCCGTTTTATTCTACTTTTATCATTGCCTGTCATGTCATTATCTGTTTTATCCTGCTTTTATCATTGCCTGTCAGGTCATTATCTGTTTTATTCTACTTTTATCATTGCCTGTCAGGTCATTATCTGTTTTATTCTACTTTTATCATTGCCTGTCAGGTCATTATCTGTTTTATTCTACTTTTATCTTTGCCTGTCAGGTCATTATCTGTTTTATCCTGCTTTTATCATTGCCTGTCAGGTCATTATCTATTTTATCCTACTTTTATTATTGTCTGTTATGTCATATCTATTATATTCTACTTTTATCATTGTCTGCCTATTTATGCCTATTTTATCCTACTTTTATCATTGTCCGTCATGTCATATATATTTTATCCTGCTTTTATCATCTCCATATCCTACCCAACACATGACACATTTTCTCTGATATGGTGAAGGTTTTTACGTCTTCTTCTATTGGTTTAATGTTTCATGTTCGCATTCAGGGTTTGTGTCAATCATTGATGGCACTAGATTCTAGTGTCTTTATGTTTTTTTATCTTCATCAGTGAAACACTTGGATTAATTTTTGTTTGTTGATAGTCAGGATATATTCATGGACAGTTTCTACTATATATTTCCCAGTACAAGTTAAAATGAACAAGGGAACAATAAACATGCTTAAGTGTTTTTTGTACATTACTGGCTGCTGCATGTTGATAACAGAAACAGAAAATAAAAGAGAGAAACTCCTTCATTTAAGCAGTCTGTGTTATTGTGATGAAGTACATCAGTCAGACATTGCTAGAATCTGCCTGATAGCGTCAGCAGACATTACTTCTTCATACTTTCTTGTGGGAGATAAACAGTTATTATAGCTGTGAAGTAGCTGATGTTTGTTTGTCTTTTCTGCACGCTCTACAGAGGGTCTTTCAAGATTGAAGTCAGACACGGTAGCAGCATGGAGAGACAGATGATATACAGAGATAGCCAGCAGGCTGGCGGGTCTGTCTTGGAGCACGGTGGCTTTGCACAGGAGAGCGGGGGTGGTGGCAGAAATGTTGTGCTGGGCGATGACAGATACAGGAGAAGGTTTAGCGGTGATCAGGAGAGGGAGGTTGGCAGGAGATTTGGTGATGGACAAGGACGTGCTGGTTTCAGGGGCAGGGGCGGGTAAGTTCTTCTTTTTCACATACAAAGGTGTGTTAGTTGGATGTCCAGGAATCTGCGTTATATTTGTTTTAGAAAACATTTTTTGTCATAGATTGTTTAAATGTGT
Organism: Achatina immaculata; assembly: GCA_009760885.1. Classification (NCBI taxonomy): domain Eukaryota; kingdom Metazoa; phylum Mollusca; class Gastropoda; order Stylommatophora; family Achatinidae; genus Lissachatina; species Lissachatina immaculata. Next base: position 15,307,668 of record CM019693.1, on the reverse strand, counting down.
ACCGAAAAGAAACATACTGACCAGTTTTCATGAATGAGAAAAATCCTGTAAAATGTCAGGTCTGTAAGCGTTTGCTTCTTCATGTATGTTGAGGCGAAGTCTGTAAGCATTTGCTACTTCATGTATGTTGAAGCGAAGTCACCGGGGAGAAAGGTTTTCGCTCCCTTCCCAAACGGCGAGAGTTAAGGTGGTTCAATTCAGAAGTGAGTGGTTTGTCCGTCGAGTGAAGCCTATAAATGATCAGCCAGCCAGGTTCATGATAACGCGTCGGTGGTGTACTATGGTGTTATCGACCGATGGTCTCAAAATTGGTCCATCTCTTGCAAAGAGTATTGGGTCTGCAGTATGTAATGTGCGTTGATTGTTGGTGCTATGCGTCCTTCTTGTTCATTAGAGCAAAAAGAGCTGGCCGCCACCAGTGGTTAAAGGAAATGAAACGCCGCCGGGGTCAAAAGGGATCCATTTTGAACAGAGCGCTGTCTCCCTTGCCCCGCGTTGGTCTGTCGGCAGATATCCAACTAAGGTTCAGTGAAGAAAGCTATCTGGTTGATCCTGCCAATAGTCACATGCTTGTCTCAAAGATTAAGCCATGCGTGTCTAAGTTGACACTGTTTCATGGTGAAACCACGATGGCTTATTAAATCAGTCCAGGTTCCTTAGATGACGCGATCCTACTTGGATAACTGTGACAATTCTAGAGCTAATACATGCTTGCCAAGCTCTGACCCTCATGGAAAGAGCACTTTTATTAGTTCAAAACCAACCGTCATTGCCCTTCGCGGGGCGTGGCGTCCCATCTGGTGACTATGTTAGTGCTGATTGCTTGGTCTTCTGTGTCAGCGACGCATCTTTCAGATATCTGCCCTATCAAATGTAGATGGTACGTGACATGCCTACCATGTTTGTAACAGGTAATGGGGAATTGGGGTTCAATTCCAGAGAAACAGCTACCACATCCAATGAATGCAGCAGGCGCGCAATTTACCCACTCCTGGCATGAGGAGGTAGAGACATATGTTGTTTAAGTGTTGGCTACACTTTGGATTAAATATAAACATATTTCATAGATAAGGTGGAGCATGCTGTGAAAGAATTTCATATACTAACTTGGCTTCGTTAAAGAGGAACATGTTCTTAAGAGGCAGTATACGTTTGTGCTGATTAGTTGCTTGTGCTTGGTCTTTGTCATTAATAAGTTTTACTGCTCATTTTTGAAGTGAGTATAGCCTCTTTGTATTTGACTCTGAGCAACCATCCCAGATTGTTGAGCAATAGTCTAAATATGTTTGTATATATGATATGTGGTATGTCTTCCTTGTGTCTTGATCAGTGAAGTACTTAATTTTGGCCGCCTGGACTTTTTGTGCGATGAGTTTTGTTAGGCCTTGCACATGAGAGTTCCATGTCAGATGTTGGTCAGTAATAAGACCTAGTGTTTTGTGCTAGCTAACGTTTTCTACCTGTGATTTTTCCGTACTGAGCCGAAGTGTTGTTTTTGTTGCGTTTTGTAGATTCTGTCTTGTTGTTATGAGTATTGATTTTGTTTTATCGTTATTTATAATCATGCCATTGTTTTTGCTCCATCTAATTAAATTGTATAACTCGATCTGAAGAGTTGATTCTAAGTTAATACAGTCGTAGACGCTGGTGTAGACTGTGCAGTCATCATCGGCAAAAAGGTCACAAGAAGAGTGTTTAAGATGAAGTGGAAGATCACTGATACAGATAGCAAAAGAGCCATGGACCTAGAATAGAACCTTGCGGATCACCAGTGTCAACTATAGCAGAATTTGATAGAGAATTGTTGAAGAATACTACCTGTTGTTTTTTTACGAGAATATCATGGTCACTCATGTCAACTGCCTTTTTAAAGTCAACAAAGATGACACTACATAGTCTGTCGCCTTTTATGTCTGCTAACCAGTGTTCTGTCATTTTGGTGAGGGCTGTGTGGCAAGAATGATTGGGTCTAAATCCTAACTGACTGTCTATGAGTAAATTGTTCTCTTGCATGTGTTGTAGAGTTATTTTGTGTGTGTTTTTCGAGTGGTTTTGATAATGACAATAGTATGGATATTGGTCTGTAGTTGGATGATCCAGATTTAAAGAGAGGATACACTTTAGCAGTTTTAAAAGCCTCAGGGAAACATTGATTTCTTCTCTGAAATGGATGCTGATTTGTGCGCTAGTGTATGCACAGTTGCTGGCTTGAAAGTCAAATTCCTTCCTTTTATTTGATAGAGTATTTATGGCTTTCCAAATTGATTCATTGCCTGATTTATTCTGTACTAGATTCCTAAAGTAATCTTTTTTCTCTTGTCTTATTAAGTATTGAACTTTGTTTCTGAGTGAATGGTAGGTCCTAAAGTCCTTGATTTTGTGTGCCCGGTCACATTCTCTCATGGCATGTAATATTTCAGGTGTTATCCAAGGTGACTTCATCTGGTGTTTTACTCTCACCTCTTTCATGGGGACATGCTTTTATAATATATCCCTGAAGATCTTTAGCCAATATTCTATTGCCTCATCAGGGTCAGTTGGTACACATGTGTAAGTGAAGATGTTTGCAAATCATTAAGGAATAATTCTAGGTTAAATTTTCTGAAGCTTCCAAATGTCATACTGGTGTGATTGTGTTTTGGAAGTTTATACCCCTTTCTTGTCCACGTACAGCAGACTGGGTAATAATCACACAACGAAGTATGAGGGATGTTTTATGGGTGGGCTACATATATATGATCTAATAATGTGGATGATATTTCCGTTACTCTGGTAGGTTTGGTAACAATTTGGCAAAAATTGTAGGATAATATAATATTGCTCCAAGTTAGATTTGGTTGTGTTAGGTCTATGTTGAAATCTCCAAGAATGATAATATCTTTGAACTTCAAGGTTGAGACATCATCCATCATAGTTGTGAAGTGATCGTACCACAGGGATGATGCACTTGGATTACTGTACAGAAGTCCAATAACTAATGGTTTGGCAGTTTAACTTCCATCTAAATACACTTTACCTCCGATGATTTGAGGTCTTCTCTACGACTAAACTGGATAGCTGTGGAGACATACATTACTAGAATACATTACTAGACCTGTTTCTAGTTTTCTAGTTGGGTCATGCCGGATCAGGTTAAAACCGTTAATTCTGATGTCATCATTGGTTATGTTCCTATTTAAACGGCTTTCAGAGAAGTCAAAAATGTGGAAATTTTGGTTTAATATGTGTTACTTCAGGAATTTTACCTAATAGGTGATATACATTCAGATGGCCTATTTGAAGTCCTTCTTTATGTAACCATTTTTCGGTAAGCAGGTCATTTTATATTCCTGTCTACTGTTAGTGGTTTGAAAATATTTCCTTTTAGTACACCTAATACTAGATACTGGACACAGGCACACTCTATATCTTAAAATTTCAACTGGTACACAATTCACCTGCTGAAATAATTAGAGACAGAGAAATACATGCCTAGCTACTAACAATTAAACGTTCAAATATGAGAATTCACTAACAGATGAAATAATTAAGCATACAGTTCTCACACACCAACAGATACAACTCACAAACTGAAAAAAAAAAAAAAGGTTGCCAAGAATTAAGCAAATAGGTAAAGAAGAAAGAACAAGAAATAAAGTGCAATAATCAAATGCAAAGAATTCTAAATAAGTTTAAGAACAAGGATGTCAGTCACTGTGTCCGAGAAGTGCGTGAGAAGAAACAATGAGCACAAGAAATTTAGTCACGTTTCACTCTCCATGTTGTCTGAACATTGGAGTCATCTGTGGCTTGTGGATGACATACATCATGAAGGCTTGACTTAAAGCTGCTGGGCTGAACTGCATCAAGTAAAGTGCATCCTGATTCCACTGCGGCGGTGGTGGTAGATTCTGTGTAGTGCCTGCGGTGGCTGGCCTGACTGGTTGTGGATGATGCGGAGGAAGGGGCGGGAACATGGAAGGGGATAAAGGAGCTGGAGTCAGTTTGGATGCGGGTAGTGGGGTTCTGTAGGGTTCTGGGGATTGCATGATCAAAGTAGAGGTGGAAATATAAAGGGGGCCAGTAAATCGAATGGGTCCTTGGAACTTTGTGGTTGGTTCTGAGTTCGTGTGGCTGGAGCTACAAGATGTGGGTGGCTGTTTGTGTCGTTTTTGTTGTTTAAGTGTATTTTTGCATTCTGTTCGGGTCTTACAGGATATTTGATGTTATTGGCAAGAATGCTACTGCCAGTATTGTTGGTGTGAATGTTGTCCCTGTAGAATGCTGCTACCAGTCTTGTTGATGTGAATGTGGTCCCTGTAGAATGCTGCTGCCAGTCTTGTTGATGTGAATGTTGTCCCTGTAGAATGCTGCTACCAGTCTTGTTGATGTGAATGTTGTCCCTGTAGAATGTTGCTACCAGTCTTGTTGGTGTGAATGTTGTCCCTGTAGAATGATAATATCTTTGAACTTCAAGGTTGAGACATCATCCATCATAGTTGTGAAGTGATCGTACCACAGGGATGATGCACTTGGATTACTGTACAGAAGTCCAATAACTAATGGTTTGGCAGTTTAACTTCCATCTAAATACACTTTACCTCCGATGATTTGAGGTCTTCTCTACGACTAAACTGGATAGCTGTGGAACATACATTACTAGAATACTTACTAGACCTGTTTCTAGTTTTCTAGTTGGGTCATGCCGGATCAGTTAAAACCGTTAATTCTGATGTCATCATTGGTTATGTTCCTATTTAAACGGCTTTCAGAGAAGTCAAAAATGTGGAAATTTGGTTTAATAGTGTTACTTCAGGAATTTTACCTAATAGGTGATATACATTCAGATGGCCTATTTGAAGTCCTTCTTTATGTAACCATTTTTCGGTAAGCAGGTCATTTTATATTCCTGTCTACTGTTAGTGGTTTGAAAATATTTCCTTTTAGTACACCTAATACTAGATACTGGACACAGGCACACTCTATATCTTAAAATTTCAACTGGTACACAATTCACCTGCTGAAATAATTAGAGACAGAGAAATACATGCCTAGCTACTAACAATTAAACGTTCAAATATGAGAATTCACTAACAGATGAAATAATTAAGCATACAGTTCTCACACACCAACAGATACAACTCACAAACTGAAAAAAAAAAAAAAGGTTGCCAAGAATTAAGCAAATAGGTAAAGAAGAAAGAACAAGAAATAAAGTGCAATAATCAAATGCAAAGAATTCTAAATAAGTTTAAGAACAAGGATGTCAGTCACTGTGTCCGAGAAGTGCGTGAGAAGAAACAATGAGCACAAGAAATTTAGTCACGTTTCACTCTCCATGTTGTCTGAACATTGGAGTCATCTGTGGCTTGTGGATGACATACATCATGAAGGCTTGACTTAAAGCTGCTGGGCTGAACTGCATCAAGTAAAGTGCATCCTGATTCCACTGCGGCGGTGGTGGTAGATTCTGTGTAGTGCCTGCGGTGGCTGGCCTGACTGGTTGTGGATGATGCGGAGGAAGGGGCGGGAACATGGAAGGGGATAAAGGAGCTGGAGTCAGTTTGGATGCGGGTAGTGGGGTTCTGTAGGGTTCTGGGGATTGCATGATCAAAGTAGAGGTGGAAATATAAAGGGGGCCAGTAAATCGAATGGGTCCTTGGAACTTTGTGGTTGGTTCTGAGTTCGTGTGGCTGGAGCTACAAGATGTGGGTGGCTGTTTGTGTCGTTTTTGTTGTTTAAGTGTATTTTTGCATTCTGTTCGGGTCTTACAGGATATTTGATGTTATTGGCAAGAATGCTACTGCCAGTATTGTTGGTGTGAATGTTGTCCCTGTAGAATGCTGCTACCAGTCTTGTTGATGTGAATGTTGTCCCTGTAGAATGCTGCTGCCAGTCTTGTTGATGTGAATGTTGTCCCTGTAGAATGTTGCTACCAGTCTTGTTGATGTGAATGTTGTCCCTGTAGAATGTTGCTGCCAGTCTTGTTGATGTGAATGTTGTCCCTGTAGAATGTTGCTACCAGTCTTGTTGATGTGAATGTTGTCCCTGTAGAATGTTGCTGCCAGTCTTGTTGGTGTGAATGTTGTCCCTGTAGAATGTTGCTACCATCTTGTTGATGTGAATGTTGTCCCTGTAGAATGTTGCTGCCAGTCTTGTTGGTGTGAATGTCCCTGTAGAATGTTGCTGCCAGTCTGTTGGTGTGAATGTTGTCCCTGTAGAATGTTGCTGCCAGTCTTGTTGGTGAATGTTGTCCCTGTAGAATGTTGCTACCAGTCTTGTTGATGTGAATGTTGTCCCTGTAGAATGTTGCTACCAGTCTTGTTGGTGTGAATGTTCCCTGTAGAATGTTGCTGCCAGTCTTGTTGGTGTGAATGTTGTCCCTGTAGAATGCTGCCAGTCTTGTTGTGTGAATGTTGTCCCTGTAGAATGTTGCTACCAGTCTTGTTGATGTGAATGTTGTCCCTGTAGAATGTTGCTGCCAGTCTTGTTGGTGTGAATGTTGTCCCTGTAGAATGTGCTGCCAGTCTTGTTGTGTGAATGTTGTCCCTGTAGAATGCTGCTGCCAGTCTTGTTGGTGTGAATGTGTCCCTGTAGAATGCTGCTGCCAGTCTTGTGATGTGAATGTTGTCCTGTAGAATGCTGCTGCCAGTCTTGTTGGTGTGAATGTTGTCCCTGTAGAATGCTGCTGCCAGTCTTGTTGATGTGAATGGTCCCTGTAGAATGCTGCTGCCAGTCTTGTTGGTGTGAATGTGTCCCTGTAGAATGTTGCTGCCAGTCTTGTTGATGTGAATGTGTCCCTGTAGAATGCTGCTGCCAGTCTTGTTGGTGAATGTTGTCCCTGTAGAATGTGCTGCCAGTCTTGTTGGTGTGAATGTTGTCCCTGTAGAATGCTGCTGCCAGTCTTGTTGATGTGAATGTGTCCCTGTAGAATGTTGCTGCCAGTATTGTTGGTGTGAATGTTGTCCCTGTAGAATGTTGCTGCCAGTATTGTTGGTGTGAATGTTGTCCCTGTAGAATGTTGCTGCCAGTCTTGTTGGTGTGAATGTTGTCCCTGTAGAATGTTGCTGCCAGTCTTGTTGATGTGAATGTGGTCCCTGTAGAATGTTGCTACCAGTCTTGTTGATGTAAATGTGGTCCCTGTAGAATGCTGCTGCCAGTCTTGTTGGTGTGAATGTGGTCCCTGTAGAATGCTGCTACCAGTCTTGTTGATGTGAATGTTGTCCCTGTAGAATGCTGCTGCCAGTCTTGTTGGTGTGAATGTGGTCCCTGTAGAATGTTGCTACCAGTCTTGTTGGTGTGAATGTTGTCCCTGTAGAATGCTGCTGCCAGTCTTGTTGGTGTGAATGTGGTCCCTGTAGAATGTTGCTGCCAGTCTTGTTGGTGTGAATGTGGTCCCTGTAGAATGTTGCTGCCAGTCTTGTTGGAGTGAATGTGGTCCCTGTAGAATGTTGCTGCCAGTCTTGTTGATGTGAATGTGGTCCCTGTAGAATGTTGCTGCCAGTCTTGTTGATGTGAATGTGGTCCCTGTAGAAGCTGCTGCCAGTCTGTTGATGTGAATGTGGTCCCTGTAGAATGTTGCTGCCAGTCTTGTTGATGTGAATGTGGCCCCTGTAGAATGTTGCTGCCAGTCTTGTTGATGTGAATGTGTCCCTGTAGAATGTTGCTGCCAGTCTTGTTGATGTGAATGTTGTCCCTGTAGAATGTTGCTGCCAGTCTTGTTGGTGTGAATGTTGTCCCTGTAGAATGCTGCTGCCAGTCTTGTTGATGTGAATGTGGTCCCTGTAGAATGTTGCTGCCAGTCTTGTTGGTGAATGTTGTCCCTGTAGAATGTTGCTGCCAGTCTTGTTGATGTGAATGTGTCCCTGTAGAATGCTGCTGCCAGTTGTTGATGTGAATGTTGTCCCTGTAGAATGCTGCTGCCAGTCTGTTGATGTGAATGTTGTCCCTGTAGAATGTTGCTGCCAGTCTTGTGGTGTGAATGTTCCCTGTAGAATGCTGCCAGTCTTGTTGGTGTGAATGTTGTCCCTGTAGAATGTTGCTGCCAGTCTTGTTGATGTGAATGTTGTCCCTGTAGAATGCTGCTGCCAGTCTTGTTGATGTGAATGTTGTCCCTGTAGAATGTTGCTGCCAGTCTTGTTGATGTGAATGTTGTCCCTGTAGAATGTTGCTGCCAGTCTTGTTGATGTGAATGTTGTCCCTGTAGAATGCTGCTGCCAGTCTTGTTGATGTGAATGTGGTCCCTGTAGAATGTTGCTGCCAGTCTTGTTGGTGTGAATGTGGTCCCTGTAGAATGTTGCTGCCAGTCTTGTTGGTGTGAATGTTGTCCCTGTAGAATGTTGCTGCCAGTCTTGTTGTTGTGAATGTGGTCCCTGTAGAATGCTGATGCAAGTCTTGTTGTTGTGAGTGTGGTCCCTGTAGAATGCTGCTGCCAGTCTTGTTGATGTGAATGTTGTCCCTGTAGAATGCTGCTGCCAGTCTTGTTGATGAATGTGGTCCCTGTAGAATGCTGCTGCCAGTCTTGTTGGTGTGAATGTTGTCCCTGTAGAATGTTGCTGCCAGTCTTGTTGATGTGAATGTGGTCCCTGTAGAATGTTGCTGCCAGTCTTGTTGGTGTGAATGTTGTCCCTGTAGAATGTTGCTGCCAGTCTTGTTGATGTGAATGTTGTCCCTGTAGAATGTTGCTACCAGTCTTGTTGATGTGAATGTTGTCCCTGTAGAATGTTGCTACCAGTCTTGTTGATGTGAATGTTGTCCCTGTAGAATGTTGCTACCAGTCTTGTTGGTGTGAATGGTCCCTGTAGAATGTGCTACCAGTCTTGTTGATGTGAATGTGGTCCCTGTAGAATGTTGCTACCAGTCTTGTTGTGTGAATGGTCCCTGTAGAATGTGCTACCAGTCTTGTTGATGTGAATGTGGTCCCTGTAGAATGCTGCTGCCAGTCTTGTTGGTGTGAATGTGGTCCCTGTAGAATGTTGCTACCAGTCTTGTTGATGTGAATGTTGTCCCTGTAGAATGCTGCTGCCAGTCTTGTTGTTGTGAATGTTGTCCCTGTAGAATGTTGCTGCCAGTCTTGTTGGTGTGAATGTTGTCCCTGTAGAATGTTGCTGCCAGTCTTGTTGGTGTGAATGTTGTCCCTGTAGAATGTTGCTGCCAGTCTTGTTGATGTGAATGTTGTCCCTGTAGAATGTTGCTGCCAGTCATGTTGGTGTGAATGTGGTCCCTGTAGAATGTTGCTACCAGTCTTGTTGATGTGAATGTTGTCCCTGTAGAATGTTGCTGCCAGTCATGTTGGTGTGAATGTGGTCCCTGTAGAATGTTGCTGCCAGTCTTGTTGATGTGAATGTTGTCCCTGTAGAATGTTGCTGCCAGTCTTGTTGGTGTGAATGTGGTCCCTGTAGAATGTTGCTGCCAGTCATGTTGGTGTGAATGTGGTCCCTGTAGAATGTTGCTGCCAGTCTTGTTGGTGTGAATGTTGTCCCTGTAGAATGTTGCTGCCAGTCTTGTTGGTGTGAATGTGGTCCCTGTAGAATGCTGATGCAAGTCTTGTTGTTGTGAGTGTGGTCCCTGTAGAATGCTGCTGCCAGTCTTGTTGATGTGAATGTTGTCCCTGTAGAATGCTGCTGCCAGTCTTGTTGATGTGAATGTGGTCCCTGTAGAATGCTGCTGCCAGTCTTGTTGGTGTGAATGTTGTCCCTGTAGAATGTTGCTGCCAGTCTTGTTGATGTGAATGTGGTCCCTGTAGAATGTTGCTGCCAGTCTTGTTGGTGTGAATGTTGTCCCTGTAGAATGTTGCTGCCAGTCTTGTTGATGTGAATGTTGTCCCTGTAGAATGTTGCTACCAGTCTTGTTGATGTGAATGTTGTCCTGTAGAATGTTGCTACAGTCTTGTTGATGTGAATGTTGTCCCTGTAGAATGTTGCTACCAGTCTTGTTGGTGTGAATGGTCCCTGTAGAATGTGCTACCAGTCTTGTTGATGTGAATGTGGTCCCTGTAGAATGTTGCTACCAGTCTTGTTGTGTGAATGGTCCCTGTAGAATGTGCTACCAGTCTTGTTGATGTGAATGTGGTCCCTGTAGAATGCTGCTGCCAGTCTTGTTGGTGTGAATGTGGTCCCTGTAGAATGTTGCTACCAGTCTTGTTGATGTGAATGTTGTCCCTGTAGAATGCTGCTGCCAGTCTTGTTGGTGTGAATGTTGTCCCTGTAGAATGTTGCTGCCAGTCTTGTTGGTGTGAATGTTGTCCCTGTAGAATGTTGCTGCCAGTCTTGTTGGTGTGAATGTGGTCCCTGTAGAATGTTGCTGCCAGTCTTGTTGATGTGAATGTGGCCCCTGTAGAATGTTGCTGCCAGTCTTGTTGATGTGAATGTGGTCCCTGTAGAATGTTGCTGCCAGTCTTGTTGATGTGAATGTGGTCCCTGTAGAATGTTGCTGCCAGTCTTGTTGATGTGAATGTTGTCCCTGTAGAATGTTGCTGCCAGTCTTGTTGATGTGAATGTTGTCCCTGTAGAATGTTGCTGCCAGTCTTGTTGATGTGAATGTTGTCCCTGTAGAATGCTGCTGCCAGTCTTGTTGGTGTGAATGTTGTCCCTGTAGAATGTTGCTGCCAGTCTTGTTGGATGTGAATGTTGTCCCTGTAGAATGTTGCTGCCAGTCTTGTTGATGTGAATGTTGTCCCTGTAGAATGTTGCTACCAGTCTTGTTGGTGTGAATGTTGTCCCTGTAGAATGTTGCTACCAGTCTTGTTGTTGTGAATGTTGTCCCTGTAGAATGTTGCTACCAGTCTTGTTGTTGTGAATGTGGTCCCTGTAGAATGTTGCTGCCAGTCTTGTTGGTGTGAATGTTGTCCCTGTAGAATGTTGCTGCCAGTCTTGTTGGTGTGAATGTTGTCCCTGTAGAATGTTGCTGCCAGTCTTGTTGATGTGAATGTTGTCCCTGTAGAATGTTGCTGCCAGTCTTGTTGTTGTGAATGTTGTCCCTGTAGAATGTTGCTGCCAGTCTTGTTATGTGGTCCCTGTAGAATGATGCTGCCAGTCTTGTTATGTGGTCCCTGTAGGATGATGCTGCCAGTCTTGTTATGTGGTCCCTGTAGGATGATGCTGCCAGTCTTGTTATGTGGTCCCTGTAGGATGATGCTGCCAGTCTTGTTATGTGAATGTTGTCCTGTAGAATGCTGCTACCAGTATTGTTGATGTGAATGTGGCCCTGTAGAATGTGCTGCCAGTCTTGTTATCTGGTCCCTGTAGGATGATGCTGCCAGTCTTGTTATGTGGTCCCTGTAGAATGCTACTGCCAGTCTTGTTATGTGGTCCCTGTAGGATAATGCTGCCAGTCTTGTTGATGTGAATGTGGTCCCTGTAGAATGCTACTGCCAGTCTTGTTGTTGTGAATGTGTCCCTGTAGAATGTTACTACCAGTCTTGTTGTGTGAATGTTGTCCATGTAGAATGTTGCTGCAGTCTTGTTGTGAATGTTGTCCTGTAGAATGCTGCCAGTCTTGTTGGTATGAATTTGGTCCCTGTAGAATGTGCTGCCAGTCTTGTGGTGTGAATGTTATCCCTGTAGAATGTGCTACCAGTCTTGTTGATGTGAATGTTGTCCTGTAGAATGCTGCTGCCAGTATTGTTGGTGTGAATGTTGTCCCTGTAGGATGATGCTGCCAGTCTTGTTATGTGGTCCCTGTAGGATGATGCTGCCAGTCTTGTTATGTGGTCCCTGTAGGATGATGCTGCCTGTCTTGTTATGTTGTCCCTGTAGAATGCTGATGCAGTCTTGTTGGTATGAATTTGGTCCCTGTAGAATGATGCTGCCAGTCTTGTTGGTATGAATTTGGTCCCTGTAGAATGTTACTGCCAGTCTTGTGATGTGAATGTTGTCCTGTAGAATGTTGCTACCAGTCTTGTTGTTGAATGTGGTCCCTGTAGAATGCTGATGCAAGTCTTGTTGTTGTGATGTGGTCCCTGTAGAATGATGCTACCAGTCTTGTGTTGTGAATGTGTCCCTGTAGAATGCTACTGCCAGTCTTGTTGATGTGAATGTGGTCCCTGTAGAATGCTGCCAGTCTTGTTGATGTGAATGTGGTCCCTGTAGAATGCTACTGCCAGTCTTGTTGTTGTGAATGTGTCCCTGTAGAATGTTACTGCCAGTCTTGTTGGTGTGAATGTTTCCCTGTAGAATGTTGCTGCAGTCTTGTTGGTGTGAATGTTTCCCTGTAGAATGCTGCCAGTCTTGTTGGTATGAATTTGGTCCCTGTAGAATGTGCTGCCAGTCTTGTTGTGAATGTTGTCCCTGTAGAATGTGCTACCAGTCTTGTTGATGTGAATGTTGTCCTGTAGAATGTTGCTGCAGTCTTGTTGTTGTGAGTGTGGTCCCTGTAGAATGTTGCTACCAGTCTTGTGTTGTGAATGTTGTCCTGTAGAATGTTACTGCCAGTCTTGTTTTGTGAATGTTGTCCCTGTAGAATGCTGCCAGTCTTGTTGGTATGAATTTGGTCCCTGTAGAATGCTGCTGCCAGTATTGTTGGTGTGAATGTTTCCCTGTAGAATGCTGCTGCAGTCTTGTTGTGAATGTGTCCCTGTAGAATGCTGCTGCCATCTTGTTGATGTGAATGTGTCCCTGTAGAATGTTACTGCCAGTCTTGTGGTGTGAATGTTTCCCTGTAGAATGTGCTGCTAGTCTTGTTGATGTGAATGTGGTCCCTGTAGAATGCTGCTGCAGTCTTGTTGTTGTGAATGTTGTCCTGTAGAATGTTGCTGCAGTCTTGTTGTGAATGTTGTCCTGTAGAATGTTACTGCCAGTCTTGTTGATGTGAATGGTCCCTGTAGAATGCTGCCAGTCTTGTTTTGTGAATGTTGTCCCTGTAGAATGATGCTACCAGTCTTGTTATGTGGTCCCTGTAGGATGATGCTGCCAGTCTTGTTATGTTGTCCCTGTAGAATGCTGCTGCAGTCTTGTTGTGAATGTTGTCCCTGTAGAATTGCTGCCAGTCTTGTTGATGTGAATGGTCCCTGTAGAATGTTGCTGCCAGTCTTGTGATGTGAATGTTGGTCCCTGTAGAATGTTGCTACCAGTCTTGTTGATGTGAATGGTCCCTGTAGAATGTTGCTGCTAGTCTTGTTGATGTGAATGGTCCCTGTAGAATGTTGCTACCAGTCTTGTTGTGAATGTGGTCCCTGTAGAATGATGCTACCAGTCTTGTGTTGTGAATGTGTCCCTGTAGAATGCTGCCAGTCTTGTGGTGTGAATGTGTCCCTGTAGAATGCTGATGCAGTCTTGTTGTGAATGTGTCCCTGTAGAATGCTACTGCCAGTCTTGTTTTGTGAATGTTGTCCTGTAGAATGTTACTGCCAGTCTTGTGGTGTGAATGTTCCCTGTAGAATGCTGCCAGTCTTGTTGATGTGAATGTGGTCCCTGTAGAATGTTACTGCCAGTCTTGTTGGTGTGAATGTTGTCCTGTAGAATGCTGCTGCCAGTATTGTTGGTGTGAATGTTTCCCTGTAGAATGCTGCTACCAGTCTTGTGGTGTGAATGTTGTCCCTGTAGAATGCTACTGCCAGTCTTGTTGTGTGAATGTGGTCCCTGTAGAATGCTGCTACCAGTCTTGTGGTGTGAATGTTGTCCCTGTAGAATGCTGCTACCAGTCTTGTTGATGTGAATGTTGTCCCTGTAGAATGTTGCTGCCAGTCTTGTTGATGTGAATGTTGTCCCTGTAGAATGTTGCTGCCAGTATTGTTGTTGTGAATGTGGTCCCTGTAGAATGTTGCTGCCAGTCTTGTTGATGTGAATGTTGTCCCTGTAGAATGTTGCTGCCAGTCTTGTTGATGTGAATGTTGTCCCTGTAGAATGTTGCTGCCAGTCTTGTTGTTGTGAATGTGGTCCCTGTAGAATGTTGCTGCCAGTCTTGTTGTTGTGAATGTGGTCCCTGTAGAATGTTGCTGCCAGTCTTGTTGTGTGAATGTGTCCCTGTAGAATGTTGCTGCCAGTCTTGTTGTTGTGAATGTGGTCCCTGTAGAATGTTGCTGCCAGTCTTGTTGTTGTGAATGTTGTCCCTGTAGAATGTTGCTGCCAGTCTTGCTTGTGTGAATGTGGTCCCTGTAGAGATGCTTTTTGGGAGCACCTGTGGCTGAGGTAAAAAAAAAAAGATGTGTGTTTATAAAAACAATTTGGTTGTTCTGGCAGACGTGTGAAGTATTTTGTTGTTTATATCCACCAAGTGTCGACCAGGCCCAGAGCAAGGTGGGATGATGGAAAAGATGTGTGTTGAGGTGTTGGGCTACTTCTTTTTGATGGTGGGTATCAGTTCTTGTATGTCAGAGGGCCAAAGACTCTGGCCACACATGCTGTCATTAATGCCAGCAGTTACATTCGTTCTCTCCACCTTTCTACCAACGCAGAGTTGTTTCAGTGTTTGAATTAGTTTTACAATGCCAGCTCCTGGTACTGGCATGGCAGAGACAACGTCATCCGTCCTAACACATCCGTTCATCATAAACTCCTGTAAGTAGGGAGTCCTCAATTATTAAGTGAGTTGTGTTTTCTTTGATGTTGCTATTGTATTGTTGTTGGTGAGTATCTTGTTTTTTATGATCTTTGTGAGAGCCTGACTGGTGGATGGATTTCCTGTCTGTGCGGGTACTGTTTGCTTGTTGATTTTTTCACGTAGTAGCGCTGTCTTGTAACACTTGAAATCTGTTGCTGATATGTACATAGATAGGATATGTTATATTTTCTTGTGCTGGTTTTATAGATGATATGTTGCTGTCGTACATGTGCTTGTGGTCAGGATCCTGCTGTTGTCTGTCCTCTGTGTTGGTAGCTAATGTGCAGGAATGTACTGTTAGATTATCTGTATCTGCAGTCTCTGTCTGAGTACTTGTTTCCTGTGCCTTGTTGCACTTGAGTAAGTCTTTTTGCAACTCTGAGATAATGCGCCCCGCTTTTTCGTCTCTCACAGACAGAACTTCTGCTCTGAAGCTGTCATTCTCCAGGCTCATTGACTTCTTGATTGTCGCTGCCATGTCAGTAATGAGGGTCTTGATAAGCTCTCTGATGTCACCCATTTTCTGGCTACTTATGGCTGGTATTTGCTCAACAGCTGTGGTTAGTTGAGCTATGTGTTGTGAAACAGTCTCTTGAGAATCACTGTGGTGTAAGGTGTCTACATCAGTTAGTTGAGCTATGTGTTGTGAAACAGTCTCTTGAGAATCACTGTGGTGTAAGGTGTCTACATCAGCTGATGTGTTATTGTCTGACTGCTCTGTCAGTGTCTGGACATTTGTGGGTACAGGCTCTGTGGTTGAAAGCTCAGACAGGGTGTTGATGGTGGCAGCAGCGTTTACATGTCCATTGTTGGTGGTGGAGTCATTAGGGCCAATAACATTGATGGTGGCATCGCCATGGCTGATAACACTGGTGGTGGAGTCGTTAGAGCCAATAACACTGGTAGTGGAGTCATCAGGACTGATAACACTGGTGGTGGAGTCATCAGGACTGATAACACTGGTGGTGGAGTCATCAGGACTGATAACACTGGTGGTGGAGTCATCAGGACTGATAACACTGGTGGTGGAGTCATCAGGACTGATAACACTGGTGGTGGAGTCATCAGGACTGATAACACTGGTGGTGGAGTCTTCTTGTGCTGCTATGTCTGTCCTGGTTGATGATTCCTGCATAGGACAGTGCTCAACCGCCTTTTTGGAGTCAGTGGTGGTTGGAGTGTTATCTTGTTCGTCGTTACCTGTGTCATAGTCACTGGTGGTGGTGTTTTCTTGTTTATCATGAATGGTGTCGTAGTCATCGCTTGTGGTTGTGTTTTATTGTACAGTTATATCTGTCCTGATGGTTGCTTTGTATGGAAGATTGTACTCCACCACCAATCTGGAGTCAACGGTGGTAGCAGAGTTCTCTTTTGTGTCACTGGCTTTGCCTAAGCTGACATCGCTTGTGATGATGTTTTCTAGTCCTGCTGATTCTGTTATGGTGGTTGACTCTTGTATTAGGTTGAATTCTTCGGCCAACCATGAGTCAACAGCCTTGACTGTACCCAGAAAAAGATGTGATACAGGTGTATGGCCAGAGTTGGTATTTTTATTAGGTCTTCAGCTTTTGCTCCAACTTTATCAGTCCTTTTTTTTGGTTTGGTTTGGTTATGACAGTGTTGGCTCAGGGCTTGTTTTATCCTTTCATAGTGAAGGGTGTTGAGAACAGATATCGGAACACAATTACCATATTAGATATCTTTATTGTTAGTCCGGGTTTATTGCAGCGCCCTCGGAGGTTAGCTCCGAGGTTCTTCTTTCGATCGAGCGTGTACTGTTTGGAGGCAGTGGACCGTAGCCCATCCTGGCAACAACACTGCCTTGTAGGCTAACGTGCTTTTTTCTACGCAGGACATCATCTTATGGCAAAACAACAGGGGAGCCATAGTTTGCTGCTGCCATTGTTAATACTGGCTTTGTTGACTCACTGGATTATCATGGCTGGGTTACACCTGTGCAGTAAAATAGCTGCTTGTAACAAGTGAAAAAAAAACATGCTGTATTTCAAGAATTATCCCATCAATATCACACACTTTGAACAAGTACTTCATCGTGATCACAATCACAAGGTGAGTACATTGATACAACTTCTAATAATCTGTTCCATCTGGAACCTCAGAAAATATTCCAAGATCTGAAGCTGAAAAATGAATCAGATGAAGGAGCTTAGATGTAGCTCACAGAATAATCTCAGTTAACAAACTGAAGACATTTTTTTATATATTTCTTTTTTCTCCTTAGCTCCATGATGTTTGTGTGCTTTCGTTTAAGATTTGCGTGTATTGTGAATGTGTGCTGTCTTATAAGATGTGTATGTATTATGAATGTCTGCATTCATTTAAGATTTGTATGTGTTATAAATAAATGTTTACTTAAATGCTTTACAGATGGAGAGACTGGAGCTTGGATAGAGGGAGTATGGATGGAGGAACGAGAGAAGACAACACAATTAATTTTAGAGTTAGTGGAAGAAACTTTGAGAGGAGGCCAAGATATAATGACAGCCCTACAAATATGAGAGGTAGCACTCGTTCATTCAACTGAAGTGATATATTCGCTTAAAATGTGTACTTTACCTGCTTTGAGTATTCAGTTGTTTGTATAACGTTATCTGTTGAAGTAATCTGATCTGCTAGCATCAATGTAATCATTAGTGTTTATTTTGCAGTAGCAGCAGCAGCAGCTGTGTACATATATCAGATGTTGGATGTACATATATCAGAGTGTCTGGCAGTGGAAGAAAATGTTGGATGTACATATATCAGAATGGCTGGCAGTGGAAGAAAATGTTGGATGTACATATATCAGAGTGTCTGGCAATGGAAGAAAATGTTGGATGTACATATATCAGAGTGTCTGGCAGTGGAAGAAAATGTTGGATGTACATATATCAGAGTGTCTGGCAGTGGAAGAAAATGTTGGATGTACATATATCAGAGTGTCTGGCAGTGGAAGAAAATGGTAGCTGTACTATATCAGAGTGTCTGGCAGTGGAAGAAAATGTTGGATGTACATATATCAGAGTGTCTGGCAGTGGAAGAAAATGTTGGATGTACATATATCAGAGTGTCTGGCAGTGGAAGAAAATGGTAGCTGTACATATATCAGAGTGTCTGGCAGTGGAAGAAAATGTTGGATGTACATATATCAGAGTGTCTGGCAGTGGAAGAAAATGTTGGATGTACATATATCAGAGTGTCTGGCAGTGGAAGAAAATGTTGGATGTACATATATCAGAGTGTCTGGCAGTGGAAGAAAATGGTAGCTGTACATATATCAGAGTGTCTGGCAGTGGAAGAAAATGTTGGATGTACATATATCAGAGTGTCTGGCAGTGGAAGAAAATGTTGGATGTACATATATCAGAGTGTCTGGCAGTGGAAGAAAATAGTAGCTGTACATATATCAGAGTGTCTGGCAGTGGAAGAAAATGTTGGATGTACATATATCAGAGTGTCTGGCAGTGGAAGAAAATGTTGGATGTACATATATCAGAGTGTCTGGCAGTGGAAGAAAATGTTGGATGTACATATATCAGAGTGTCTGGCAGTGGAAGAAAATGGTAGCTGTACATATCAGAGTGTCTGGCAGTGGAAGAAAATGTTGGATGTACATATATCAGAGTGTCTGGCAGTGGAAGAAAATGTTGGATGTACATATATCAGAGTGTCTGGCAGTGGAAGAAAATAGTAGCTGTACATATATCAGAGTGTCTGGCAGTGGAAGAAAATGGTAGCTGTACATATATCAGAGTGTCTGGCAGTGGAAGAAAATGGTAGCTGTACATATATCAGAGTGTCTGGCAGTGGAAGAAAATGTTGGATGTACATATATCAGAGTGTCTGGCAGTGGAAGAAAATGTTGGATATACATATATCAGAGTGGCTGGCAGAACTTCCATAGTTATGACAGTATTAAGTAAATACATAGAAATACTACACTGTGACACTTGAGAAAAAGACAAAGGGAACTTGCTCAGAATACAATAGTCCTAGCATGACCAACCTATAAGTAAGCCAACAAATGATGACAGGCAGATAGACATAAATGGGTACCGATTAATCCTCAGCATTTACTGCATGGAATTAACAGTGATTGGGATAACCCCAGTGACATTTGATTAGGCAGATAGATGTGTGGCATACCTACTAATGTCAAATGGGTCTGACATGTTTATGACTCGGAACCCAATCAGTATATAGACAGAAACCAACTGACCAATAAAAATGATCTAGAGGCATGACCAAGAAACCAGTTGGACAACGGAAGGAGCTGACTTTATATATAAAGAATGGACATGCAGTTTTGAATTGAGTAGGTCAAAGAGTAGTTGGAGGAGAGGGTTTAGAAAATTATGCCGGTTAGATGACCACCATTACATTTGATACATTCAGCCAGGCATCTGGAAAATTCCTTCATAACACCATTTAACATGTTCAAAGGGATATTTTGAATGCAGTGTCGGATTAGATCTTTTTGGTCTGCAATTGACTGTGGTCGACTAGCATACACCGTGTTATTGAGATACCCCCATAAAAAGAAGTCTGCTGCCGATAAATCAGGTGACCTTGCCGGCCAATGAATATCCCCAAATCTGGAAATAAGACAATTGGGAAATGCTTGTCACAGCATGACCATGGACTGACGGGCTGTGTGAGCAGTTGCTCCATCTTGTTGAAACCATATTAGTCTTTCTTCTATTGGCCAAGTCTGGAATGAAGTATTCAGTTAGCATCTGCACATAAAGATCACTATTAACATTAAGAGGATGCCAGGTGCCAAAGCATTCCTAACAGCTGATCACTGAGGGCTACTCAGCAATGTGTTGCGGACTTCTTGTATTCGCTCAGGTGTCTGATGAGTTCTTGGACGACCAGTAGACTTGTTAAATTTCCTTAAATTTTTTGACCCACCTCAAAATTGTTTTGTCCTCCGATCAGGAACATTACCATGGGGATGCAACTCAAAATGGCGATGAAACTTTCGTTGTACAGTAATAGATGATTCTCCACTTTTAAAATAAGTTTCAACGGTGAATGTGCAATGTTGTGTTTGTCAAGAGGCCATTGTTAAAAATGACCATTTGTCTGCTTCATATCTGATGTCATGTTTTTTTTCACATGTATTCAGTTTCTGTGCACTACGTCAGTTAAATCCAGCTATGCTTTATGCCGGACCCTGTATATCTGTTATATCAGCATGGGCATCTCAGGGTATACTACAACAGTTTTTCAGAAAGTAATGCCCCACAGTTTTTTTTTTAAAAATATGTTTAGAAACAATCTGCAGAAATGTACACACTCTTTTTCTACAGTCTCCATCAACTTGTATGACCATAGGCCATTGTGAAACAAGTGGCTGTATGGTTTGCCTGTACCAGCTCTTGTCCTGTTCATGTAGCCATGACTTCACTGCATGAGTCACTCTTGTTGTCTTCAGACTTTGTCCTTCAGATAGCATCTTTAAGTGGCCCAAAAAGATGAAAGTCTGAAAGTGCCAGATCTGGACTGTGCAGTGGATGGGGCATTACTGTCCAACCCAGTTTGGTGATTTCTTCCAAAGTTCTCAAACTTGTGTGAGGGCTTGCATTGTTGTGCTGAAGCAAAATTATTTGTGGAATCTTGTAAGACCGAACTTGGTGAGCATCCCTGTTCAGTGTTTTCAGGGTCTTGATGTTTCTTCTGAATTGATGGTCTCAGCTTATGGCATCACATCCACAAGAATGACCTCACCAGTGTCCTAAAAGATTGTCATCCTTCTGACTGAGGGAGTTGTCTTGAATTTTTTCTTTCTCAGTTATCAAGGATGATGCCACATCTCGGACACAAAGTAATGTACCCATATTTAATCACCAGTAACTGTTCGGGATAGAACCCCCCCCCTCCCCCCAGCATCATAATGCTTCAGCAAGTCAGAAGAAATTGTTTTCCTTTCAAGCCTGTGTTCTGCTGTGATACAGCATGGAATTCATCTTGCGCACACCTTCGAATATCCAAGAGCCGTGGAAATTGCATTTGCATTTCCACTGCTGACTGAATGCCATAGGTCCAGTTTTTAGTGGTGCGTGCCTATCTTGATGAATAATGCCATCAGCGTATTTCAGAATGTTTGGGTTGGTGGCTGTGGCAGAACATCCAGAGCATGGCATATTACAGAGATCAGTTTGTTCACTTCCAGAAATTTTACATCCCTTAGCCCAGTGATCAACAATGCTCCTATTTACTGCATAATTTTCATATACAGCACACAAACATTTGTGAATGTTCACCGCAGTTTCTTTCTCTGCAGCCAGAAATTCAATTACAGTTCACTGTTTGTAACATGCATCATTGACAGGCAGCATTTAACAACTCACTACCCCTCCGCACTCTTTTGGAACGATTTGAAATTTCATACACAAACACAGGAAACATCAAATTTGAAGCATAAAAAACTGCACTTTTTTATAACTATTATTGGCTGAAAAAAAAATGTGGGACATCACTTTCTGAGTGACTCGTGTATATAGACATTTTATACAACTTCTGAGGTCAAGAAGCATAACTGTCATTGGTTCTGCTCAGTCTATCAGAAGTCAAGATTAAGAGCTAGCACAACTGTCAAGGTTTCTGCTCAGTCTATCAGAAGTCAAGATTAATAGCTAGCATAACTGTCATTGGTTCTGTTCAGTCTATCAGAAGTCAAGATTAAGAGCTAGCACAATTGTCAAGGTTTCTGCTCAGTCTATCAGAAGTCAAGATTAATAGCTAGCATAACTGTCATTGGTTCTGCTCAGTCTATCAGAAGTCAAGATTAATAGCTAGCATAACTGTCATTGATTCTGCTCAGTCTATCAGAAGTCAAGATTAATAGCTAGCACAACAGTCATTGGTTCTGCTCAGTCTATCAGAAGTCAAGATTAAGAGCTAGCACAACTGTCATTGGTTCTGCTCAGTCTATCAGAAGTCAAGATTAATAGCTAGCACAACTGTCAAGGTTTCTGCTCAGTCTATCAGAAGTCAAGATTAAGAACTAGTACAACTGTTATGGGTTTTGCTCAGTCTATCAGACGTTAAGATTAATAGCTAGCATAATTGTCATGGGTTCTGCTCAGTCTGTCAGATGTCAAGATTAAGAGCCAGCACAGCTGTCATGGGTTCTTCTCAGTCTGTCAGATGTCAAGATTAAGAACTAGTACAACTATCTGTCAGAAGTTAAGATTACGAGTCAACACAACTGTCATGGTGTACTGCTCGATCTGTGTGCTGTATACAGGAAACACATTTTCTATACTTTTGTCATGTCTAAGTATTGATACTAAAAAAAACCCCCCAAAAACTTATCTTTCTGTTTTAACTGTTAACTTATTCGAGTAACATGTTTTTTTTAAAACTTGCTAAAGTAACATATTTTTTTTAAACTTGTATCATATAGTTTATCTGTGCAAACTATTATTTCTGTTAATTGCTTTCACCATTTACATCTACACATTTTCTGTAATGTAGTACAGACATCCTAACACCAACACTACATTTATCAGTGACTGGTTTGTAGTTTGTTCTCAGCTGCTTTTCTTATTTTGTTTCAGGATGGGCTGGAGGGTACAGAGGTCGTGGAAGAGCTCGTGTTGGAGACTTTGCTACCATGAATCAAAGCCAGACTTTCCCACCAGAAATAAATGGTACACAATTTGTTTTTCTTGCACTTCTTGAACATACCTGTTTCTCTATATATAGAATATCTTCTTGTTGGTATAGCTTGAGAACACTGAATCTTTAACATTGATGAAGTTTTCTTTTCTGTTTTTCTAACTCATCATCTTGACATTAATGAAGTTAGGTCTGTTTGTTATAATTTAAACTTATCATCTTGACATTAATGAAGTTAGCTCTTTTTATTTGTTATCATTTAAACTTATCATCTTGACATTAATGAAGTTAGCTCTGTTTATTTGTTTGCCATTCAAACTCATCATCTTGACATTGATGAATTAGCCCTGTTAATCATTGAAACTCGTCTTCTTGAGAATTCTCTGCTTTCATTTCAGAGAATGAGACTGTAATGATCTTCAGCTTTCTCTGTCTCTTACTTTGATCAAGTCATTCATCTCCTAGACATTGTCCACCAATTCTGTATTATCTCCTAGATGTTGTCCACCAATTCTGTGTTATCTCCTAGACATTGTCCACCAATTCTGTATTATCTCCTAGATGTTGTCCACCAATTCTGTGTTATCTCCTAGATGTTGTCCATCAGTTCTGTGTTATCTCCTAGATGTTTTTCACCAATTCTATGTTTTATCTCCTAGATGTTTTTCACCAATTCTATGTTTTATCTCCTAGATGTTGTCCACCAGTTCTGTGTTATCTCCTAGATGTTGTCCACCAGTTCTGTGTTATCTCCTAGATGTTGTCCACCAGTTCTGTGTTATCTCCTTGATGTTGTCCACCAGTTCTGTGTTATCTCCTAGATGTTGTCCACCAGTTCTGTGTTATCTCCTAGATGTTGTCCACCAATTCTGTGTTATCTCTATTCTTTTAATATTCTCTCCAACTTTTCTTCCTGCTGTGCTTTTTTTTAGTTCTTTGTCTCATTGTATGTCCACAATACTTGAGTTGTCTGCTCTTATCTCCACAATACTTGAGTTGTCTGCTCTTATCTCCACAATACTTGAGTTGTCTGCTCTTATCGCCACAATACTTGAGTTGTCTGCTCTTATCTCCACAATACTTGAGTTGTCTGCTCTTATCGCCACAATACTTGAGTTGTCTGCTCTTATCTCCACAATACTTGAGTTGTCTGCTCTTATCTCCACAATACTTGAGTTGTCTGCTCTTATCTCCACAATACTTGAGTTGTCTGCTCTTATCGCCACAATATGTCAGTTGCTTTTGTATTCTTAATAGTCCATAATGCATTAGTTGTCTGCTTCTGCATGTCCACAGTTCTTGAGTTTTCAGCTTCTGTATGTCCATATTAAGTGTTAACAATTTGTATATAAACTAGTTTTAGTGTTGCATAATTTCTAGTTGTCATGTCAGCAGCTTGTCCATATTAGAAACTTAAAATTCTAATATACACACAGTCAGCTAGTATATAGATATATATAGCTTTGTCTAGTTGATGATCTGCAAATGGATGCATCAGTAGCAGGCCATGAATGAATCCATAAATGAGTTGTCTAGTTCATCTTGTGTATGGGTGTGTGTATATATCATCATCATCAGGTGCCGTGCCGACTGGCGTTGGCTATTATGCTTCTCCAGAGTACCCGATCCTTCATGCAGGCCATCAGTTCAGTTGGTGATCTCCTCTCACACCATCCCGTCAGACTGTCCAGTATCATTTCTCTTGGTCTTCCTCTTGATCTTCTTCCTTCTATTTTTCCTGTTGTTGTAACATTTTCAATGCCCCCTCTTCTTATTGCATGTCCTATGAAAGTACATTGTCTCTCTCTTATCTTTCTGACAAGGTTTTTTTGTCTCTCTAGCTCTTCTCATACATTCTTCATTAGTTATTTTTGCTGTCCAGGGGATTCGCAACATTCTTCTAATAAACCACATTTCTGCTGCTTCCAATGATTTTTGTGCAGACTTGCCTATTGTCCATGATTCACTTCCATATAACAAGATAGGTTCAATATAGCATTTTAGGACTCGTTTTCTAACATTCATTGATAAAGATGTGTTAGCTAATATGTTTCTCATTCTCTGAAATGCAGTCTTTGCTTGGCCTATTCTGTTCCTAATTTATGTTTTGCATTTCCCATCTGAAGTTATTACTGCTCCAAGGTATTTGAATTTCTGCACCTGCTTTAGAATGGTTCCATTTAATTTTATACTGCATGCTGGTGGATTCTGTTTCTTATATATATATATATATATATACAGATAGTGAAAGAAGATATAAGAAGATATATATATATATCTTCTTATATCTTCTTTCACTATCTGTATTATCCATCAAAATATGAGTAACATTTTCTGTTATATGTGTGTTTGAATTTGGTTTTAGTCTGATTGTTCCTTTTTTCATTTTCAGATTCATTCAAATACTCCCAGGTAAGGAGGCCAGCTCAGGTGTGTATTTCTCACTGACCTTGTTAACATGTCTGTATTAGTGCTTGCCAAGAACATTTGTAACATATTTTCTGTTGTTCTGTAACTTTGTGAATAAATAAGTGAACAGGGTAAAGAATTGGGCATGCAGGCCCATCTAACATTCTGCCTTCATCACTCCATCTTTCATTCTTCCCACACGCTCAGTTTTAATACAAGTATACAAATTATGTGAGGGGTAAAAAACATATAGAAAAGAGTGCAAAATTAAACTATTACATTCACAAGTATGAGAGAATAAACTAGGTGAGAGGTAATTAAACTAACAAGACAGTGTGCACACAAACACACACACAGGCATATCCTTGCATCCTTCATGTAAAAACCTCACATAGGCCTCACATGGTAGTTCACTCGCCAAGTTTTTCTCTTTTCGGCTAGCTTTTAAACCTCATTAAGGGATATTATGCCTACTAATTTGGCCTCTCTTAACAATGTCCTCTTTGGAGTTGGACGTGGTCGACCTCTTTTTATTCTGCCTACACAGGCAAATACACACAAAATATACAGTTTCGGTGCAGAACTTGTAACATTCGTTAAAGTTTCTGACAGGATCTAACAAGTTACATTTAGAGCTATTTCCTTTTAGAACTTGATGGCTGGTGAGTCATGGGTTGAGAGAATTATTAGTTATTCTAAGGAGGCATATGGTTACAAGCAAGTCAGTATTGAAAAAAAATTTTTGTCAAAGGATGGAGTATTACTAATGGATTTTAAATTGTAGAGGAGGTTATTCTAGAGCTGTACTGCTGGTTATTCAAGGCTTTTCTTGTATAGATCAATCCTGGGTTTAGAAAGAAGACAGTTTTTTTAAACACTGAGTATGTTTAGTGATAAACATGAACAGTGACCACAAGTAAGCAGAGCATTATGCCACAGAATTCTGTGAACAGACTTTGTTAAAAATAACTCTGTATTTGAGGGGTAGAATTTTGAGTTGTCTGTGTTGACCTGCAGTCTGTAGTGGGTGTTGCCACAAATCAGATTTAATGCTAGTTCACAAACTGTGTGGAGTCTTTTTGTGTTTGAGACTAAGCAGCCATCTCAGATTGTGGAACAGTAATCTAAGTGTTTTTGTATATGTGATATGTAGTATGTCTTTCTTGAGTCTTGGTCAATAAAGTGTTTAATTTTGTCTAGTAGGTAAACTTTTTGTGCTGTCAAGTTTGTTAGGTTATGAATGTGAGAATTCCAAGTTAAATTTTGATCAATGATGAGTCCTAGAGTTTTATATTCATGAACATTTTCTATTTCATGTAGTTCCAGTCCAAAGCTGTAGCAAAGTTTTGTTGCATTTTGTAGTTTCTGTCTTGTAATGATGAGCATGGATTTTGTTTTGTCAGTGTTAATCAACGTACCATTATTATTACTCTATTTAATCAAGTTGTGTATATCATTTTGGAGTGTTGTCTGGAGGTTATTGATGTCATAGTCACCATTTTAAATGGTACAGTCATCAGCAAAAAAAGATCACATGAAGAGTGCTTTAAATGTAGTGGTAAATCGTTAAAATAGACAGCAAAGAGGAGAGGACCAAGAATGGAATTTTGAGGAATACCAGTATCAGCCACAGAAGAATCAGATGTTTTGTTTCTAAAGCAAACTATTTGTTTTCTACCTGAGAGAAAATATGTGATAAATTTTCTCAGGTCAGGATGAAACCTATAACCTTCCAGCTTTTTTGCAAGAATCCCATGATCAATCATATCGATGGCTTTCTTGATATCAACAAAGACAGCACCACACAATTTATCATCATTTATATTAGATAGTCACCTTTCAGTCATTTTCATTAACGCTGTATGGCAGGAGTGATATGATCTTTATGAGGGGTTATTGATAAGTTCACAGCCAAAGGTACAACGGATTATTTGTGGACAATATTTTTGGATTATTTCTCAACATAGTCCCCTTGCAAGTTTATGCACTTAGTCCAGCGATCTTGGAGCATACGGATCCCTTCTTTGTAAAAGTGAGCATCTTGTGCCAGTAGAACGTGGCCTACAGCATGAATGACGTCATCATCTGAAGCAAATTTGCGACCACTGAGCTCCGTTTTGAGTAATAGTCCGAAGAGGCCAAATCTGGGGAATAACAAGGATGTTCAAGAAGCTGGAAGCCGCATTCATGAATGGCAGCCATTGCTACCGCTGACTTGTGAACTGAAGCATTGTCTTGCTGAAAGATGACTCCTCTCGTCAATTTCCCACACCGCTTTTCCTTCATTTTCACCCGCAGTTGCTTCACAAGATTAGCGTAATAGGCCCCAGTGACCATTCTGCCCTTTTGAAGATAGTCTATCAATAGCACACCTTCTGAATACCAAAAGATGGAAGCCATCACTTTGCCTGCAGACAGAACTACCCTTGCTTTCTTTGGAGGTGGGGATCCATGATGTTTCCACTACTTTGACTGTTCTTTGGTTTCTGGTTGAAAATGATGAACCCAAGTCTTACCCATAGTCACAAATTGCCGAAGAAACTTTTCAAGATCTGCATAAAAATGGCCAAGATTGTCTCTTGACATGTTGAGACGCTGTCGTTTGTGATCAGCTCCAAGAAGTTTCGGGACCCATCAAGCAGAGACCTTTGTCATTTGAAGATCATTGTGAATAATGGCATGAACACGTTCCTGGGAGATGCCCAACTCAGTAGCAATGTACCACTCAGTCATCGATCCTCCATTATCATGTCATGGATTCTGCCGGTGGTTTTATCTGTGGTTACCATTCTTTGTCTTCCTGGACTGGGATCATCTTCCAAACTCTCCCTTCCATGTTTGAATTGAGCTGCCCATTTCTTCACTGTGCTCTAAGAAGGGGCACTCTCTCTTAGAGTCTCTACCATATCCTTATGGATCTCCTTCAATGATAAGCCCTTGATGCAGAGATAGCGAATAACTGCTTGGTAAGAAATTGTATCCATTTTCTCAATTTCTGCCACCCCTTACCACTTCAGTAGCCTGTTAAAAAAATTGGTTACAGTTAATTTCTTGAAACTTGGTGTTTAATTTTACATTAACCTGATCTACAAATGCACCTAATATCAACTGCGTTTCAAGTATTTGTACCTTAGGCTGCGAATTTATCAGTCAACCCTCATAAAAACTGACTGTCTATTAGTAGATTGTTTTCATGCATGTGTAGAAGTGTTAACTTTTTTTTAAATATGTTTTTCAAGAAGTTTGGATAAAGATGACAGAATGGATATGGGTGTATAGTTTGAAAAGTCACTATCTGTCCAGATTTAAAATGTAAATACACTTTAACGAGTTTAGAAGCGTCAGGGAATTAGTGTTTTTCAGTGTACTCATTTTTTTTCCCATTCAGATCTGCACTGGTTATGGGTTATAGATTATAGTTTTCACTTCTTGGTAGTATGCTGGATGATATGTTTGATCTTGATTGCTGCCAGCTTTGGATAGGCTGTCAGCTATTTCATTTCCAGCTATTCTACAGTGGGATGGTACCCATTGTAGGGCCACAGTTGTTGACAGTGTAAGGTGCTTCAGTTCTGTTGTGATTTCCTGTATGTTTGCCTTTGGGTTGTTTGTTGTTTTTAGAGATTCTAGAAGTGAAACAGCAAGTGAAAAAGCACATGAAATGTAACAATGAACCAGATCCAATACACTAACTACAAAGACATCAGCAAACCATCTTCTTCCACCTAAAGACAGGCCACTGCAGACTACCAAGCCACCTACATCAACTTAAAATGTCTCACACAGACGAGTGTCCATGTGGCAGTGGAGTCCAGACTCCAGAACATATCCTTCAAGAGGGCCCAAACCATGCAGACCTGAGGTGTGAGACATAGCCAGAGGACACAAGCTTGGGGCAAAAGCTTTGGGGGCTCCTATCAGGATCTGGAGAGGACTGCGGGTTTTGCCATGTCAACAGGGATCAATATCTGATATGACCAACAACCTCAAACGCAGAAGAAGAAGTGCACAAATTGTATATGTATGTTAGCATGTCTGTAATAACTGGTGCAGCAATAGCACATATTTTGTTACTAATGTTATCACATCCTGCAGAGTTGGTGTTTTTTAAAGGTTGAATGTATTTGTAAACTTCACCAAAAGTAATACTTAATTGTTTTAGCTTTACACAATTACTGTTTCTGTAGGCTTTCAACACACTCAAGTCGCAGTTAGGGGTCAGTATGGAAGGTTTTAGAATATGAATTTCTTCCCTAAAATATTCACTGAAGTTAGTGCAAGTACTGTATGTTCATCATGTGTAGGATGAACAGGAAACTTTTCTTGTAAGAAACACACTTGCATTATCTAGGCCGTAATCAGAACAAGATCACCCACCAACCTAGGGGGATATCACTATCATAACTGTCTTTTAACCAGAATTGAGGGAGTGGGGACATCACTCTTAAAACAGTCTGTTAACCAGAACTAAGGGAGTGGGGGGATATCACTATCATAACTGTCTTTTAACCAGAATTGAGGGAGTGGGGACATCACTCTTAAAACAGTCTGTTAGCCAGAAATAAGGGAGTGGGGGATATCACTGTTGCAACTGTCTGTTAACCAGAACTGAGGGAGTGGGGGGATATCACTGTTATAACTGTCTGTTAACCAGAACTGAGGGAGTGGGGGGATATCACTGTTATAACTGTCTGTTAACCAGAACTAAGGGAGTGGGGGGATATAACTGTCTGTTAACCAGAAGTATGGGGGATATCACTGTCATAACTGTCTGTTAACCAGAAGTATGGGGGATATCACTGTCATAACTGTCTGTTAACCAGAAGTGTGGGGGATATCACTGTCATAACTGTCTGTTAACCAGAAGTATGGGGGATATCACTGTCATAACTGTCTGTTAACCAGAAGTGAAGGGGTGGGGGATATCGCTGTAATAACTGTCTGTTAACCAGAAGTATGGGGGATATCACTGTCATAACTGTCTGTTAACCAGAAGTATGTGGGATATCACTGTCATAACTGTCTGTTAACCAGAAGTGAGGGGAAATGGTGATATCACTGCCATAATTGTCTGTTAACAAGAACTGAGGAGGTGTGGGGGATATCATTGTTATAATTGTCTGTGAAACAGAACTGAGGATATGAGGGAATATCATTGTCATAACTGTCTGTGAGCCAGAACTGATGAACTGAGGATGTGGGAGAATATCACTATGATAACTGTCTGTTAGCCAGAACTGATGAACTGAGGATGTGGGAGAATATCACTATGATAACTGTCTGTTAGCCAGAACTGATGAACTGAGGATGTGGGGGAATATCATTGTCATAACTGTCTGTTAGCCAGAACTGATGAACTGAGGATGTGGGAGAATATCACTATGATAACTGTCTGTTAGCTAGAACTGATGAACTGAGGATGTGGGGGAATATCATTGTCATAACTGTCTGTTAGCCAGATCTGATGAACTGAGGATGTGGGAGAATATCACTATGATAACTGTCTGTTAGCCAGAACTGATGAACTGAGGATGTGGGAGAATATCACTATGATAACTGTCTGTGAGCCAGAACTGATGAACTGAGGATGTGGGAGAATATCACTATGATAACTGTCTGTGAGCCAGAACTGATGAACTGAGGGTGTGGGAGAATATCACTATGATAACTGTCTGTGAGCCAGAACTGATGAACTGAGGATGTGGGAGAATATCATTGTCATAACTGTCTGTTAGCCAGAACTGATGAACTGAGGATGTGGTTGAATATCATTGTTGTAACTGTCTGTTAGCCAGAACTTTAAGTGTGGGGCAAAAATCTCTGTCATAACTGTCTTTTAGCCAGAACTTTAAGTGTGGGGCAAAAATCTCTGTCATAACTGTCTGTTACCCCGAACTGATGAACTTAGGGTGTAGGGGGAAGTCACTGTCATAGCTGTCTGTTACCCTGAACTGATGAACTTAGGGTGTAGGGGGAAGTCACTGTCATAGCTGTCTGTTAGCCAGAACTGATGAATTGAGGGTCTGGGGGAATATCATTGCCATAACTTTCTGTGAGCCAGAACTGATGAACTTAGGATGTGGGAGAATATCACTATGATAACTGTCTGTTAGCCAGAACTGATGAACTGAGGATGTGGGAGAATATCACTATGATAACTGTCTGTGAGCCAGAACTGATGAACTGAGGATGTGGGAGAATATCACTATGATAACTGTCTGTGAGCCAGAACTGATGAACTGAGGGTGTGGGAGAATATCACTATGATAACTGTCTGTGAGCCAGAACTGATGAACTGAGGATGTGGGAGAATATCATTGTCATAACTGTCTGTTAGCCAGAACTGATGAACTGAGGATGTGGTTGAATATCATTGTTGTAACTGTCTGTTAGCCAGAACTTTAAGTGTGGGGCAAAAATCTCTGTCATAACTGTCTTTTAGCCAGAACTTTAAGTGTGGGGCAAAAATCTCTGTCATAACTGTCTGTTACCCCGAACTGATGAACTTAGGGTGTAGGGGGAAGTCACTGTCATAGCTGTCTGTTACCCTGAACTGATGAACTTAGGGTGTAGGGGGAAGTCACTGTCATAGCTGTCTGTTAGCCAGAACTGATGAATTGAGGGTCTGGGGGAATATCATTGCCATAACTTTCTGTGAGCCAGAACTGATGAACTTAATGTGTATGGGGAAATAACTGTCTGTTAGCCAGAACTGATGAATTGAGGGTTGGGGGTAAAATCATTGTCATAACTATCTGTGAGCCAGAACTTTGGGTGTTGGGGAATATGACTGTCATAATTGTCTGTGAGCGAGAACTGATGATTTGAGGGTGTCATGGAATATCACTGTCATTAACTGTCTGTGAGCCAAAACTGAGGAATTGAGGGTTTGGGAGAAAATCTCTGTCATAACTGTCTGTGAGCCAAAACTGAGGAATTGAGGGTTTGGGAGAAAATCTCTGTCATAACTGTCTGTGAGCCAGAACTGAGGAATTGAGGGTTTGGGAGAAAATCTCTGTCATAACTGTCTGTGAGCCAGAACTGAAGAATTGAGGGTATGGGAAAAATCACTGTCATAATTGTCTGTGAGCCAGAACTTTGGGTGTAGGGGAATATCACTGTCATAACTGTCTGTGGGCCAAAACTTTGGGTGTGGGGGGAGTATCAGTGTCATAACTGTCTGTGAGCCAGAACTGATGAACACAATATCCTTTATACATCAACATCATGAAACTTCTGAGATCCTTCAACCATGCACTGACAATCTACCATCATGTAATGGGGGCTGCTTGTAATCTGTGTTCCTTATGGTAGAAAAAGCCATCTCAGCACATTTCCCATCCATTATCATTTCACAATATGCAGTAAATTAGGCCACCAGCAACTTCTGCTTTATAGCTTTACTAGCAAGTTTCAGTTTGGAACTTTCAGTCACTTCCTACAACAAAATGTGTCATGTGAGCTGATTTTTTCCACACGTGCTGGTTTAACTTTCTTTCATGTGTTTCTCTGATAGCATGATGATCGAGACATATCTCCAAAACCATTCCGTGGTAGAGGTGGTGGAGGCCGCTTTCTGCGTCGAAATTTTGGGGGCAACAGTTTCAGAGCTGTGAATCATGGCGGGTTCAGAGGAGGAGCCAGAGGTCAGAGAGGAGGATATAGAGGCAGAGGTTATGGTCTTCAGGGAGGAAGGAGTAAGTTAGTTGTGTAAGATGTTTGTGGGAGGGTGAGTGTTTTATAACAGTCATCTATACAAAGTTGGTTATGTAAGATGTTTGTGGGAGGGTGAGTGTTTTATAATGGTCATCTATACAAAGTTGGTAATATAAGATGTTTGTGACAGAGTGGGTTTTTTCTGATGGTGATGTATACAAAGTTGGCTATGTAAGATTTTTTGTGGCAGAGTGAGCGTTTTCTGATGGTCATCTAACAAGGTTTGTTATGTAAGATGTTTGTGGGAGGGTGAGTGTTTTATAATTGTCATCTATGCAAAGCTAGTTATGTAAGATGTTTATGGGAGGGTGAGTGTTTTATGATGGTGATTTATACAGTTTTTAATGTAAGATGTTTGTGGGAGGGTGAGTGTTTTATAATTGTCATCTATGCAAAGCTAGTTATGTAAGATGTTTATGGGAGGGTGAGTGTTTTATGATGGTGATTTATACAGTTTTTAATGTAAGATGTTTGTGGGAGAGTGAGTGTTTTATGATGATGATGATCAATTGGTTGTGTAAGATGTTTGTGTCAGGGTGAGTGTTTTATGATGATGATGATCTATACATAGTTAGTTATGTAAGATGTTTGTAGCATTGGAAGTGTTTTATAATGATGATGATAAATAGAATGTTGGTTATGTAAGATGGTTGTAGCAGGGTGAGTGTTTTATAATGATGATCTATACAAAGTTGGTCGTGTAAGATGGTTGTAGCAGGGTAAATGTTTTATCTGTATCAGTGGAAACAAGATTCTGAGTACTTAAATGTTACATCGAATCAGTTTTGTTTCATGGGTGTAAAGCATGGTCCATGAATAAGAGAGTACAGCGAGAAATGGAGGCCATGGTGATGTGGTTTATAAGAAGAATGTTGAAGGTACCATGGACAGCCAAGAAAACCAATGAAGAAGTCTTAAGAGAGGCTGGAGTTAAAAAGCAAATTATAGCAAAGATCAGGGGCAGACAAGCGAGATTTATAGGACATTTCCTAGCAGAGTGAGTGTTTTAAGATGGTGGATTTATACAAAGTTGGTTATGTAAGACAGTCAATGAATATGTTAATGTTTATTGTATTCCCCCAGGGTCACTGAGTATATTAGTGTTTGTTGTATTCCCCCAGGGTCACTGAGTATGTTAGTGTTTGTTGTATTCCCCCAGGGTCACTGAGTATGTTAGTGTTTGTTGTATTCCCCCAGGGTCACTGAGTATGTTAGTGTTTGTTGTATTCCCCCAGGGTCACTGAGTATGTTAGTGTTTGTTGTATTCCCCCAGGGTCACTGAGTATGTTAGTGTTTGTTGTATTCCCCCAGGGTCACTGAGTATGTTAGTGTTTGTTGTATTCCCCCAGGGTCACTGAGTATGTTAGTGTTTGTTGTATTCCCCCAGGGTCACTGAGTATGTTAGTGTTTGTTGTATTCCCCCAGGGTCACTGAGTATGTTAGTGTTTGTTGTATTCCCCCAGGGTCACTGAGTATATTAGTGTTTGTTGTATTCCCCCAGGTCACAGAGTATGTTAGTGTTTGTTGTATTCCCCCAGGGTCACTGAGTATATTAGTGTTTGTTGTATTCCCCCAAGGGTCACAGAGTATGTTAGTGTTTGTTGTATTCCCCCAAGGTCACAGAGTATATTAGTGTTTGTTGTATTCCCCCAGGGTCACAGAGTATGTTAGTGTTTGTTGTATTCCCCCAGGGTCACTGAGTATATTAGTGTTTGTTGTATTCCCCCAGGGTCACAGAGTATGTTAGTGTTTGTTGTATTCCCCCAGGGTCACAGAGTATGTTAGTGTTTGTTGTATTCCCCCAGGGTCACAGAGTATGTTAGTGTTTGTTGTATTCCCCCAGGGTCACAGAGTATGTTAGTGTTTGTTGTATTCCCCCAGGGTCACAGAGTATTAGTGTTTGTTGTATTCCCCCAGGGTCACAGAGTATGTTAGTGTTTGTTGTATTCCCCCAGGGTCACAGAGTATGTTAGTGTTTGTTGTATTCCCCCAGGGTCACAGAGTATATTAGTGTTTGTTGTATTCCCCCAGGGTCACAGAGTATGTTAGTGTTTGTTGTATTCCCCTAGGGTCACAGAGTATATTAGTGTTTGTTGTATTCCCCCAGGGTCACAGAGTATGTTAGTGTTTGTTGTATTCCCCCAGGGTCACAGAGTATATTAGTGTTTGTTGTATTCCCCCAAGGTCACTGAGTATGTTAGTGTTTGTTGTATTCCCCCAGGGTCACTGAGTATATTAGTGTTTGTTGTATTCCCCCAGGGTCACAGAGTATGTTAGTGTTTGTTGTATTCCCTCAGGGTCACAGAGTATGTTAGTGTTTGTTGTATTCCCCCAGGGTCACAGAGTATATTAGTGTTTGTTGTATTCCCCCAGGGTCACAGAGTATGTTAGTGTTTGTTGTATTCCCCCAGGGTCACTGAGTATATTAGTGTTTGTTGTATTCCCCCAGGGTCACAGAGTATGTTAGTGTTTGTTGTATTCCCCCAGGGTCACAGAGTATATTAGTGTTTGTTGTATTCCCCCAGGGTCACAGAGTATTAGTGTTTGTTGTATTCCCCCAGGGTCACAGAGTATGTTAGTGTTG
Source organism: Achatina immaculata (assembly GCA_009760885.1). Taxonomy (NCBI): domain Eukaryota; kingdom Metazoa; phylum Mollusca; class Gastropoda; order Stylommatophora; family Achatinidae; genus Lissachatina; species Lissachatina immaculata. Next base: position 15,272,813 of record CM019693.1, on the reverse strand, counting down.
TTGTATTCCCCCAGGGTCACAGAGTATGTTAGTGTTTGTTGTATTCCCCCAGGGTCACAGAGTATATTAGTGTTTGTTGTATTCCCCCAGGGTCACAGAGTATGTTAGTGTTTGTTGTATTCCCCCAGGGTCACAGAGTATATTAGTGTTTGTTGTATTCCCCCAGGGTCACAGAGTATGTTAGTGTTTGTTGTATTCCCCCAGGGTCACAGAGTATTAGTGTTTGTTGTATTCCCCCAAGGTCACTGAGTATGTTAGTGTTTGTTGTATTCCCCCAGGGTCACTGAGTATATTAGTGTTTGTTGTATTCCCCCAAGGTCACAGAGTATGTTAGTGTTTGTTGTATTCCCCCAGGGTCACTGAGTATATTAGTGTTTGTTGTATTCCCCCAGGGTCACAGAGTATATTAGTGTTTGTTGTATTCCCCCAGGTCACTGAGTATGTTAGTGTTTGTTGTATTCCCCCAGGGTCATGAGTATTAGTGTTTGTTGTATTCCCCCAGGGTCACAGAGTATGTTAGTGTTTGTTGTATTCCCCCAGGGTCACAGAGTATATTAGTGTTTGTTGTATTCCCCCAGGGTCACAGAGTATGTTAGTGTTTGTTGTATTCCCCCAGGGTCACTGAGTATATTAGTGTTTGTTGTATTCCCCCAGGGTCACAGAGTATATTAGTGTTTGTTGTATTCCCCCAGGGTCACTGAGTATATTAGTGTTTGTTGTATTCCCCCAGGGTCACAGAGTATATTAGTGTTTGTTGTATTCCCCCAGGGTCACTTGACAAGGGCAGAGATGTGAGCGTAGACAGAGAGTGGAAGCATGACATGTATGATAGTCTTCAAGCAGAAGAGGAACAGCCTCATAGTACTACTGCAGGAACTTGAGCTGCCACTACAGACTAGTGCCAGCAGTCACTCTGCCATTTAATGCTTCCCATGTTTTGTACTTTTGATGAACAATTTCTGCAGAAATAATTTCCTACATCATCAAGCCAAATATTTACATTTGATCTAATATTTTTGGGTAGTATCTCAGATTGTTGCCCATGTGAACAGATTATGGACTTGCATTTCTTGTCTTGTCATTATTTTCTATGAATTTTGTACATTTTTTTTTCTGTTTGTCCTGATTGGTTTAATATTGTGGCAGTTGAGAATGATAAAGTACAATTTTAATATTGTGGCAGTTGAGAGCAGTAAAGTATCATTTTAATATTGTGGCATTGAAAATGATAAAGTGTCACTTTGATACTGTGGCAGTTGAGTTGGAGAGTTTGAAAGCTGAGTGGTTATTGCCATGTTGTCCTGTGACTCGGAGAGGTCTGGACATAGAAAAGTCGATTTAACTTGAGCTCATGTACATTGTGGACAAGAAGAATGCTGAGAAACACTTGCTGCTTTCTGCAGTCAGATATGTGCTAGTATAATGTATTTATTTGATTGTATCTGCTTGCAGTAGTCAGGTGTGTACTAGTATAATGTCTTTATTTGATTCTGTCTGCATACTGTAGTCAGGTGTGTACTAGTATACAAGGTCTGACAGTTAAGTAATGAGACTGATTTCATTATGGCCAAGACAGAAATGCCATCTATGAAGCAAAGCATGGAATCCAAAGAGGCAAACTTCATCTATGATCTGGCAACTTTTCATCGCCGCCCGATAAGCAAATGACAAACAACTGCCATTTTGTTGACCTAGTTAGAGGTGCATTGTCACGTAATCAGCATGGAGCAAAAAGCTAACATTAAATTCTGTTAAAAACTCAGAAGAAGTGGCATTGAGACAGTTAAATTGATGTGACAAGTTTATGGGGATAATTGTTTATCTCGTGCACAGATATTCATGTGGTATTCAAGATTTAGAAGTGGTGTGGAAATGATTACAAATGCAACTAGACATGGATGCCCAATTTCTGTTCGTAATGAGGAACTCATTGCAAGTCAGAGAACGGATACAAGACGATTGTTGTTTGACTGTGAAGATGATGACAGATGAATTTGGTGTTAACCAAGAGACCATTCGTAAAATTTTAGTGGAAGATTTGGGCAAGAAAAAGGTTGCTTGCTGGTTTGTACCACATTCATTGTCTGATGACCAAAACATCAGCATGTTGAGTACGCAAAAGACATCAAAACATGTCATAGAAATAAGGATTTCTTAAATGTGATTGTTGCAGAGGATGAAACATGGATTTTCCCACAACTAAACACCAAAGTGCTAAGTAGAAGTCATCAACACCAAAAGAAAAAAAAATTCATCTTCAAAAGTCAAAAGTGAAGTCAATGTTGGTGTGCTTCTACGACAGCAAAGGAGTTATTCACAAAGAATGTATTCCAGAGGGACAGACTGTCACTGCCAAAGTTTATTTAAGTATTTTGAAAAACCTATTGAAAAGGATTCTCTGAGTCTGACCCAAATATTCAACACCTGGCAGTTGTTTCCCTCTTCATGATAATGCACCGGCTCACTGGGCGGTAGTTGTACAGGAATTTTTGGCCCAAAAACAAGTGTGTGTTCTCAACCATCCATCCTATTCCCTAGATTTGTCTCCCTGCGATTATTTTCTATGAATTTTGTACATTTTTTTTTCTGTTTGTCCTGATTGGTTTAATATTGTGGCAGTTGAGAATGATAAAGTACAATTTTAATATTGTGGCAGTTGAGAGCAGTAAAGTATCATTTTAATATTGTGGCATTGAAAATGATAAAGTGTCACTTTGATACTGTGGCAGTTGAGTTGGAGAGTTTGAAAGCTGAGTGGTTATTGCCATGTTGTCCTGTGACTCGGAGAGGTCTGGACATAGAAAAGTCGATTTAACTTGAGCTCATGTACATTGTGGACAAGAAGAATGCTGAGAAACACTTGCTGCTTTCTGCAGTCAGATATGTGCTAGTATAATGTATTTATTTGATTGTATCTGCTTGCAGTAGTCAGGTGTGTACTAGTATAATGTCTTTATTTGATTCTGTCTGCATACTGTAGTCAGGTGTGTACTAGTATACAAGGTCTGACAGTTAAGTAATGAGACTGATTTCATTATGGCCAAGACAGAAATGCCATCTATGAAGCAAAGCATGGAATCCAAAGAGGCAAACTTCATCTATGATCTGGCAACTTTTCATCGCCGCCCGATAAGCAAATGACAAACAACTGCCATTTTGTTGACCTAGTTAGAGGTGCATTGTCACGTAATCAGCATGGAGCAAAAAGCTAACATTAAATTCTGTTAAAAACTCAGAAGAAGTGGCATTGAGACAGTTAAATTGATGTGACAAGTTTATGGGGATAATTGTTTATCTCGTGCACAGATATTCATGTGGTATTCAAGATTTAGAAGTGGTGTGGAAATGATTACAAATGCAACTAGACATGGATGCCCAATTTCTGTTCGTAATGAGGAACTCATTGCAAGTCAGAGAACGGATACAAGACGATTGTTGTTTGACTGTGAAGATGATGACAGATGAATTTGGTGTTAACCAAGAGACCATTCGTAAAATTTTAGTGGAAGATTTGGGCAAGAAAAAGGTTGCTTGCTGGTTTGTACCACATTCATTGTCTGATGACCAAAACATCAGCATGTTGAGTACGCAAAAGACATCAAAACATGTCATAGAAATAAGGATTTCTTAAATGTGATTGTTGCAGAGGATGAAACATGGATTTTCCCACAACTAAACACCAAAGTGCTAAGTAGAAGTCATCAACACCAAAAGAAAAAAAAATTCATCTTCAAAAGTCAAAAGTGAAGTCAATGTTGGTGTGCTTCTACGACAGCAAAGGAGTTATTCACAAAGAATGTATTCCAGAGGGACAGACTGTCACTGCCAAAGTTTATTTAAGTATTTTGAAAAACCTATTGAAAAGGATTCTCTGAGTCTGACCCAAATATTCAACACCTGGCAGTTGTTTCCCTCTTCATGATAATGCACCGGCTCACTGGGCGGTAGTTGTACAGGAATTTTTGGCCCAAAAACAAGTGTGTGTTCTCAACCATCCATCCTATTCCCTAGATTTGTCTCCCTGCGATTATTTTCTATTCCAAAAATTAAAGTTACCATTGAAAGGATGCTTCTTTGATGATACTGATGACATCCAAAGGGTTGTAACATTGAGTTTAAGGGCCATACCAACAGACGAACTGCAAAAGTCGTTCCAGTGTTTGTTAGATCATGCCACTCACTGTATCAATGCACAAGGGACTTACTTTGAATACAATACAGGTTATATCTTCAACTGTTATTTTATTTTTTAATGTAATTAGTATCATTATTTAATTGCCGGACCTTGTAATGTCTTTATTTGATTGTGTCTGCTTGCTGCAGTCAGGTGTGTACTAGTATAATGTCTTTATTTGATTGTGTCTGCTTGCTGTACTAGTATAATACAGTCAGGTGTGTACTAGTATAATGTCTTCATTTGATTGTGTCTGCTTGCTGTACTAGTATAATACAGTCAGGTGTGTACTAGTATAATGTCTTTATTTGATTGTGTCTGCTTGCTGTACTAGTATAATACAGTCAGGTGTGTACTAGTATAATGTCTTCATTTGATTGTGTCTGCTTGCTGCAGTCAGGTGTGTACTAGTATAATGTCTTTATTTGATTGTGTCTGCTAGCTGGAGTCAGGTGTGTACTAATATAATGTCTTTATTTGATTGTGTCTGCTAGCTGGAGTCAGGTGTGTACTAATATAATGTCTTTATTTGATTGTGTCTGCTTGCTGGAGTCAGGTGTGTACTAATATAATGTCTTTATTTGATTGTGTCTGCTAGCTGGAGTCAGGTGTGTACTAATATAATGTCTTTATTTGATTGTGTCTGCTAGCTGGAGTCAGGTGTGTACTAGTATAATGTCTTTATTTGATTGTGTCTGCTAGCTGGAGTCAGGTGTGTACTAGTATAATGTCTTTATTTGATTGTGTCTGCTTGCTGGAGTCAGGTGTGTACTAATATAATGTCTTCATTTGATTGTGTCTGCTTGCTGGAGTCAGGTGTGTACTAGTATAATGTCTTCATTTGATTGTGTCTGTTTGCTACAGTCAGGTGTGTACTAGTATAATGTCTTCATTTGATTGTGTCTTCTTGCTGTACTAGTATAATGCAGTCAGGTGTACTAGTATGATGTCTGTATTTGAAGCCAGCCTGCTCTTGTATTGATTCCTGATTCATTTAATTTTTTAATAACAATGTGTCATGTATGACTTGTTTCAGAACTGGGATTAGAAATTCAGCTTTGTTTCAGTTTTACAGAATTTCTTCTCCTTTCAAAAATTATCAGTTTTTGAACTTGTTTTGTAGATTTTACTTAACTTTTTGTGAATGATGGTTTTTTTTTTGTTTGGTCTCCTGCTTGTCATTTCATTGTATTGAAGTGAGTACTTTTTATCCGTTACCCATTATTTCATTGTATGAAGGTCAATAGTTTTTGTCTATTACCTGCCATGTCATTGTCTGTAGGTCAGTACAGTATTAGTTGATGGATTGCTGCAGTAATTTTCACTGATGATCTGTTGTAATTGTAACCATAGTGACAGGCTGATGTGAGCAGGTGCTGTCCTCTCCATCAACTTACTTCCTGTAACCAGGGATGTGAGAGCAGATATTTAGAGTTGTTGTAGTCAAGGATGTGAGAGCAGATATTTAGAGTTGTTGTAGTAAAGGATGTGGGAGTAGATATTTAGAGTTGTTGTTGTCAAGGATGTGGGAGTAGATATTTAGAGTTGTTGTAGTAAAGGATGTGGGAGTAGATATTTAGAGTTGTTGTAGTAAAGGATGTGGGAGCAGATATTTAGAGTTGTTGTAGTAAAGGATGTGAGAGCAGATATTTAGAGTTGTTGTAGTAAAGGATGTGGGAGTAGATATTTAGAGTTGTTGTAGTCAAGGATGTGGGAGCAGATATTTAGAGTTGTTGTTGTCAAGGATGTGAGAGCAGATATTTAGAGTTGTTGTAGTAAAGGATGTGGGAGCAGATATTTAGAGTTGTTGTAGTAAAGGATGTGAGAGCAGATATTTAGAGTTGTTGTAGTAAAGGATGTAGGAGCAGATATTTAGAGTTGTTGTAGTAAAGGATGTGGGAGCAGATATTTAGAGTTGTTGTAGTCAAGGATGTGAGAGCAGATATTTAGAGTTGTTGTAGTAAAGGATGTGGGAGGATATATTTAGAGTTGTTGTAGTAAAGGATGTGAGAGCAGATATTTAGAGTTGTTGTTGTCAAGGATGTGGAAGCAGATATTTAGAGTTGTTGTAGTAATGGATGTGGGAGCAGATATTTAGAGTTGTTGTTGTCAAGGATGTGGGAGCAGATATTTAGAGTTGTTGTTGTCAAGGATGTGGGAGCAGATATTTAGAGTTGGTGTAGTAAAGGATGTGGGAGCAGATATTTAGAGTTGTTGTAGTCAAGGATGTGGGAGCAGATATTTAGAGTTGTTGTAGTAATGGATGTGGGAGCAGATATTTAGAGTTGTTGTAGTCAAGGATGTGAGAGCAGATATTTAGAGTTGTTGTAGTAAAGGATGTGGGAGTAGATATTTAGAGTTGTTGTAGTCAAGGATGTGGGAGCAGATATTTAGAGTTGTTGTAGTAAAGGATGTGAGAGTAGATATTTAGAGTTGTTGTTGTCAAGGATGTGGGAGCAGATATTTAGAGTTGCTGTGGTCAGGGATGTGGGAACAGATGTTTAGAATTACTGTAGTAAAGGATGTGGGAGCAGATATTTAGAGTTACTGTAGTAAATGATGTGGGAGCAGATATTTAGAATTACTGTAGTAAAGGATGTGGGAGCAGATATTTAGAGTTACTGTAGTAAAGGATGTGAGAGCAGATATTTAGAGTTGTTGTAGTAAAGGATGTGGGAGTAGATATTTAGAGTTGTTGTAGTCAAGGATGTGGGAGGATATATTTAGAGTTGTTGTAGTAAAGGATGTGAGAGCAGATATTTAGAGTTGTTGTTGTCAAGGATGTGGAAGCAGATATTTAGAGTTGTTGTAGTAATGGATGTGGGAGCAGATATTTAGAGTTGTTGTTGTCAAGGATGTGGGAGCAGATATTTAGAGTTGTTGTTGTCAAGGATGTGGGAGCAGATATTTAGAGTTGTTGTTGTCAAGGATGTGGGAGCAGATATTTAGAGTTGTTGTTGTCAAGGATGTGGGAGCAGATATTTAGAGTTGGTGTAGTAAAGGATGTGGGAGCAGATATTTAGAGTTGTTGTAGTCAAGGATGTGGGAGCAGATATTTAGAGTTGTTGTAGTAATGGATGTGGGAGCAGATATTTAGAGTTGTTGTAGTCAAGGATGTGAGAGCAGATATTTAGAGTTGTTGTAGTAAAGGATGTGGGAGCAGATATTTAGAATTACTGTAGTAAAGGATGTAGGAGCAGATATTTAGAGTTACTGTAGTAAAGGATGTGGGAACAGATATTTAGAATTACTGTAGTAAAGGATGTAGGAGCAGATATTTAGAGTTACTGTAGTAAAGGATGTGGGAACAGATATTTAGAATTACTGTAGTAAAGGATGTAGGAGCAGATATTTAGAGTTACTGTAGTAAAGGATGTGGGAACAGATATTTAGAATTACTGTAGTAAAGAATGTAGGAGCAGATATTTAGAGTTACTGTAGTAAAGGATGTGGGAACAGATATTTAGATTTGGTGTAGCCAAGGATGTGGGACAGATATTTAGAGTTGGTGTGGCCAAGGATGTGGGAGCAGATATTTAGAGTTGCTGTTTACATCATTCTTAGTTGCTTTGGTGAGCATGTTCTTACAGGTTTATTATTTCAACCTTGAAAATTATGACTTCATGTGAAGAACATGCATTTGTTATATTTTCTGTTTGTATCATTATGTGGTTAATTTTGCTTTCTGTTGATGTTGTTTTAAAAGTAAAACAATTAAAGAATCTGTGGAGAGGAACAGACAGAACCACACAAATAAGATTTTTTAAGGGCATGCATCTTGCCTGTCGCAACATATGCCTGTGAAACCAGGACACTTAACAAAACAGTTGAGAAACACATAAATGCCTTTTTAATTAAATGCTGCAGTAGAGTTCTTCAAATATGGACACGAACAGATATATCCATACTACAAGAACTTAATCTTGAAGAAGGCTGGCTAGTAAAGAGTATTAAACAGAGAAAACTTAAATATTTTGGACACGTTAAACGTCATGATAATCTAGAAAAGACTCTCTTTGAAGGGTACATAATGGGAAAAAGAAAGAGAGGAAGACCAAGGCGAAGATGGCTGCAAGATGTCATTGATGATCTGTGAATGGATGCATCAGCAGCAGGCCAACTTGCTCACAACCGAGAGGCCTGCAGGAGTGCTGTTAGAGAGGCAAAGTTTCACAGGGAACAAGCAAATGACTGACTGACTGACTGTTGATGTTTTGTCACTGAAGTTAATATTATCTTGGCATGAACTAGCTAGTTGTATTTTGTGGTGAAGTTACTGTTGTATTTCAAACAGCAGCATCAAACAGTCATGAACTTGCTAGTGCAAAAGTGATTGTAACCAGAATTAACCATGAACATGTGACAGGAGTGCTTTATCCTAGAGGCGGTTTAACAGAAAGTGTTTTCTGTAGCAAACAACTGTTTGTTGTGTGCACGTTTTTATAGCTGGGTTGGTGGGATGGTGTCTGAATCATGCTCATAGCATTCTGGATGAGAAGGCAGGCCACTATCAGCTAGTCTGCTCCCCAAAACAAATTCTTGTTTGCATGAAAAAAAAAAAAACCCAGAAAATCAGGACAGTGTAGAGAGATTTTTATTTAAGTAATAAATATTTCCAGGTCACTAGATACAGTGGACATGTGATGAGCAGCAGATCCTGAACAGTTTTTATCCTTGCAGCTAGGGAACAGTTGACACACTGCTTGACACTTTAACAATTAACTTATCATATGAATCAACCCATTTGCCAGCTCTACACATAGAAAATACATATGTTCTAACAACTAGCTAAGAAATAGTGTTAACTTTTAAAAATGTTGTGTTAAAATATATATGTGCTAATAACTAGCTAAGATACAGTGTTAAATTTTTAAAATTTAGCGTTAAAATATATATGTGCTAACAACTGGCTGACTAAGGTATAGTGTTAACTTTTTAAAATGTTGTGTTTTATGAAAAAACTACAAACATATAATTTGAGACAGCCTTTAGATATGTCTGATGTATTGAAGTTATATCACATTCCTACATGCATGATAAGTCATTCCCCCAGCCCCTCATTCAAGCCATGGACAAGAGCACTGTTGTGAGCATATAATGAAAGATGATAGATCACACAAGCCAGAGAATATGTCCAGCTCTCACTGTCATATCAAGCAGGTTAAGCTGAGTTCCTGATACAGTCATTCAGTTTAGATTTGTCATAAGTCTAGTCATCAAACAAGGCTGTGACCGTCAACATAAGCCTGGTCATCAAACAAGGCTCTGACCTCTGACCGTCAACATAAGCCTGGTCATCAGACAAGGCTCTGACCGTCAACATAAGCCTGGTCATCAAACAAGGCTGTGACCGTCAACATAAGCCTGGTCATCAAACAAGGCTCTGACCTCTGACCGTCAACATAAGCCTGGTCATCAGACAAGGCTCTGACCGTCAACATAAGCCTGGTCATCAAACAAGGCTGTGACCGTCAACATAAGCCTGGTCATCAAACAAGATTCTGACCATCAACATAAGTCTGGTCATCAGACAAGGCTCTGACCGTCAACATAAGTCTGGTCATCAAACAAGATTCTAACCATCAACATAAGTCTGGTCATCAAACAAGGCTCTGACCGTCAACATAAGTCTGGTCATCAAACAAGATTCTGACCGTCAACATAAGTCTGGTCATCAAAATAGGCTCTGGCTGTCAATCACATCCTGTGTTTTGACATAAGTCTGGTCATGAAACATAGGAATAGTCAACTAACAGATCTGGGCATAAACCACAGGCCCGGTCATATAAATCTGATCACTAAACATACATGGTCAGACATATGGTCACCAAACAAAACTCTGTCTTGATCAGAGATCTATCAAAATCATATTTTGTCACGTGACACACATCTGAACAACCAGCACCAGAGACCCGACATACATCTGATTAACAGACATTTGAGGGAAAAAGCCTAGAACTGGTATATCAAATCAACATACACTGCAAACAAGCTCTGATGTACCCTGCCTGCATATGCTGATAACAGGCTTTAGTAAAGAAGTGTGTAGTCACATATTTTCTTCTTATTCTTTAGTGGCCAGACATATAGTCACATATTTTCTTCTTCTTTAGTGGCCAGACATATAGTCACATATTTTCTTCTTCTTTAGTGGCCAGACATATAGTCACATATTTTCTTCTTCTTTAGTGGCCAGACATATAGTCACATATTTTCTTCTTCTTTAGTGGCCAGACATATAGTCACATATTTTTTGCTGCTTTAGTGGCCAGACATATAGTCACATATTTTCTTCTTCTTTAGTGGCCAGACATATAGTCACATATTTTCTTCTTCTTTAGTGGCCAGCCATATAGTCACATATTTTCTGCTGCTTTAGTGGCCAGACATATAGTCCACATATTTTCTGCTGCTTTAGTGGCCAGACATATAGTCCACATATTTTCTTCTTCTTTAGTGGCCAGACATATAGTCCACATATTTTCTGCTGCTTTAGTGGCCAGACATATAGTCCACATATTTTCTTCTTCTTTAGTGGCCAGCCATTATAGTCACATATTTTCTTCTTCTTTAGTGGCCAGCCATTATAGTCACATATTTTCTTCTTCTTTAGTGGCCAGACATTATAGTCACATATTTTCTTCTTCTTTAGTGGCCAGCCATTATAGTCACATATTTTCTTCTTCTTTAGTGGCCAGCCATTATAGTCACATATTTTCTGCTGCTTTAGTGGCCAGACATATAGTCCACATATTTTCTGCTGCTTTAGTGGCCAGACATATAGTCCACATATTTTCTTCTTCTTTAGTGGCCAGCCATTATAGTCACATATTTTCTTCTTTAGTGGCCAGCCATTATAGTCACATATTTTCTTCTTCTTTAGTGGCCAGCCATTATAGTCACATATTTTCTTCTTCTTTAGTGGCCAGCCATTATAGTCACATATTTTCTTCTTCTTTACTGGCCAGACATATAGTCACATATTTTCTTCTGCTTTACCCAACCATAAAGTCACATTTTCTGCTGTTCTAGCCAACCATAAGGTCACATTTTCTGCTGCTCTAGCCAACCATAAAGTCACATATTGTCTTCTGCTTTAGTCAGCCATAAGGTCACATATTTTCTGCTGCTTTAGCCAACTATAAGGTCACATATTTTCTGATGCTTTAGTCAACCATAAGGTCACATATTTTCTGCTGCTTAGTCAACCATAAGGTCACATTTTCTGCTGCTTTAGTCAATGATAAGGTCACATATATTCTGCTGCTCTATCCAGCAGGGTTTGAGAGTGAGAAAGAAAATTGTCGTACATGCGGTGACATTAACAAAGAAAAAATATTTGGTAGACAAACAGATTTGCTTGCTGCTAAACATTAAAATAAAAAACATATGTAATCCATTGGATAAAGAAGATTGTGCATAGTCCTGTGTGCAGAACTATTATGTGGATTTGAATGAACATCATCAGCCTGAAGAATGACAAGATGCTTTCATCAGAATTTTGTCACTGAAGTTATTCAAGTATGTCACAATGTACTCTGTGAAGTCATTCCCACAATTACATCATGATGTACTTAGTGAAATCATTCAGTTACATCATGATGTATTCAGTGAAGTCGTTCAGACAGTTACATCAAGATGTACTCATTTAAAGTCACAGAGGTTTCTCTGAACAAGAAAGTGAGCTTGGGACAGTATCACAGTGATGCGTCCGTGCTATAAGCTAAAATGATTCAAATCTAAACTTTATGAATCTGTTTTCAAATCACACAAAAGTTGACACATGAGAAACGCAAGCCAATAATAGCATAAATAATGTGCACAAAACATTTGTCCAGTTTCTACAACATGTTTGTGTGGATGTAGGTATTTGTTTTATTATCAGTTATTGTATGGCATGCTGAGAGATCTCTTGGACTGTCACACGAAGACATGAGAATCCCAACTTGCAGTGTAGAGCTATCATTTCAGTCCCTAATGTATGGATGCATGTAACAGCAGAGACAAGGTTATGAATGAAACAAGAGAGTAGTATGTAAACTATGTCAGAACTGATCCTGCTTGTAGGCTATGTTATTCCATGGTTAAAAATGGTTCAGGGATTGATAGCTCTAACACACTGGTGTACGGAGGAGCTTCTACTACATTGTTCAGTTAAGTTTCAGTTTGAACCAGTAGACAAAGTGTGTAACTTGAGTTAGAAATGTGGCAGTCAGGTTTGTTTGTACATGTCTACAGTGGGAATTTTCTTTAAAATCACAACATTTCTGCTAAGGTGATTAAAAAACTTGCTTATTTCTTCACATGCAGGAATAAGGGGCATGTATTTTATAATAACGGACATTTATGCATCCTGACCTAAACAATATGATTCCTAGGACAGATCTTTAAAATGTGGGATTGTCCCATATAACGTAGGATGGTTGGTCAGTCACTTTAAAAGCAATAAGAAAGAAGACATTGATAAACAGTAGATAAAATAGTCAATAAGCAGTGGAGTTGTGAGAAGTAAACAAGTTAAAGTGATATAACCAGGCCAAGGAATGCCAGAACAAGTGTGGTTAGCTGAGGTACAATAACCGATCCAGCGCCTCTGGTTCTATCCCTGTACAAGAAAGTGAGCTTGGGACAGTATCACAGTGATGCGTCCGTGCTATAAGCTAAAATGATTCAAATCTAAACTTTATGAATCTGTTTTCAAATCACACAAAAGTTGACACATGAGAAACGCAAGCCAATAATAGCATAAATAATGTGCACAAAACATTTGTCCAGTTTCTACAACATGTTTGTGTGGATGTAGGTATTTGTTTTATTATCAGTTATTGTATGGCATGCTGAGAGATCTCTTGGACTGTCACACGAAGACATGAGAATCCCAACTTGCAGTGTAGAGCTATCATTTCAGTCCCTAATGTATGGATGCATGTAACAGCAGAGACAAGGTTATGAATGAAACAAGAGAGTAGTATGTAAACTATGTCAGAACTGATCCTGCTTGTAGGCTATGTTATTCCATGGTTAAAAATGGTTCAGGGATTGATAGCTCTAACACACTGGTGTACGGAGGAGCTTCTACTACATTGTTCAGTTAAGTTTCAGTTTGAACCAGTAGACAAAGTGTGTAACTTGAGTTAGAAATGTGGCAGTCAGGTTTGTTTGTACATGTCTACAGTGGGAATTTTCTTTAAAATCACAACATTTCTGCTAAGGTGATTAAAAAACTTGCTTATTTCTTCACATGCAGGAATAAGGGGCATGTATTTTATAATAACGGACATTTATGCATCCTGACCTAAACAATATGATTCCTAGGACAGATCTTTAAAATGTGGGATTGTCCCATATAACGTAGGATGGTTGGTCAGTCACTTTAAAAGCAATAAGAAAGAAGACATTGATAAACAGTAGATAAAATAGTCAATAAGCAGTGGAGTTGTGAGAAGTAAACAAGTTAAAGTGATATAACCAGGCCAAGGAATGCCAGAACAAGTGTGGTTAGCTGAGGTACAATAACCGATCCAGCGCCTCTGGTTCTATCCCTGTACAAGAGATGAGTGGTTAGGACAGTCCGCTGGTTGATTTCCTGGATTGGCCTGAAGTCATCCACAAGATGATGTTTTTCTTCATCAAACAGAGCCCGGAATTTGTTCAGCTTAAATAAAAAAGAAGAAGAATGCAGGTGTCAAGCCAAGTTTTATACTTTGTAAACCTTTCAATATTTATTTTCTAGTCATACAAGTTTGTTTTTGTAAGTCAAAAATGTACACTTATTGAGAACTTGGAGCATCAAATACAAGTACACATTCAAGTATTTGGAACATAAGCCACTGGTACACACTCCATTACTCACAGTAGGCTACACCGAGTGGGTGGAGGTGTTGTGTCAAGTTAGAGTAGGCTACACTGAGTGGGTGGAGGTGTTGTGTCAAGTTAGAGTAGGCTACACTGAGTGGGTGGAGGTGTTGTGTCAACTTAGAGTAGTTTACACTTAGTGGGTGGAGGTGTTGTGTCAACTTAGAGTAGTTTACACTTAGTGGATGGAGGTGTTGTGTCAACTTAGAGTAGTTTACACTTAGTGGGTGGAGGTGTTGTGTCAAGTTAGAGTAGGCTACACTTAGTGGGTGGAGGTGTTGTGTCAAGTTAGAGTAGTTTACACTTAGTGGGTGGAGGTGTGTGTCAACTTAGAGTAGTTACACTTAGTGGATGGAGGTGTGTGTCAAGTTAGAGTAGTTTACACTAGTGGGTGGAGGTGTCAGCTTAGAGTAGTTTACACTGAGTGGGTGGAGGTGTGTCAGCTTAGAGTAGTTACACTTAGTGGTGGAGGTGTTGTGTCAAGTTAGAGTAGCTACACTGAGTGGGTGGAGGTGTCAGCTTAGAGTAGTTACACTTAGTGGGGGAGGTGTTGTGTCAGTTAGAGTAGTTTACACTAGTGGGTGGAGGTGTGTCAACTTAGAGTAGTTACACTTAGTGGTGGAGGTGTGTCAACTTAGAGTAGTTACACTTAGTGGGTGGAGGTTTGTGTCAAGTTAGAGTAGCTACACTGAGTGGGTGGAGGTTTGTGTCAAGTTAGAGTAGTTTACATTTAGTGGATGGAGGTGTGTCAACTTAGAGTAGTTACACTTAGTGGGTGGAGGTTTGTGTCAAGTTAGAGTAGGCTACACTTAGTGGGGGAGGTGTTGTGTCAGTTAGAGTAGTTTACATTTAGTGGATGGAGGTGTGTCAACTTAGAGTAGTTTACACTAGTGGGTGGAGGTGTGTCAACTTAGAGTAGTTTACACTTAGTGGGGGAGGTGTTGTGTCACTTAGAGTAGTTACACTTAGTGGATGGAGGTGTTGTGTCAGTTAGAGTAGTTACACTTAGTGGATGGAGGTGTGTCAACTTAGAGTAGTTTACATTTAGTGGATGGAGGTGTGTGTCAAGTTAGAGTAGTTACACTTAGTGGTGGAGGTGTTGTGTCACTTAGAGTAGTTTACACTAGTGGGTGGAGGTGTGTGTCAAGTTAGAGTAGGCTACACCGAGTGGGTGGAGGTGTGTGTCAAGTTAGAGTAGGCTACACCGAGTGGGTGGAGGTGTCAGCTTAGAGTAGTTACACTTAGTGGATGGAGGTGTGTGTCAAGTTAGAGTAGGCTACACCGAGTGGGTGGAGGTTTGTGTCAAGTTAGAGTAGCTACACTGAGTGGGTGGAGGTGTGTCAGCTTAGAGTAGTTTACATTTAGTGGATGGAGGTGTGTGTCAAGTTAGAGTAGGCTACACTTAGTGGATGGAGGTGTTGTGTCAACTTAGAGTAGTTACACTTAGTGGATGGAGGTGTGTCAGCTTAGAGTAGTTACACTTAGTGGATGGAGGTGTGTGTCAAGTTAGAGTAGTTTACACTTAGTGGTGGAGGTGTGTCAACTTAGAGTAGTTTACATTTAGTGGATGGAGGTGTGTCAACTTAGAGTAGTTTACACTAGTGGGTGGAGGTTTGTGTCAAGTTAGAGTAGTTTACACTTAGTGGATGGAGGTGTGTCAACTTAGAGTAGTTTACATTTAGTGGATGGAGGTGTTGTGTCAACTTAGAGTAGTTACACTTAGTGGATGGAGGTGTGTCAACTTAGAGTAGTTTACACTGAGTGGGTGGAGGTGTTGTGTCAAGTTAGAGTAGGCTACACTGAGTGGGTGGAGGTGTTGTGTCAAGTTAGAGTAGGCTACACTGAGTGGGTGGAGGTGTTGTGTCAACTTAGAGTAGTTTACACTTAGTGGGTGGAGTGTTGTGTCAACTTAGAGTAGTTTACACTTAGTGGATGGAGGTGTTGTGTCAACTTAGAGTAGTTTACACTTAGTGGGTGGAGGTGTTGTGTCAAGTTAGAGTAGGCTACACTTAGTGGGTGGAGGTGTTGTGTCAAGTTAGAGTAGTTTACACTTAGTGGGTGGAGGTGTTGTGTCAAGTTAGAGTAGGCTACACTGAGTGGGTGGAGGTGTTGTGTCAAGTTAGAGTAGTTTACACTTAGTGGGTGGAGGTGTTGTGTCAACTTAGAGTAGTTTACACTTAGTGGGTGGAGGTGTTGTGTCAAGTTAGAGTAGGCTACACTGAGTGGGTGGAGGTGTTGTGTCAACTTAGAGTAGTTTACACTTAGTGGGTGGAGGTGTTGTGTCAAGTTAGAGTAGGCTACACTGAGTGGGTGGAGGTGTTGTGTCAAGTTAGAGTAGTTTACACTTAGTGGGTGGAGGTGTTGTGTCAAGTTAGAGTAGTTTACACTTAGTGGGTGGAGGTGTTGTGTCAAGTTAGAGTAGGCTACACTTAGTGGGTGGAGGTGTTGTGTCAAGTTAGAGTAGTTTACACTTAGTGGGTGGAGGTGTTTGTCAAGTTAGAGTAGTTTACACTTAGTGGGTGGAGGTGTTGTGTCAAGTTAGAGTAGTTTACACTTAGTGGGTGGAGGTGTTGTGTCAAGTTAGAGTAGGCTACACCGAGTGGGTGGAGGTGTTGTGTCAAGTTAGAGTAGGCTACACTTAGTGGATGGAGGTGTTGTGTCAAGTTAGAGTAGGCTACACTTAGTGGATGGAGGTGTTGTGTCAACTTAGAGTAGTTTACATTTAGTGGATGGAGGTGTTGTGTCAACTTAGAGTAGTTTACACTTAGTGGGTGGAGGTGTTGTGTCAAGTTAGAGTAGGCTACACTGAGTGGGTGGAGGTGTTGTGTCAACTTAGAGTAGTTTACACTTAGTGGGTGGAGGTGTTGTGTCAAGTTAGAGTAGGCTACACTGAGTGGGTGGAGGTGTTGTGTCAAGTTAGAGTAGGCTACACTGAGTGGGTGGAGGTGTTGTGTCAAGTTAGAGTAGGCTACACTTAGTGGATGGAGGTGTTGTGTCAAGTTAGAGTAGGCTACACTTAGTGGATGGAGGTGTTGTGTCAACTTAGAGTAGTTTACACTTAGTGGATGGAGGTGTTGTGTCAACTTAGAGTAGTTTACACTTAGTGGGTGGAGGTGTTGTGTCAACTTAGAGTAGTTTACACTTAGTGGGTGGAGGTGTGTCAGCTTAGAGTAGTTTACACTGAGTGGGTGGAGGTGTGTCAACTTAGAGTAGTTTACATTTAGTGGATGGAGGTGTTGTGTCAACTTAGAGTAGTTTACACTTAGTGGGTGGAGGTGTTGTGTCAAGTTAGAGTAGGCTACACTGAGTGGGTGGAGGTGTTGTGTCAACTTAGAGTAGTTTACACTTAGTGGGTGGAGGTGTTGTGTCAAGTTAGAGTAGGCTACACTGAGTGGGTGGAGGTGTTGTGTCAAGTTAGAGTAGGCTACACTGAGTGGGTGGAGGTGTTGTGTCAAGTTAGAGTAGGCTACACTTAGTGGATGGAGGTGTGTCAGCTTAGAGTAGTTTACACTTAGTGGGTGGAGGTGTGTCAGCTTAGAGTAGTTTACACTTAGTGGGTGGAGGTGTTGTGTCAACTTAGAGTAGTTTACACTTAGTGGGTGGAGGTGTGTCAGCTTAGAGTAGTTTACACTTAGTGGGTGGAGGTGTTGTGTCAACTTAGAGTAGTTTACACTTAGTGGGGGAGGTGTTGTGTCAACTTAGAGTAGTTACACTTAGTGGATGGAGGTGTTGTGTCAACTTAGAGTAGTTTACACTTAGTGGGTGGAGGTGTGTCAGCTTAGAGTAGTTTACACTTAGTGGGTGGAGGTGTGTCAGCTTAGAGTAGTTTACACTTAGTGGGTGGAGGTGTGTCAGCTTAGAGTAGTTTACACTTAGTGGATGGAGGTGTTGTGTCAACTTAGAGTAGTTTACACTTAGTGGGTGGAGGTGTTGTGTCAACTTAGAGTAGTTTACACTTAGTGGGTGGAGGTGTTGTGTCAACTTAGAGTAGTTTACACTTAGTGGGTGGAGGTGTGTCAGCTTAGAGTAGTTTACACTTAGTGGATGGAGGTGTTGTGTCAACTTAGAGTAGTTTACACTTAGTGGGTGGAGGTGTTGTGTCAACTTAGAGTAGTTTACACTTAGTGGGTGGAGGTGTTGTGTCAACTTAGAGTAGTTTACACTTAGTGGGTGGAGGTGTTGTGTCAACTTAGAGTAGTTTACACTGAGTGGGTGGAGGTGTTGTGTCAACTTAGAGTAGTTTACACTTAGTGGGTGGAGGTGTTGTGTCAACTTAGAGTAGTTTACACTTAGTGGATGGAGGTGTTGTGTCAACTTAGAGTAGTTTACACTTAGTGGGTGGAGGTGTTGTGTCAACTTAGAGTAGTTTACACTTAGTGGATGGAGGTGTTGTGTCAACTTAGAGTAGTTTACACTTAGTGGGTGAGGTGTTGTGTCACTTAGAGTAGTTTACACTTAGTGGGTGGAGGTGTTGTGACAACTTAGAGTAGTTTACACTTAGTGGGTGGAGGTGTTGTGTCAACTTAGAGTAGTTTACACTTAGTGGATGGAGGTGTTGTGTCAACTTAGAGTAGTTTACACTTAGTGGGTGGAGGTGTTGTGTCAACTTAGAGTAGTTTACACTTAGTGGGTGGAGGTGTTGTGTCAACTTAGAGTAGTTTACACTTAGTGGGTGGAGGTGTGTCAGCTTAGAGTAGTTTACACTTAGTGGGTGGAGGTGTGTCAGCTTAGAGTAGTTTACACTTAGTGGGTGGAGGTGTGTCAGCTTAGAGTAGTTTACACTTAGTGGGTGGAGGAATTGTGTCAGGTGAGAATTTTTTTACACCTGGAGTAGACCCATCTTTGCTCCTTGCTGAAGAAACAGAACACTCTGCTACCAGATCCACCACAGTTGATTGTGATACAGACTTTACCAGCTCTAGTTCACTTAGACTGACACCAGAAATCAGTTGTCTTCCTACCTTCTCACCAAAGCTATGCTGGAACCTGCACATTATCATATTTGTACCAACCTATACACTGGAACATAAAAAATAGATTTTGTGATAATATTTATCAGATATAATTATAGAAGGCAGAATCAAGGAAAATGAACATAATGAGTGTATCACTTCTCCATCTAGTCCCCCTGCAAGTTAGTGGAGTTCTTGTATTCTTCCACTAGCTCCATCATTCTTTAGAAGAAGATTTTTGGCTGCTGCAGAATCCAGGTTTGTAGCACTTCCTTAATCTCACCATCAGAGGCAAACCTCCGAGCCTGTAGAGCATCTTAAAGTGAACCAAAAATGAGATAATCTAGTGGCATTAGATCAGGGCTGTAAGGGAGATGAGAGAGATGTTCAAATTTCACTTGCAGCACTGTCTCCACTGTCACATTCACTGTATGAGGACATACAGAAATGTCACGGTGCACCAAGACTGTTTTAGACAGTGATCTTCTTTGCTTTCTGCTCATTATAAACTTTTCATCGAGTCATGCTGTTTTCACTGTCGTATCAAGACAACATCCTATGGTGAATTTCAGCAGGTTTCACTCCCTCTGCCCAAAGAAATCTCACTCTAGCTCACTGTTCAAGAATGTGCAATCTCACAGTTCCCAGGAGTGTCTATGTTTATCTGGCCATGGCTTCAGCTAGACTAAAGGCAGTTGTCAATGTCTGAACCACTCATCAACCATTGCAGATGTGTTGTTTGCCTCAGTCTACATCCAATATGACTACCATTTAATTTTCAAGACTGCCTTTACTTTTTAATTCTCTATCCTACTTATTCCCCCGTGTGGTACCCGGGATCTGCAAAGAATAGGACCACTGTACCCTACCATGCATGATCGTAAAAGGCGATTAAGGAGGGTTCAGCATAGGGCCAGCAACCCTATCTGGTAAAAAACAATCAGACTGCTACAGAAACAGAAGCAAGGGAAAAAGCAAATGCAGGTGGAAGGAGAAATGCGTATCAGGAAACTGAGCCCATGAAGGTTGTGGATGAAAGCCAGCCACTGGAAGTCCCCAGCCCGACTGCAGACCTCCTGGAACCTAAACAAAAGATGCAAATAGGCAGCTGGAATGTAAGAACACTAAACCAGACTGGAAAACTAGCACAAACCATCAAGGAAATGCACAGATACAAACTAGACATACTAGGAATACAAGAAGCAAGATGGACAGGACAAGGCAGAAGGAAATTAACAACACAGCACACAGAAGATACAATAATATGGTCAGGTAAAGAAGATCTTCATGAAGGAGGAGTAGCATTGATTATAACAAAAGAAGCATCAAGAGCATTGCTGAAATGGACCCCAATAAATGAGAGATTATTATATGCACGTTTCAACTCAAGATTCACGAAGCTGTCTACTTAGAGTAGTTTACACTTAGTGGGTGGAGGTGTTGTGTCAACTTAGAGTAGTTTACACTTAGTGGGTGGAGGTGTGTCAGCTTAGAGTAGTTTACACTTAGTGGGTGGAGGTGTGTCAGCTTAGAGTAGTTTACACTTAGTGGGTGGAGGAATTGTGTCAGGTGAGAATTTTTTTACACCTGGAGTAGACCCATCTTTGCTCCTTGCTGAAGAAACAGAACACTCTGCTACCAGATCCACCACAGTTGATTGTGATACAGACTTTACCAGCTCTAGTTCACTTAGACTGACACCAGAAATCAGTTGTCTTCCTACCTTCTCACCAAAGCTATGCTGGAACCTGCACATTATCATATTTGTACCAACCTATACACTGGAACATAAAAAATAGATTTTGTGATAATATTTATCAGATATAATTATAGAAGGCAGAATCAAGGAAAATGAACATAATGAGTGTATCACTTCTCCATCTAGTCCCCCTGCAAGTTAGTGGAGTTCTTGTATTCTTCCACTAGCTCCATCATTCTTTAGAAGAAGATTTTTGGCTGCTGCAGAATCCAGGTTTGTAGCACTTCCTTAATCTCACCATCAGAGGCAAACCTCCGAGCCTGTAGAGCATCTTAAAGTGAACCAAAAATGAGATAATCTAGTGGCATTAGATCAGGGCTGTAAGGGAGATGAGAGAGATGTTCAAATTTCACTTGCAGCACTGTCTCCACTGTCACATTCACTGTATGAGGACATACAGAAATGTCACGGTGCACCAAGACTGTTTTAGACAGTGATCTTCTTTGCTTTCTGCTCATTATAAACTTTTCATCGAGTCATGCTGTTTTCACTGTCGTATCAAGACAACATCCTATGGTGAATTTCAGCAGGTTTCACTCCCTCTGCCCAAAGAAATCTCACTCTAGCTCACTGTTCAAGAATGTGCAATCTCACAGTTCCCAGGAGTGTCTATGTTTATCTGGCCATGGCTTCAGCTAGACTAAAGGCAGTTGTCAATGTCTGAACCACTCATCAACCATTGCAGATGTGTTGTTTGCCTCAGTCTACATCCAATATGACTACCATTTAATTTTCAAGACTGCCTTTACTTTTTAATTCTCTATCCTACTTATTCCCCCGTGTGGTACCCGGGATCTGCAAAGAATAGGACCACTGTACCCTACCATGCATGATCGTAAAAGGCGATTAAGGAGGGTTCAGCATAGGGCCAGCAACCCTATCTGGTAAAAAACAATCAGACTGCTACAGAAACAGAAGCAAGGGAAAAAGCAAATGCAGGTGGAAGGAGAAATGCGTATCAGGAAACTGAGCCCATGAAGGTTGTGGATGAAAGCCAGCCACTGGAAGTCCCCAGCCCGACTGCAGACCTCCTGGAACCTAAACAAAAGATGCAAATAGGCAGCTGGAATGTAAGAACACTAAACCAGACTGGAAAACTAGCACAAACCATCAAGGAAATGCACAGATACAAACTAGACATACTAGGAATACAAGAAGCAAGATGGACAGGACAAGGCAGAAGGAAATTAACAACACAGCACACAGAAGATACAATAATATGGTCAGGTAAAGAAGATCTTCATGAAGGAGGAGTAGCATTGATTATAACAAAAGAAGCATCAAGAGCATTGCTGAAATGGACCCCAATAAATGAGAGATTATTATATGCACGTTTCAACTCAAGATTCACGAAGCTGTCTATTATAGTTTGTTATGCACCAACAGAAGCAGCTGAAGAGGAATTAAAAGAAGATTTTTACAACAGCCTCCAAGCCACAGTAGAAACAATACCCAAGCATGACATGCTACTCATCTTGGGCGACTTCAATGCAAAAGTAGGTGAAGGAAATGAAGATAGAAGAAGAATCATGGGAAGAGAAGGAATCGGAGAAATAAATGAAAATGGAGAAAGACTGTGCAGTTTCTGTGAAGAAAACATGATGACCATCGGAGGGACAATTTTCCAACACAAAAACATCCATAAGGTGACTTGGAGGTCACCAGATAAAACCACAGAAAACCAAATCGATCACATACTAATAAACAACAAGTGGAAACGGTCACTACAAGATGTGCGAGCAAGGAAAGGAGCAGATATAGGAAGTGATCACAACCTTCTGGTAGCAAAAATAAAACTAAAATTAAGGAAAGCCAGAATCGGAGAACACAGAAAGATACATTTTGATACAAGAAAACTGATAGACCAGCAAACAAGAAATGAATTCTCAATAATACTTAAGAACCGCTTCAGTGTCCTACAAGACGAAGCAGAAATGTCCATATTAGAGTTCAATAAAACACTACAGGAAACAGCAAAAGAGGTGCTGGGATATCGGAAAAGGAGAAAAGAGGAATGGATAAGTGAGACCACATGGGAAAAGATAGAGCAAAGAAAAGAAATCAAGAAAAAATTACTGAACACCAAATCACAACGGCTTAAAAACGAGTTTTAAGTAATTATGCACAAAAAGACAAAGAAGTGAAGGAATCATGCCGTCAAGATAAACGTCAGTATTATGACAACTTAGCAGAGAAAGCAGCATATACAAATGACATGAAAACCATATATAAAATCACAAAGCAGATGACAGGTAACTTCAATACAAGATGTGAAAGTGCAGTAAGAACACAAAATGGACAACTGGTCAGTGGAGAAAGAGAAAAAATTGAAAGATGGAGGGAACACTTTAACACCCTACTAAACAGAACACAAGCAGCACAAGCAATAGATATACCTGAAGCAAAAGCGGAACTAAACATCAATACAGGACCAATAACAATAAATGAAGTAAAAGAGGCGATAAAGATGCTAAAATCAGACAGGGCACCAGGTGAAGATGAAGTGACTGCTGAGATGTTGAAAGCAGAAGAAACAGAAACACCAAAACAACTTTGCCGGATATTACAACAAATCTGGGATTTAGAAAAAGCCCCAGAGGAGTGGAAAACTGGTCTTATAGTAAAACTACCAAAGAAGGGTGACCTCAGAGATTGCGGGAACTGGAGAGGCATTACCCTACTGCCACTCACTAGTAAAGTATTTTGCAGAATAATCATCAACAGAATTGTACCAACACTTGAGGAAAAACTTCGGAAAGAGCAGGCAGGATTTAGGAAAGGAAGATCATGCATAGACCATATATTTGTACTTAGACAAATATTAGAACAGGCAAATGAATGGCATAGCACAACATATGCATTATCATAGATTTTGAGAAAGCCTTTGACAGTGTCAACAGAGATGCACTGTGGAAAATCCTAAGATGGCATGGCCTCCCCCATAAAATAGTTAATGTAATCAAAGCCCTATACGAGGGTTTTCAATGCAAAGTTATCTGTGGAGAACATACCTCCAGCAGCTTTAGGGTACAAACAGGAGTGAAACAGGGATGTGTACTATCACCAACATTATTTATCTTGGCAGTAGACTGGTTAATGAAGGAGGCAACATCAGACAAACGCAGAGGATTACAATGGACCCTTAACACAGTGCTGGAGGACCTTGACTTTGCGGACGACATTTGTCTATTATCAAGCAGTCACAAAGATATGCAAGATAAAATAAACAAGTTAACCCAGAATGCAAACAACGTAGGACTAAAGATCAACGTAGGAAAGACAAAGTTAATGAAGCAAAATGTGAACAACAGAAATGTACTCAGAGTAGATAACAAGTTAGTGGAGGAGGTCAACGAATTTGTATACCTTGGCAGCAGAGTAGTAGAAAATGGAGACAGCACAGAGGACATCAACAGCAGACTTACTAGAGCAAAACAGGCTTTTGCAATGCTACAGAATATATGGAAATCAAATAAACTAAGCATAAATATGAAAATCAGGATATTTAAGAGTAATGTTCTAAGTGTACTACTCTATGGAAGTGAATGCTGGAAAATCACCAAAACCATAGAAAACAAGTTGAATTCTTTCCAGACTAAATGTTTACGTAGAATTAAAAAATATTTTGGCCAAACACCATAAGAAATAACATCTTATTGGCAGAAATGCAGATGAAACCACTGACAACAATTATTGAGGAAAGACGCTGGCGATGGTTGGGACATGTGCTCCGAATGACTGACAACTCACTACCAAAAATAGCACTAAGATGGACACCACAGGGGAGCAGAAGTAAGGGTAGACCAAAAGAGACATGGAGAAGAACAACAGAAAGGATGTTGAGCAATAGAGGGCTCACCTGGGCAAGAGCAGAAAAAAAGGCGAAAGACAGGCATTTGTGGAAAACCCTTGCGGAAGCCCCATGTGCCCTGGGCACTTAAGGTCCAGAGAGAGAGAGATCCTACTTATTACTTGGAAACAAATAATATTAACAAATGTACCTGTTGTTCTGAAATCTCAATCATGTCAGTTCCGATGGACCAGATCACAGATTCAGAACATGGAGGTGTTGTCAGACTTCCTTGGTAGCGAAAGAAGTCTAATCGTGTGGAGTCGGGAAAGAGATCAAAGACGGGAAAAGTTGGAATGCTCACCTCTTCATCTGTGAAACAAATCCACAGAAAGTGCTCAAAACTAATTTTAAGCAAAAATCATGGCTGTTACTAAAAGCAGACATTTTGCTTGATGTAGTTTTGCTGGCTGTTAATAAAAGTAGACATTTTACTTGATGTACTTTTACTGAGATATTCTCTTATATAAAGGAGCCATTCGTAATTTATTTTTTATTTTTCTAGTTCTCAGTTAAATATTTTGAAATAAATTTATTTATGTCGGAGGTTTTTTTTTTTTTTCAGATTTTCTGTCTCTGCTAGGAAAAGGAAAGAAAATGCGAGTTTCTGAAGCATTTCTTGAACCAACCATCTGCTCCCTGCAGCATTTATTTAGCGTATAAATTACATCAGGAAATTAAATCAAAAAGAACTGTTGTGAACATAATAATCTACATTCCCTCAGCTTATACAATTTTATCACTTTGAGATCTTGTGCCACTGAATGTCTGCAAAAATAATTGATGTGTTCCACATGTAATATGATGAAAAAATCCATCCTAGCTTTGCTTTCTCCTTCTCTTCTCACCTAACTTTAGCAAACATAATAAGATACAAATATTGAAGCAAGTATGCATGAAATAATGCATTTGTTTTCAGTTGTCAGCTTCCATATAAAAAACTGATATACTTAAAAGCCCAGTAAAAACTTTTTCCTACAACATAAGGGAAATGCAGTATACTGTACACACTGCACACAAAATATGTCAGCTGTGTTACATGAAATCAGTTGTGGTATGTTTGTAGCGCTTTGTAAGAAAAAAAACAGTTAATTGACACACATATGGAAGTTCTAAATACAAAAACGTATGTTCTCAAAATTATGATAAAAAAGATTATGAAGAATATATTATAGGATATACTGCATAAAAGTTAGTGTACTGAACAACCATGTGACCTGGCCTCCCAGCAGTCAAACTGTGAAGAAAGTAAACAAAATGTGGACTATGAAAGATAAAACAAACTTCAAAACAACTTCTGGATTATAGCAAAATATGAAACATAATAATGAAGCAATGACTGAAAGCCCCATCTATCTTGACCTAAATAGCCAATGCAAAAATATGGGTAGAAAAATGAAAAAAATGTGAGATAATGCTTGTTACAAAGAGCTCCAAAGCTGACAGACTTACTCAAGCGAGATATTACACAAATGCATTATATGTATGGTGTATGCATCTGTTGTTTTTGAGTGGCTAGTGTATGAATTTGTAGTATATGAATGTGAAGGATGCGGGTTAAATCCTGTATGTGGTTATGTGAACTAAGCATATGAATTTTGTGGTCAGTGTACTCATGTATAGTGGATATATAGTGGATACTGCAATGAGAAAAGAACAAGCAGGATGTCAAAAAGGGAGAAGCTGTCTCGATCGGATCTTTACTCTCAGAATAATACTTGAAGAACATATTGAAAAGCAGAAACCATTAATCCTGAACTTCATTGACTTTAAAAAGGCATTTGATAGCATACACAGAGATTCATTATGGAGAATTTTAAGTCTATATGGAATACCATCTAAAATTGTCAACATCATTAAGGACTTCTACAATGGATGTTTCTGCAGTCAACACAGACGAAGGAATGAGCAAATGGTTCCAGATTGAAACAGGCGTGAAACAAGGATGTATATTATCTCCCTTGCTTTGTTGGAGTTGCCATAGACTTTATAATGAAACAATGCTGCACAGGTAAAACAGGCATTGATTAGGTATATAGGACCCAACTAGAAGATCTTGATTTTGCAGATAATATAACTCTTATCAGTGACATTGTGAATTCAATGCATGAAAAAACAGATACCCTGTCTTTACTGTGAAGCAAAATAGAATTTGAAATTAACAAGGAAAAAAACAAAAATAGTGAAACTTTCCATTAATCAAGAAGGGAAAATATACACAGAAAGAACAGCTGTTGAAGAAGTACACCAATGTGCATACATCAGCAGCTACATAGACCAGGATGGTGACATCAGAAAGGAGGTTAGAATTGCAAAAGCAGCATTGACCTTCAAGAATCTTGAAAACATGGCACTCAGAAGCACAAAAACAAATTTAAAATTATTCAATGTAATATACACCCTCATTTATGCATGTGAAAGACAGAAAACAAATGCCTAAGGAAAATACTCAGTATAAAGTGGAATGAATTCAAGAACAATGCAGAGATAAGACAGATGAATGAGCAACAACCTGTGTCATGGGTGATCAGAAGTAAGGAGATATAGATATATCTATCAGTCACTTGATGAGAAGAAATGATCAGCGAGTCTCAAAACAAGCTATCAAGTGAAACACAACAGGCCAAAGAAAAAGAGATTGACCACATGAAACTCTAAAAAGGACATTGTTAAGAGAGACCAAATTCTATCTATCTATGCCTCTGACCCCTCGTGGAGCATAGGCCGCCAGCAAGAGCTCGCCAGGCAGTTCGGGAGACCAAATTAACAGGCATAAAATCCTGTGATGAGGTCGCAAAACTTGCCTCAGACAGGAGAACTTTGTGAACATTTATGTGAGCCCTATGTGACGTTTAGCAGCATGGGAAGGATGTAAGATGTAAGTACTTATGTATATGGTTTGAAGCAAGCAGAATGCATATCATGATATGTTTATCATTCTCAGTTTCTGCTTGTGGTTTGAATGTTAATGTTGTATATAACACTCATCCTGATATTACTGCATCAATGTTTATATGTAGAGTTTGTTCATGAAACTTTTCTTGATGTTGCTGTGTCAATTTTTATTCTCCTTCAGGAGTACCCAAACCATGCAGACCTGAGAAGAGAGACATGGCCAGATGACACAAGCTTGGGGCAAAAGTTTTGGAGAGTAGTTAAGGTAAATTTAAATGTATCTTACATGGATCATTGTTTGTATGTAATGCTGTCACATACAAATGTAATTACCATATGTTTTTGAAGTTTTTTTCACAAATTCATGATTACTGTCTGTATATATCCCAGCATATATGTGTTTTAGTAAATTTTTAATGACTGTTATTTGTGCACAAATTTTAGGATGTCAGAACGTGTGAATAATGTGTATAGTGTGAATAGTGTGTATAGTGTGTATAATGTGAATAATGTGTATAGTGTGTATAATGTGAATAATGTGTATAGTGTGAATAGTGTGTATAATGTGAATAGTGTGTATAGTGTGAATAATGTGTAGAGTGTGAATAATGTGTATAGTGTGAACAATGTGTATAGTGTGAATAGTGTGTATATATTTGGGAGAAGGTGGGTGTTGAGGGAAGAGAAGACTTGTGTACAAAATTATCTTTTATAAATTAGCATTTTTCCTGTTTTTAAAGGCAAGTTCATAATTTTATCTTAATGGGATTCAGTTTTGATATCCCAGTTTTTTTTTTTTATTCACACACTGAAAATCACATAAAGTGTGCAGTTCAGTGTATCTTCTCCCACAGACTGATCAGTTTAGTGTATCTTCTCCCTGCAGACTGATCAGTTTAGTGTATCTTCTCCCTGCAGACTGATCAGTTTAGTGTATCTTCTCCCACAGACTGATCAGTTTAGTGTGTCTTATCCCACAGACTGATCAGTTTAGTGTGTCTTCTCACACAGACTGATCAGTTTAGTGTGTCTTCTCACACAGACATTAATATGTCTTCACCTGCAGAAACATCAGTGTATCTCTCCCTGCAGAATGATCAGATAATACATGCTTGTTTCCTAAGAGAAAAGTTGCATGTTTATCCCACACATGATGAACATACTTGCACTGACTTCAGTGAACGTTTTAGGGAAGAAATTCATATTCTAAAATCTTCCATACTAACCCCTACTTGTAACCTGAGTGTGTTGAAAACTTAACAGTGATAGTAAATGTGTCATGCTAAAACAATTAAGTATTCCTTTCCTCACAGTTGGTGAGGTTTATAACTACATCCGGTCTTTTAAAAACACCAACTTTGCAGGATGTGATGTCACATCTGTAACTTACTGAAATCCTACCTTGTCTTTTTTTTTAATTCATCTGCTTTGACTGGGACAAAGTCCTTTTTTTCAACAGCACTGTGGGGTAGAAAATCTCATGATAATCTAATTTCCTATAATTCACTGACATGTCTCTGCACAGTGCAACTTGGCACAGCCATATTGTGTCTGTGGAGAGCATTAGTCTTTTGGGGGCTGGCTTCTACAGCAGAGTCAGCTGGAAGTTTCCTGCTGGAGCTGGCTTCTACAGCAGAGTCAGCTGGAAGTTTCCTGCTGGAGGTGGCACACAACAAACTTGCAGGTCAGCTCAGTCTACCAGTGACCCCTTGATCTATGATAAGTTAGTGGCTGCACAAACTAAGGGAGGAAATGAATTTAAAAACTTGAGGAGGTAATAAGCCCTTTAAACAGACAAAACATGTTATGCCTCACTCTGGCTATGGTTATGAAGCAAATAACAATACTCCATAATAATAGTAGGAATAAGAGAGAGAAGATTCTCGGTGGAATAGATACATGAACATGATGGAGTGGCACAAAGAGTAGGAGGGAGTGGCACAAAGAGTAGGAGGGATTGGGGCATGAACAGAAGAAAGAGACAGAGCATGTAAAAAAGTAGGAAAAGATAGTCTGGGAGATGAAAGTGTGAGAGAAACTGAATGGTAACATACATGGGATCATAATATACTTTCATATTTACCTAATGCAAGCACAAATAAGGAGCTAGAACAGATCAGTATTTATACAACATGGGCACAATAATAATGCAGTATACAAAGATACAAGTATCAAACTGGAACAGACAACACAAGAACAGAGCAGACAAGAAACAAGTAAAATAATTATCATGAGGATACAAAACTAGATGATGTTAAAAAAAAAAATGGCTCTCTCCAGATACAAACAATACAACAATAAAGAAGCATCTAGAAGCAGTTGTAACCATTTCATTAGGGGGGGGGGGAAATAGAATCAATGGAAGGGTCAAAAGACAGAGAAAAGAAATGTTATCTAGCAATGCTGGTCTGTCTAAGTTATGTTTGAGAAGTGAATTTGGCCAAGAAATTTGTGTGTCAGGGCTAAAGATTTAACTATGTGGGCTAAAGATTTAACTGTGTCAGGACAAAAGATTTAACTGTGTCAGGACAAAAGATTTAACTGTGTCAGGGCAAAAGATTTAACTGTGTCAGGACAAAAGATTTAACTGTGTCAGGACAAAAGATTTAACTGTGTCAGGGCTAAAGATTTAACTATGTGGGCTAAAGATTTAACTGTGTCAGGACAAAAGATTTAACTGTGTCAGGACAAAAGATTTAACTGTGTCAGGGCAAAAGATTTAACTGTGTCAGGACAAAAGATTTAACTGTGTCAGGGTTAAAGATTTAACTGTGTAAGGGCTAAAGATTTAACTGTGTCAGGACAAAAGATTTAACTGTGTCAGGGTTAAAGATTTAACTGTGTAAGGGCTAAAGATTTAACTGTGTCAGGACAAAAGATTTAACTGTGTCAGGGTTAAAATTTAACTGTGTAAGGGCTAAAGATTTAACTGTGTCAGGATTAAATATAAAACTAAGAAATTAGATAATGTTTAAGATACCAAAAGGAAAACTAATATTTTGTTAAAATTGCTGAAATAAAATAAACCACAAAAATACTTATTTTTAAAATAAGTAAGGGTAAGGTTAAAATGTTAAATTCTTTTCACCCCAAAGGCTACATAATAATATCACCTGGACCAGAATTTAATGTTCAACTTACCAGACTAAATACTTACCAGCTACATGCATACAAAGGAAAAAAAATGGAAACAAAAAGAAAGAAATAAAAAAATACAGCACAGATGTTCATGTACTTTAAAACATAACTACATTAGTTCTAAACAAAGAAATGTTGCACTTTTTAACATAATTAAGCTAGTTCAAAAACAAAGAAACACTGCACTTTGGAACATAATTTAGTATGTAAGTTACCAAGCTAGTGAAAGCAAGTTAAATCAGGGGTTCTTAATCGGGGTTGATGGGACATGGGAACAAATGTTGGGGGTATGGGAAGTAATGATGGGGTATGGGAACAAATGTTGGGGGTATGGGAAGTAATGATGGGGTATGGAAACAAATGTGGTATGGGAGCAAATGTTAGTGGTATGGGAAGAAATGATGGTGTATGAGGAGAAGACATCGTTGATAAGCTGCAAATGGATGCGTCAGCAGCAGGCCATCTATCTTACAACTGAGAGGCCTACAGGAGAGCTGTCACATACATCAAGGGACATGCAAATGACTGACTGACTGACTGACTGAGACAAGAGATTACAAAGATCCTGTCCATCTCTTTGTTTTTCTCTTAGAAACAGTTTGTGTTGAAGATATGTTCAAGCCCACGGTTGTGTACAAAACAACACTCTTCAGCAGCTTTTTTATATCTCTAGTTCTATCAAGTTTTGATATATTCAAGCCCACGGTTGTGTAGGAAACAACACTCTTCAGCAGCTTTTCTATATCTCTAGTTCTATCAAGTTTTGATATATTCAAGCCCACGGTTGTGTAGGAAACAACACTCTTCAGCAGCTTTTCTATATCTCTAGTTCTATCAAGTTTTGCCTCTTGACCCTGAAACCTGAGGCACTCTGTGCAAATCTTGGCACAAGAATATTGGGAACCTCGGGGGGAGCTGTCTGTGAGAGAGTGTGGGGCTGACTGACAGGAGAGGGTAAGTGTGAGAGAGTGTGGGGCTGACTAATAGGAGAGGGTAAGTGTGAGAGAGTGTGGGGCTGACTAATAGGAGAGGGTAAGTGTGAGAGAGTGTGGGGCTGACTGACAGGAGAGGGTAAATGTGAGAGAGTGTGGGGCTGACTAATAGGAGAGGGTAAGTGTGAGAGAGTGTGGGACTGACTGACAGGAGAGGGTAAATGTGAGAGAGTGTGGGGCTGACTGACAGGAGAGGGTAAATGTGAGAGAGTGTGGGGCTGACTGACAGGAGAGGGTAAATGTGAGAGAGTGTGGGGCTGACTGACAGGAGAGGGTAAGTGTGAGAGACTGTGGGACTGACTGACAGGAGAGGGTAAGTGTGAGAGTGTGGGGCTGACTGACAGGAGAGGGTAAATGTGAGAGAGTGGGGCTGACTAATAGGAGAGGGTAAGTGTGAGAGAGTGTGGGACTGACTGACAGGAGAGGGTAAATGTGAGAGAGTGTGGGGCTGACTGACAGGAGAGGGTAAATGTGAGAGAGTGTGGGGCTGACTGACAGGAGAGGGTAAATGTGAGAGAGTGTGGGGCTGACTGACAGGAGAGGGTAAGTGTGAGAGACTGTGGGACTGACTGACAGGAGAGGGTAAGTGTGAGAGAGTGTGGGGCTGACTGACAGGAGAGGGTAAGTGTGAGAGAGTGTGGGGCTGACTGACAGGAGAGGGTAAGTGTGAGAGAGTGTGGGGCTGACTGACAGGAGAGGGTAAGTGTGAAGAACCTGAACTCTGAGGATGGCCGAAAGTTTTTGTATCATCCCAAGAGAATGTAGTCATATATTATCATCCTAAGAGAATGTAGTCATATATTATCATCCTAAGAGAATGTAGTCATATATTATCATCCTAAGAGAATGTAGTCATATATTATCATCCTAAGAGAATGTAGTCATATATTATCATCCTAAGACAATGTAGTCATATATTATCATCATAAGAGAATGTAGTCATATATTATCATCCTAAGACAATGTAGTCATATATTATCATCCTAAGAGAATGTAGTCATATATTATCATCCTAAGGGAATGTAGTCATATATTATCATCCTAAGGGAATGTAGTCATATATTATCATCCTAAGAGAATGTAGTCATATATTGTCATTCTAAGACAATGTAGTCATATATTATCATCCTAAGAGAATGTAGTCATATATTATCATCCTAAGAGAATGTAGTCATATATTGTCATCCTAAGAGAATGTAGTCATATATTGTCATCCTAAGATAATGTAGTCATATATTGTCATCCTAAGAGAATGTAGTCATATATTATCATCCTAAGAGAATGTAGTCATATACTGTCATCCCAAGAGAATGTAGTCATATATTGTCATCTTAAGAGAATGTAGTCATATATTGTCATCCTAAGAGAATGTAATCATATATTGTCATCCCCAGAGAATGTAGTCATATATTGTCATCTCCAGAGAATGTAGTCATATATTGTCATCTCCAGAGAATGTAGTCATATATTGTCATCCCAAGAAAATGTAGTCATATATTATCATCCCCAGAGAATGTAGTAATATATTGTCATCCACAGAGAATGTAGTCATATATTGTCATCCAAAGAAATGTAGTCATATATTGTCATCCCCAGAGAATGTAGTCATATATTGTCATCCCCAGAGAATGTAGTTATATATTGTCATCCCCAGAGAATGTAGTCATATATTGTCATCCCCAGAGAATGTAGTTATATATTGTCATCCCCAGAGAATGTAGTTATATATTGTCATCCCCAGAGAATGTAGTTATATATTGTCATCCCCAGAGAATGTAGTTATATATTGTTGTGGTCACTGTCAGAGTGAAAGAATTTGAAACATGTCTTTGTCTATTGAGGTTCCGAGTGGTTTGTTGGCTCTGCTTGTAAGTGTGAAACTGAGTTACAGGAATTTATTCTCATGATGTCCTAGTTGCCATGCAACTTGATGTCTTCATCCCACATCTCATCATCACTTATGTCTAACTCAGTATGCAGCCTTGTTGAATCTTTCAATGTCTGATGTATACATTTGTCTTTGATGTGAGATGTTGACCTTGGGGCTGAAAAGAGTCTGTCTGTCAGGACTCTTATTGTAACCTTTGTGTTAAGTGAAAGAAAACCATCTCACTGAAGTGTCCCTATCTAAGGCAGACTAGAGAAGGACATTCAAGTTCCTCTGTCTCTTCTCCAAAAGAAGAAGTTGCCTGACCCCTCCATGTGACCAGCTGGACTGGTTATTATGTTCTGAAGTCAAGATAGAAACCTGTTTCTGGAGTTCACATAGACTGAATTCACTGTAACCCATTCAACCACTGTAATCCGCTGTCATCACTGTAACTCACTGTAACCCATTGCAACCACTGTAACCCACTGCAACAACTGTAACCCAGCATAACCACTGTAACCATCTGTAACCCATTGCATCCACTGTAACCCATTGCAGCCAGTGTAACCCACTGTAACCCACTGCTGAACAAAGTTAATACTGTCTTAGTCTTAACAGAGATGTACACCAATCCAGACTTCATTTACAAGTGCAGGTTTCTTGCTGTACTCACTAGCTACAAGCATTTATGCCACAACATTAAGTTACCATAACTGTCATCTATTTACATTTTAATTCCAAAGAAAATAAAGTCACATACATCAAACATTACATGGAAACTCACATACATCAAATATTACATGGAAACTCACATACATCAAACATTACATAGAAACACTAAAATCACATACATCAAACATTACATGGAAACACTAAAGTCACATACATCAAACATTACATGGAAACACTAAAGTCACATACATCAAACATTACATGGAAACACTAAAGTCACATACATCAAACATTACATGGAAACACTAAAATCACATACATCAAACATTACATGGAAACACTAAAGTCACATACATCAAACATTACATGGAAACTCACATACATCAAACATTACATGGAAACTCACATACATCAAACATTACATGGAAACTCACATACATCAAACATCACATGGAAACACTAAAATGTTTGAGGTTTGCATCAGATATTTCACTGGACAAACCTCCTAGAACAGGATGTCCAGAAATGTTAAAAATGGACTTCAAGCAATGAAGAAGCTCCAAGTCAGATAAACAGTGATATTTCAACAGCCACATTTACTTGTCTCTTATTAACATTTGTCTTGAAAATGTAAATAATCAGCTTTCAAGAGTTGCTGAATGTCCAAGGATTATTACTGTCATGATAGCAGTTTGTGTGACAGTACAGTTACACTACAAAACTAAACAAACAAACAAAGATGGGTAAAGTAGATGTTGCACTCATGTCATGTCATGTCATGTCATGTCATGTCAGCAGTTTTGAGATGTACAAGTAGGTAGAGGGGGGAGTTAAGAAAGTAGTCGGCTGAGTGGGAGGAGGCTGAGTGGGAGGAGGCTGAGTAAGAGGAGGCTGAGTGGGAGGAGGCTGAGTGGGAGGAGGCTGAGTGGGAGGAGGCTGAGTAAGAGGAGGCTGAGTGGGAGGAGGCTGGGTGGTAGGAGGCTGAGTGGGAGGTGTCAAGGCTGAGTGGGAGGCATCAAGGCTGTGGGAGGCCTCAAGGCTGTGGGAGGCCTCAAGGCTGATTGAGAGGCCTCAAGGCTGAGTGGGAGGCCTCCAGGCTGATTGGGAGGTGTCAAGGCTGAGTGGGAGGCCTCAAGGCTGAGTGGGAGGCGTCAAGGCTGATTGGGAGGCCTTCGGTGTAAGATGGACATCTTAAGAAGATGGCTGACTGGAGTATGTTGCTGTGATGATGATGATGATGATGATGGCTGCTTTTGACTATGGAATGCAAACAGAGCATGCTTGAGAAAAGTATCATGGCCTATCATTGCAGTGTTGTCATGTTTTGTAAGAACGGTCTTTGTCATCGTGCATTAAACAACTCCATATATTCTGACCAACGGCTGTTACTACCAGCTTTTCAGGTCAAGCATGGAGGGTGTTCCTGTAGTTGTCTCACAGCTGACCACAACTGAAGAAGGACTTTAGTTAATGTCTTTTCTCTCCTATTTGATCACTTCCTGAGATCAACACGTGCAGCAAGAGAAGTACATGTTGGGCCATTCTGTGTCATTATTGCCATGATGGCAACTTCTTCAGCAACAAGTTGTTGCTGATCTTTAACTTGGAGTTCTGTCATCAAGATAAACTCCACACTTTTCTACATGCCCTTATATTCCACCCGAGGTCCACAATCGTAGACCAGAAAAAGTTGGTATACTAATGTAAGAGAACAAAAACTAACTGACAAAGACAGGTGAAACACTTAAACTAACTGACAGCTGCAACGTTGCCAAAGACAGACGAAACACTTAAACTAACTGACAGCTGCAACGTTGCCAAAGACAGACGAAACACTTAAACTAACTGACAGCTGCAACGTTGCCAAAGACAGGTGAAACACTTAAACTAACTGACAGCTGCAACGTTGCCAAAGACAGGTGAAACACTTAAACTAACTGACAGCTGCAACGTTGCCAAAGACAGGTGAAACATTTAAACTAAATGACAGCTGCAACGTTGCCAAAGACAGGTGAAACACTTAAACTAAATGACAGCTGCAACTTTGTCAAAGACAGGTGAAACACTTAAACTAAATGACAGCTGCAACGTTGCCAAAGACAGGTGAAACACTTAAACTAAATGACAGCTGCAACGTTGTCAAAGACAGGTGAAACACTTAAAATAACTGACAGCTGCAACGTTGCCAAAGACAGGTGAAACACTTACTTGCGTTGATGATTTTATCAAAATGGTC
The DNA here is from genome assembly GCA_009760885.1 of Achatina immaculata. Classification (NCBI taxonomy): domain Eukaryota; kingdom Metazoa; phylum Mollusca; class Gastropoda; order Stylommatophora; family Achatinidae; genus Lissachatina; species Lissachatina immaculata. The sequence continues at coordinate 15,236,420 of CM019693.1, read as the reverse complement.
CAGCAGCTGATTGTACTTTTTATTCTCATTTCCAACCTGCGAGAAAGAAAGTAACAATTAAGTTCTATCTGTATCTCTCTGGCCCTATTTCTCTTTTTCTCTCTATCCACATGCACTACTGACCCACTCTTCTGTTATTTACTCTCCTCCATAGATATGACCACTGTCCTTGTTATCCTGAGATGCAGTTTTATCCAAGGTCAAGGTAGAATGTTCAGTCATGCCCATGATCACTTATTTGTTATGTAGTTTCCAGTTTATTCATATTTGACTTTCAAAAATCATCTGGATGCCTGACCCATTTTAAATCCTTCCCGTGCTGTTAAACATCACATAAAGCTTGATAGTTTGCCAAGTTTTCGAGTTTTCAACAAGCTTTTCAAACCTCATCAGGAATGTTATGCCCAATAAACTGACCAATTTTATCCCCAGGCAGATCTCACATAATTGACTGGCTGCATGAATATACACATTGTTGACTTAATACATGCTGTTACACATAATTCTGCATGGGGTGATTTTAATATGTTCTTTTTGTTCTGCCGGGTTCTGAGTTTTTTTGTTCCTTAAATATAGGTGTTTAAAGGTAAAAACAAACCAAAAAAAAAATAAATAAACAGAAGAAATGTAAGAACTGATCTTGAATGTAAGCAAGAAATTTTCTATCCTTTTTTTTAAACTGCAAAATCTAAGTGTTAGTTTTCTCGTCTGTATACAAAATCTGTGTGTTTGTTTTCTTGTCTGTCTATAAAATGTGCACCACTCTTATTTATTTGTTTTCTTGTCTGTCTATAAAATGTGCACCACTCTTACTTATTTGTTTTCTTGTTTGTCTAAAAATGTGCACCACTCTTATTTGTTTTCTTGTCTGTCTATAAAATGTGTACCACTCTTATTTGTTTTCTTGTCTGTCTATAAAATGTGTACCACTCTTACTTGTTTTCTTGTCTGTCTATAAAATGTGTACCACTCTTATTTGTTTTCTTGTCTGTCTATAAAATGTGTACCACTCTTATTTGTTTTCTTGTCTGTCTATAAAATGTGTACCACTCTTATTTGTTTTCTTGTCTGTCTATAAAATGTGTACCACTCTTATTTGTTTGTTTTCTTGTCTGTCTATAAAATGTGTACCACTCTTACTTGTTTGCTTTCTTTGAATGTAGTAGTTAAATCTCACACTCTTTTGTTATGTTTTTTCCTAATTTAATTTGTATATTTGTACTAAATCAAGTGTGTGGGAAGAATGAAAAATGGAGTGATGAAGGGCAGAATGTAAGACGGACCTGCGTGCCCAATTCTTTACCCTTGAAAAATAAAGATTATTCATTCATTCTTGTCTGTTTATAAAATATGCACCATTCTTACTTGTTTGTTTTCTTGTCTGTCTATAAAATGTGTGCCACTCTTACTTAAAATCCACATTTCTAAGGTCTCAAACTTCACTTTGATCTTGTGTCCCCATGTGCATACATTCATTTACTTTATAACTGAATTTTCTTTAGAGTTATCAGATTTAATTATTTCATAGTGGATCTAAAGCTGTCTCATAGACTGACTTATGCTGGATCTAAAGCTATGTCATAGACTGACTTATGCTGGGTCTAAAGCTGTCTCATAGACTGACTTATGCTGTATCTAAAGCTGTCTCATAGACTGACCTATGCTGGATCTAAAGCTGTGTCATAGACTGACTTATGCTGGGTCTAAAGCTGTCTCATAGACTGACTTATGCTGTATCTAAAGCTGTCTTATAGACTGACATGCTGTATCTAAAGCTGTTTCATAGACCGACTTATGCTGTATCTAAAGCTATTTCATAGACTGACTTATGCTGTATCTAAAGCTATTTCATAGACTGACTTATGCTGTATCTAAAGCTATTTCATAGACTGACTTATGCTGTATCTAAAGCTGTTTCATAGACTGACTTATGCTGTATCTAAAGCTATTTCATAGACTGACTTATGCTGTATCTAAAGCTGTCTCATAGACTGACTTATGCTGTATCTAAAGCTATTTCATAGACTGACTTATGCTGTATCTAAAGCTATTTCATAGACTGACTTATGCTGTATCTAAAGCTGTCTCATAGACTGACTTATGCTGTATCTAAAGCTGTCTCATACACTGACTTATGCTGTATCTAAAGCTATTTCATAGACTGACTTATGCTGTATCTAAAGCTATTTCATAGACTGACTTATGCTGTATCTAAAGCTGTCTCATAGACTGACTTATGCTGTATCTAAAGCTGTCTCATACACTTAATTCATGGTGAGTTTGAAGTTGTCCTATAGACTAACGCTGGGGTCCTCATTTTTTATACAAAATTAGTCTTAGATTTCCTATAGAACAAGCCTGTAAATGCACCAGAAACAATGGTTACCTTGTACATAAATGCAACCACAGCCAGACCATAAGGGTGTGGAGCTGCAACAGTCATGTTAGGCAGTCTGTTCTGACGGTGGACAAAGTGGACCTGATGATGAAAGTAATTGACATTTACAAGTTTTCTACACCCAGCACACTTAGATTACTTGTCCAAACATATCACATTAGAACTAAGAACAAGTAAACATATCACATTAGAAGTAAGAACAAGTAAACATATCATATTAGAAGTAAGAACAAGTAAATTTACAACTTTAAAAAAGGACAAGACTACAGGTAAACAAATAATATTACAGTTAATAAAGAAGATTATGAGTTGCAAATGAATAGTATAACTGTTAAGAATAACAAGATTACAGGTTAAAAACAAATAATATTAAAAAAGAGCAAGATTGCAGGTAAGAAACAAATATACTAGTAGATAGAACAAAATTACAGGTAAGAAACAAATATACTAGTAGATAGAACAAAATTACAGGTAAGAAACAAATATACTAGTAGATAGAACAAAATTACAGGTAATAAACAAATATACTAGTAGATAGAACAAAATTACAGGTAAGAAACAAATATACTAGTAGATAGAACAAAATTACAGGAAAGGAACAAATAAAAAGGAGAAAGATTACAAGTGAAAAAAAAAAAGTAAATTACAAGAAAAATTAAGATTAAAGGTGAAAGCAAAAAAGATTACTAGCAAAAATGAGCAAGACTGCCAACTTAAAGAAAGACCACAACCTACTACATCTGACATCCTTCCTGCACTGTCAAACGTCACGTAGGGCTCACATGCTAGTTCACCAAGTTTTCCTGTTTTTGGCAAGCTTTTCAACCTCATAAAGGGATTTTTTGCCTACTAATTTGGCCTCTCTTAACAATATCCTTGTTAGAGTTTCACATGGTCGACTTCTTTTTCTTCGGCCTGTTGTGTTCCACTTGGTAGCTTGTTTTGGGATTCTCTGATTGTTTCTTCTCATCAAGTGACCAACATATGTCCATCTTCTTTTCCTGATCAGCCATGAGACAGGTTGTTGTTCAGTCATCTTTCTTATTTCTGTGTTGTTCTTGAATTCGTTCCACTTTATACCGCATACTTTCCTTAGGCATTTGTTTTCAAAAGAGTTTAATTTCTTGTCTATTTCTTTAGTTGTTTTAGTTGTTTAGTTGCCTGCTATATAAAAACAAAATTACAGATTAAAAAAACTAGTAAGTTTGCAAGAAAAACAAGAAAGATTACAAGTGAAAATATGTAATGTTATTATTTGACTTCCCTTGTCTGCCTGTCAGTCTGTGTATCTGTACACCATATTTACTTATCTTTCTCTTACATGCCATCTCTCTTTTCATCATATTTACTTATCTTTCTCTTACATGCCACCTCTCTTTTCATCATATTTACTTATCTTTCTCTTACATGCCACCTCTCTTTTCATCAGTTAGTCTGTTTGATATTCATCTCTTAACACTGACAGATGTCAAAGATATCTAACACATCTGCTCACTCATAAATCATTCATATTTGAGACCAGCCTTTCTTTTTTTCAATGCAAATTTCTTGGCAGAACTCTTCTTTGCACTTACCTCCATGGGAAAGTGCTCTCCGTTAATGCTATGCTCTGAACCTCGACGGTCATCCTGCCCCCAATGGAAGTGGAATTGCTCTAGTACGTATTTGTCAGGTAAACTTCCGTCCTTCAGAAACAGTTCTTTGCCTTCAAATATAACCTCAGCTGAGGGAAGCAGGGAGAGAACTATTATTTTTTCTCACTTAATGTTAGATTTGCTTTTTGGTGTTATTGGTTTTCAAAACAGGGGCACATATTCTGCCTATCCTTTCATGTGTGTGCTTACTTATGTACTTATAACAATATAAAAGAGATATAAAACATATGAATCTGCATGTATAAGTGGATGTAAACATTAGGTTAGTTATTGGAAGCACCATCTTGGAAAAGAGCAAATGTTCTAAAACAGAAAGTGAATCATGTCAGAATGTTATGTCAAGATGTAAATGTCAAAAGCTAGGCCCCATAAGATTTTTATTTTATATTCCCAGGATTTTTAAAAGTAATTTTCCCCATAATTTCTGAAAGTAATTTTATAGTGGAATTTCTGAAAGTTATTTTTCCCTGATGAACTCTCTAGACCAATAAGTTTTAGATCTGAATGTAGTCATGGCAACAGATAAATGGGAAGTGTTGAGATACACTTTGTTATTTACAGTATATCGTTTCTTAACCATATGTGGTTGCCTGTATAGTTACTGATACACACTTATGTTCTGGTTTCATAACTTAACATGTGTATATGTGTTATGTATATACTCTTATGTTTACATGCACATACAGGCAGGGGGTTCTCTTACCTGTATGACCTCCCACATTCTCCAGCTGCATCTGAACCCCTTCAGTGATCTTGTAGTCATAAAAGTTAAAGAGTTCCAGATTTGGGTCATACAGGACCTCATCAGTGTCAATGTCAACAGGGGACTGCATGACTCCTCCACAGTCTGGATAATTTTCATACCATCTGTCTGGCCCTGAAAGTGGAATAATGAACAACTAAACATTGTCTGGCCCTAATAGTGGGACAACAAACAACTAAACATTGTCTGGTCCTAATAGTGGGACAACAAACAACTAAACATTGTCTGCTCCTAATAGTGGGACAACAAACAACTAAACATTGTCTGCTCCTAATAGTGGGACAACAAACAACTAAACATTGTCTGCTCCTAATAGTGGGACAACAAACAACTAAACATTGTCTGCTCCTAATAGTGGGACAACCAACAACTAAACATTGTCTGCTCCTAATAGTGGGACAACAAACAACTAAACATTGTCTGCTCCTAATAGTGGGACAACAAACAACTAAACATTGTCTGGCCCTAAAAGTGGGACAACAAACAACTAAACATTGTCTGGCCATAAAAGTGGGACAACAAACAACTGAACATTGGCAATTCCAAAATCTATCTTTGTTTGCCTGGTAAAAAAAGAAAAGGTTGTCATGTTGACATGGTGCATTTCTGTAGCAACCTGTGAAGCAGTATCGTGCTAAACGCCAACCCGCTGTCCAGTTTGTTAGTTGTGCAGGAGTAACGAGAGTAAGTACGGTCATTTCCTCTGTCCTCGCCTGTCATCTATCTTCCGGAACCTTTTCTATGTAAGATTACAAATCTTTAGCCCAACGAAATTCGTCTATTCCACCTACCCTATTCTCGTCTAGATTACCACTGTATCTCTCTCTCTCTCTCTCTCTCTCTCTCCTTCCTTTTCACTTTCCTCGCTCCCTCTTTACTACTAACCTATCACTCCTTGCAAGTCCTCATTTAAACATTCACAATACTCCGTCAGGCGCACTCTAGTACGCAGATTTTGTACAAGTCATACCCAAGTACTCTTTGTTTTTAAATCATTCTTATTTGTTTTATATAATTCAAATGAATTCTTATTTCATCTTTTCCCCCTCTTTCTTTTGTTCTGTATGTTTTTGTATGATTAACAGAAATGTTACAGCTGTGCACTCCTTAATTAATAAAGCTGTTCCTGCTTTTGTTTTTAAAGTTTTAGTATTTTATTATCACAGCTTTGCTGCAGTGGCTGTGTGTACATTCATGTATCTAGTTTTAAATATACTCAAAAACTATTCGTGCAATCGCCATTCCCGCCAGCCGTAAGGTGCGCCAGCTGTGAAGTCCGCCAGCTGTGAGGTCCGCCAGCTGTGAAGTCCGCCAGCTGTGAAGTCCGTAGTGTGATTCATTTTCTGAAAGCTGAAGGACACTCAACTGAAATCGATCAAAAATCAACCAAGTTGTGAGTGAACGACGCCCTTCTATGACTTCAGATATTTCGAATGAATTTCCTCCAATTTCATGGACTAGTCTGTTTCGATTTGTCACAGAGAGATTAGGTTACCACAAGTTCTGTGCAGTGTCGCTACCAAAACAACTTACAGACGAAGCTCAAATAATTGGCACAGATTTGACGTTCCTTTTGTGCTACGAAATTTCTTCGTGACTGGAGATGGGGCAAGGTCGTGACTGGAGATGAGGCAAGGTCGTGACTGAAGATGGGGCAAGGTCTTGACTGAAGATGAGGCAAGGTCGTGACTGGAGATGGGGCAAGGTCGTGACTGAAAATGGGGCAAGGTCATGACTGGAGATGGGACAGGGTCATGACTGAAGATGGGACAGGGTCATGACTGAAGATGAGGCAAGGTCGTGACTGAAGATGGGACAGGGTCGTGAATGAAGATGGGGCAAGGTCGTGACTGAAGATGGGACAGGGTCATGACTGAAGATGAGGCAAGGTCGTGACTGAAGATGGGACAGGGTCATGACTGAAGATGAGGCAAGTTCGTGACTGAGGATGAGACATGAGTTCAGTTCGTGACTGGAGACAGGACATAGGTTCAGTTCGTGACTGAAGATGGGACAGGATCGTGAATGAAGATGGGGCAAGGTCGTGAATGAAGATGGGGCAAGTTCGTGACTGAAGATGGGACAGTGTCGTGACTGGAGACGAGACACGAGTTCATTTCATGAGTAGGACGAGACATGGGTTCAGTTCGTGATTAAGGACGAGACATAGGTTCAGTTCGTGATTAAGGACGAGACATAGGTTCAGTTCGTGATTAAGGACGAGACATAGGTTCAGTTTGTGATTGAGGACGAGACATGAGTTCAGTTCGTAACTGGAGATGAGACATAGGTTCAGTTCGTGACTGAGGATGAGACATGAGTTAAGCTCGTGATTGAAGACGAGACAGGGGTTCAGCTCGTAACTGGAGACTAGACATGGGTTCAGTTTGTGATTGAGGACGAGACATAGGTTCAGTTCGTGATTGAGGACGAGACATAGGTTCAGTTCGTGACTGAGGATGAGACATGAGTTCAGCTCGTGGTTGATGACGAGACATGGGTTTAGTTCGTGAATGAGGACAATGAGACATGGGTTCAGCTGTTGTCTGGAGACGAGACATGGGTTTAGTTCGTGAATGAGGACAATGAGACATGGGTTCAGCTGGTGTCTGGAGACGAGACATGGGTTTAGTTCGTGAATGAGGACAATGAGACATGGGTTCAGCTGGTGTCTGGAGACGAGACATGGGTTTAGTTCGTGAATGAGGACAACGAGACATAGGTTCAGCTGGTGTCTGGAAACGAGACATAGGTTCATTTTGTGGATGCAAAAAGGAAGAAAAACTCCAAACAGTGGATGCACATTTAATCTTCAAACAAGCCTAGGAAATTCATGCAAAACATTTTCGGACTACAAAATTATGGCCACACTGTTGTGAGACCGCAGGAGAGAATTTTGATGGAATTCTTGGCATCAGAACCACAGTAACGTGAAACACTGAATGAACTTATCGTTCCAAAACAAAAGACACAGAATGCTCACAGAGAGAGCCGTTCTTCCACATAACAACTCACTGCCCCACACTGTGATGACATATGGCTGTACTCGAGCAGTTCAGCAGGGATATTCTCAACCCCCCCTCCAGCCCCTCTGCTTTTGCAGCTCGGACTTAGCACCCAGCGATTATCATCTCTTCAACAAACTGAAGGTCTAGTTGGCTACCCAGCGCTTTGAAACCAACAAGAAGCTGATGGATGGAGTAAACAACAAGTTGGATACTCTGCTCGCGCCATTGTTTTTTTTGACGAGGTATTGCAAAAGTTTGTGCCGCGGTGTTATAAGCGCCTACAGGTGGGTGGAGACTTTATGGAAAAGTAATGCAGGTAAGTATGTACGTTTTCTGTGTAATAAAATATTTTCTATATTTTAAAACTTTTTTTTAACCAGCCAATCTAGATTGGTTTCGGAATAAACATGATATAGAGTTAAGCACCTGTTTAGCGACTTGAGTGTGTATAGTGATGAATGCACTGAAACTATCTTCACCCTTAGTGATTTAATTTCATCGACAACCCAACTCAGGACAACATGGCCATACCTGCACCTACTTCTGTAGCCTCACTCACCAACAAAGACAACACGACCAGAATCTACAGCCAGGGAAAGAAACGAGCTCTTCTTATTTTCTCAACAATCACTTCTAATCAATACCCAGTGACAAACACTTTGTCAATAACTCAGTTACACTATGCGACAACCAGGATATACACACCAACCATACTCTCTGACAGTCAAGTGACAACATCAAAGCTACGTCACCAGGACCCCAACCATACTCTCTGACAGTCAAGTGACAACATCAAAGCTACGTCACCAGGACACCAACCATACTCTCTGGCAGTCAAGTGATAACATCAAAGCTACGTCACCAGGACCCCAACCATACTCTCTGACAGTCAAGTGATAACATCAAAGCTACATCATCAGGACCCCAACCATACTCTCTGACAGTCAAGTGATAACATCAAAGCTACATCACCAGGACCTCAACCATACTCTCTGACAGTCAAGTGATAACATCAAAGCTACATCATCAGGACCCCAACCATACTCTCTGGCAGTCAAGTGATAACATCAAAGCTACATCACCGTCTCGTCACCGACCAACACACACTGCTACTAACTAACCATTCTGCTTAGCTGCCCACAATTTTACACAGCACGATACACTTAGCACATCAGCCCAACATCTAACATACATAGCATACCATAAAAGAGCATTCCAATAGGGAGGCTATTACTACCTAGCACTTACCGTTGTCGTCTCAACATCTCCCACCGGACAACAATGAACCTAAATTAAGCGTAATCAAAATCTGCACGTTCTACACGGAAAAAGCATTTTATTTATGAACTGGACATAATTCTTCCGTGCAGTGCATCATAAAGCTTATCATCAATCTCATCACTCTCACAACGCATTCAATAAACCATTGATCAAATCACATACATCGTACACATTATATACATCATATGTGTCATGTTCATTATGTATATCATATAATTCATCCCCAATCAAATAATAGACACAGAAAGAAAATACATAAAAAAAAACATAAAAATATCCTCTAATACAATGCGAAGGAAAAAAAGTCACAACACAAAACTGTGTACAGCGTAGGTCAAGGAGCGTCCTCTGACACAACACAAAACTGTGTACAGCGTAGGTCAAGGAGCGTCCTCTGACACAACACAAAACTGTGTACAGCGTAGGTCAAGGAGCGTCCTCTGACACAACACAAAACTGTGTACAGCGTAGGTCAAGGAGCGTCCTCTGACACAACACAAAACTGTGTACAGCGTAGGTCAAGGGCGCGTCCTCTAACACTTCTCACTGGGTCACTGGAATCCCCTACCTTGTCAGGGAACAGCTGAGTACCAACAAACATCGACACCTACATACTCCACTCCCCATCCGTCTTGGACACTAGTCCTATACAGAACAAAGCCGGTGATGGGCGCACAACCAAACTTACAACTGTAACTGGGCGCACAACCAAACTTACAACTGTAACTGGGCGCACAACCAAACTGACAACTGTAACTGGGCGCACAACCAAACTGACAACTGTAACTGGGCGCACAACCAAACTGACAACTGTAACTTGGATCTTCTCATTCCAGGTCTTCAGTCGGGATTCCATAAGTCAGGGGCACGACTTCCAACATGGCTTCATCAGATGTTCCACAGTTGGACAACCATTAGCCTTCATCTTGAGCCTGGGACAGCCGGCGACTGCCAAGAGTCCAGACTTTCGCCTCCAGCCTCGACAGCCTTGACTGTGCTCAACAACTGCATGTCCACGATTCGACCATCCATTTGTCCACGCCATGCACACACTAGCAAACTTGATCTGTCCACGCTGTGCACACACTAGCAAACTTGATCTGTCCACGCTGTGCACACACTAGCAAACTTGATCTGTCCACGCTGTGCACACACTAGCAAACTTGATCTGTCCACGCTGTGATGACATATGGCTGTACTCGAGCAGTTCAGCAGGGATATTCTCAACCCCCCCTCCAGCCCCTCTGCTTTTGCAGCTCGGACTTAGCACCCAGCGATTATCATCTCTTCAACAAACTGAAGGTCTAGTTGGCTACCCAGCGCTTTGAAACCAACAAGAAGCTGATGGATGGAGTAAACAACAAGTTGGATACTCTGCTCGCGCCATTGTTTTTTTTTGACGAGGTATTGCAAAAGTTTGTGCCGCGGTGTTATAAGCGCCTACAGGTGGGTGGAGACTTTATGGAAAAGTAATGCAGGTAAGTATGTACGTTTTCTGTGTAATAAAATATTTTCTATATTTTAAAACTTTTTTTTAACCAGCCAATCTAGATTGGTTTCGGAATAAACATGATATAGAGTTAAGCACCTGTTTAGCGACTTGAGTGTGTATAGTGATGAATGCACTGAAACTATCTTCACCCTTAGTGATTTAATTTCATCGACAACCCAACTCAGGACAACATGGCCATACCTGCACCTACTTCTGTAGCCTCACTCACCAACAAAGACAACACGACCAGAATCTACAGCCAGGGAAAGAAACGAGCTCTTCTTATTTTCTCAACAATCACTTCTAATCAATACCCAGTGACAAACACTTTGTCAATAACTCAGTTACACTATGCGACAACCAGGATATACACACCAACCATACTCTCTGACAGTCAAGTGACAACATCAAAGCTACGTCACCAGGACACCAACCATACTCTCTGGCAGTCAAGTGATAACATCAAAGCTACGTCACCAGGACCCCAACCATACTCTCTGACAGTCAAGTGATAACATCAAAGCTACATCATCAGGACCCCAACCATACTCTCTGACAGTCAAGTGATAACATCAAAGCTACATCACCAGGACCCCAACCATACTCTCTGACAGTCAAGTGATAACATCAAAGCTACATCATCAGGACCCCAACCATACTCTCTGGCAGTCAAGTGATAACATCAAAGCTACATCACCGTCTCGTCACCGACCAACACACACTGCTACTAACTAACCATTCTGCTTAGCTGCCCACAATTTTACACAGCACGATACACTTAGCACATCAGCCCAACATCTAACATACATAGCATACCATAAAAGAGCATTCCAATAGGGAGGCTATTACTACCTAGCACTTACCGTTGTCGTCTCAACATCTCCCACCGGACAACAATGAACCTAAATTAAGCGTAATCAAAATCTGCACGTTCTACACGGAAAAAGCATTTTATTTATGAACTGGACATAATTCTTCCGTGCAGTGCATCATAAAGCTTATCATCAATCTCATCACTCTCACAACGCATTCAATAAACCATTGATCAAATCACATACATCGTACACATCATATACATCATATGTGTCATGTTCATTATGTATGTCATATAATTCATCCCCAATCAAATAATAGACACAGAAAGAAAATACATAAAAAAAAAACATAAAAATATCCTCTAATACAATGCGAAGGAAAAAAGTCACAACACAAAACTGTGTACAGCGTAGGTCAAGGAGCGTCCTCTGACACACACAAAACTGTGTACAGCGTAGGTCAAGGAGCGTCCTCTGACACAACACAAAACTGTGTACAGCGTAGGTCAAGGAACGTCCTCTGACACAACACAAAACTGTGTACAGCGTAGGTCAAGGAGCGTCCTCTGACACAACACAAAACTGTGTACAGCGTAGGTCAAGGGCGCGTCCTCTAACACTTCTCACTGGGTCACTGGAATCCCCTACCTTGTCAGGGAACAGCTGAGTACCAACAAACATCGACACCTACATACTCCACTCCCCATCCGTCTTGGACACTAGTCCTATACAGAACAAAGCCGGTGATGGGCGCACAACCAAACTTACAACTGTAACTGGGCGCACAACCAAACTTACAACTGTAACTGGGCGCACAACCAAACTTACAACTGTAACTGGGCGCACAACCAAACTGACAACTGTAACTGGGCGCACAACCAAACTGACAACTGTAACTTCTCATTCCAGGTCTTCAGTCGGGATTCCATAAGTCAGGGGCACGACTTCCAACATGGCTTCATCAGATGTTCCACAGTTGGACAACCATTAGCCTTCATCTTGAGCCTGGGACAGCCGGCGACTGCCAAGAGTCCAGACTTTCGCCTCCAGCCTCGACAGCCTTGACTGTGCTCAACAACTGCATGTCCACGATTCGACCATCCATTTGTCCACGCCATGCACACACTAGCAAACTTGATCTGTCCACGCTGTGCACACACTAGCAAACTTGATCTGTCCACGCTGTGCACACACTAGCAAACTTGATCTGTCCACGCTGTGCACACACTAGCAAACTTGATCTGTCCACGCTGTGCACACACTAGCAAACTTGATCTGTCCACGCTGTGCACACACTAGCAAACTTGATCTGTCCACGCTGTGCACACACTAGCAAACTTGATCTGTCCACGCTGTGCACACACTAGCAAACTTGATCTGTCCGCGCCGTGCACATACTAGCAAACTTGATCTGTCCGCGCTGTGCACACACTAGTAAATTTGATCTATCCTGTCCACAAAAGCTCATGTATAATGGGAGGGCAGTTCCAGAAGCGACAATGGTAAGTACTAGATGGCAATCTCATTCGAGTAGCAGACAGCTGTAGTACAAATATGCCATACCGTCCCTCTCTACAGGAATGTACGCGGAGGCTTGTAGTCGTTCTTGGAATATGGCGTCAGTAGACCAGACCAATGATGGCCGCTTTCCTGGAAGCATGCACGAGAGACGGACAGCAACCAGATGCGAGTATTCGTTTCTTGGGTGCCTGAAGTTTGAAGCTGAAAGAGATGGCCTTCTACTAAGTGTAGTCCCTAGAGACAAGAGATTGCCTTCTACTAAGTGTAGTCCCTAGAGACAAGAGATTGCCTTCTACTAAGTGTAGTCCCTAGAGACAAGAGATTTGCCTTCTACTAAGTGTAGTCCCTAGAGACAAGAGATTGCCTTCTACTAAGTGTAGTCCCTAGAGACGAGAGATTGCCTTCTACTAAGTGTAGTCCCTAGAGACAAGAGATTTGCCTTCTACTAAGTGTAGTCCCTAGAGACAAGAGATTGCCTTCTACTAAGTGTAGTCCCTAGAGACAAGAGATTGCCTTCTACTAAGTGTAGTCCTTAGAGACAAGAGATTGTCTTCTACTAAGTGTAGTCCCTAGAGACGAGAGATTGCCTTCTACTAAGTGTAGTCCCTAGAGACGAGAGATTGCCTTCTACTAAGTGTAGTCCCTAGAGACAAGAGATGGCCTTCTGCTAAGTGTAGTCCCTAGAGACAAGAGATGGCCTTCTACTAGTGTAGTCCCTAGAGACAAGAGATTGCCTTCTACTAAGTGTAGTCCCTAGAGACAAGAGATTGCCTTCTACTAAGTGTAGTCCCTAGAGACAATAGATGGCCTTCTACTAAGTGTAGTCACTGGAGATGAACGCTGAAGACATTACTTCCAGGCAGAGATAAATCGAGCCAGCAAAGAGTGGTGATATTCTTCCTCGACGAAACCAAAGTTCCATAGAACTCCGTTGGCCGAAAACTTGATGCTTACGCTCTTCTGGAACTGTAAAGGCCCGATCCTGGAGCATTACATACCCAGAGGAAACACTGTCAACGGCAGCCCCTGCTGTGATCTGTTTGAGAACCACTTTAAACCTGATCAATCAGGTCACAACGTCGTAGTTTGCTGAGTTCTGGCGTGTGCTTGCAGAATGATGACACGTGACCTCACGCAGCATGTGCAATAGCTCAGCACGTTAAGAATCAAAGATGGAGTTTCTTCCATATCCCAATTATTCACCCGACCTCGCGCCATGTGGTTATAATGTGTTCAGATCTTTCAAGGAGGCTCTATGGAAAGAAGTTCAGTACTGACAAAGAGATCTTAACATACTACAGATATGAACATAGTCAGTCAGAAGATTTTTGTCCTAAATTGAAGAATCCATACATTAGCGAAGCAGTATCAGACATGCACTGAACCTGGTTGGGACAGACCTGCACTGAACCTGGTTGAGGCAGACCTACACTGAACCTGGTTGGGGCAGACCTACATTGGACCTGGTTGGGGCAGACCTACACTGAACCTAGTGGTGACAGACCTACACTGAACCTGGTGGTGACAGACCTACATTGGACCTGGTGGTGACAGACCTACATTGAACCTGGTGGTGACAGACCTACATTGAACCTGGTGGTGACAGACCTACATTGAACCTGGTGGTGACAGACCTACATTGGACCTGGTGGTGACAGACCTACATTGAACCTGGTGGTGACAGACCTACATTGGACCTGGTGGTGACAGACCTACATTGAACCTGGTGGTGACAGACCTACATTGAACCTGGTGGTGACAGACCTACATTGAACCTGGTGGTGACAGACCTCTATCCTGTCCACAAAAGCTCATGTATAATGGGAGGGCAGTTCCAGAAGCGACAATGGTAAGTACTAGATGGCAATCTCATTCGAGTAGCAGACAGCTGTAGTACAAATATGCCATACCGTCCCTCTCTACAGGAATGTACGCGGAGGCTTGTAGTCGTTCTTGGAATATGGCGTCAGTAGACCAGACCAATGATGGCCGCTTTCCTGGAAGCATGCACGAGAGACGGACAGCAACCAGATGCGAGTGTTCGTTTCTTGGGTGCCTGAAGTTTGAAGCTGAAAGAGATGGCCTTCTACTAAGTGTAGTCCCTAGAGACGAGAGATTGCCTTCTACTAAGTGTAGTCCCTAGAGACGAGAGATTGCCTTCTACTAAGTGTAGTCCCTAGAGACAAGAGATTGCCTTCTACTAAGTGTAGTCCTTAGAGACAAGAGATTGTCTTCTACTAAGTGTAGTCCCTAGAGACGAGAGATTGCCTTCTACTAAGTGTAGTCCCTAGAGACGAGAGATTGCCTTCTACTAAGTGTAGTCCCTAGAGACAAGAGATGGCCTTCTGCTAAGTGTAGTCCCTAGAGACAAGAGATGGCCTTCTACTAGTGTAGTCCCTAGAGACAAGAGATTGCCTTCTACTAAGTGTAGTCCCTAGAGACAAGAGATTGCCTTCTACTAAGTGTAGTCCCTAGAGACAATAGATGGCCTTCTACTACGTGTAGTCCCTAGAGACAAGAGATGGCCTTCTACTAGTGTAGTCCCTAGAGACAAGAGATGGCCTTCTACTAGTGTAGTCCCTAGAGACAAGAGATTGCCTTCTACTAAGTGTAGTCCCTAGAGACAAGAGATTGCCTTCTACTAAGTGTAGTCCCTAGAGACAATAGATGGCCTTCTACTAGGTGTAGTCACTGGAGATGAACGCTGAAGACATTACTTCCAGGCAGAGATAAATCGAGCCAGCAAAGAGTGGTGATATTCTTCCTCGACGAAACCAAAGTTCCATAGAACTCCGTTGGCCGAAAACTTGATGCTTACGCTCTTCTGGAACTGTAAAGGCCCGATCCTGGAGCATTACATACCCAGAGGAAACACTGTCAACGGCAGCCCCTGCTGTGATCTGTTTGAGAACCACTTTAAACCTGATCAATCAGGTCACAACGTCGTAGTTTGCTGAGTTCTGGCGTGTGCTTGCAGAATGATGACACGTGACCTCACGCAGCATGTGCAATAGCTCAGCACGTTAAGAATCAAAGATGGAGTTTCTTCCATATCCCACTTATTCACCCGACCTCGCGCCATGTTGTTATAATGTGTTCAGATCTTTCAAGGAGGCTCTATGGAAAGAAGTTCAGTACGGACAAAGAGATCTTAACATACTACAGATATGAATATAGTCAGTCAGAAGATTTTTGTCCTAAATTGAAGAATCCATACATTAGCGAAGCAGTATCAGACATGCACTGAACCTGGTTGGGACAGACCTGCACTGAACCTGGTTGAGGCAGACCTACACTGAACCTGGTTGAGGCAGACCTACACTGAACCTGGTTGAGGCAGACCTACACTGAACCTGGTTGGGGCAGACCTACATTGGACCTGGTTGGGGCAGACCTACATTGGACCTGGTTGGGGCAGACCTACATTGAACCTGGTTGGGGCAGACCTACATTGAACCTGGTGATGACAGACCTACATTGAACCTGGTGGTGACAGACATACACTGAACCTGGTGGTGACAGACCTACATTGAACCTGGTGGTGACAGACCTACATTGAACCTGGTGGTGACAGACATACACTGAACCTGGTGGTGACAGACCTGGACTGGACCTTGTTGGGGGCTATGTTGACAAGTGGTAGGGAGTTTTCTGTCAGGTTTGTATATTTTGTTTAAATAAAAAAAAAAGTTAAGGTCATTTTCTAGTCACCCTTATATACATGTAGTGTATGTAGGTCATGTGTACAAATCTTTTGTACAGAATGTGTGTAGTCTTCAAGTACAAAAATATAAAATTTTATTTATTTATATCATGTACAGTTTGTATGTACATAACTTGATCAACAATCTGTGTGTATGAGTACCTTCCATATGTACACTTCATATGTATGTGTACATATCTATGCGTACATGTACCGACAACAAAATTTGATCTCACCTCCAAAATCCCCTGGCTTGTAATTCCAACCTGAAACAACATAAAAATGTTACCATTAAAGCTTGACAAGTCTAACTGATCATAAAAATGTTACCATTAAAGCTTGACAAGTCTAACTGATCATAAAAATGTTACCATTAAAGCTTGACAAGTCTAACTGATCATAAAAATGTTACCATTAAAGCTTGACAAGTCTAACTGATCATAAAAATGTTACCATTAAAGCTTGACAAGTCTAACTGATCATAAAAATGTTACCATTAAAGCTTGACAAGTCTAACTGATCATAAAAATGTTACCATTAAAGCTTGACAAGTCTAACTGATCATAAAAATGTTACCATTAAAGCTTGACAAGTCTAACTGATCATAAAAATGTTACCATTAAAGCTTGACAAGTCTAACTGATCATAAAAATGTTACCATTAAAGCTTGACAAGTCTAACTGATCATAAAAATGTTACCATTAAAGCTTGACAAGTCTAACTGATCATAAAAATGTTACCATTAAAGCTTGACAAGTCTAGCTGATCATAAAAATGTTATCATTAAAATCTGACACATGTAACTGATCAGAAAAATGTTATCATTAAAATTTGACAAATCTCACTGATCATAAAAAATGTTATCACTAAAATTTGACACATGTAACTGATCAGAAAACTGTTATCATTAAAAAGTGGTAACTCTGATGATAAAAAATATGACCTTTTGGCTAAGATGGAATTGTTAGTACTGGCACGGAAGGTGCGATGATCAACAAGGTGGGCCTTCCGTCCAGACGAAGAAGATTTTGATCTAAAAAGCCTGACCACTGCCAGGCGAAGAAGATTTTGATCTAAAAAGCCTGACCACTCAGGTCACAACGTCGTAGTTTGCTGAGTTCTGGCGTGTGCTTGCAGAATGATGACACGTGACCTCACGCAGCATGTGCAATAGCTCAGCACGTTAAGAATCAAAGATGGAGTTTCTTCCATATCCCACTTATTCACCCGACCTCGCGCCATGTTGTTATAATGTGTTCAGATCTTTCAAGGAGGCTCTATGGAAAGAAGTTCAGTACGGACAAAGAGATCTTAACATACTACAGATATGAATATAGTCAGTCAGAAGATTTTTGTCCTAAATTGAAGAATCCATACATTAGCGAAGCAGTATCAGACATGCACTGAACCTGGTTGGGACAGACCTGCACTGAACCTGGTTGAGGCAGACCTACACTGAACCTGGTTGAGGCAGACCTACACTGAACCTGGTTGAGGCAGACCTACACTGAACCTGGTTGGGGCAGACCTACATTGGACCTGGTTGGGGCAGACCTACATTGGACCTGGTTGGGGCAGACCTACATTGAACCTGGTTGGGGCAGACCTACATTGAACCTGGTGATGACAGACCTACATTGAACCTGGTGGTGACAGACATACACTGAACCTGGTGGTGACAGACCTACATTGAACCTGGTGGTGACAGACCTACATTGAACCTGGTGGTGACAGACATACACTGAACCTGGTGGTGACAGACCTGGACTGGACCTTGTTGGGGGCTATGTTGACAAGTGGTAGGGAGTTTTCTGTCAGGTTTGTATATTTTGTTTAAATAAAAAAAAAAGTTAAGGTCATTTTCTAGTCACCCTTATATACATGTAGTGTATGTAGGTCATGTGTACAAATCTTTTGTACAGAATGTGTGTAGTCTTCAAGTACAAAAATATAAAATTTTATTTATTTATATCATGTACAGTTTGTATGTACATAACTTGATCAACAATCTGTGTGTATGAGTACCTTCCATATGTACACTTCATATGTATGTGTACATATCTATGCGTACATGTACCGACAACAAAATTTGATCTCACCTCCAAAATCCCCTGGCTTGTAATTCCAACCTGAAACAACATAAAAAATGTTACCATTAAAGCTTGACAAGTCTAACTGATCATAAAAATGTTACCATTAAAGCTTGACAAGTCTAACTGATCATAAAAATGTTACCATTAAAGCTTGACAAGTCTAACTGATCATAAAAATGTTACCATTAAAGCTTGACAAGTCTAACTGATCATAAAAATGTTACCATTAAAGCTTGACAAGTCTAACTGATCATAAAAATGTTACCATTAAAGCTTGACAAGTCTAACTGATCATAAAAATGTTACCATTAAAGCTTGACAAGTCTAACTGATCATAAAAATGTTACCATTAAAGCTTGACAAGTCTAACTGATCATAAAAATGTTACCATTAAAGCTTGACAAGTCTAACTGATCATAAAAATGTTACCATTAAAGCTTGACAAGTCTAACTGATCATAAAAATGTTACCATTAAAGCTTGACAAGTCTAACTGATCATAAAAATGTTACCATTAAAGCTTGACAAGTCTAGCTGATCATAAAAATGTTATCATTAAAATCTGACACATGTAACTGATCAGAAAAATGTTATCATTAAAATTTGACAAATCTCACTGATCATAAAAAATGTTATCACTAAAATTTGACACATGTAACTGATCAGAAAACTGTTATCATTAAAAAGTGGTAACTCTGATGATAAAAAATATGACCTTTTGGCTAAGATGGAATTGTTAGTACTGGCACGGAAGGTGCGATGATCAGCAAGGTGGGCCTTCCGTCCAGGTGAAGAAGATTTTGATCTAAAAAGCCTGACCACTGCCAGGCGAAGAAGATTTTGATCTAAAAAGCCTAACCACTGCCAGGCGAAGAAGATTTTGATCTAAAAAGCCTAACCACTGCCAGGCGAAGAAGATTTTGATCTAAAAAGCCTGACCACTGCCAGGCGGTGCACTTAACCTAGCAGCGCCACGCCGTGTTAACAATAAGAAAGATAAAAAATATTATAAATAAATCTCATCAAGTAAAAAATATCCTGAAACTTTGATAAGAATATTGGCAAGTATCTGCCAAGGATCCGGACTGTCGCTTGGTTATACTGATCTGACATCAGTTGGCGGAAGATTTGGCTTGTTTTCCCGCATGCGTGCGTGCGTGAGTGCGTGAGTGAGTGAGTGTGATGTCCTCTGTCAACCTGTTGCATTTCTACCTTGGTTTCGCCAGGCAAGATTCAGCACCACGTGACACGTACAATACACTTGCAGACATACTTTGCTGTTTGTGTACAGTTATTATTCTATCTGTGTAGGTCAAAAGTTTCTTGGTCACCTTATTTTCACCAGCAACAATGTCCATCTGGCGAGTCTGACAACTCTGATGAATAGTTACTTAGCGGACGATAATGTACTTAAAATGTCATTTGTATATTTTTTGCAGACGACCAGCAGCCACCATTTTGTTTGTTAATTGACGAACTCGAGGTTTTGTCTCTCACTTTACTAGCCAATCTTTTTCCCTTTCATATAAAAAAATCTTGTCCACACGGTCTAAAAAAATATGTACACATAAACTGCTGCCAACACAAGCACCGCTGCTGCTGGTGGAGGAAATTCTGAAATATTTGATCTTTCATATATAACATGAGAAAATGTTGTTATAACTATACCAGACTCACGGATAAAATGTTATTACTATACAAGATTCACTGAAAAAATATTATAACTATACAAGATTCACGGAGAAAATGTTATAACTATACAAGATTCACGGAGAAAATGTTATAACTATACAAGATTCACGGAGAAAATGTTATAACTATACAAGATTCACGGAAAAAAATGTTAAAACTATACAAGATTCACGGAGAAAATGTTATAACTATACAAGATTCACGGAAAAAATATTATAACTATGCAAGATTCACGGAGAAAATGTTATAACTATACAAGATTCACGAAAAAAAATGTTAAAACTATACAAGATTCACGCAGAAAATGTTAAAACTATACAAGATTCACGGAGAAAATGTTAAAACTATGCAAGATTCACGGAGAAAATGTTAAAACTATACAAGATTCACGAAAAAAAATGTTAAAACTATACAAGATTCACGCAGAAAATGTTAAAACTATACAAGATTCACGGAGAAAATGTTAAAACTATGCAAGATTCACGGAGAAAATGTTAAAACTATACAAGATTCACGGAGAAAATGTTAAAACTATACAAGATTCACGGAGAAAATGTTAAAACTATACAAGATCCATGGACGCTCAAAGCTGAGACCGCGTACATGAGTTTTGTGGCAAGGTGTGCTTGTATTATTTTATAGAAGAAGTGTAGCAGGCATAAAACAAACATGCAGACATCTTCTTTTTCTTCTTCTGCGTTCGAGGTTGTTGGTCACTTCAGATCCTGATCGCTGTCGACATGGCAAGGCCCGCAGTCCTCTCTAAATCGTGATAGGAGCCCCAAAGCTTTTGCCCCAAGCTTGTGTCCTCAGGTTTGCATGATTTGGGCAATCTTGTAGGATTTGTCTAGACTCCACTGCCACATGGACATTCGTCTGTGTTTAACATTTTGAGTCGATGTAGTGGCTCAGTAGTCTGTAGTGGCTACTGAACCACCTGCATCGACTCAAAAACCTTGAGAAACTTTGGGAAAACATGCAGGGATCAAGAACCTTGACAAACTTGGGAAAACATGCAGTAAATGTGCAAGTAGAAATTTGTTATTGACAGTAACTCACTGGTTTTGTATGCACATTTAAATTAACACAGTAAGTCCTTATTTTATACTGTTCTATTTATACCCATCTGTTATGAAACATTGAAACAACCCTGTTATTTTGACTGCCAAGTATAAATATTTGTCTTTGAATTGTGCAGTGTTACTTCAGATAAAAGCACACATACAAAGAGGTGTCATCAAAGTGTTCGTTTATCTCATGCAGGCCAGTGTGCGAAGTCCGTGCTGGTCTCGCATATTAGTTTATCTCATGCAGGCCAGTGTAGGAAGTCCGTGCTGGTCTCGCATATTAGTTTATCTCGTGCAGGCCAGTGTAGGAAGTTCGTACTGGTCTCGCATATTAGTTTATCTCATGCAGGCCAGTGTAGGAAGTTGGTGCTGGTCTCGCATATTAGTGGGAGAGGAGAAAACAAATCTACTCTCAGATTAAGGGCGATGTCATGACAGAAAAGCAGCATTCTACAAGTCCCGATCACAGGCTGCAGGCAGAGATATAGATACCTCTGATAGAGTGGCTTCACCCAGACAGGCTGCGGCCAGAGATACCTCCGATAGTGTGGCTTCACCCAGACAGGCTGCGGCCAGAGATATAGATACCCCCGATAGTGTGGCTTCACCAAGACAGCGCTACAAGCAGAGATATAGATACCCCCGATAGTGTGGCTTCACCAAGACAGCGCTACAAGCAGAGATATAGATACCCCCGATAGTGTGGCTTCACCCAGACAGCGCTACAAGCAGAGATATAGATACCCCCGATAGTGTGGCTTCACCAAGACAGCGCTACAAGCAGAGATAGATACCCCCGATAGTGTGGCTTCACCAAGACAGCGCTACAAGCAGAGATATAGATACCCCCGATAGTGTGGCTTCACCAAGACAGCGCTACAAGCAGAGATATAGATACCCCCGATAGTGTGGCTTCACCAAGACAGCGCTACAAGCAGAGATATAGATACCCCCGATAGTGTGGCTTCACCCAGACAGCGCTACAAGCAGAGATATAGATACCCCCGATAGTGTGGCTTCACCAAGACAGCGCTACAAGCAGAGATATAGATACCCCCGATAGTGTGGCTTCACCAAGACAGCGCTACAAGCAGAGATATAGATACCTCCGATAGAGTGGCTTCACCCAGACAGGCTGCGGCCACAGATACCTCCGATAGTGTGGCTTCACCCAGACAGCGCTGCGGGCAGAGATATAGATACCTCCGATAGAGTGGCTTCACCCAGACAGGCTGCGGCCAGAGATACCTCCGATAGAGTGGCTTCACCCAGACAGGTTACGGGCAGAGATATAGATACCTCCGATAGTGTGGCTTCACCCAGACATCGTTACAAGCAGAGATATAGATACCTCCGATAGTGTGGCTTTACCAAGACAGCGCCATCTTTCACACAGGGCAAGTTTTTATGTTCATGTATGAGAGTGAGTTATTTATTCAAGCAAACTTCATGACTGCTTGTAGTCGCTTACAAACTTCATGCTGATTGTGGCAGCTTACAAACTTCATGCTGAATGTGGCAGCTTACAAACTTCATGCTGTAACAGCCTACAAACTTCATTCTGTAACAGCCTACAAGCTTCATGCTGATTGTGGCAGCTTACAAACTTCATGCCGTAACAGCCTACAAACTTCATGCTGATTGTGGCAGCTTACAAACTTCATGCCGTAACAGCCTACAAATTTCATGATGATTGTGGCAGCCTACAAAATTCATGCCTATTTGGGCAGCTTACAAACTTCACGCTGATTGTGGAGTTTGTAAACTTCAATTCCATTGCGGCAGCCTACAAACTTCATGTTATAACAGCTTACAAACTTCATGCCGATTGTGGCAGCTTACAAACTTCATGCCGATTGTGGCAGCTTACAAACTTCATGCTGAATGTGGCAGCTTACAAACTTCATGCTGAATGTGGCAGCTTACAAACTTCATGCTGAATGTGGCAGCTTACAAACTTCATGGTGAATGTGGCAGCTTACAAACTTCATGCTGAATGTGGCAGCTTACAAACTTCATGCTGAATGTGGCAGCTTACAAACTTCATGCTGAATGTGGCAGCTTACAAACTTCATGCTGAATGTGACAGCTTACGAACTTCATGCTGAATGTGGCAGCTTACAAACTTGCATTCAATCACTAACTTTTGAATTGCTACACTGTGATGCCCACGGTGAAAAAGTTCGAGTGTTGTGAAGGTTAAGCGCTTTCTTGTGAACGTAATACACAAAATGTACTTTCTCAAAAGTTCGGACGTATTTTCTAATTAAACTGTATCTAATGCTCTTAGGCGGAAGGTAGGCCATATTTCTGGAAAGCTACCTCATTTTCTAAAACATTTCTTGGCGGCTTGGCCAGAGAAGTAGATACAAGTGGCTGGCCTAGCGTGAGCCAAAATCTATGAATCAACAAACAGGAAGTTAGGACACAACCTGAGTAATATCTGACGTCTGTGTATGGCCAGCAGGCTGATCGAACGTCATTTATCTCATCTTTCATGTTAAAAATGTCCTTGAGGGGATTTGTTAATATAATATCTACGCAATATGTTTTAAATAATAAGGGATACATGGAAGAATCTTCACTGTTACTCTTTCATTCACTTACATATTTACAAACTCAGTCATACTCTCAGTCATACAGACATCCATTCACTCAGTCATCCACGCATCCACTCGCTCATCCACTCAGTAATTCATGCACACAGTCATTCATGCACACCTGCACTTATATGACTCATCAAAAATAAATCTGTCATCACACATATAAACACACATCACTCATTTGTTTGACAGGAAGTCAATGGCACAGGACAGACGCATTTATACATTTTTAAAAATGTCTTTTTAAAGCGCTTTCTCTTCGTTCAAACAGCCAATCTTTCTCTATGACCAAACAACAAAGATCAGTTATCTTTCTCTATGACCAAACAACAAAGATCAGTTATCTTCCTCTAGGACCAAACAACAAAGATCAGTTATCTTCGTGTAGGACCAAACAAAAAAAGATCATTTATCTTCCTGTAAGATCAAACAAGGAAGATCAGTTATCTTCCTCTAGGACCAAACAACAAAGATCAGTTATCTTCCTCTAGGACCAAAAAAAACCAAAAAAAAAACAGAAAGATGAATTATCTTCCTGCAGGATCAAACAAAAAAGATCAGTTATCTTCCTGTAGGACCATACAAGAAAGATCGGTTATCTTTATCTTTCTTTGGGACTGACCAAACAAGAAAGATCAGTTATCTTTCTGCAAGACCAAACAAGAAAGATCAGTTATCTTTCTGCGGGAGCAAACAAGAAAGATCAGTTATCTTTCTGTGGGAGTAAACAAGAAAGATCAGTTATCTTTCTGTGGGAACAAACAAGAAAGATCAGTTATCTTTCTGCGGGAGCAAACAAGAAAGATCAGTTATCTTTCTGCGGGAACAAACAAGAAAGATCAGTTATCTTTCTGTGGGAGCAAACAAGAAAGATCGGATGAGATTGAAAGAGCAGTTACAATGTTACCAAACATCTCTCACGTCCTCTTGTGTCTCAAGCTGTGTCACCTGCATGCCTTGCTCTGACAACTTCACTCATATCGACATATCAAGTGTCCTCATTTCCTGCCTGCCGTACAGACAGGCGTCAGCGATCATGCTTTCCATGTTGTCATTGTCGTGATACTTCTAAGTAGTCTAGTTTGTGGCCTGTCTTTTCATGCACACAGCTAGCACTTACACGACCTGTCTGCAGAACACACTCTACATCTTTACCTAAAAAGTTTTAAAAAGCCTTCACTTCACACTAAGACAATTCACTTCACACTAAGACAGACTAGATCGAGTAAAAATGTGGGGGGGGGGGGGTGTCATTTATTTTTTAATTTTTCACGTCAACTTTGTGCTCGCAAATTACGAGGTTTTCCCTTTGAACTAGTCTAGATCTCCACCTGTCATGAAGTTTTGCAGAGTTGTGCAATTTGTTTTTAAGAAGTTCAGATAGCTTCTTCTACTTATTTCTGTCATCTTGCCTGAGATCATGTTACTTCGGCTTATCCTGGGCTGTCGCTGATGGAGGCAGTTCATCTCTGATGTAGTCGCCAACCCTCGTCACAACCCATCAAAAATTTGCGGCACTTAACGTGGTTGGTCGTGGTTGTACTGATGGTGCTTATACTGGTAGCGCTTGTATTGATCGTGCTTGTACTGTTAGTGTTTGTACTGGTAGTACATGTACTGTTAGAGTTTGTACTGGTAGTACATGTACTGTTAGTTTTTACTGGTAGTACAT
Organism: Achatina immaculata; assembly: GCA_009760885.1. NCBI lineage: Eukaryota > Metazoa > Mollusca > Gastropoda > Stylommatophora > Achatinidae > Lissachatina > Lissachatina immaculata. Next base: position 15,210,658 of record CM019693.1, on the reverse strand, counting down.
GTACTGTTAGTGCTTGTACCGATAGTGCTTGTAATGATAGTTCTTATAATGATAGTGCTTGTAACAATAGTGCTTGTAATTATAGCGCTTGTACTGATAGTGCTTGTACTGATAATGCTTGTAATGATAGTGTTTATAGTGACAGTGCTTGTACTGATAGTCTGTGTACTTATAGTTCTTCTACTGACTGCTTCTGCTAATAGCACGTGTACTGATAGTGCTGGTACTGACAATGCGTGTACTGATAATGCTTGTACTGATAATGCTTGTAATTAGTGTTTGTACTGACAGTGCTTGTACTGATAGTCTGTGTACTTATAGTGCTTCTACTGACTGCTTGTGCTAATAGCACGTGTACTGATAGTGCTGGTACTGATAATGCTTGTACTGACAGTGCTTGTACTGTTTATGTTTTCCTGAGGACACTGGAGAGTTTATTTTCTTTTTTTTTTTTCCTCTCCGCTGGTCACGGCCACCTGCTTGAGAATTTGCTTGGGCGCCATGTTGCCACGTCACTTTTAAATATTTCTGCAGTTATCGCCCTTAGATCATCTCGCTTCTAGTCCAGCAAGTCCCAGTTTGTAATGTCGGTATATCTCAGATATCATGTCTTTTTGTAATGTCCCCATATCTAGAATGTTACGCCCTTTTAAGTTTCATCTCTTTTTTTTTTTAATTTATACAGTTTTATCCAGCCAGGAAGGTCTGGCACACAGGCGGTCGGCTTTTAGGTCTAGAGGGTTGCAGCGAATACCTGGGTACATAAAATAGTTCAAGGTAACTCAGTATGAGGCGACCTACTGTAAGGCAACAAATCTTAAACTGCTTAAAACGAGGTAAATGTACTTTCCTCCTCCAAGGTGTGTCTGGTCTTGAGCCAGATATTGTAAAACACAGTAAGACAGACTGTCTGCTCTACTTTCCTCGGACAGATCAGACGTGGACAACTTGCGACAAAGCAGCCATGTTTTGAGATTTAGTGAAAATAAAAATGTCGGCCAGATAAATTCTTGGTCGTGTGAACTGACGAGAGCAAGTCTGGAACAGCACGGAGTGTCGCGGGCATTTCATTCATTCTTGCCTCACAAACATTTTCAAACATTATTCCACATGTGTGTGTCTCATCATTCCACCTACATGTGTCTCATCATTCCACCTGTATGTGTCTCATCATTCCACCTGTATGTGTCTCATCATTCCACATGTATGTGTCTCATCATTCCACATGTATGTGTCTCATCATTCCACCTGTATGTGTCTCATCATTCCACCTGTATGTCTCTCATCATTCCACTTGCGTGTGTCTCGTCATTCCACTAGTATGTGTCTCACAGGCTATGATTTAACTTAATTTGAAAACATTTGATAAGATCACGTGACTAGTCGTCTGTTTAAATATTTCAGGTCTGGTTAATCTTATTGCAAAATTCGCCGAGCAAAACTAAATGGAAGGGTTGAGACAGAGAGAGATGGAGAGAGAGAGAGAGAGAGAGAGAGAGAGAGAGAAGGAGAGAGAGGGGGGAAGAGAGAGAGAGGGAGAGAGAGATCCTGGGATCATACAAACATTAAATTCCCAGAGGTGACTTTCAGATCTCCTTTAATTTGTTGCCAGTCTGGTACTTTTTTTCTAACAGTAAACTAGGTCAGGTTATGAATACAAGAACACTTGTCAGGCATAACTTGTGTCACGTGATAAGTATTTAAGTTTAATACAGCAGTTTTATCACTGAATACACGGACTAGAAAACAGAATCTTGGAAACTGTGACAGAGCGAGAGAAGTCTTGAAACATTTCATCAGTGTCAGGTGTGTCAGAGTGGGAGAAGTCTTGAAACATTTCATCAGTGTCAGGTGTGTCAGGGTGAGAGAAATCTTGAAACATTTCATCAGTGTCATGTGTGTCAGGGTGAGAGAAGTCTTGAAACATTTCATCAGTGTCATGTGTGTCAGAGTGGGAGAAGTCTTGAAACATTTCATCAGTGTCATGTGTGTCAGAGTGGGAGAAGTCTTGAAACATTTCATCAGTGTCAGGTGTGTCAGGGTGAGAGAAGTCTTGAAACATTTCATCAGTGTCATGTGTGTCAGAGTGGGAGAAGTCTTGAAACATTTCATCAGTGTCAGGTGTGTCAGAGTGTAAGAAGTCTTGAAACATTTCATCAGTGTCAGGTGTGTCAGGGTGAGAGAAGTCTTGAAACATTTCATCAGTGTCAGGTGTGTCAGAGTGGGAGAAGTCTTGAAACATTTCATCAGTGTCAGGTGTGTCAGGGTGAGAGAAGTCTTGAAACATTCTACCAGTGTCAGGTGTGTCAGAGTGGGAGAAGTCTTGAAACATTCTACCAGTGTCAGGTGTGTCAGAGTGTAAGAAGTCTTGAAACATTTCATCAGTGTCAGGTGTGTCAGGGTGAGAGAAGTCTTGAAACATTTCATCAGTGTCATGTGTGTCAGAGTGGGAGAAGTCTTGAAACATTCTACCAGTGTCAGGTGTGTCAGAGTGGGAGAAGTCTTGAAACATTCTACCAGTGTCAGGTGTGTCAGAGTGGGAGAAGTCTTGAAACATTCTACCAGTGTCAGGTGTGTCAGAGTGGGAGAAGTCTTGAAACATTCTACCAGTGTCAGGTGTGTCAGGGTGAGAGAAGTCTTGAAACATTTCATCAGTGGCATTTGTTTTGTTTGGGTCTGGTGATAAATGTTGGAATTATATTTTCTTTCATATACTTCACCACACACTATTCTCTCATTTCCCACACAACTTTCCTGTTTTCACACACCATTCTCTCATTTCCCACACAACTTTCCTCTTTTCACACACTATTCTCTCATTTCCCACACAACTTTCCTCTTTTCACACACTATTCTCTCATTCCCCACACAACGTTCCTCTTTTCACACACTATTCTCTCATTACCTACACAACTTTCCTGTTTTCACACACCATTCTCTCATTTCCCACACAACTTTCCTCTTTTCACACACTATTCCCTCATTCCACACACAGCTGTTTTGCTTTAACACACCATTCTCTCATTTCCCACACAACTTTCTTGCTTTTACACACTATTCTATCATTCCCCACACAACTTTCTTGCTTTTACACACTATTCTCTCATTCCCCAGACAACTTTCTTGCTTTTACACACTATGTCCTCATTTCCCACACACATGTCCTGCTTTTATACACTATTCTCTCATTTCCCACACAACTTTCCTCTTTTCACACACGATTCTCTCATTCCCCATGCAGCTGTTCTGGTTTCATACACCATTCTCTCATTTCCCACACATCTTTTCTTCATTCATACACCATTCTCTTATTTCCTACACATCTTTTCTTCATTCACACACCCTTATCTCATTTCTTACACAACCTTCCTGCTTTCACCCACTATTCTCTCATTCCTCACTTAACTGCCCTGTTTTCACAAACCATTCTCTCATTCCCCACACAACCTTCCAGCTTTCACGCACCATTCTCTCATTCCCCACACAACTGCCCTGCTTTCACACACCGTTATCTATTTCCCCACACAACTGCCCTGCCTTCACACATTATTCTCTCATTCCCCACACGACTCTCCTGTTCAGACATTCAAGACATTTAGTGAATGAAACCAAAAATAAAATCTAAAAAAAAAAACAGACACAGCTGCTCTTTACAAATTATAGATCAGACAAACAGCTGATCCAGTACAATCTGGTTCTTGATTTGTAAAAACTAGTCAAGTCACATGTCAGATACTGGAACCAGCAAGTCACATGTCAAATACTGGAACCAGCAAGTCACATGTCAAATACTGGAATGAGTCAAGTCCCACGTCAAATACTAGAACCAATCAAGTCACACGTCAAATACTAGAACCAGTCAAGTCACACGTCAAATACTAGAACCAGTCAAGTCACACGTGAAATACTAGAACCAGTCAAGTCACATGTCAATTACTATAACCAGTTAAGTCACATAGGAATTAATTACTGGAACCAGTTAAGTCACATATGAAGTACTAGAACCAGTTAAGTCACATATGAAGTACTAGAACCAGTTAAGTCACATATGAAGTACTAGAACCAGTTAAGTGACATATGAAGTTCTAGAACCAGTTAAGTCACATATGAAGTTCTAGAACCAGTTAAGTCACATATGAGGTTCTAGAACCAGTTAAGTCACATATGAAGTTCTAGAACCAGTTAAGTCACATATGAAGTTCTAGAACCAGTTAAGTCACATATGAAGTTCTAGAACCAGTTAAGTGACATATGAAGTTCTAGAACCAGTTAAGTCACATATGAAGTTCTAGAACCAGTTAAGTCACATATGAAGTTCTAGAACCAGTCAACTGTCAGGTCACGGTAAAGCAGCTTAATTTATCCTGGAACAAGCAACAACCAAGTCCAGATAAAACGAGACCGGCAAGGAACTGTACGTTTTTTGTCCAGGTCCAGTCAAAAGGTATATCTTTTTATGTAGGTCACACATACACAAGGTGACATATGCTACTTATGTAAATGACTGATCGTTGGAATTCCAGGGTTAAAAGATCCCCACAGAGGATAATAACTGCATACAACCGTCTGCTTGAACTACAGGCCAGATCCGGTTATAAGATGAATGACGGCCGTTTTAGTTTCCTCAGTACGTTGATGATGACATCTTGGCTGTGAACGCTCAGTAAATAGCCCGCTGCGTTAGTTCATTATAGCGACCTGCAGCTGTATGTCGATGGCTGCCTCATATAAACAGTCTCTCTGAACACAAGCAAAGTCTGAACCAACAGAACACGTTTAACTGAAAATATACTTCACCATCCATGGCTGAAAGTCCGTCATGCTTGACTTCCTCAGCTCAAACACAAGTTAATCAGTAATCTTCTTTCAACCAGCAACCGCTTTTTATTATTTAGGAAAAAAAAATGTTGATGTAATCATCAGCAAGTTAAGACTATTCAATTCAAATGTAATATCCACCCTCATTTATGCATGCGAAAGCTGGAAAACAACTAAAGAAATAGACAAGAAATTAGACTCTTTTTTGAAAAAAAAATGCCTAAGGAAAATACTCGGCATCAAGTGGAACGAATTCAAGACAGATGACTGAACAACAACCAGTCTCATGGGTGATCAGGAAAAGGAGATGGACATATGTTGGTCACTTGATGAGAAGAAATGATCAGAGAATCCCAAAACAAGCTATCAAGTGGAACACAACAGGCCAAAGAAAAAGAGGCAGACCACGTGAAACTCTGAAGAGGACATTATTAAGAGAGGCCAAATTAACAGGCATAAAATCCTTTGATGAGGTTGAAAGACTCGCCGAAGACAGGAAAAATTGGCGAACTACTTTGCGAACTACTATGTGACGTTTAACGGCACGGGAAGGATATAAGATATAAGAATCATCATCATCATCATCATCATCATCATCGTCATCTTTTACTTTAGCATCATAATTTTTAATACTCTGCTCAGATACTCTGTTTTCTTCTTGTATTATCTGCATGCCAGTATATGTACTTCCCTTTGTCTCTTCTGTCATAAAATGCATCAGTTTTTAGTCTCTTCTGTCACAAAATGCGTCAGTTTTGTCTCTTCTGTCACAAAATGCGTCAGTTTTCTGTGTATATTCAAGGGAAATGATCCAGGCGTCTTGAATTTTTAAACTTTTGTTACTAACTGAAAATAATTAACTTCATTTGTTACTAACTGTAAAAAAATTTTAACTAGAACTACGCCCTTCAAAATGCTAAAAATATTACAATATTAATTTTAACTTTTGTTAACGTGGCAGGATGTCTGTGGTAGGTGCAGCAGAACGTGAATCTGCAGAGTTTGCTTCCTTCCACTATTTTTTTTTTTTTTTATGGGTGAAATTTTGAGGTAATTTCCCTTGGGTTATTCAAGCAGGGTTTTGGCAAGATCACGTGTTGTGAGCGGTTGTCAAACCACGAGAATTGCGGGTAAACCTTGTGGCATGAGTTTTGTTCTGAGAGATTAGACAGTCTTTGTTCAGCGTCGTATGAGAGAGATTAGACAGTCTTCGTTGAGCATCGTATTAGACAAATTAGAATTATTTTTTTCAGCTTCATATGAGAGAGATTAGAAATGTTCTGGTGGAACTCGCTGGCTGATGTTGTTGCTGTTGTTGTTGTTGTTATGTTCTAGTGGAACTCGCTGGCTAATGTTGTTGCTGTTGTTGTTATGTTCTGGTGGAACTCGCTGGCTAATGTTGTTGCTGTTGTTGTTGTTATGTTCTAGTGGAACTCGCTGGCTAATGTTGTTGCTGTTGTTGTTGTTATGTTCTAGTGGAACTCGCTGGCTAATGTTGTTGTTGTTGTTATGTTCTGGTGGAACTCCCTGGCTAATGTTGTTGCTGTTGTTGTTATGTTCTGGTGGAACTCGCTGGCTAATGTTGTTGTTGTTGTTGTTGTTGTTATGTTCTGGTGGAACTCCCTGGCTAATGTTGTTGCTGTTGTTGTTATGTTCTAGTGGAACTCGCTGGCTAATGTTGTTGCTGTTGTTGTTGTTATGTTCTAGTGGAACTCGCTGGCTAATGTTGTTGCTGTTGTTGTTGTTATGTTCTAGTGGAACTCGCTGGCTAATGTTGTTGCTGTTGTTGTTGTTATGTTCTAGTGGAACTCGCTGGCTGATGTTGTTGCTGTTGTTGTTATGTTCTGGTGGAACTCGCTGGCTGATGTTGTTGCTGTTGTTGTTGTTATGTTCTAGTGGAACTCGTTGACTAATGTTGTTGCTGTTGTTGTTGTTATGTTCTAGTGGAACTCGCTGGCTAATGTTGTTGCTGTTGTTGTTATGTTCTAGTGGAACTCGCTGGCTAATGTTGTTGCTGTTGTTGTTGTTATGTTCTAGTGGAACTCGCTGGCTAATGTTGTTGCTGTTGTTGTTGTTGTTGTTATGTTCTAGTGGAACTCGCTGGCTGATGTTGTTGTTGTTGTTGTTATGTTCTAGTGGAACTCGTTGGCTAATGTTGTTGTTGTTGTTATGTTCTAGTGGAACTCGCTGGCTGATGTTGTTGCTGTTGTTGTTATGTTCTAGTGGAACTCGCTGGCTGATGTTGTTGCTGTTGTTGTTGTTATGTTCTGGTGGAACTCGCTGGCTAATGTTGTTGTTGTTGTTGTTGTTATGTTCTAGTGGAACTCGCTGGCTGATGTTGTTGCTGTTGTTATGTTCTAGTGGAACTCGCTGGCTGATGTTGTTGCTGTTGTTGTTATGTTCTAGTGGAACTCGCTGGCTAATGTTGTTGTTGTTATGTTCTAGTGGAACTCGCTGGCTAATGTTGTTGTTGTTGTTGTTGTTATGTTCTAGTGGAACTCGCTGGCTAATGTTGTTGTTGTTGTTATGTTCTAGTGGAACTCGCTGGCTGATGTTGTTGCTGTTGTTGTTATGTTCTGGGGCAAATCGTTGGCTGATGTTGTTGCTGTTGACAGTGCTATGTGTGAGCCCCGTACTGCCTCCAGTAGTCTGAGATGTATGAATGGACGTGTTATTTATCATCGTGAAACTTCATCATCATCCTACTGCGTGATTAAACCGGTTTTTCGTTGACTTTAACCAAATGCCTTGTTCATCTTTGTGCAAGGTCAACTATGAGTCAAAGCTGGGGTTTGTCAACTTTGTGCAAGGTCAACTATGAGTCAGAGCTGGGGTTTGTCAACTTTGTGCAAGGTCAACTATGAGTCAGAGCTCGGGTTTGTCAACTTTGTGTAAGGTCAACTATGAGTGTGAGCTGGGTTTTGTCACATGTACAATATCCAGAGAGTCGAATGATTCCACGTGAATGTGACTTTGTTTCTTTTTTCAGTCATCTCACTATTTCTTTCTTCAGTTGTCTAACCATTTCTTTCTTCAGCCATCTAACCATTTCTTTCTTCAGTCATCTCACTATTTCTTTCTTCATTCATATCATCATTTCTTTCTTCAGTCATCTCACTTTATTTTCTCAGTCATCTCACTAATTCTTTCTTCAGCTAACACCCTATATATTTTTTATTTTTTATTCAACTCACTATTTTTCCAGAAATCTCACTATTTCTTTCTTTAGTCATCTCACCAATTCTTTCTTGAACCATCTCACCATTTCTTGCTTCAGTCATCTCACCATATCTTTCTTCGGTCACCTCATCATTTATTTCGTCAGTCATCTCACTATTTCGTTCTTCAGTTGATTAACTATTTCTTTCTTCAGCCATCTGACCATTTCTTTCTTCAGCCATCTAACCATTTCTTTCTTCAGTCATCTCACTATTTCTTTCTTCAGTCATCTCATCATTTCTTTCTTCAATCATTTCACCATTTCTTTCTTCAATCATATCACTATTTCTTTCTTCAATCATCTCATCATTACTTTATACAGTCATTTCACCACTTCTTTCTTAGGTCTTTTCACTATTTCTTTCTTCAGTCATCTCACCATTTCTTTCTTCAGTCATTTCACACTTTCTTTCTCAGTCATTTGACTATTTATTGCTTCAGTTATCTCACCATTTCTTCCTTCAGTCATCTCACCATTTATTTCTTCAGTCATCTCACCATTTCTTTCTTCAGTCACCTCACTATCTCTTCGTTCATTCATTTCACTATTTCTTTTTTCAGTCATCTCACCATTTCTTTCGATAGTCATTTGACCATTTCCTTCTTCATTCATCTTACTTTTTCTTCTTCAGTCATCTCACTTTTTCTTTTTCATTCATCTCACTATTTCTTTCTTCATTCATATCACCTTTTCTTTTTCATTAATCTCACTGTTTCTTTCTTCATTCATCAACACTATTTCTTTCTTCATTCATCTCACTATTTCTTTCTTCATTCATCTCATCATTTCTTTCTTCAGTCATCTCACTTTATTTTCTCAGTCATCTCACTAATTCTTTCTTCAGCTAACACCCTATATCTTTTTTATTTTTTATTCAACTCACTATTTTTCCAGTAATCTCACTATTTCTTTCTTTAGTCATCTCACCAATTCTTTCTTGAACCATCTCACCATTTCTTGCTTCAGTCATCTCACCATATCTTTCTTCGGTCACCTCATCATTTATTTCGTCAGTCATCTCACTATTTCTTTCTTCAGTCATCTCACTATTTATTTCTTCAGTCATCTCACTATTTCTTTCTTAAGTCATCTCACTATTTCTTTCTCCAGTCATCTCATTATTTATTTAGGAAGTTAGCGGAACCTGGCACACAGAAACGGAGTTAGAACTTAAAGTATCTCAGACCCTGAACTATGACCTTGATCTTGAGGAAGTAGCTCCTACAACACACTGAAAGACGACCTCAGTGTGGAAGCAAGGCCACCTACCCGTCATTTATGTGTAGTTACAACTTGTTTTATAGAAATTAGTTGCACTAAATGCAAATGTCATATTCTAGATAAAGCTGGAATCTGATTTTTAAAAACAAAACATTGCTATTTAAGCATTACATTATATGCATAATTATTCTCTATTGTTCTCGTTGTTTACCGTAGGTATCATTGCATGTGATTTCTCACTTGAGTGCGCTGTCCAGTGAAGCAACGCCACGACAGCCTGATAGCCAGGCCTTCACACTCAGGAAGTTTAGGACACTTAAATCACACTTGAAGCCAGTCATGACCTTCTACAAGAAAACTGACACTTGCCAGTCTTTTCAACATCACTGATGAATGCTTCGTTTATAGCAGGTCAAAGGTCAGCACAAACTACTACAGGGGATGTTTATAGCAGGTCACAGGACAGCACAAACTGCTAAAGGGGATGTTTATAGCAGGTCACATAACAGCACAAACTACTACAGGGGATGTTTATAGCAGGTCACAGGACAGCACAAACTACTACAGGGGATGTTTATAGCAGGTCACAGAACAGCACAAACTACTACAGGGGATGTTTAGAGCAGGTCACAGAACAGCACAAACTACTACAGGGGATGTTTATAGCAGGTCACATAACAGCACAAACTACTACAGGGGATGTTTATAGCAGGTCACAGAACAGCACAAACTACTACAGGGGATGTTTATAGCAGGTCACAGAACAGCACAAACTACTACAGGGGATGTTTATAGCAGGTCACAGAACAGCACAAACTACTACAGGGGATGTTTATAGCAGGTCACAGGACAGCACAAACTACTACAGGGTTTGTTTATAGCAGGTCACAGAACAACAGAGACTACTACAGAGAAAAGTGAAATTTCGAAGGGGATTGGTTGATTGGGTGATAGATCGGTTAGGGAGAGGTCAGCGGGGCAAAGGTCATAGAAGACGGAGGGAAGAGGTCAGTGAATGGAGCTAACTGCAGAGACTAATATATTTTTAAAAAATTGACTCGTGGAATGAAACTCGGAAAACTGAACTTACTTACCCCCCGCCCCCAACCTAAAAACATTTTTTTGTAATGCGACACGTGACACGGAATGCTGAGAGCGTAGTATGGGATATTCAAGCCACTGCCTTCTCATGCCCCAGGCATCACTCTTATCCCAGATATGCCAACACAAAAAACAGCTTCACATACAAAGATTATGAACGAACCGATAGATGACTTTTAGACACTTCATATTAAAAGATATGAAAGATTTTCACATTTTCTTTCCTCTTTCCGACTGCCAAGAAGGAATGTTTTATCCAGACATCGTCAACACAAACCAAAGCAAACAAACACGTAATCGATTTTAACAAAAATCAAATTTTTCAAAGCCATGTTTTGTCAACAAGGGCGGTAACTTGTGTCCCCGGGCTACCAGGTAACTTGTGTCCCCGGGCTACCAGGTAACTTGTGTCCCCGGGCTACCAGGTAACTTGTGTCCCCGGGCTACCAGGTAACTTGTGTCCCCAGACTACAAGGTCTTTCCAAACTTCCGTACGGGAGTCTCCAAGGGCCAAGGCTTAACGTCAGAACTGTCAACCTGTAAGAAGGACTGGCACAGGACCGGCACTGAGTTACTTCCTTCCATACTTTACTCGTCATTTAACAGATCTTCAGTCTTCTGTGGTGGCCACTAGGTGTGGGTGTTCCGGTCAAGTCCCCACCTTATACCAGCCTCCACTCTGTTACTAGCGCCAGATTTGATGTTAGCGTGTGGTATAGTAGCTGTGCTCTTGCAGTATGTTTCGAGTTGGGGAGGGTTCAGACATCCCGAGAACTGAATGAAAAGTTTCTAAAGACTTCAGTTAGCATATTAATTAACTATTGTCTTACGTGGCAGCACATTCAACTCTGGTGTACCTCGCCTTGCAGAGATTACTACCCAGCTTCCTATCTCAGTACCAAACAGATTATGGACAAGTACGTCACAGATCATCTGAGAAGGGTAGAGGGTTCTGTAACGTGGAAATGTTGTTCACAAAATGTCTGCTTCCATTACAAGCCACTTTCTCAGCTGTACTGATATAAACAGGTGACGTGTCAAATACTTATCAAGGATGATTGATAAGTTCGCGGCCTAAGGTACAACGGATTATTTGTGGACAACCTTTTTGGGTTATTTCTCAACATAGTCCCCTTTAATGAGAAATAAAGAGAACATGCCAGGAATATCAGTTGGCGGGTACAACTTTAACAACTTAAGATATGCAGACGACGCAGTCCTGTTTGCTAAAAGTGAAGGGGAGCTACAGGCTCTTCTGGACATCATGGTTTGTGAAAGTAAAAGTAAAGGTCTCAGTTTGAACAAAAAGAAGACTGAAGTGATGGTCATCTCAAAGAAAAGAATACTACCAAAATGTAGCATTACCATCGAAGGCACAGAAGTTGATAGATTCAAGTACTTAGGAACAATTATAACAGCTGATGGGAAATGTCACAATGAAATAAAAAAGCAGACGTGCTCAGGCCAAGTCAGCATTCCAGAAAATGAGAAACATCTTGTGCCACAGATCCATATCAATAGAAACAAGATTCCGAGTACTTAAATGTTACATCCAGCCAATTTTGTTTTATGGATGTGAAGCATGGCGCATGAGTAAGAGAGTACAGCGAGAAATGGAGGCCATGGAAATGTTCATAAGAAGGATGTTGAAGGTACCATGGACAGCTAAGAAAATCAACGAAAAAGTCTTAAGAGAGGCTGGAGTTAAAAGGTAAATTACAGCAAAGATCAGAGTCAGAGAAGCGAGATTTGTAGGACATTTTCTGAGAAGAGGGAAATTGGAACACACTGTGGCAACTGGAAAAATTGAGGGAAGAAGAGACAGAGGAAGACAGAGAGAGAAGGATGGGCTGTCAGTGTGGAAGAAAGTCACCGGCGGATTTCATAATTAAGTCTAAAGACAGGAAATTGTGGAGAGAAATGATCGCCTATGCCAAGCGGCACTTGAATTGAACTGAACCGTCCCCTTGCAAGTTTATGCACTTAGTCCAGCGATCCTGGAGCATACGGACCCATTCTATGTAAAAGTCAGCATCTTGTGCCAGTAGAAAGTGGTCTACAGCATGAATGACGTCATCATCTGAAGCAAATTTGCGACCACTGAGCTCCTTTTTGAGTTTGATAAACAAGTAATAGTCCGAAGGGGCCCAATATGGGGAATGAGAAAGATGTTCAAGAAGCTGAGAGTCACGTTCATGAATGGCACCCATTGCCAATACCGATTTGTGAACTGGAGCATTGTCTTGATGAAAGATGACTCCTCTCGTCAATTTCCCTCGACGCTTTTCCTTCAATTTGACCCGCAGTTGCTTCACAATATTAGCGTAATAGACCCCGGTGACCATTCTGCCCTTTTGAACAGTCTACAAATAGCACACCTTCTAAATCGCAAAAGATGGAAGCCATCACTTTGTCTGTAGACAGAACCACCCTTGCTTTCTTTGGAGGTGGGGATCCATGATGTTTCCACTGCTTTGACTGTTCTTTGGTTTCTGGTTGAAAATGATGAACCCAAGTCTTACCCATAGTCACAAATTGCTGAAGAAACTTTCCAGGATCTGCAGAAAAATGGCCAAGATTGTCTCTTGACATGTTGAGACTCTGTCGTTTGTGATCAGCTCCAATAAGTTTCGAGACCGATCGAGCAGAGACCTTTGTCATTTGAAGATCATTGTGAATAATGGCATGAACGCATTCCTGGGAGATGCCCAACTCAGTAGCAATGTACCACCCAGTTAGTCGTCGATCCTCCATTATCATGTCATGGATTCTGCCGGTGGTTTCATCGGTGCTTACCGTTCTTGGTCTTCCTGGACTGGGATCATCTTCCAGACTCTCCCTTCCATATTTGAATTGAGCTGCCCATTTCTTCACTGTGCTGTAAGAAGGGGCACTCTCCCCTAGAGTCTCTACCATATCCTCATGGATCTCCTTCGATGATAAGCTCTTGATGCAGAGGAAGGGAATGACTGCTCGATGAGAAATTTTATCCGTTTTCTCAATTTCTGAGTCTGAGTGGCGAAGTTGTTAGTGCACTGGTCTCTCATGGCGAAGGTCGGGGGTTCGAATCCGGCCCGGGGCACCCCAGTCACCCAACTGTAGAAATGGGTACCCGACTTCTTCTGGAGCTGGGGAAGGAAAGGTGGCCAGGCGTGATACTGACCATATCAGCCTCTAGTGTGCTGACAGGTCAAGGAAAATATGGGCACTAACACCATATCCCTATGTGCCTCTAAGGCATGACAGGATTACCTTTACCTTTACCTTATCACTTTAGTAGCCTGTAAAAAAAATTGCTTATAGTTAATTTCTTGAAAGTTGTTGTTTAATTTTACATTAACCTGATCTACAAATGCACCTAAATTCAACTGTGTGCTTCAAGTATTTGTACCTTAGGCCGCGAATTTATCAATCAACCCCCGTATATTACAAAAAAAAAACTTATCGTATCAAACACAGACAAAAACTTGATGTGTCAAGTGCATAGATTAAAAACTTGACTTTTGAAGCACACAGATAAATACTTGACTTCTCAAGCACGCATGCATATAAAAAACTTGATGTTTCAAGCAGACAGATAAAATCTTGACTTGTCAAGCAGACAAAGAAAAACTTTACGTGTCAAGCAAAGAAAAACTTGATGTGTCATGCAGACAGACAAAAACTTGACGCATTAAGTGCACAGACAACAAAAAATGTTCGTGCCGGATGTTTTTTTTTTTACATTCAGAGAAAAAAAGATGCCCGAAGAAAAATGCTGAATGCAGAAATTTTGTTGTTGAGTCAGACATTTGTCAGTCTTGAGCATGCAGGTTGAGTCAGACATTTGTCAGTCTTGAGCATGCAGGTTGAGTCAGACATTTGTCAGTCTTGAGCATGCAGGTTGAGTCAGACATTTGTCAGTCTTGAGCATGCAGGTTGAGTCAGATATTTGTCAGTCTTGAGCATGCAGGTTGAGTCAGACATTTGTCAGTCTTGAGCATGCAGATTGAGTCAGATATTTGTCAGTCTTGGCCATGCAGGTAAGTTCAGTCATGCTTGCACAATCGATTCAATCAAAAAATCATTTCTTTACCTGGTCCACCTATAGAAATGTATAAAATCATTACACAATCATTACACAATAATAATAAATTATTCAGACTGTAAAAACACTCACACGTATTGTTCATTTAGTCAGTTAAAATGTTGTACAATCATTTTACAATCATGACAGGAATTAAAGCAACTAACAAGAAGACAAAAGAAATCAAGACAAAGACAAAGCTGGTTAAGCATTTATTGCCCATTTTTCGGGGGGGGGGGGGAATGTCTGCTACGGAGTCCACTTTGTTTTCACCTATTCTTTTATGTTTTTTCTGTCAATCCGATGCTCATTTTTACCTACTCCCTATCCTGATTCAAGTGAGCTAACAGAAGAATTCGCTATCTGAGTTGTTTTAAAAGAAGTAGATGACAGCAAAACCGTGTGGGTTAGTCCGTCCTGTATAAAATGACACATAAAAATCTGAGCGTGAACTACGTGCCTGAGAAATATTTGACACGGGATCGGGGAGGCTTATATCACATCAAGCGTGGTAGTTTGTGATAGCGGTGGTGATGTTTGTGATAGCAGTGGTGATGTTTGTGATAGCAGTGGTGATGTTTGTGATAGTGCTGGTGATGTTTGTGATAGCGGTGGTGATGTTTGTGATAGCGGTGGTGATGTTTGCGATAGTGCTGGTGATGTTTGTGATAGTGCTGGTGATGTTTGTGATAGCAGTGGTGATGTTTGTGATAGTGCTGGTGATGTTTGTGATAGCAGTGGTGATGTTTGTGATAGTGCGGGTGATGATTTTATGTAGTATCTAAGATGATAATAACAATCACGTTGGTGTGGCTGGTGATAATAATGGCAGTAAAGATGATGTTTGTAATGACGTAACAATAACGCCTGTAAAAATTATGATGAGAATTATGATAATGATGACAATGATGATGACCGAGAAGAGTAACCTGGGGAAGGGCAGGCTGACATCTGTCTCTCTGACATATCAATTTATTTCAGTCTAAAAATCTGAGGTCCAGCTAACTTCTGGAATCACTGAATCCACTGAATATTTTTCGTGACAGTCAGGATATACTCTGGGAGATACAGGGATAGTTATGACATGTTTAGGAGATATATGGAAGGCAAGGACATTTTTAGGAGATATGGGGACAGTCATGACATATTTAGGAGATATAGGGACAGTCATGACATGTTTAGGAGATATAGGGACAGCAAGGACATGTTTGGGAGATACAGGGACAGTCATAATATGTTTATGAGATATAGGGACTGCAAGAACATGTTTAAGAGATATAGGGACGGCAAGGACATGTTCGGGAGATACAGGGACAGTCATGATATATTTGGGAGATACAGGGACAGTCAGGATATGTTTGGGAGATACAGGGACAGTCATGACATGTTTAGGAGATATAGGGACGGCAATGACATGTTTGGGAGATACAGGGACAGTCATGACATGCTTAGGATATATAGGGACGGCAAGGACATGTTTAGGAGATACAGGGACAGTCATGATATGTTTGGGAGATACAGGGACAGTCATGACATGCTTAGAATATAAAGGGACGGCAAGGACATGTTTGGGAGATACAGTGACAGTCAGGATATGTTTAGGAGATACAGGGACAGTCAGGTTATATTTGGGAGATATACTGACAGTCAGGATATGTTTGGGAGATACAGGGACAGTTAGGTTATATTTAGGAGATACAGGGACAGCTATGACATGTTTATGACATACAGCCACAGAGAAAATAAGGTTTCTTGACTTTCTTGGATGGAGAACTTCAAAGATAGAGTAATTTCACAGAGTAACTTCAAAGATATACTAACTTCATAGTAAGAGTAACTTCAAAGATATACTAACTTCATAGTAAGAGTAACTTCACAAACAGAGAAACAAACTGATTAATATTTTTTTGCTAGTAACAAATTGATTAATAATTTTGCTAGTAACAAACTGATTAATATTTTTGCTAGTAACAAATTGATTAATATTTTTTTGCTAGTAACAAATTGATTAATAATTTTGCTAGTAACAAACTGATTAATAATTTTGCTAGTAACAAACTGATTAATATTTTTTTGCTAGTAACAAATTGATTAATAATTTTGCTAGTAACAAACTGATTAATATTTTTGCTAGTAACAAACTGATTACTATTTCTTCCATGAAATATTTACGCCAGGAAAACTTGACAGAATGACTGAAATAAGAACACTGAATGACTTCTGCACACGCTCCTGACATTGTAACAAATCTCCCTGCACATTGTAATTTTGTTACAAAAAGGAAGAGCACTGTGGTTTTACACATGTGGGGTTAAGACAAACGAAGGTCTGATCATTGTCCTCAGACATGACCTATTTAATAACCACGGTTGTAGGCCACCATGTATGACCTACATAAAAATCGGTGAGTGTTGTCAAGGAACTCTGGGAGCCCTGAAATGACGTCATTGATTCAGAGTAAAGATAAAATCTCTCAGTTAAGCAATCAATCACGTTGTCTGTTGTCTGTTGTTGAACATTTTACTGGTATTAGTCACTTTGAGTCTGTTTCTGAGCTTGTTTTAAAATGTTCCAACTAATTTGCCTTTATTCTGATTATGTTTCTCAGGTTACTTTCAGTCGTGGTCAGTATTTACGTAAATGTTCAGCCTCGGCTGTTTACTCTAGTCTTAGTTTTTTTTTTCGTCATCTCTTTCTTTGTTTTTCTTTCATCTTTTCAGCTCCCCTTTCCTGTGTTGTAAATGTGTGTGTGTATATATATATATATATATATATATATAAATGTGTGTATCATAACTGTGTGTATTATAATGGTGTGTATTATCACTGTGTGTCTATAACTGTGTGTATATTATAATTATATGCATATGTGCTATAACTGTGTGTATATAACTGTGTGTATATTATAACTGTGTGTATATTATAATTGTGTGCATATGTGCTATAACTGTGTGTATATAACTGTGGTATATATGTTATAAATGTGTATATAACTGTGTGTATATGTGTTATAACTGTGTGCATATTATAACTATGAGCATAAGTGATATAGCTCTGTGTATTATAACTGTGTGCATATGTGTTACAACTATGTGTATATGTGTTAATATTGTGTGTATATAACTGTGCGTATATTATAACTGTGTGCATATGTGCTATAACTGTGTGTATATAAATGTGTGCATATGTGTTATAACTGTGTGTATGTAACTGTGTGTATGTGTTATAACTATGTGTATATAACTGTGTGTATATATGTTATAACTGTGTATAGATGTGTTATAACTGTATGTATATAACTGTGTGTATATAACTGTGTATATGTGTTATAACTTGTGTATAGATGTGTTATAACTTGTGTACAGATGTATTATAACTTGTGTATCTTATCTTATATCTTATATCCTTCCCATGCCGTTAAACGTCACATAGGGCTCACAAAGTAGTTCACCAGTTTTTCCTGTCTTCGGCGAGTCTTTCAACCTCATCAAAGGATTTTATGCCTGTTAATTTGGCCTCTCTTAATAATGTCCTCTTCAGAGTTTCACGCGGTCTGCCTCTTTTTCTTCGGCCTGTTGTGTTCCACTTGATAGCTTGTTTTGGGATTCTCTGATCATTTCTTCTCATCAAGTGACCAACATACGTCCATCTCCTTTTCCTGATCACCCATGAGACTGGTTGTTGTTCAGTCATCTGTCTTATCTCTGCATTGTTCTTGAATTCATTCCACTTGATGCCGAGTATTTTCCTTATGCATTTGTTTTCAAAAGAGTCTAATTTCTTGTCTATTTCTTTAGTTGTTTTCCAGCTTTCACATGCATAAATGAGGGTGGATATTACATTTGAATTGAATAGTCTTAACTTGGTTTTTGTGCTTATAACTTTTGAATTCCATATGTTCTCAAGATTCTTGAAGATTGATGCTGCTTTTGCAATTCTGATCCTAACTTCCTTTCTAGTGTCACCATCCTGGTCTATGTAGCTGACAAGGTATGCAAATTGATTGACTTCTTCAATATCTGTCCCTTCTATGTGTATTTTTCCATTTTGATTGAGAGGAATTTTCATTATTTTTCTTTTGTCCTTGTTAATTTCAAGTCCTATTTTGCTAGCCAGTGAAGACAGGATATCTGTTTTTTCTTGCATGGAATTCACATTATTACTGATAAGAGTTATGTCATCAGCAAAATCAAGATCTCCTAGTTGGGTCCCATGTACCCAGTCAATACCTGTGTTACCTGTGCAGCATTTTTTCATTGTGAAGTCTATTGTAATCCCAAAAACTTGTGTATAGATGTGGTATAACTTGTGTATAGATATGTTATAACTTGTGTATAGATATGTTATAACTTGTGTATAGATGTGTTATAACTTGTGTATAGATATGTTATAACTTGTGTATAGATATGTTATAACTTGTGTATAGATGTGTTATAACTTGTGTATAGATATGTTATAACTTGTGTACAGATGTGTTATAACTTGTGTATAGGTGTGTTATAACTTGTGTATAGATATGTTATAACTTGTGTATAGATATGTTATAACTTGTGTATAGGTGTGTTATAACTTGTGTATAGGTGTGTTATAACTTGTGTATAGATGTGTTATAACTTGTGTATAGATGTGTTATAACTTGTGTATAGATGTGTTATAACTGTGTTATCTCAATGTCGCTGATGCCGCCATAAATTCATTAAACTTTCACCTGACTAGCGCGATAACTGGGTCAGACTTCGGTCAGCATGACCGACAACCGTAATGTTTTCTGCGGCTTCTCTAATATCACCCCCATCTCCCCACCCCCAATTGGGAAGGTGCGCGGATAAGAGAGTCTTATCAAGATCTTGCTTCAGTAGATCTTAGAGAGTCTTATCAAGATCTTGCTTCAGTAGATCTTAGAGAGTCTTATCAAGATCTTGCTTCAGTAGATCTTAGAGAGTCTTATCAAGATCTTGCTACAGTAGATCTTAGAGAGTCTTATCAAGATCTTGCTTTAGTAGATCTTTGAGAGTCTTATCAAGATCTTGCTTCAGTAGATCTTAGAGAGTCTTATCAAGATCTTGCTTCAGTAGATCTTTCCATGAAGACTGAGACCATAACCAAGATATCCAAACAAAACATAAATATAACATAACATTACACACAACAACATGACAAACCATTTCAAACATAACAAAACAACACAAACATAACAAACATGACAAAACATAACATATATGGCAAACATGACAAACATAACAAAACAGATCAAACATAACAAACATAACAAACATAACAAAACATAACAACATAAAACAAACACGACAAATTTAAAAAACATAACAAAGATAAAACATTTTACAAAATCGAAACAAAACAAAACATAACGAAACATAACACAACATTACAAAACATAACAAACATGATGTGGAGGTAACGTGAGTTCACAGAGCAGGTTTTGGGCGGTGTTTCTTTTGCGTGAGTGAAATTTTGTTTCCTTTCTACATCTTTCCAATTTCTCCAGACCTGCTGGCTGACAGCGAAGGCTTAGAGGAAGATATAGAACTAGAGAGTGACAGACGTGGCCAGACCTGCTGGCTGACAGCGAAGGCTTAGAGGAAGATATGGAACTAGAGAGTGACAGACGTGGCCAGACCTGCTGGCTGACAGCGAAGGCTTAGAGGAAGATATAGAACTAGAGAGTGACAGACGTGGCCAGACCTGCTGGCTGACAGCGAAGGCTTAGAGGAAGATATGGAACTAGAGAGTGACAGACGTGGCCAGACCTGGTGGCTGACAGCGAAGGCTTAGAGGAAGATATGGAACCAGAGAGTGACAGACGTGGCATCGCAGGCGTGTTCCAGCACTACAGGTGTAACACAGTGTCCCGCAACAAGCATCACTGTAGGAAAATCCAGCTGTTACAAAAGGACAGTACTACATCCCCAAGACACGACAGGGTGTCACAGTAATACATCTCCACCATATGACAGAATGTCGCAGTACTACATCCCCAACATATGACATGATGTCACTGTACTACATCCCCAACATATGACAGGATATATCACAGTACTACAACCCTAACATGACAATATATCACAGTACTACATCCCCAACATATGACAGGATATATCACAGTACAAAATCTCCAACCTATGACAGGATATCAGAGTACGACATCTCCAATATATAACATGATATCACAGTACTACATCTCCAGCATATGACAGGATATGTCACAGTACTACATCTCCAACATATGACAGGATATATCACAGTACTACATCCCCAACATATGACAAGATATCACAGTACTACATCCGTACATATGACAAGATATCACAGTACTACATCCAAAACCTATAACAGGATATCACAGTACTATATCCAGCACAAATGACAGGATTTCACAGTACTACATCCCCAACATATGAGATGATATATCACAGTACAAAATCTTCAATATAAGACAGGATATCACAGTACTACATTTCCAACATATGACAGAATATATCACAGTACTACATCTCCAACATATGATAGGATATATGACACTACTAAATCTCCAATACATGACAGGATATCACACTACTACATCCCCACCACATGACAGGATATCACAGTACTACATCTTCACCACATGACAGGATATCACAGTACTACATCCCTAACATATAACAGGATATCACAGTACTACATCCCCAACATATAACAGGATATCACAGTAATACATCCCCAACATATGACTTGATTTTACAGTACTACATCCCCAATATATGACAGGATATCACAGTACTACATCCCTAACATATGACAGGATATCACAGTACTCCATCTTCAGTTTAGATCAGTGGAAAACAGTGTTATAAAACAGAACACGAGAATGTGAAATCTGAGAAGGACAGCAGAGTTATGTAATACGAGAATGTGAAATCTGAGAAGGACAGCAGATATATGTAATACGAGAATGTGATATATAAGAAGGACAACAGAGATATATAATACGAGAATGTGATATCTGAGAAGGACAGCATGAAATACAGAATACAAAAATGTGATATCTGAGGACAGCAGAGATACGGAATACGAGAGTATGATATCCGAGAAAGACAGTTAGAGATACAGAATATGAGAGTATAATATCTGAGCACAGAAAGAGATACAGAATTCGAAAGTATGATATTTGAGAAGGACAGCAGGATATACAGAATACGAGAGTATGATATCTGGGAAAGACAGTTAGATATACAGAATATGAGAGTATGATATCTGAGCACAGAAAGAGATACAGAATACGAGAGTATGATATTTGAGAAGGACAGCAGGATATACGGAATATGAGAATGTGATGTATGAGAAGGACAGCAAGTGATACATTCCAGGATAATATGTCATTCCTTATCAAGTAGAGTTTTGTGATGCGTCATAGGCGATAATTTTGTGTTACAATATTATCTTTCTTCCAGATATATGAACAAACATATGAACAAACATATGAACAAACATATGAACAAACATATGAAGAAACATATGAATAAACATATGAACAAGCATATGAACAAACATATGAACAAACATGAACAAACACATGAACAAGCATATGAACAAACATATGAACAAACATATGAACAAACATATGAACAAACACATGAACAAACATATGAACAAGCATATGAACAAACATATGAACAAACATGAACAAACATATGAACAAACATATGAACAAACATATGAACAAATACAGAGAGAGACAGGACATCTCATAATGACAGCAGCAACAGACAGCGGTAAGCTTTGTGCAGCTATCACCTGAAACGCTGTCATATTGTTTGTTACGTCAGACAAGACAGCTGAAAGATAATCGATAACATCTTACACGATCTGCAGATACAATAACCGCCATATGTTGCTGCAGTGAGATTTGTGAGCAACAATTTGTAGAAGATGGTGTGAATTCTGTTGATGAATTCTTTCAGACATAGAACAACTGTGAGAATGTTGGTTTTGTGGAACAACATTTTACATGTCAGAAAATACAGGCCCGTGTGGATGATGGCTAGTATATGAATGTGAAAGAGGAGAAGTTGAGAGAATAGAAGTTGAAAGAGGAGAAGCTGAAAAGGGAGAAGTTGAAAGAGGATAGGTGAAAAATGAGAAAATGAATAAAGGAGAAGCTAAAAGAGGAGAAGTTGAAAGAGGAGAAAATGAAAAAGGATAAGTTGAAAAAGGATAAGCTCAAAGATGAGAAGTTGAAAGAGTAGAAGCTGAAAGACGAGAAGATGGAAGAGTAGAAACTGAAAAGGGAGAGGCTCAAAGAGGAAAAGTTGAAAGAGGAGAAGCTCAGAGACGAGAAGATGAAAGAGTAGAAGCTCAGAGACGAGAAGATGAAAGAGGAGAGGCTCAAAGAGGAAAAGCTGAAAGAAGAGAAGCTCAGAGACGAGAAGATGAAAGAGTAGAAGCTCAAAGAGGAAAAGTTGAAAGATGAGAAACCCAAAGACGAGAAGATGAAAGAGTAGAAGCTCAAAGAGGAAATGTTGAAAGAGGAGAAGCTGAAAGAGAAGAAGATGAAAGAGGAGAGGCTCAAAGAGGAAAAGTTGAGAAAAGAGAAGCTGAAAGAGGAGAGGCTCAAAGAAGAAAAGTTGAAAGAGGAGAAGCTAAAAGCCGAGAAGATGAAAGAGGAGAAGCTAAAAGCCGAGAAGATGAAAGAGGAGAAGCTAAAAGCCGAGAAGATGAAAGAGGAACATTTGACTAAGAGATGACATATGTAAAACACGAACGAAAAATATTTTTAAAAGTGAAGAACTGAAGAGGTTTAACTATAAAACATGGTTTGGACCATTTTATATAATGAGAGGCTGAACTATAAAGCGCGGTTTGGACCATTTTATAAACGGAGAGGCTGGACTATAAAGCGCGGTTTGGACCATTTTATAAACGGAGAGGCTGGACTATAAAGCGCGGTTTGACCATTTTATAAACGGAGAGGCTGGACTATAAAGCGCGGTTTGGGAGACTGAATAAAACAACAGATTTTTTTTCTTAAGCATGTTCTGGAACGCCATGATAAGTTGTGAAACAGGTTGTTAAACATGTTCTGGAACACTATGATAAGTTGTGAAACAGGTTGTTAAACATGTTCTGGAACGCTATGATAAGTTGTGAAACAGGTTGTTAAGCATGTCCTGGAACATTATGATAAGTTGTGAAACAGGTTGTTAAACATGTTCTGGAACGCTATGATAAGTTGTGAAACAGGTTGTTAAACATGTTCTGGAACACTATGATAAGTTGTGAAACAGGTTGTTAAACATGTTCTGGAACACTATGATAAGTTGTGAAACAGGTTGTTAAACATGTTCTAGAACGCTCTGATAAGTTGTGAAACAGGTTGTTAAACATGTTCTAGAACGCTCTGATAAGTTGTGAAACAGGTTGTTAAACATGTTATAGAACGCTCTGATAAGTTGTGAAAAAGGTTGTTAAACATGTTCTGGAACGCTATGATAAGTTGTGAAACAGGTTGTTAAACATGTTCTAGAACACTATGATAAGTTATGAAACAGGTTGTTAAACATGTTCTGGAACACTATGATAAGTTATGAAACAGGTTGTTAAACTCACAAATTAAACACACACCAGTACACATCAGTCGTCTATAACCCGCAGTTTCGTATTTAGCGAACTTGTTTTTAGTGTCTGTACATCAGAAACAAATTATCGCAAACATAAAGTTCACTTTGATCTTTCTGTCGGTGTCCAAGGTAGCGGAATAATTTCGTTACCCGCTAGAATAATTTTCTCCACCAACCTGGACATGAGCGCGCTTTCTCGTGAAGGTATCTGTGGTCGTGTTGACACAGTTTATCTCTACAAGTTCCCAGCATTAAATTAGATTTATCTTCTCTCTTACCGTTAAAACTGAAGACAGGTGCGCCAGGCAGATCGCTACCGCTCGTCAGAAGTGTTAACTCATGCAGATGCTAGCAAAATAACACCTGTTCCAAGACATATTTGACAGATACAAAAATGCTTTCTTTAGACAAAACTAACATTAAAATGCTCTCTGTAGACAAAACAATCAAAAGGATGCTCTCTGTAGACAAAACAGACAGAAAGGTGCTCTCTGTAGACACCAGAGATAGAAAGATGCTCTCTGTAGATATAAGAGACAGAAAGATGCTCTCTGTAGACATAGCAGATAGAAAGATGCTGTCTCAAGACAAAACAGACAGAAAAATGCTCTCTGTAGACAAAACAGACAGAAAAATGCTCTCTGCAAACAAAACTGACAGAAAGATGCTCTCTGTAGACATAGCAGATAGAAAGATGCTGTCTGTAGACAAAACAGACAGAAAAATGCTCTCTGTAGACAAAACAGACAGAAAAATGCTCTCTGTAGACAAAACAGACAGAAAAATGCTCTCTGCAAACAGAGCAGGATCTCTTAAACAAGCAGAACCTTTAAAACAAGGAGGACATGTAAAACAAGCAAGACATATAAAAGAAGCAGGACTGTAAAACAAGCAGGACTTCTAAAACAAGCAGGACCTCTAAAACAAGTAGGACCTCTAAAACAAGTAGGACCTCTAAAACAAGTAGGACCTCTAAAACAAGCAGGGCCTCTAAAACAAGCAGGACTTCTAAAACAAGCAGGACCTCTAAAACAAGTAGGACCTCTAAAACAAACATTACTTCTAAAACAAGCAGGACCTCGTAAATGGTCATTATCTACCAGCGGTATATGTACACTATGGCTATTTTGTTTCGCTTTTGTTTTCTGCGACAAAAATAGCGATTAGCTCGGCCCACAGCCCGCAGCCCACAGCCCACAGCCCACAGCCCGCAACCTGCCGTGCACTTGCCGAACAGAAGAATGAACAAAACACACACACACACACACACACACACAAATAACGATTGGGAAATATTTTCCTGTGAAAACAGAAAACAGATTTGATGGGAAACAGAAAATGACACGATCAAGAAATGTCCGAGAAAACAGACAGACAGAAGATTGAATGTTTCTGCATTTTCCACATATATCTCATCTCTGTAAACTGACAAACTTTCATATATCTCATCTCTGTAAACTGACATAACTTTCATATATCTCATCTCTGTAAACTGACATAACTTTCATATATCTCATCTCTGTAAACTGACATAACTTTCATATACCTCATCTCTGTAAACTGACATAACTTTCATATACCTCATCTCTGTAAACTGACATAACTTTCATATACCTCATCTCTGTAAACTGACATAACTTTCATATATCTCATCTCTGTAAACTGACATAACTTTCATATATCTCATCTCTGTAAACTGACATAACTTTCATATATCTCATCTCTGTAAACTGACATAACTTTCATATATCTCATCTCTGTAAACTGACATAACTTTATGTAAATGTGTTTGAAAAGTATAAACACATCCAACTCGAAGTGCTATCTCTAAAAGATGGCACAATTTATCCCGACATTAAAAGTTAAAGACAACTGAGGCTACAGCCAGGAAAGAGACAAGAACAAGAAACGTTGGTTGTTGTAACTTATTATTATTATTATTATTATTATTATTATTATTATTAGTAGTAGTAGTAGTAGTAGAAGTAGTAGTAGCAGCATGCACTTAACTATAACAAAACAAAACCACAGATAACAAACAAGTGTGTAGAACTTTGACCACATACACGGCAGATGAAGGGAAAGAATTTATATGCTGATTTTTTTCATTCATCTTCGTCTTCTTGTTAACGGGTGAGAAGTAATATCTCAGACAAATCTGATATCTCAGACAAATTTGATATCTCAGACAAATCTGATATCTCAGACAAATCTGATATCTCAGACAGAACAAGGGGCAGGTGAGACAACAGTCATAACTTCAGTTTTATAAGTACACATCTGTATACATCTGTAGTTATCATTTTACTGACATTATGGGTTTAAAATTATAATTATACAATGACGCAGTTTTACAAATAAAGTTGCTTACTTTTTAGATTAAATATTAAACTACATTTTAAACTACATTTGTAGACTAACTGCCTTACACGCCGGTTATAATAAAATATAAATATTATTATAGAATGTAGACTTTTGGCTTTTATATAAAAAAAAACAAATGAAATTTTAAAAGTGATATAGAAAGTAGACATTTTGAAAAAGGTAGCAAGTAATATTAGCAAGCAGAAGTGGCCAGTATCACAACGAATAGATGGACATACCTCCGGGTTTGGCCAGCGACGTGTGATATATCACCACAAACATCACCACAAACATCACCACAAACGCGGAGTTCTGGATCATCTTGGACACTGAATCTACCGGTGGTGGAGCCTGCCTTCAGAGACTTGTCAAGACTGAGCAGAAGAGTGAAAATCCTGGCAGCTAATCTTCGTCTTATTCTTCTTGCTCTGAGCAGAGAGCACCCATAAATATCAAGGTAGCAGCCAAACGCACCTGCCTGCACCGCGCTCCCAACCACACCTGATGAACGAGCAGGTAGAGGTAGATTGTTAGCTCAGATGAGCTGATCAGACAGAATATCGCAGTTAGCACCGCAATAAAGTGAGGCTGTAGGCACCAGATTCCCACAGTTAGCACCGCAATAAAGGCGAGGCTGTAGGCATGAGATTCCCGCAGTTAGCACCGCAATAAAGTGAGGCTGTAGGCATGAGATTCCCGCAGTTAGCACCGCAATAAAGTGAGGCTGTAGGCATGAGATTCCCGCAGTTAGCACCGCAATAAAGTGAGGCTGTAGGCATGAGATTCCCGCAGTTAGCACCGCAATAAAGTGAGGCTGTAGGCATGAAATTCCCGCAGTTAGCACCGCAATAAAAGTGAGGCTGTAGGCATGAGATGACATGTCTACACGAAGTATGGCCACTTTCCTGAGATGTCATGTCCACAGGTAGTGCTGCCACTTTCCTGTACTGACATGCCCACAGGTAGTAGGACCACTTTCCTGTTATGACATGTCTACGGGTAGTAAGACCACTTTCGTGTGATGACATGTCTACAGGTAGTGGGGCCACTTTTCTGTTATGACATGTCTACAGATAGTACGACCACTTTCCTGTGATGACATGTCTTACATATAGTACGACCACTTTCCTGTGATGACATGTCTTACATATAGTACGACCACTTTCCTGTGATGACATGTCTTACATATAGTACGACCACTTTCCTGTGATGACATGTCTTACATATAGTACGACCACTTTCCTGTGATGACATGTCTTACATATAGTACGACCACTTTCCTGTGATGACATGTCTTACATATAGTACGACCACTTTCCTGTGATGACATGTCTTACATGTAGTTCGGACACTTTCCTGTGATGACATTTCTACAGCTTATTTATAGGCTTTCTGGACGTAAAATTATGGGAAATACACTGGTAGACTCACATAATTCTATAAAAGGTATATCGATGATGGCATTTGAATCATAGTTTGATACAGGAGGAAATAAAAAAAATTATTGAATTCGCCAGCTCACTTAATAATAACATAAAATTCACTTATGAAATTTCTGACAAGTCTGTCAACTTTTTGCACATCTAAATTTCTATTGGCACAGACAGTCTTGCCACCTCTCTATTTTACAAGCACACCGACAGTCACGCCTATTTACTTTACACCTCCTCCCATCTTGAGGCCTTTAAGAACTCCATCCCATACTCCCAACTCCTCCGTCGTCGTCGCCTATGTCAGGATAACTTGGACTTTATAAATCAGTCCGACAAGTTATTAGAATTTTTCCGTCATCGCCACTACCCAGATAATGTTCTTTGGAAATCCTTCAACCGTATCCAACTAGTGAGCCGCAAAGAAGTATTCAGGAAAAAGCCTGTTACTCCATCTGACAGAGTTAAGTTAGTACTGCCTTTCCACCCGCATGGTCAGATGATTAAGAAAATTCTTTATCGCCATCTGCACTAACCAACTCGACCTCGACACTCGGGACATTTTCTCTGATCTACCCCTATTAGCATACAAACGTGAGCCAAACCTTAAGGACATCCTCGTCCACAGCCACCTGAAGC
Organism: Achatina immaculata; assembly: GCA_009760885.1. Classification (NCBI taxonomy): domain Eukaryota; kingdom Metazoa; phylum Mollusca; class Gastropoda; order Stylommatophora; family Achatinidae; genus Lissachatina; species Lissachatina immaculata. Next base: position 15,182,182 of record CM019693.1, on the reverse strand, counting down.
AGAACCTTGTATATGTTGTTACCAGAAAATGTAACCGCCCCCGCTGTGTTACCTGCCCTGAAGTGTGGGAAACCTGAACGATCACCATCCCCAAAACTATCCTCACTCTCCATGAGGGTTTCATATCCCATCGTATACAAAAGATGCAGGATAATTTATATTTGTGAATCTGGCCTCAGATTAGGGGACCGCATGCAAAAACATCTGTATGATATCACCCAGCATGCTTCGAAACCAGTCCTGAATCATTTCAGTGGTTCCAACCACAGAGGCAAATCTGACTTTCTGGTAACAGCTATCAAACAATGTCACGTAGATGACACAAGCCGCCTAGAGCTTGAGAACCGCTACATTCATGAATATAGGACGCTGAAACCACATTGTCTGAACTCTTTATTCAGTTACACCGAACATTCTCCTCTTCCACAATCCCTCCCCAATAAGTTCCACTCCCTTCTCACTTGTTACACATAGTTCAGAACCTCCTCAAAGCATCACATTACAACCCCTCTACCCTAACTATAATCATATATTTCACCTTCTCCCGGCTAGATTACCATTGTATCACTCCCTCCCCCCTCCACGGTTTCCCCACCCACCACTCCCATTTACGACCCACCTATCACACATCTCAAGTCTCCATTTAAATACTCTCTATACTCCACCGTGCGCATATCTGACACACAAGAGTCGTGTTCCTACTTTTTTTCCTAGTTTATACATTTTGTCTACAGGTAGTGCGACCACTTTCCTGTGATGACATATCTACAGGTAGTACGGCCACTTTCCTGTTATGACATATCTACAGGTAGTGGGACCACTTTCCTGTGATGACATATCTACAGGTAGTATGGCCACTTTCCTGTGATGACATATCTACAGGTAGTGGGGCCACTTTCCTGTTATGACATATCTACAGGTAGTGGGGCCACTTTCCTGTGATGACATATCTACAGGTAGTGGGGCCACTTTCCTGTTATAATATATCTAGAGGTAGTGGGGCCACTTTCCTGTGATGACATATCTACAGGTAGTGGGGCCACTTTCCCATGATGACATATCTACAGGTAGTGGGGCCACTTTCCCATGATGACATATCTACAGGTAGTACGGCAATTGTCCTGTAGAGCTTCAGCTGTCTGTCTGCTACGGTGTGCCGTGGTGGATCCAATAAATACGTTTAGCATGACAGTTTTCCAAGCGTATGCCTGCTCGTGGTTGGCAAAGTACCCACCACATTAAAAATAAACTACAGTAAGCCACCAGTTTACTTCTCACTAGCCGTATAGAGTACAGGAACTACAGTTCGACTCCACTCACTTTCAAATAGAATATAGGCTCTATATTCCTCTGATCTTCACAGACAGAAATAGGCTCTATATTCCTCTGATCTTCACAGACAGAAACAGGCTCTATATTCCTCTGATCTTCACAGACAGAATATAGGCTCTATATTCCTCTGTATATAGTCTAGGTTCTAGTGATCATCATAGAGAATATAGACGTTATGATCTAGTGATCGTCATACAGAATATAGAATCTATGTTCTACTGATCTTCATACAGGTTATAGACTCTATGTTCTCTCTCTCTCTCTCTCTCTCTCTCTCTCTGAACCTTAAGTGCCCAGGGCACATAGGGCTTCCGCAAGAGTTTTCCACAAATGCCTGTCCTTCGCTTTTTTTTCTGCTCTTGCCCAGGTGAGCCCTCTATTGCTCAACATCCTTTCTGTTGTTCTTCTCCATGTTCCAGGAGGTCTGCAGTCGGGCTGGGGACTTCCAGTGGCTGGCTTTCATCCACAACCTTCATGGGCTCAGTTTCCTGATAAGCATTTCTCCTTCCACCTGCATTTGTTTTTTCCCTTGCTTCCGTTTCTGTAGCAGTCTGATAGTTTTTTTTAACTCTATGTTCTAGTGGTCTTCAAACAGAATATAGACTCTAGATTCTAGTGATCTTAGGACCGCCTATAGTCTCTGTGTACCTTTGATATTCAGACAGATTATAGACACTTGTTCCTCTGATACTCAGGCAGACTATAGACACTTGTTCCTCTAATATTCAGACAGACTATAGACACTTGTTCCTCTGATACTCAGACAGACTATAGACTCTTGTTCCTCTGATACTCAGACAGACTATAGACTCTTGTTCCTCTGATACTCAGACAGACTATAGACTCTTGTTCCTCTGATACTCAGACAGACTATAGACTCTTGTTCCTCTGATACTCAGACAGACTATAGACTCTTGTTCCTCTGATACTCAGACAGACTATAGACTCTTGTTCCTCTGATACTTAGACAGACTATAGACTCTTGTTCCTCTGATACTCAGACAGACTATAGACTCTTGTTCCTCTGATACTCAGACAGACTATAGACTCTTGTTCCTCTGATACTCAGACAGACTATAGACTCTTGTTCCTCTGATACTCAGACAGACTATACACTCACGACAAGAGAAAAGAATATTTTTTTTTTTGTTTAGACTTTGCTAGAACATTCTGTATTCACTTCCATTACCCTGGGAATTTGTATCTGTGTGTGTGTGTTTGTTTGTTTGTTCAATGTGTCTGATTTTCAGAATACTTCCAACTTTCTTCCAAAAAGACAAGAACACATAAAACCCGGCTGAAAAGAAGAAATATGTAACAACATCAAAGTCCCACCTCTTCTTGGACATGCTGTACGAGAGAAGCACCGTCCCATCAGAAGCTGGACAAAGAACAACAGCAGCAGCCACCAGCAGGCCTGTGGCATGTCCCAGCGTCACAACAGCCCTCCGCAGACACCAACACAAGCACTGTTACTATCACAGATATCTACATGTGCTCACACAATGGGAGTACTATCACAGATATCTACATGTGCTCAAACAGTGTGAGTACTATCACAGATATCTACATGTGCTCACACAATGGGAGTACTATCACAGATATCTACATGTGCTCAAACAGTGTGAGTACTATCACAGATATCTACATGTGCTCACACAATGGGAGTACTATCACAGATATCTACATGTGCTCAAACAGTGGCAGTACTTAGCGAAGATCGATGTATTAATGACAGGCGACATTTGCGAGATCTGATAGGCGTGGTCATAACTTAAGATGTCAGTCTGTCTACCAATAAGGACGCGATGAAGACCCGCCGCGTGACAAATTTGTTTCTCACAACCATGAACCAGTCTAGACTGAAGTAACTCAGACAAGACAAAAAGTTCTGTGAGTTTATTCGGTCTCAAATTAGGAGGAACATGTAAAGAAATCAGGACAGAAATCGTAAACCAACAATATCAGGACAGAAATCAGTAAACTAACAATTCTCATTCATTCATGTGACATGTCCTTTCCAGAACGTTGTCCCTCTCACATCCTCCTTGAATGTAACACGGTCTTGTGCAAGTTGACCGGCGTCTTGCAGTGACACATTCAGACTTTTCCGTGATGTCCTGAGTTCGTCTACGGCCAGGTCGTCCCTTTTATCTTCTGCCAGGCATTAAGCCTTCTACTATCAACCTCTCCAATCTGTTGTGTCTCTTGATGTGGCCGGACACTAAGCCTTCTACTATCAACCTCTCCAAGCTGTTGTGTCTCTTGATGTGGCCGCACACTAAGCCTTCTACTATCAACCTCTCCAAGCTGTTGTGTCTCTTGATGTGGCCGGGCATTAAGCCTTCTACTATCAACCTGTCCAATCTGTTGTGTCTCTTGATGTGGCCGAAGATTCTCAGCTTTCTAATTTGTATGCTGCTAACAAGCCAGTTTTCTGCGACACCCAATCCCATCACTATCTCTTTATTTGATTTTCGTTCTATCCATGATATTCTAAGTGCCTTTCTGTCACATTTCATTTCAAATGCTCTTATTCTTTTTTTCTATGGATTTGTTAAGTGTTCTTGTTTCACATCCGTATGTTGCCACTGGGAATATGTAAGCTCTTAGTAAACATAACTTTGTTTTCTTGTTGCTACCTTGCCGCATGGCGGGATGGTTAGCTGAATGGTTAAACTCTATGTTTACTAACTCGGTGGCACCGCGTTTGAGTCCCAGTAGCGGAAAATTTTCTGGTACACACCAAAAAGGCCCCGAGATCCACCCAGCCTCTAAGGTACCAGACATCTGGGCCCCGAGATCCACCCAGCCTCTAAGGTACCAGACATCTGGGCCCCGAGATCCACCCAGCCTCTAAGGTACCAGACATCTGGGCCCCGAGATCCACCCAGCCTCTAAGGTACCAGACATCTGGAAGGGTAAATGCGATCAGGCGTGATACTCAACACATCACACTTTCCTGTGTCGAAGGCAATGGTGATACGGGCCTAACAGCGTATCCACAATATCCTTTAATGGCGTGGAAATACGGGCCTAACAGCGTATCCACAATATCCTTTAATGGCGTGGAAATACGGGCCTAACAGCGTATCCACAATATCCTCTAATGGCATGGAAATACGGGCTGACACTGTATTCACAATATCCTTTAATGGCGTGTAAATACGGGCTGACACTGTATTCACAATATCCTTTAATGGCGTGGAAATACGGGCTGACACTGTATTCACAATATCCTCTAATGGCATGGAAATACGGGCTGACACTGTATTCACAATATCCTTTAATGGCGTGGAAATACGGGCTGACACTGTATTCACAATATCCTCTAATGGCGTGGAGAAGGGAATTTTACCTTTTACCTCCCTTGCCAGATACTCTTCACATCTGTTAGCTCCTGTTGCAACTGCTAGTCTTCGATTTCTACTGCTCAGTCGCCATAAATCAACAATATCGGGGTAGAAGTTAGTAAATTAACAATATCAGGACAGAAATCAGTAAATTAACAATATCAGGACAGAAATCAGTAAATTAACAATATCAGGATAGAAATCAGTAAATGAACAATATCAGGACAGAAGTTAGTAAATGAACAATATCAGGACAGAAATCAGTAAATTAACAGTATCAGGATAGAAATCAGTAAATTAAGAATATCAGAACAGAAAAAAGTAAATCAATAATATCAGGACAGAAATCAGTAAATTAAGAATATCAGAACAGAAAAGAGTAAATCAATAATATCAGGATAGAAATCAGTAAATTAAGAATATCAGAACAGAAAAGAGTAAATCAATAATATCAGGACAGAAGTTAGTAAATGAACAATATCAGGACAGAAATCAGTAAATTAACAATATCAGGATAGAAATCAGTTAAATGAACAATATCAGGACAGAAGTTAGTAAATGAACAATATCAGGACAGAAATCAGTAAACATTACTTCTCTATCTTGTAAGCCACACAACAAGACTCACTAAAAAGAGTGGACACAATCTGAGATGTTTGAGTTCAAGTCTTAAACATGGATGTGACGTGAACTTGAGGCTTCAAACAATTCTTTAATATGTCCCACATACAAAAATACAAGAGTAGACTGTAGTGAACTGGTAGATAGGTCAGAGGTCACAAGGTTAAGGTATCACAGAAAGTTGCAAATGAAGGAGAAACTATCATACATATCACAATAATTGTTGATACTAGGCGAGTTATATAACACACATACACTCACGCACGTTCATACATACACTCACGCACGTACACACATACACTCACGCACGTTCACACATACACTCACGCACGTTCACACATACACTCACGCACGTTCACACATACACTCACGCACGTTCACACATACACTCACGCACGTACACACATACACTCACGCACGTACACACATACACTCACGCACGTTCACACATACACTCACGCACGTTCACACATACACTCACGCACGTACACACATACACTCACGCACGTTCGCACATACACTCACGCACGTACACACTGGCTAAACCAGCATTGATTCTGTCCTCCCCATATTCAGGGAGGGTCAAAGTTCGGTCCCGGGTCAAGGTCTAGTTTTTTTTCCCTCAGACTATTTTACAGGGTCTTGGTCAGGAGAGAAAGAATCGGATTGTGAGTGGGTAATTAAGTAAGGAATGTAGCGCCTGATATCAGAACCAGAAGAATGATACAGAGAAGGCTGCATGGCTTTAGAATAAGAGAGAGAGAAGGCTGCATGGCTTTAGAATAAGAGAGAGAGAAGGTTGCATGGCTTTAGAATAAGAGATAGAGAAGGCTGCATGGCTTTAGAATAAGAGAGAGAGAAGGCTGCATGGCTTTAGAATAAGAGAGAGAGAAAGCTGCATGGTTTTAGAATAAGAGAGAGAGAGAGAGAGAGAGGGAGAGAGGGAGAAGCAGAGATCTCCTGTCTACAGCCAGAGAAAGCTAACTTGTTAACTTGAAACATAGACGAGAAAGTTCACTTGTTAACTTGAGACATGGACGAGAATGTTAACTTGTAAACTTGAGAAATGGAGGAGAAAGTTAACTTGTAAACTTGAGACATGGAGGAGAAAGTTAACTTGTAAACTTGAGAAATGGAGGAGAAAGTTAACTTGTAAACTTGAGACATGGAGGAGAAAGTTAACTTGTAAACTTGAGAAATGGAGGAGAAAGTTAACTTGTAAACTTGAGACATGGAGGAGAAAGTTAACTTGTAAACTAGAGAAATGGAGGAGAAAGTTAACTTGTAAACTAGAGAAATGGAGGAGAAAGTTAACTTGTAAACTTGAGACATGGAGGAGAAAGTTAACTTGTAAACTTGAGACATGGAAGAGAAAGTTAACTTGTAAACTAGAGAAATGGAGGAGAAAGTTAACTTGTAAACTAGAGAAATGGAGGAGAAAGTTAACTTGTAAACTTGAGAAATGGAGGAGAAAGTTAACTTGTAAACTAGAGAAATGGAGGAGAAAGTTAACTTGTAAACTTGAGAAATGGAGGAGAAAGTTAACTTGTAAACTAGAGAAATGGAGGAGAAAGTTAACTTGTAAACTAGAGAAATGGAGGAGAAAGTTAACTTGTAAAATTGAGAAATGGAGGAGAAAGTTAAATTGTAAACTTGAGAAATGGAGGAGAAAGTTAACTTGTAAACTTGAGAAATGGAGGAGAAAGTTAACTTGTAAACTTGAGAAATGGAGGAGAAAGTTAACCTGTAAACTTGAGAAATGGAGAAGAAAGTTAACTTGTAAACTTGAGAAATGGAGGAGAAAGTTAACTTGTAAACTTGATACATGGAGGTGGAAGTTGATACTTATAAACGGAAACTAGCAGAAACCTTCAGAATTGACTTTGTGCTATTTTCTAGGTATGGAATAAGAAATATTCTTGTGACAGTTAGTTGCCGTGGTGATTGAGGTCAGAGGTCTTGTGAAATTCTGACTCTCTCTCTCTCTCTCTAGTTTAAGGCTTGATTAATGGAAACTGAAACACCGCGGGAATGGCTTCCCTCTCAACACAGAGGCAATATTCGAAAAGTTCAAAGTTGAAGAGGAGACTCCATGCAGCGAGTCCTGCACCAGCGTTCTCTTGTTATTTCGCTGTTGCTATTCTCTTGCAAATAACTGCTTGGCTGACGGGCATATTTTTTTTATTGCTGAATTATCTATCGCTTACACTTGATGGGAACTATTAGCAAACATACTCTTAGTTGAATGTTGCGGCTTGTAGCAGAGTATATATGTGACTGTCCTTAATGCAGTGAAGTCGGATTCTGATTTTGAATCTTTGAATATTTATATATCTTCTCATAACTGTGGGCTCAGACGATGTGCGATCATTTTAAACGTAGAGTTTTAGACAATATATCAAGAACAGATGAGAAAGTATTCATAGATTAGTCTATATAAAATCAAGAGATTAGATGAGAAAGTATTCATTGGTTAGTTTACATAACATCAAGAGATTAGATGAGAAAGTATTCATAGATTGGTTTACATAAAATCAAGAGATTCGATGAGAAAGTATTCATAGATTAGTTTACAAAAAATCAATAGATTAGACGAGAAAGTATTCATAGATTAGCTTAAATAACATCAAGAGATAAGACGAACATGGAAATTAAAAGAGAAAAATGTACAGAAGAAACAGAAAAAACCCTGCCATTGCAAAACAAACATTATAAAATTTAAAACATTACCAAATTTAAAACCATTTTTTTTCTACTTTATGTCATTCCTGTTTGTCTCTTCAAACTTGATTTTAAATTTGTTCGAAATTCTTATGCTATTTTATCTTCATTCAATTTCTTGACAATATCTGTGGTGTGATCTGATGCGCCTCGCCCTGCAAGTATATATTGTTTATCTTCGGCTTCTGTCTTTTAAAACACTGTAGTGTCAGGTACCCACTTCTATGACTGCATGTGTTGGAGGAGGCAGGGGGAGGGGAGATCAGCAACCCACAACTTACGAGTGGGAACTCCGGTCAGTATCGACTAGTCTACCCCGTGCCCCTCAGTCAGTCAGAAGAGATTTATTGTTTCGTATGGAAGAGATTTATTGTTTTGTATAGAAGAGATTTATTGTTTCGTATGGAAGAGATTTATTGTTTCGTATGGAAGAGATTTATTGTTTTGTATGGAAGAGATTTATTGTTTTGTATGGAAGAGATTTATTGTTTTGTATGGAAGAGATTTATTGTTTTGTATGGAAGAGATTTATTGTTTTGTATGGAAGAGATTTACTGTTTTGTATGGAAGAGATTTACTGTTTTGTATGGAAGAGATTTATTGTTTTGTATGGAAGAGATTTACTGTTTTGTATGGAAGAGATTTATTGTTTTGTATGGAAGAGATTTACTGTTTTTTATGGAATAGATTTATTGTTTTGTATCTTCCTTGTAAAGAGAACGTTTTGTTCAAGAGCTCGGCGATAAACATCACTTTAGAGGAGTATAAAGCAAACTTGTGATAGGTAATCGTTTTGTGAAATGTGAAGTTTCTGTACAATGTAAGAAACAATATCGTAGTGAAAGGTCAGCTCATCCGGAACAGGAAGTGCATAAGAATATGGTGATGTTAGAAGTAGATACGTATATGGTGATGTTGGAAGTAGATAAGTAAAGATAATGTTGGAAGTAGATAAGTATAAGATAATGTTGGAAGTAGATAAGTATAAGATAATGTTGGAAGTAGATAAGTATAAGATAATGTTGGAAGTAAATAAGTATATGGTGATGTTGGAAGTAAATAAGTATATGATGATGTTGGAAGTAAATAAGTATATGATGATGTTGGAAGTAAATAAGTATATGGTGATGTTGGAAGTAGATAAGTATAAACGGAAACTAGCAGAAACCTTCAGAATTGACTTTGTGCTATTTTCTAGGTTTGGAATAAGAAATATTCTTGTGACAGTTAGTTGCCATGGTGACTGAGGTCAGAGGTCTTGTGAAATTCTAAAGTGAGCTCTCTCTCTCTCTCTCTCTCTCTCTCTCTCTCTCTCTCTCTCTCTCTCTAGTTTAAGGCTTGATTAATGGAAACTGAAACACCGCGGGAATGGCTTCCCTCTCAACACAGAGGCAATATTCGAAAAGTTCAAAGTTGAAGAGGAGACTCCATGCAGCGAGTCCTGCACCAGCGTTCTCTTGTTATTTCGCTGTTGCTATTCTCTTGCAAATAACTGCTTGGCTGACGGGCATATTTTTTTATTGCTGAATTATCTATCGCTTACACTTGATGGGAACTATTAGCAAACATACTCTTAGTTGAATGTTGCGGCTTGTACCGGAGTATATATGTGACTGTCCTTAATGCAGTGAAGTTGGATTCTGATTTTGAATCTTTGAATATTTATATATCTTCTCATAACTTTGGGCTCAGACGATGTGCGATCATTTTAAACGTAGAGTTTTAGACAATATATCAAGAATAGATGAGAAAGTATTCATAGATTAGTCTATATAAAATCAAGAGATTAGATGAGAAAGTATTCATTGGTTAGTTTATATAACATCAAGAGATTAGATGAGAAAGTATTCATAGATTGGTTTACATAAAATCAAGAGATTCGATGAGAAAGTATTCATAGATTAGTTTACAAAAAATCAATAGATTAGACGAGAAAGTATTCATAGATTAGCTTAAATAACATCAAGAGATAAGACGAACATGGAAATTAAAAGAGAAAAATGTACAGAAGAAACAGAAAAAACCCTGCCATTGCAAAACAAACATTATAAAATTTAAAACATTACCAAATTTAAAACCATTTTTTTCCACTTTATGTCATTCCTGTTTGTCTCTTCAAACTTGCTTTTAAATTTGTTCGAAATTCTTATGCTATTCTATCTTCATTCAATTTCTTGACAATATTTGTGGTGTGATCTGATGCGCCTCGCCCTGCAAGTATATATTGTTTATCTTCGGCTTCTGTCTTTTAAAACAGTGTAGTGTCAGGTACCCACTTCTATGACTGCATGTGTTGGAGGAGGCAGGGGGAGGGGAGATCAGCAACCCACAACTTACGAGTGGGAACTCCGGTCAATATCGACTAGTCTACCCCCGTGCCCCTCAGTCAGTCAGAAGAGATTTATTGTTTCGTATGGAAGAGATTTATTGTTTTGTATGGAAGAGATTTATTGTTTCGTATGGAAGAGATTTATTGTTTCGTATGGAAGAGATTTATTGTTTTGTATGGAAGAGATTTATTGTTTTGTATGGAAGAGATTTATTGTTTTGTATGGAAGAGATTTATTGTTTTGTATGGAAGAGATTTATTGTTTTGTATGGAAGAGATTTACTGTTTTGTATGGAAGAGATTTACTGTTTTGTATGGAAGAGATTTATTGTTTTGTATGGAAGAGATTTACTGTTTTGTATGGAAGAGATTTACTGTTTTGTATGGAATAGATTTATTGTTTTGTATCTTCCTTGTAAAGAGAACGTTTTGTTCAAGAGATCGGCGATAAACATCACTTTAGAGGAGTATAAAGCAAACTTGTGATAGGTAATCGTTTTGTGAAATCTGAAGTTTCTGTACAATGTAAGAAACAATATCGTAGTGAAAGGTCAGCTCATCCGGAACAGGAAGTGCATAAGAATATGGTGATGTTAGAAGTAGATACGTATATCGTGATGTTGGAAGTAGATAAGTATAAGATAATGTTGGAAGTAGATAAGTATAAGATAATGTTGGAAGTAGATAAGTATAAGATAATGTTGGAAGTAGATAAGTATAAGATAATGTTGGAAGTAAATAAGTATATGGTGATGTTGGAAGTAAATAAGTATATGATGATGTTGGAAGTAAATAAGTATATGGTGATGTTGGAAGTAGATAAGTATATGGTGATGTTGGAAGTAGATAAATATATGGTAATGATGGAAGTAGATAAGTATATGGTGATGATGGAAGTAGATATGTATACAGTGATGATGGAAGTAGATAAGTGTATGGTGATGTTGGAAGTAGATACGAATATGGTGATGTTGGAAGTAGATAAATTTATGGTGATGTTGGAAGTAGATAAGTATATGGTGATGTTGGAAGTAGATAAGTATATGGTGATGTTGGAACTAGATAAATATATGGTGATGTTGGAAGTAGATAAGTATATGGTGATGTTGGAAGTAGATAAGAATATGATGATGTTGGAAGTAGATAAGTATATGGTGATGTTGGAAGTAGATAAATTTATGGTGATGTTGGAAGTAGATAAGTATATGGTGATGTTGGAAGTAGATAAGTATATGGTGATGTTGGAAGTAGATAAGTATATGGTGATGTTGGAAGTAGATAAGTATATGGTGATGTTGTTGGTCAAGTATAAACGGCCTTGACAAAGTACGGTATTGTACACATAGTAACACTAGGTAAAGTCGACTTTCTGACTAAACTTATTATGTCAGCTGTCTGACTGTTGTAATACAATCAGTTTCTGACGGCTGTAACAAAATCAGTTTTCTGAGTTCTGTTACAAAATCAATTTTTTTAGTGTTGTAATAAAATCAGTTTTCTGAGTGATGTATCAAAATCAGTTTTTTTAGTGCTGTAACAAAATCAGTTTCTGACTGCTGTAACAAAATCAGTTTCTGACTGCTGTACCAAAATAAGTTTTCTGAGTGCTGTAACAAAATCAGTTTCTTTTTTTATTGTTGTAACAAAATCAGTTTCTGACGGCTGTACCAAAATCAGTTTTCTGAGTGCTGTAACAAAATCAGTTTTTTTATTGTTGTAACAAAATCAGTTTCTGACTGTTGTAATAAAACCAGTTTTGTGAGTGTTGAAGTAGAATAAGGTCTCTGACTGAATTAATTTAGTCTGTATGATGTATGGCTGTCAAGTCACATTTCAGATCTGATAAAGCCACCTTATTGACAGAACTAATGAAGTCAACTTACTGACAGAACTAATGAAGTCAACTTACTGACTGAACTAATGAAGTCAAATTATTGACTGACCTAATGAAGTCAACTTACTGACTGAACTAATTAAGTCAACTTACTGACAGAACTAATGAAGTCAACTTACTGACAGAACTAATGAAGTCAACTTACTGACTGAACTAATGAAGTCAACTTACTGACAGAACTAATGATGTCAACTTACTGACAGAACTAATGAAGTCAACTTACTGACAGAACTAATGAAGTCAACTTACTGACATAACTAATGAAGTCAACTTACTGAACTAATCAAGTTAACTTATTTACTGAATTAATGAAGTTAACTTACTGACAGCATCTGCGTCAACTTGTCGAATGTTAATGACAAGCATGGCACAAGTGACGAAGGCACACAGTCTCAGATACTTGTAGTCTGGTTCCAGGAACGCCATCTTCTTCTTCAAAATGATGTCTCCAGCGACCTCAATCTGTCTCTCGCTCTCTCTCTCTCTCTCTCTGAACCAAAACACGATTACTGTCCCCTGCACCAGCAAAAAGCCCAGGGTATATTCAGATATCCAAGTATCGCTTATCGCGACTACGCTTGAAATGGTACAGCTCGCTTGTTTCGCTCAATAAGTATCGAAGGTGAGGACAGGCAGGTAATTGTATGATTCGTGCCCCTGGCTGGAGTTTCAGTGATCGATTTCTGTATCCGAGAGATAGATTACCTGCAAGGTTTAGGGTGAGCGTCTTAAAGTTCTGGAAATTTGTCAATCAGGAAGAAGGGGTGGGGCGGAAGGGAGGTTTGGGTGGAGTGGGAGTCAAGGGCGCGGATGGGAAGACAGTGTCAACAGAACAGAGAAGAAGATGGAATAGGAAGGTAAGTAGAGACAAGAAGAAGGTGGAATAAGGCAAGGAAGAAAAGACAAAAAGAAGATGAAATAAGACAAGTAAGACCAGACAAAAAGATGATGAAATAAGACAAATAAATAGAAGATGATGAAATAAGACAAGTAAGACCAGACAAGAAGATGATGAAATAAGACAAGTAAGACCAGACAAGAAGATGATGAAATAAGACAAGTAAGACCAGACAAGAAGATGATGAAATAAGACAAGTAAGACCAGACAAGAAGATGATGAAATAAGACAAGTAAAAACAGACAAAAGGAAGATGAAATAAGACAAATAAGAACAGACAAGAAGATGATGAAATAAGACAAGTAAAAACAGACAAAAGGAAGATGAAATAAGACAAATAAGAACAGAAAAGAAGATGATGAAATAAGACAAGTAAAAACAGACAAAAGGAAGATGAAATAAGACAGTTAAATAGAAGATGATGAAATCAGACAAGTAAGAACAGACAAGAAAAAAAAATAGCTAGAGATGGAGCCGGATAGGCAGACACTGCAGAAATGAGTGAAAGAGGCAGAAGAAATGAGTGAAAGAGGCAGAAGAAATGAAGTCAACTTACTGAACTAATCAAGTTAACTTATTTACTGAATTAATGAAGTTAACTTACTGACAGAACTAATGAAGTCAACTTACTGACTGAACTAATGAAGTTAACTTACTGAACTAATCAAGTTAACTTATTTACTGAATTAATGAAGTTAACTTACTGACAGCATCTGCGTCAACTTGTCGAATGTTAATGACAAACATAGCACAAATGACGAAGGCACACAGTCTCAGATATTTGTAGTCTGGTTCCAGGAACGCCATCTTCTTCTTCAAAATGATGTCTCCAGCGACCTCAATCTGTCTCTCGCTCTCTCTCTCTCTCTGAACCAAAACACGATTACTGTCCCCTGCACCAGCAAAAAGCCCAGGGTATATTCAGATATCCAAGTATCGCTTATCGCGACTACGCTTGAAATGGTACAGCTCGCTTGTTTCGCTCAATAAGTATCGAAGGTGAGGACAGGCAGGTAATTGTATGATTCTTGCCCCTGGCTGGAGTTTCAGTGATCGATTTCTGTATCCGAGAGATAGATTACCTGCAAGGTTTAGGGTGAGCGTCTTAAAGTTCTGGAAATTTGTCAATCAGGAAGAAGGGGTGGGGCGGAAGGGAGGTTTGGGTGGAGTGGGAGTCAAGGGCGCGGATGGGAAGACAGTGTCAACAGAACAGAGAAGAAGATGGAATAGGAAGGTAAGTAGAGACAAGAAGAAGGTAGAATAAGGCAAGGAAGAAAAGACAAAAAGAAGGTGAAATAAGACAAGTAAGACCAGACAAGAAGATGATGAAATAAGACAAATAAGAACAGACAAGAAGATGATGAAATAAGACAAGTAAAAACAGACAAAAGGAAAATGAAATAAGACAAATAAGAACAGACAAGAAGATGATGAAATAAGACAAGTAAAAACAGACAAAAGGAAGATGAAATAAGACAGTTAAATAGAAGATGATGAAATCAGACAAGTAAGAACAGACAAGAAAAAAAAATAGCTAGAGATGGAGCCGGATAGGCAGACACTGCAGAAATGAGTGAAAGAGGCGGAAGAAATGAGTGAAAGAGACTGAAGAAATGACTGAAAGAGACGGAAGAAATGACTGAAAGAGACGACAGAAATGACTGAAAGAGACGACAGAAAAATGTGACAGAGAGAAATTGAATCGTGCAGAATTCTTATTCATAAAACATGGAAGAAGAAGAAGAAACAAAATGCAGCGCTTACATATGCACACAAACACATTCTAAATAAATGGATTCTTTCATTTAATACGTGGCGTGCAAGATAGCATTGGTGATCATGTTTCTCCATCTTGCTTGGTCCTTGGTGTTTCTGATTTTAATACAGATGCTTTTCTTTCTCATTGCCACTTGATTATTCCAGTGAGAGAATTTTATCTTGGCCTTCCGTTTTTCTTTTTTCCCTTGAATTTTCCGGTCATTACTAGGTCCTCTAACTTCTGTCTTCTCATAACATGTCTAAGTTTTCTAACTTGTCTTCTCATAACATGTCTAAGTTATCTAACTTGTCTTCTCATAACATGTCTAAGTTATCTAACTTGTCTTCTCATAACATGTCTAAGTTATCTAACTTGTCTTCTCATAACATGTCCAAGTTCTCTAACTTCTATCTTCTCATGACATGTCCAAGTTCTCTAACTTCTGTCTTCTCATAACATGTCCAAGTTCTCTAACTTCTGTCTTCTTATGACATGTCCAAGTTCTCTAACTTCTGTCTTCTTATGACATGTCCAAGTTCTCTAACTTCTGTCTTCTCATGACATGTCCAAGTTCTCTAACTTCTGTCTTCTCATGGCCTGTCCAAATTCTCTAACTTCTGTCTTCTCATGGCCTGTCCAAGAAATTTTGACCGTCTTTTTCTTATCACTGTGACCAGTTTTTGTTTGTTTGTTTGTTCTGAAACTTCTTTGAGGACCTCTTTGTTCTTCTGTCTGCCCAGAGTATTTCTTGCTTCTTTGTCCAAAATTATTATAACCATCCAATCCAATAATTCAATCAAGCTCAATTACTGATCACAATATTGACACCTGTGTGACAGTAGAAACAATACTGAACACGGCCAGCTATTTCAAAACAGAAACAGCCCACTCATGCACTTACCTACTTCGGCGGACCCAGAAAATCTCGGCCCACGGGACCTGACAAGACACCCTGACTGACAGGTGAGCGTAATGACACCAGATCTGTGAACTGCCTGCTCCTGCAACCGCCTTTATAAGGTCACTGCCAATCAAGGGCGGAACCGGCCTGTCCTTTTGTAGATGAAAGGGCATTATGAATAGATTTAGCTTCAAGATTTACTTTACTTAACACGCACACACCTGCACACACACACACACACCTGCAGCATGCAGATAAGATATCTGGTAAGCAACATACAGGCAGGAAACTATGCGTGACCTTCAAGG
The DNA here is from genome assembly GCA_009760885.1 of Achatina immaculata. NCBI lineage: Eukaryota > Metazoa > Mollusca > Gastropoda > Stylommatophora > Achatinidae > Lissachatina > Lissachatina immaculata. Next base: position 15,166,066 of record CM019693.1, on the reverse strand, counting down.
CAGTAATGTCGCTGGTTCATGTATTCCCTGCCAACAGGTTATTGTACCTTTCAGCTTCGTCTTCATCGAAAGAGTAAAGACAGGAGAGTTTTATACTTGGTTTAGGGGAGGTTGGGGAGGGGGTTGCCTCATTTTCTTGCTTAAACTTTAAGACACCCCACCCCCAATGCAACAACCCGGCCACAGCCAAGCCGTGTACCCTAGATAAATATTTTTCAGGTTGTAAGTGTTTAAAAATAATTAACTGTCCTCTTTTGAATAATGTCTATGTACATAATTACTTAAGCGTGAATATAGTTACGTAAGTGTGAATGTAGTTACGTAAAAATGTTAGTTTTTTTGTACTGGAAACATACAATAATATGAACACATATTGGCAAGCTGTATTTATATGTCATGCTATGCCTACACGTCAGACTGTGCCTACATGTCATGCTGTGCTTACATATCATGCTGTGCCCACACATCATGCTGATCCTACATGTCATGATGTGCCTACATTTCAGACTGTGCCTACACGTCATACTGTACCTACATGTCAGACTATGCCTACATTTCATGCTCTGCCTACATGTCATGCTGTGCTTACATGTCATGCTGTACCTATGTGTCCGAATGTGCCTACATGTCATGCTGTGCCTACATGTCAAACTGTTCCTACATGTCATGCTGTGCTACATGTCATGCTGTGCCTACAAGTCAGATTGTTCCTACATGTCATGCTGTGCCTACATGTCAGATTGTTCCTACATGTCATGCTGTGCCTACATGTCATGCTGTGCCTACAAGTCAGACTGTTCCTACATGTCATGCTGTGCTACATGTCATGCTGTGCCTACAAGTCAGATTGTTCCTACATGTCATGCTGTGCCTACATGTCATGCTGTGCCTACAATCAGACTGTTCCTACATGTCATGCTGTGCCTACAAGTCAGACTGTTCCTACATGTCATGCTGTGCCTACAAGTCAGACTATGCCTACATGTCATGCTGTGCCTACAAGTCAGACTGTTCCTACATGTCATGCTGTGCCTACAAGTCAGACTATTCCTACATGTCATGCTGTGCATACAAGTCAGACTATGCCTACATGTCATGCTGTGCCTACAAGTCAGACTGTTCCTACATGTCATGCTGTGCTACATGTCATGCCGTGCCTACAAGTCAGACTGTTCCTACATGTCATGCTGTGCCTACAAGTCAGACTGTTCCTACATGTCATGCTGTGCCTACAAGTCATGCTGTACCTATGTGTCCGAATGTGCCTACATGTCATGCTGTGCCTACATGTCAAACTGTGCCTATATGTCATGCTGTGCCTACAAGTCAGACTGTTCCTACATGTCATGCTGTGCTACATGTCATGCTGTGCCTACAAGTCAGATTGTTCCTACATGTCATGCTGCGCCTACAAGTCAGATTGTTCCTACATGTCATGCTGTGCCTACATGTCATGCTGTGCCTACAAGTCAGACTGTTCCTACATGTCATGCTGTGCCTACATGTCATGCTGTGCCTACAAGTCAGATTGTTCCTACATGTCATGCTGTGCCTACATGTCATGCTGTGCCTACAATCAGACTGTTCCTACATGTCATGCTGTGCCTACAATCAGACTGTTCCTACATGTCATGCTGTGCCTACAAGTCAGACTATGCCTACATGTCATGCTGTGCCTACAAGTCAGACTGTTCCTACATGTCATGCTGTGCCTACAAGTCAGACTATTCCTACATGTCATGCTGTGCATACAAGTCAGACTATGCCTACATGTCATGCTGTGCCTACAAGTCAGACTGTTCCTACATGTCATGCTGTGCTACATGTCATGCCGTGCCTACAAGTCAGACTGTTCCTACATGTCATGCTGTGCCTACAAGTCAGACTGTTCCTACATGTCATGCTGTGCCTACAAGTCAGACTGTTCCTACGTGTCATGCTGTGCTTACATGTCATGCTGTGCCTACAAGTCAGACTGTTCCTACATGTCATGCTGTGTCTACACTTGTAGAATTATCACACAGAATCTACAAGCAATCAGAATATCCTGATGCGGTTGTATCTCCCCGTCATAATCTCTCTAGTTTCACTGTTCATGTCTATTACTTGCTCTCTAGTTTCATTATTCATGTCTATTACTTGCTCTCTAGTTTCATTGTTCATGTCTATCACTTGCTCTCTAGTTTCATTGTTCATGTCTATCACTTGCTCTCTAGTTTCATTGTTCATGTCTATCACTTGCTCTCTAGTTTCATTGTTCATGTCTATCACTTGCTCTCTAGTTTCATTGTTCATGTCTATCACTTGCTCTCTAGTTTCATTGTTCATGTCTATCACTTGCTTTCTAGTTTTATTGTTCATGTCTATCACTTGCTTTCTAGTTTTATTGTTCATGTCTATCACTTGCTCTCTAGTTTCATTGTTCATGTCTATCACTTGCTTTCTAGTTTTATTGTTCATGTCTATCACTTGCTCTCTAGTTTCATTGTTCATGTCTATCACTTGCTCTCTAGTTTCATTGTTCATGTCTGTCGCTTGCTTCTTTTTTTAATGTCCAAGGCTCTACACTATAACAGAGTGTGCGCGGAGTGTACATAGTGTGTGCCTGTGGAGTGTACAGAATGTGAGTGGAGTGTACTTAGAGGAGAGTGGAGTGTACATAGGAGTGTAGAGTGTATATAGTGTAGTGTGGAAAATGCATATAGGATTGTGAAATGTACATAAAGGAGTATGGAGTTACAGAGGAGTGTGGAGTGTACGGAGAAGTTTGAAGTGTCTTGAGGGTTTTGAAGGCTACATTTAGGTGTGGAGTATACATATAGGAGTGTGGAGTATACATATAGGAGTGTGGAGGACACATATAGGAATGTGGAGGAGACATATAGGAGTTTGGAGGATACATATAGGAATGTGGAGGATACATATAGGAGTGTGGAGGATACATATAGGAGTGTGGAGGATACATAAAGGAGTGTGGAGGATACACTTCTGAAATGTATATAGGAGTGTGGAGGATACACTTCTGAAATGTATATATAGGAGTGTGGAGGATACATATAAGAGTGTGGAGGATACATATAGAAGTGTGGAGGATACACTTCTGAAATGTATATATAGGAGTGTGGAGTGTACGCTTCTGAAATGTACATATAGGAGTGTGGAGTGTACACTTCTGAAATGTATATATAGGAGTGTGGAGCGTACAGTTCTGAAATGTACAAATAGGAATGTGGAGGATACACTTCTGAAATGTATATATAGGAGTGTGGAGTGTACACTTCTGAAATGTATATATAGGAGTGTGGAGTGTACACTTCTGAAATGTATATATAGGAGTGTGGAGTGTACACTTCTGAAATGTATATATAGGAGTGTGGAGTGTACACTTCTGAAATGTATATATAGGAGTGTGGAGTGTACACTTCTGAAATGTACATATAGGAGTGTGGAGGATACATATAGGAATGTGGAGGATACATATAAGAATGTGGAGGATACATATAGGAATGTGGAGGATACATATAAGAGTGTGGAGGATACACTTCTGAAATGTACATATAGGAATGTGGAGGATACATATAGGAGTATGGAGGATACATATAGGAGTGTGGAGGATACATATAGGAATATGGAGGCTACATATAGGAGTGTGGAGGATACACTTTTGAAATGTACATATAGGAGTGTGGAGGATACATATAGGAGTGTGGAGGATACACTTCTGAAATGTACATATAGGAATGTGGAGGATACATATAAGAATGTGGAGGATACATATAGGAATGTGGAGGATACATATAGGAATGTGGAGGATACATATAGGAGTGTGGAGGATACACTTCTGAAATGTACATATAGGAATGTGGAGGATACATATAGGAGAATGGAGGATACATATAGGAGTGTGGAGGATACACTTCTGAAATGTACATATAGGATTGTGGAGGATACATATAGGAATATGGAGGATACATATATGAATGTGGAGGATACATATAGGAATGTGGAGGATACACTTCTGAAATGTACATATAGGAGTGTGGAGGATACATATAGGAGTGTGGACGATACACTTCTGAAATGTATATATAGGATTGTGGAGTGCACATTTCTGAAGTGTACATAACGTTTGATGAATTTTTACCTCAGTTATTTTCTTGTTTTGTTTGGAAATCTGCATCTCTCTATTGCAATTTTCTTCTTGTGATAATGTGTCATAGTTTCCATATCATATGTTAACATATGACCCATATATAAAGCATATCATATGTTAATATGTGATCCATATATAAACATATCATATATTAACATACGATCCATACAAAAAACATATCATATACTAACATACGACCCATATATAAAACATATCATATGTTAACATACGACCCATATATAAAACATGTAATATGTTAGCATATGACCAATATATAAAACAAATCATATGTTAACATATGGCCCATATATAAACATATCATATATTAATATATAAGCCATATATATATATATAGATATATATATATATAGCATGGTCTTGTAAGTAATGATTATAGCTGATATTATTATTATTATTAATGAATATTATTATGAAAATATACTGTAAACAAAATAGTAACATCGAATAGCGACAGAGAAAAATGGATAGGAAAGGAAGAAAAAGGTATAGAACTTCCATGGCACTAGAACAAGACACGGACAAAAGTAAACAGTGAATAGAAAATGACGAGACTCAGTGACACTGACATATAGGTAATACAAAGGAGGGACGCCAGATAGTAGGATGGTCCAGTGATAACAAAGCGGTGACCGGACGTTGATACGTGTAAACAAAATATAAAAGACAAATAGAAAAGGCAAACATAGTGGAAAGCGAGGACACAATACAACCTCCGACATGATATAGCAAGATAATGATTTGGGTAAATAACATTTTTATAAACAAAATTGACATAGACTGACACGCATGACACCTGTTAGGTGACACGCGTTAAGACTCTTTTATGACGCTATTGCACACGGTTCTTAAATAAAGGAGTAGACGACTCGGCCAGCTAACCAATTAAATAATTAGAGGCTTGGCCTGTTGGACAATTGACTTACGAGAGATAAGTCACGGGGCAGTTTGAATGACGGACATTCAGAACATTCCTGGGAACCAGTGGACATCTGAAGGGTGGAGCCAAAATACTTATTGGTTAAACCATCAAGCTGGACTTGAAGATAAAAAGACTAGGGGAGAGACAAGAGATGACCAGGAAGTACAGAAGTAGAAGAGAGGAAGAAGTACGGAAGTAGAGGAGAGGAAGAAGTACGGAAGTAGAGGAGAGAAAGTACAGAAGTAGAGGAGAGAAAGTACGGAAGTAGAGGAGAGGAAGAAGTACGGAAGTAGAGGAGAGGAAGAAGTACGGAAGTAGAGGAGAGGAAGAAGTACGGAAGTAGAGGAGAGGAAGAAGTACGGAAGTAGAGGAGAGAAAGTACGGTAGTAGAGGAGAGGAAGAAGTACGGAAGTAGAGGAGAGGAAGAAGTACGGAAGTAGAGGAGAGGAAGAAGTACGGAAGTAGAGGAGAGAAGAAGTACGGAAGTAGAGGAGAGAAAGTACGGAAGTAGAGGAGAAGAAGAAGTACGGAAGTAGAGGAGAGGAAGGAGTACGGAAGTAGAGGAGAGGAAGAAGTACGGAAGTAGAGGAGAGGAAGAAGTACGGAAGTAGAGGAGAGGAAGAAGTACAGAAGTAGAGGATACACTTCTGAAATGTATATATAGGCGTGTGGAGGATACATATAGGAATATGGAGGATACATATAGGAATGTGGAGGATACACTTCTGAAATGTACATATAGGAGTGTGGAGGATACATATAGGAGTGTGGAGGATACACTTCTGAAATGTACATATAGGAATGTGGAGGATACACTTCTGAAATGTACATATAGGAATGTGGAGGATACACTTCTGAAATGTATATATAGGAGTGTGGAGTGTACACTTCTGAAATGTACATATAGGAGTGTGGAGTGCACATTTCTGAAGTGTACATAACGTCTGATGAATTTTTACCTCAGTTATTTTCTTGTTTTGTTTGGAAATCTGCATCTCTCTATTGCAATTTTCTTCTTGTGATAATTTGTCATAGTTTCCATATCATATGTTAACATATGACCCATATATAAAGCATATCATATGTTAATATGTGACCCATATATAAACATATCATATATTAACATACGACCCATAGAAAAAAACATATCATATACTAGCATACGACCCATATATAAAACATATCATATGTTAACATATGACCCATATATAAAACATATAATATGTTAACATATGACCAATATATAAAACATATCATATGTTAACATATGGCCCATATATAAAAAAAAAGTAAAGATAGTCCCATAGCATTTCAAATGCCGTAGGGGGTGAAGCGTTAGAGACCTCATTATGCTGGGTCATCAGCGTATGAGGTAGGGTGACCAGTTCCTTTCCTTGCTGCCTTTGCTTCCCAGATTTTCTCTGGTACCCATTTTGCGAGGCTGGGTCGACCTCATGGCCGTATTGGTCGGAAAAGGGGTCCCGCTCAGCTGGGGATTCGAACCCTCGACCATTTGGTTGCTAGACGAGTGCTCTAACCACTACGCTAGCCGGCCCCCAATATATAAACATATCATATATTAATATATAAGCCATATATATATATAGGATGGTCTTGTAAGTAATGATTATAGCTGATATTATTATTATTATTATTATTAATGAATATGGTTATGAAAATATACTGTAAACAAAATAGTAACATCGAATAGCGACAGAGAAAAATGGATAGGAAAGGAAGAAAAAGGTATAGAACTTCCATGACACTAGAACAAGACGCGGACAAAAGTAAACAGTGAATAGAAAAAGACGAGACTCAGTGACACTGACATAGGTAATACAAAGGAAGGACGCCAGAAAGTAGGATGGTCCAGTGATAACAAAGCGGTGACTGGACGTTAATACGTGTAAACAAAATATAAAAGACAAAGGCAAACATAGAGGAAAGCGAGGACACAATATAACCTCCGACATGATATAGCAAGATAATGATTTAGGTAAATAACATTTTTATAAACAAAATTGACATAGACTGACACGCATGACACCTGTTAGGTGACACGCGTTAAGACTCTTTTATGACGCTATTGCACACGGTTCTTAAATAAAGGAGTAGACGACTCGGCCAGCTAACCAATTAAATATTTAGAGGCTTGGCCTGTTGGACAATTGACTCACGAGAGATAAGTCACAGGGCAGTTTGAATGACGGACAATCAGAACACTCATGGGAACCAGTGGACATCTGAAGGGTGGAGCCAAAATACTTATTGGTTAATCCATCAAGCTGGACTTGAAGATAAAAAGACTAGCGGAGAGACAGGAGATGACCAGGAAGTACAGAAGTAGAGGAGAGGAAGAAGTACGGAAGTAGAGGAGAGGAAGAAGTACGGAAGTACAGGAGAGAAGAGACAGAGGAAAAAGCTTGAAGACGGATGAACAGACCATCTAGGACGAAGAAGTACGGAAGTAGAGGAGAGAAGAGACAGAGGAGGAAGCTTGAAGACGGAGGAACAAAGACGGTCGGCGAATAGAGACCAGTCCAGACAAACAGAGAAGAACACCAGACGGAAGAACAGGCAAGAGAAGAACAGAAGGACAGACAAGCAGAGAAGAACACCAGACGGAAGAACAGGCAAGAGAAGAACAGAAGGACAAACAAGCAGAGAAGAACACCAGACGGAAGAACAGGCAAGAGAACAGAAGGACAAACAATCAGAGAAGAACACCAGACGGAAGAACAGGCAAGAGAAGAACAGAAGGACAAACAAGCAGAGAAGAACACCAGACGGAAGAACAGGCAAGAGAACAGAAGGACAAACAAGCAGAGAAGAACACCAGACGGAAGAACAGGCAAGAGAACAGAAGGACAAACAAGCAGAGAAGAACACCAGACGGAAGAACACCCTCCAGAGAAGACAAGAGGGAGAAAGAAGACGTAGGTAACAACAGATGGACAATTAGAGCAATAGATACTCAGGAAAAGCAGTTTTGAAGTAGTTTTAGGACAGATTGAAGATGTGTTTCAAGTGATTCAAGTGACTACAAAAAATTGACACTTTTGAAACTTCGAGTACAGTGATTTAGTTGTGTAACTGACTGACCAAGTGTTGCAGATCTGAAATAATACTGAGTTAGGAAATGTTCTCGTACCAAGTGTAGATTAGTGTGAAGTTGAGAACATTGAGAAATGCTGCATGTAGAATATGATGGTAAAATCCGGAATGGGGTGGGCATTATTATGTCAAATGTAGCTGCAAAGAGCCTTGTAGAATGGGAACCGGTGAACAGTCGTATAATAAGAGCACGATACAACCTACGACACGGAAGAATGACAATAATACAGTGTTATGCACCCACGAATGATGCAGATGATGATGTGAAAGACGACTTCTACCACCAACTACGACAAATCATCAACAAAGTCCCTAAACACGACATCCTAATTGCTATGGGGGACTTCAATGCTAAGGTAGGGAAGGATAATACCGACGTTGAAAAAGTGATGGGGAAAGAAGGAATTGACATGGTTAATCAGAATGGAGAAAGATTAATTGAAATATGTCTAACAGAGGGCATGGTCATTGGAGGCACAATATTCCCACACAAAGAGATACATAAAACAACATGGATATCTCCAGATGATAGAACTAGAAACCAGATAGATCATTTTGTATTAGAAAGCAATACAGACATCTCTCATGGATGTAAGGGCTATAGGGGTGCAGATGTCAATAGTGATTACATCCTGTGCATAGGGAAAATAAAACTAAAATTGAAAAGCCAACACAAGAAATCAGTACACAGAAAGATAAACAGCCACAGCCTACAAGAAGAAAATACTAACATTAATTTCAATCAGGAACTTGCCAATCATTCCAAAACACCCAGTGAAATGGAGGAGATAGGTATAGATGAATTATGGAATTCTTACAGCACAGCCATAATCACAGCAGCAAAAGCAAGCGCTGGACTGAAAAAACCAAATAGAAAAGCATGGATATCGGATAAAACATGGAAGTATATACATGAAAGACGAACAGTTAAATTAGACATGTTGAATGCAAAAACAGATCTTGGAAAAGATCTGGCGAAAGCAACATACAAAGAAATAGGTAAAAAGTTCAGCTAGAAGGGATAAAAGAGAATACATAGACAGTATGACGAAAGAGGCAGAAAAAGCAGCAAAAACAGGAGACAGCAAAACTTTATATAACGTACAAAAGAGGCTAACAGGTACTATTACATCTAAAGAAAGACCAATCCTTAGGAAAACTGGAACACTATTAACATCAAATAAAGACCAAAAGCAAAGATGGGCTGAACACTTCCAAGAAATACTCAATCGACCACACCCAAAAGAATTGTTAAACCTAGAAAGTGACTTACCACCCCCACAACTAAATGTCAACCTAGATGAAATTAAATTGCATGAAATTGAAACAGCAGTGAATTTAATGGCTAACAACAAAGCTGCAGGTGAAGATGAAATAACAGCCGAGATGCTAAAAGCTATCAATAGTGACAACATGAGACAACTACACAGAATGTTTAACAAGATTTGGAAAGAAGAGAAGGTCCCTTCTAATTGGAAGAAAGGAATCATTGTAAAAATACCAAAAAAAAGGCAACCTTAGTGACTGTAACAACTGGAGAGGAGTAATCTTAATATCAGTTGTGTTAAAAGTATTTTGCAAGGTCATTTTGAATAGACTCAAAGATATAGTGGATACTGCAATGAGAGAAGAACAAGCAGGATTTAGAAAAGGGAGAAGCTGTCTCGACCAGATCTTTACTCTAAGAATAATACTTGAAGAACATATTGAAAAGCAGAAACCATTAATACTGAACTTCATAGATTTTAAAAAGGCATTTGATAGCATACACAGAGATTCATTATGGAGAATTTTATGTATATATGGAATACCATCTAAAATTGTCAACATCATTAAGGACTTATACAATGGATATGTTTGTGCAGTCAAGACAGAAGAAGGGATGAGTGAATGGTTCCAGATTGAAACAGGTGTGAAACAAGGATGTATACTGTCTCCTTTACTTTTTGGGATTACAATAGACTTCATAATAAAAAAATGCTGCACAGGTAACACAGGTACTGACTGGGTACATGGGACCCAACTAGAAGATCTTGATTTTGCTGATGACATAACTCTTATCAGTAATAATGTGAATTCCATGCAAGAAAAAACAGATAGCCTGTCTTCACTGGCTAGCAAAATAGAACTTGAAATTAACAAGGACAAAACAAAAATAATGAAAATTCCTCTGAATCAAAATGGAAAAATATACATAGAAGGGACAGATATTGAAGAAGTCAATCAATTTTCATACCTTGGCAGCTACATAGACCAGGATGGTGACACTAGAAAGGAAGTTAGGATCAGAATTGCAAAAGCAGCATCAATCTTCAAGAATCTTGAGAACATATGGAATTCAAAAGTTATAAGCACAAAAAACAAGTTAAGACTATTCAATTCAAATGTAATATCCACCCTCATTTATGCATGCGAAAGCTGGAAAACAACTAAAGAAATAGAAAAGAAATTAGACTCTTTTTTTAAAACAAATGCCTAAGGAAAATACTCGGCATCAAGTGAAACGAATTCAAGACAGATGACTGAACAACAACCAGTCTCATGGGTGATTAGGAAAAGGAGATGGACATATGTTGGTCACTTGATGAGAAGAAATGATCAGAGAATCCCAAAACAAGCTATCAAGTGGAACACAGCAGGCCGAAGAAAAAGAGGCAGACCGCGTGAAACTCTGAAGAGGACATTATTAAGAGAGGCCAAATTAACACATATATAAAACATATCATATGTTAACATATGACCCACATATAAACATATCATATATTAACATACGGCCGTTATATAAAACTTATCATGTGTCCTATGTATAGGATATTATATTTCTCATATATAAGGCAATACACAGAGAGTGCATAGAGGAATATGGCGTGTACACAGAATACTGTGGAGTGTACACTGAGGAATGTGGAAAGTACAAAGAAGTGTGGATTCTGCATATAGGAGTGTGGAGTGTACAGAGTACGAGTCTTATGTCCCACATATAAGACACAGCTGATTACCCGGTGGTGCTTTGTAATTTATTTACCACAATCGTCTATTAGAATGGAATAGGAATGAATTCTATCCGTAGTGTAATATCGAAGTAATTTTAATTACAGGTATTTAAGTATAAGTACAGTATACAAATTATAGAGTAAAGTCTTGTACAAATTCACTATAATATTAATTTAATTCAAAACTTGATTATAAACAACATGTTTAGTTTTCTCTCCAGGAGCAAGAATAAATAAATTCTTGGGTGAACCCACCCTTGAGCAAGCAACATAAACTTGCTCGTGGAAGAAACATGGCGATCTCAAATCTATCTCTCTCTCCCTCTCTCTCTCCCTCTCTCTCTGATAAACAGGTAAATTATAGAAATGTATCAGTGATTTGTGTGGCTGATAGATGGGTAACGATAGAAATGTATAAGTGATTTGTGTGGTTGATAGACAGGTAACAATAAAAATGTATAAGAATTTGTGTGGTTGGTAGACAGGTAAGGGAAAGAAATGTATAAGTGATTAGTGTGGTTGAGAGACAGGTAACGATAAAAATGTATCTGTGATTAGTGTGGTTGATAGACAGGTAAAGAATAGAAATGTATCAGTGATTTGTGTGAACGATAGATAGATAATAATAGAAATGTATCAGTGATTGCTGAAAATACATCAAGTTTCACATCAAGTAAATGTCACAACAATCTTTAGCAAGTCGGGCATTTATCAGTTTATTTTCATTTTCTGATTTCAAAGTTTTGTCCCTGGCAGCAAGTATTGTGCTGATGATGCTGTGACAACTCTTGTCTACACACGCAAGGAGTTTGATAGAAAGATAGTTGCAGTAAAGAAGATCAGGTGCACTGCACTGATCATTTATCTTCCTCCTTTGGCTAGGATATTGTAATTGTTGGAGACTGCTACACCAGACGTGGCTTTCTTTATCTGTGGTATGAAAGTGAGTACCGCCAGCCAAGTGAAGGTCTTAGAAGAGAAGTATTACATATCACAATAGAATTAGAAATGTAAGCAGGTCAGAGTACATCACATGTAGCCAGATTTGGGAGACTGGACATCATTTTTATACTTAATAGGTGAAAAAAAAATCACACTATTATGTTATGTGAAGTGTAGTTATATTAATGTACATTTCTTATATTAATGCATATTTCTTATATTAATTCACATTTGTTATAGTAATTCACATTTCTTATAGCGTCCAGTTTTCTTTATTTGTTCTTTGGGCCAAAAACGTCCATTAATTTTCTTTTAATAATACAGTACAATACATTCATTCATTCATTTGCATGTCCCTTGCGGAACTTTGCCTCCCAAACAGCACTCCTGTAGGCCCCTCGTTTGTGAGCAAGATGGCCTGCTGCTGCTGCTGCTGCTGCATCTATTTGCAGATCGTCAACGATGTCTTTCAGCCATCTTCGTTTTGGTCTTCCTCTTTTTCTGTTTCTCATTATGTATCCTTCCAATACAGTCTTCTCTAAATTATCATGATGTTTAATGTGTCCAAAATATTTCAGTTTTCTCTCTTTAATCCTCTTTACTAGCCAGCCTTCATCAGTACAATACAATACAATAATACAATACAATACAGTACAATTCAATACAATAAAATATAGAGCAATTCAATACAGTACAATACAATACAATATAGTACGATATAGTACAATACAATACAATATAGTACAATATAGTACAATACAACATAATATAATACAATACTATGAAAAGGACTTATTGTGATATGATATAATGCAGTATTATGTGATGTAATGCAATGTAATATGATAGTGATATGATATAATATATGATATGATATACTCTTAGATAAATTAATGCAGACAGAAAAAAGTAAAAACTATAAGGAAGAATACAAACTCTCCAGACACAAGTGAAAAAACCTAAATATGTTATCTGGTAAAGCACGTTCATATTTATCACAAGTTGCACAAAACTGACAAGGAGACAGCACAGAACTTAGTCCACACAACACATTCGCTCTTTCGCATACTTACTCTTACATACATTCACTCTATCACATATTTACTCTCGCACATTCACTCTATCAGACATTTACTCTCGCACGTTCACTCTATCACACATTCATTTCAAATTTGCTCTCACACACATTCACTCTATCACACACTCACTTCAAACTTACTTTCTCACACTCTCACACATTCACTCTATCACAGCTGTTCCTCCTATATTCCAGCTGCTCAATCAACCGTAACGGTTTCCTTTTCAGGCAGTAGTTGGAACTAACAGGCGGGGAGCCACTGAACCGGGACAGAAGTTTGTACTACAAGCAGACATTTTACAAGCAGACATTCCTATGACCAGACATTGCTAAAACTAGACGCTACTACATTCACGGTTTGGAGCGCAAAATGGCACAGATGGTTGCACTTTACGTCACGGCACTTGACAGCGCCGCGTTCCGCGTGAAAGAGCAACCAATGAAACCCCAAGACCCGGATGTGAAGTTTAGCGTGCGTGGAGATCAGAGATAATCTGGAATAAGAAGATCAACTTTTGGAAGTTTACTTTCTGCTTCAATTAAACTCTTAGTTTTGCCCATGTCAGGTCACCTTCAAAGTTTCAGATGTTTCGTGATAAGAAAAACAACTGAAGGTCATGCAAGAGTTCCCCCGTGCTAGATACGACTTGTAGGCAATCTTCACGTTACCTTCCGCTCTGCGCGTGACAAATTTATACGATCTTTTGTCAAAGATCTCACAGAAGGTGAGGGACTAGCAGAGTCAAAGATTTAGACAAATTTCAGAAGATGAGGGACTAGTAGAGTCAAAGATTTAGACAAATTTCAGAAGATGAGGGACTAGTAGAGTCCAAGAGTTAGATAATTTTCAGAAGATGAGGGACTAGTAGAGTCAAAGATTTAGACAAATGTCAGAATGTGACGGATTAGTAGAGTCAAAGATTTAGACAAATTTCAGAATGTGAGAGATTAGTACAGTCAAAGATTTAGACAAATTTCAGAAGATGAGGGACTAGCAGAGTAAAAGATTTAGATAAATTTCAGAAGATGAGAGACTAGTAGAGTCAAAGATTTAGATAAATTTCAGAAGATGAGGGACTAGTAGAGTCAAAGATTTAGATAAATTTCAGAAGATGAGAGACTAGTAGAGTCAAAGATTTAGACATATTTCAGAAGATGAGAGACTAGTAGAGTCAAAGATTTAGACATATTTCAGAAGATGAGGGACTAGTAGAGTCAAAGATTTAGATAAATTTTAGAATGTGAGGGATTAGTAGAGTCAAAGATTTAGACAATTTTTAAATCTTGTATTCTAAAGTCCTCCGCGCACCGACAAGGATGGTTGTTTGGGAGATTAAAGTCTTTAATATAAGTTGTAGGTCATTGACTGCAGCCAGAAACACTTGCCCAACATTGTAGTGTAGAGAGTTCACTGCAAACACTTGATCATTGTAGTAGAGAGAGTACACTACAAACATTTGATCAATGTAGTAAATAGAGTTCACTGCAAACATTTGATCTTTGTAGTAGAGAGAGTTCAGTACAAACACTTGGTATTGGTAGTACAGAGAGTTCACTACAATCACTTGGTCATTATAGTAGAGAGCGTTCACTACAAATACTTGATCATTGTAGTAGATAGACCTTACTACACAGAATTGATCAATGTAGTATAGATATCTCACTACAAACACTTGGTCATTTTAGAAGAGAGCGTTCACTACAAAACTGTATTCACTGTAGTAGACAGAGTAAGCTGCAGTCACTGCACCGTTGTATTAGACATTGTTAATTACAAACATTTGGTCATTGCAGTAGAATGGGTTCACTACAAACACTTGGTCATTGCAGTAGAATGGGTTCACTACAAACACTTGGTCATTGCAGTAGAATGGGTTCACTACAAAAATTTGGTCATTGCAGTAGAATGGGTTCTCTACAAACACTTGGTCATTGCAGTAGAATGGGTTCACTACAAACATTTGGTCATTGCAGTAGAATGGGTTCACTACAAAAATTTGGTCATTGCAGTAGAATGGGTTCACTACAAACATTTGGTCATTGCAGTAGAATGGGTTCACTACAAACACTTGGTCATTGCAGTAGAATGGGTTCACTACAAACACTTGGTCATTGTAGTAGAATGGGTTCACTACAAACACTTGGTCATTGCAGTAGAGAGAGTTCACTACACACACTTGATCATAGTAGCAGGGAGAGTTTATTACAAAAACTGAGTCATTGTAGTAGAGAGAGTTCACTACAAACACTTGATCATTGTAATAGAGAGGATTCACTACAAACACTTGTTCACTGTAGTAGAGAGAGTTCACTACAAACATTTGGTAATTGTAATATAGAGAGTTTACTACAAACACTTGGTCATTGCAGTAGAGAGAGTTCACTACACACACTTGATCATGGTAGTAGGGAGAGTTTACTACAAAAACCTGGTCATTGTAGTAGAGAGAGTTCACTACAAACTCTTGATCATTGTAGTAGTGAGAATTCAATTGAAATACTTGATCACTGTAGTAGAGAGAGTTCACTACAAACTCTTGATCATTGTAGTAGTGAGAGTTCAATTGAAATACTTGATCACTGTAGTAGAGAGAGTTCACTGCAAATACTTGGTTGCTGTAGTAGAGAGAGTTCTTTACAAACATTTGATCATTGTAGAGAGTGTACACTACAAACATTTGATCATTGTAGAGAGAGTACACTATAAACATTTGATCATTGTAGAGAGTGTACACTACAAACATTTGATCATTGTAGAGAGAGTACACTATAAACATTTGATCATTGTAGAGAGAGTTCACTACAAACATTTGGTCATTGTAGAGAAAGTACATTACAAACATTTGATCATTGTAGAGAGATTACACTACAAACATTTGATCATTGTAGAGAGAGTACACTACAAACATTTGATCATTGTAGAGAGAGTACACTACAAATATTTGATCATTGTAGAGAGAGTCACTACAAACATTTGATCATTGTAGAGAGAGTACACTACAAACATTTGATCATTGTAGAGAGAGTACACTACAAACATTTGATCATTGTAGAGAGAGTTCACTACAAACATTTGATCATTGTAGAGAGAGTTCACTACAAACGTTTGATCATTGTAGAGAGAGTACACTACAAACATTTAATCATTGTAGAGAGAGTTCACTACAAACATTTGATCATTGTAGAGAGAGTTCACTGATCTCTGACCATCAGTGAGAGTGCTCACAAACCAAAACTAGATCATTGCAGCAGAGAGAGTTTACTTTACTTTTGTATTTCCTGGTATTTACTTATAGCAATGATGTGTTTATATACTTGTTATTTCCTGGTATTTACTTGTAGCAATGATGTGTTTATATACTTGTTATTTCCTGGTATTTACTTGTAGCAATGATGTGTTTATATACTTGTTATTTCCTGGTATTTACTTATAGCAAATGATGTGTTTATATACTTGTTATTTCCTGGTATTTACTTGTAGCAATGATATGTTTATATACTTGTTATTTCCTGATATTCACTTACATCAATGATGCATTTATATACTTGTTGACAGACAGTGATTGTTTAATTACATATTTATTTCTCACTCCATACTTATTTTTTTATTTATGATATTTTCAATTTACGATGGGCCGGCCCATTGGAAGGTAACTTGGTGGTCCGTCTGGCAGTTTGTACAGTCCACATACTTGCTACACACTCGGTGAACAATGTTTGATCACGAACTTCAGAGAGTGTAATTATTTCCAGACTATGGCACATTAATTATGAGAAAATTAATTAATCTGCATTGAAACTTGCGTCAAGACTATGAGTGTGCACTACACTGAATGTAACTGACGGAGCAAACACTGAAAGAGAGATAGGTCATCTGCTGAAGCTGTTTTCATTCTCAAATAATGAACTCAAAAGTTTGTGCTCGTAGTTTTAGTGAGAAAGACTTCTTGTGAGTTCTGCAGAGCCGAGAAGGGCAGTCAGAAGGTGAGAAGCAGAGTAAGAAAAGCTTTTTTCCTGTTAAGTGAAAGCGATGTTCTGTAAGAAGTAAATTGCTTGTATATTTCTGTTAGAACATTCTAGGGTGGGTAACCATGGTGAATTATTGTGATGATGGTGGATGTTTGTGATCTCTCTGAACCTTAAGTGCCCAGGGCACATGGGGCTTCCGCAAGGGTTTTCCACAAATGCCTGTCCTTCTCCTTTTTTTCTGCTCTTGCCCAGGTGAGCCCTCTATTGCTCAACATCATCATCAATGATTGTGATGATGGCGGATATTTGAGATGATGGCGGATGTTTGTGATGGTGGTGGATGTTTGTGATGATGGCGGATGATTGTGATGATGGCGGATGTTTGTGATGGTGGTGGATGTTTGTGATGATGGCGGATGATTGTGATGGTGGTGGATGTTTGTGATGATGGCGGATGATTGTGATGGTGGTGGATGTTTGTGATGATGGCGGATGTTTGTGATGGTGGTGGATGTTTGTGATGATGGTGGATGTTTGTGATGATGCAGTGGCAGAGTCATGGGAAGAGTCAGGTCTAACCTATGCCACGTTATCTTTCTATGTCAGTGAAGAGTCAGGTCTAACCTATGCCACGTTATCTTTCTATGTCAGCGTGTTTTGGCAGATCACCTTGTTGTAACTGTTCTGTGAGGTACAGCAGCTCTCGCCTTCATGCTGATAATAGATGTAGTTGTAGATAACAATGATGAGAACTTGTAGCATCTCTCTCTCTCTCTTCCTCTCTCTCTCTCTCTCTGAACCTTAAGTGCCCAGGGCACATGGGGCTTTCGCAAGGGTTTTCCACAAATGCCTGTCCTTTGCCTTTTTTCTGCTCTTGCCCAGGTGAACCCTCTATTGCTCAACATCCTTTTGTTGTTTCTCCATGTCTCTTTTTTTTTTTTAGAACTTGTAGCATAGTCCCTTGTAAATTATGAGAATATCATTATTATTATTAATGTTCTTATAAATATTATTACTATTGGCATATTTAGTATAGTTTATTATTCTTGTTACGTAGAAAGTAGGTCTGAAACGATGGAAAATTCGAGAGAAAACTGCCACGACATTAGTAGTAAATTAGGACAGGACGCAGACAACAATGCAGATAAAGAGGATTTACTCAGATAACAACAGAACAGACGGACACAGACGGACAGTGTGAAAACAGATCTGTACTAATCCCCCCCCCCCCACCCCCAAAAGGTATCGCAAACGACTGATACTTGATGAGAAAACTGCAAAGACGGATTTGATGCGACAGACTAACACAAGACACATATTTGCTAATCTTTGAACGCGGTTTACACAGTTTTGAAAAAAAGGGAGTGGACTGACTTGACCAGCTGACCAATGATAAGGAATATGGGGTGTCATACTGGTCAAATAATTTACGACATATAAATCAGACAGGCAGTTTTAGGCGGAACACACAGAGGACAGAGGGCACACAGGGACAGAGGGCACACAGAGGACAGAGGATACATAGAAGACGGAGGACACATAGAAGACAGAAGGCACACAGAGGACAGGGGACACACAGAAGACAGAGAACACACAGAAGACAGTCACGAGGGACACAAATAAAAAACTAGAGGACACACAGAAAACAGACACAGAAGACACACAAGGAAAAGTAGAGGACACACAGAAAACATACACAGAAGACACACAAGGAAAAGTAGAGGACCACAGAAAACAGACACAGAAGACACACAAGGAAAAGTAGAGGACACACAGAAAACAGACATAGAGGACAAACAAGGAAAAGTAGAGGACACACAGAAAACAGACATAGAGGACAAACAAGGAAAAATAGAGGACACACAGAAGACAAACACAGAGGAAACACAGAGATAAGTAGAGGACACACAGAAAGCAGACACAGAGGGCACACAAGAAAAAGTAGAGGACACGAAAGACAGACAGAGGAAACACAGAGATAAGTAGAGGACACACAGAAGACAAACACAGATGACACACAAGAAAAAGTAGAGGACACACAGAAAGCAGACACAGAGGACACACAAGAAAAAGTAGAGGACACGGAAGACAGACAGAGGAAACACAGAGAGAAGTAGAGGACACACAGAAGACAGACACAGAAAAAAACACAAAGAGAAGCAGAGAACATACAGAAGACAGACATAGAGGACACACAAAGAGAAGCAGATGACACACAAGGAGATGTAGAGGATATACAGAAGCAGACATAGAGGACACACAAGGAGAGTTTGAGGACACACTGAAGACAGACACAGAGGAAGCGCAGAGAGAAATAGAGGACACACAGAAGACAGACACAGACGGCACACAAGGAAAAGTAGAGGACACACAGAAAACAGACACAGAAAACACACAAAGAGAAGCAAAGAACACACAGAAGACAGATACAGAGAACACACAGAGAGAAGTAGAGGACACACAAAGAGAACCAGAGAACGGATGTTTGATGGTGGTGGATGTTTGTGATGATGGCGGATGATTGTGATGGTGGTGGATGTTTGTGATGATGGCGGATGATTGTGATGGTGGGGATGTTTGTGATGATGGCGGATGTTTGTGATGGTGGTGGATGTTTGTGATGATGGTGGATGTTTGTGATGATGCAGTGGCAGAGTCATGGGAAGAGTCAGGTCTAACCTATGCCACGTTATCTTTCTATGTCAGTGAAGAGTCAGGTCTAACCTATGCCACGTTATCTTTCTATGTCAGCGTGTTTTGGCAGATCACCTTGTTGTAACTGTTCTGTGAGGTACAGCAGCTCTCGCCTTCATGCTGATAATAGATGTAGTTGTAGATAACAATGATGAGAACTTGTAGCATCTCTCTCTCTCTCTCTCTCTCTCTCTCTCTCTCTGAACCTTAAGTGCCCAGGGCACATGGGGCTTTCGCAAGGGTTTTCCACAAATGCCTGTCCTTTGCCTTTTTTTCTGCTCTTGCCCAGGTGAACCCTCTATTGCTCAACATCCTTTCTGTTGTTCTTCTCCATGTCTCTTTTTTTTTTTTTAGAACTTGTAGCATAGTCCCTTGTAAATTATGAGAATATCATTATTATTATTATTAATGTTCTTATAAATATTATTACTATTGGCATATTTAGTATAGTTTATTATTCTTGTTACGTAGAAAGTAGGTCTGAAACGATGGAAAATTCGAGAGAAAACTGCCACGACATTAGTAGTAAATTAGGACAGGACGCAGACAACAAATGCAGATAAAGAGGATTTACTCAGATAACAACAGAACAGACGGACACAGACGGACAGTGTGAAAACAGATCTGTACTAATCCCCCCCCCCCCACCCCCAAAAGGTATCGCAAACGACTGATACTTGATGAGAAAACTGCAAAGACGGATTTGATGCGACAGACTAACACAAGACACATATTTGCTAATCTTTGAACGCGGTTTACACAGTTTTGAAAAAAAAGGGAGTGGACTGACTTGACCAGCTGACCAATGATAAGGAATATGGGTGTGTCATACTGGTCAAATAATTTACGACATATAAATCAGACAGGCAGTTTTAGGCGGAACACACAGAGGACAGAGGGCACACAGAGGACAGAGGGCACACAGAGGACAGAGGATACATAGAAGACGGAGGACACATAGAAGACAGAAGGCACACAGAGGACAGGGGACACACAGAAGACAGAGAACACACAGAAGACAGTCACAGAGGACACAAAATAAAAACTAGAGGACACACAGAAAACAGACACAGAAGACACACAAGGAAAAGTAGAGGACACACAGAAAACATACACAGAAGACACACAAGGAAAAGTAGAGGACACACAGAAAACAGACACAGAAGACACACAAGGAAAAGTAGAGGACACACAGAAAACAGACATAGAGGACAAACAAGGAAAAGTAGAGGACACACAGAAAACAGACATAGAGGACAAACAAGGAAAAGTAGAGGACACACAGAAGACAAACACAGAGGAAACACAGAGATAAGTAGAGGACACACAGAAAGCAGACACAGAGGGCACACAAGAAAAAGTAAAGGACACGAAAGACAGACAGAGGAAACACAGAGATAAGTAGAGGACACACAGGAGACAAACACAGATGACACACAAGAAAAAGTAGAGGACACACAGAAAGCAGACACAGAGGACACACAAGAAAAAGTAGAGGACACGGAAGACAGACAGAGGAAACACAGAGAGAAGTAGAGGACACACAGAAGACAGACACAGAAAAAAACACAAAGAGAAGCAGAGAACATACAGAAGACAGACATAGAGGACACACAAAGAGAAGCAGATGACACACAAGGAGATGTAGAGGATATACAGAAGCAGACATAGAGGACACACAAGGAGAGTTTGAGGACACACTGAAGACAGACACAGAGGAAGCGCAGAGAGAAATAGAGGACACACAGAAGACAGACACAGACGGCACACAAGGAAAAGTAGAGGACACACAGAAAACAGACACAGAAAACACACAAAGAGAAGCAAAGAACACACAGAAGACAGACACAGAGAACACACAGAGAGAAGTAGAGGACACACAAAGAGAACCAGAGAACACACAAAGAGAACCAGAGAACACACAAAGAGAACCAGAGAACACACAAAGAGAACCAGAGAACACACAGGAGACAGACACAGAGAA